>OY992538.1:151508300-152734214 GCA_963921195.1 Pegoplata infirma
ATATCGTCACCTTAAATGCAAAACAACGTAACAACAAAAAAATCAAAATCGAGTTTTTGATTGATTATGATGCATTTGACTAAACTACATGTCTCTGGAAAATTTTGGAAGTCAAAGTTCAAAAATTGCGAATTTATTAACAATAAACAAAAAAACGTATCAGCAAGTGCATGCATTTCATAAACCAAAACAACGTAACAGCAGTGTTACACACACAATTTATATGTAATCGAGCAAATATAAATATTTTTATATATTGAAATCGCATAAATATTTATACCATACAAATTGAATAAATATTTCAGATTAAAATTTACATAAAATTTTCAAAAAATTTATCTTTTAAATTTTTCCAAAATTGTATAATTTTTTTTAAATTTATCGTTTTTTAACCAAATATTTTTGTTTTAATTTATTAGGTCCGTTCGATTACGTAACGATAATCTACTCTTTTTTACTATTTTTACTACAGCTGGAAATTTTTAATACAAAAAGTAAACAAAACTTTCCAGTTGTAGTAAAAAATAGTTTGAATTTTTGGTAATCGAATTGACATAAGTTTCCCTTTGTTAAAAAAGAACGTAGCTTCTATTTAAAATTAGTTTTGAGAAATTGAATTTTAAAATGTCGTTTTTTTAACAGAAACTCCGTGGGGTATTTTTTTTTTTTGTAAATGAAAATAGCTAGATCCGCAGGTTTTTCGAATCCTGTTTCAAATTCTGTGTAATTTACCAGTTCAATTGGAAAGTTTTTCCTAAGAATACACAGATTTTTTTTTAAAATGTATCGTTTCTTCCTAAAACTTTTCCTATACCAAAACCAATTTCAAGAACTTAAAAAAAATGTTAAAACCTCAAAATTTTCTTTCCAAAGCCAACCCTTTGATTCTGAGGTAAAACTTTAAGTTACCAAAAAAAAAAAAAAATATACAGGGCCCGTTTTCTTATAAAGAAACCTTCGGGTTCTAAATATTTTTTTTAACCAAGTGAGATCAAAAACTTTAATTTTTTGGATCTTTACTACAGCAAAATTCTTTAAATATGTTGATAAACCCTTACATTTTATAAGAACTCTTAAGTATTTTATAAAATCTGAAAGATTTTATATAAAAAATGTTAAGTATAAAGGTTTTTTTAAAAATTTTTGAAGATCTCGAAGTTTTTGTTTTGAAAGATGCAAAGAAAATGCTTAAGTTTTGTTTTGAAGATATTGACGATATTATACCATCCATATTCGCATTCATTTAAACTAGTTTATTTATTCGTTTTCTCCATACGTTAAACGTCAAATTTAAACGGCGTTTTATTTTGACAGATAAATTGTATAGGAAAAACGAAAAATGTATCTAGTTTTAATGAATGCGAATATGGTATTAAATCATTTAAAATATTTAAGAATTAAAACGAATGGAAAAAAATCTAAAATTTTGAAATCATGTATGCTTAAATCTTTGTTGGCTTTTAAAAATGAATGGGGGTTTGGTTACATTGCACCCCTCTAGAAGCGACTCCTAGGCAATTGTTTTGGCAAAAAAGTGGCGGTAAAGTGTAAAAAAGCACCAACGATTGCCTCGGTGTCGCTTCTAAAGAAGTTCAATGGAAGATTGACCCCCATTCATTTTTAGAACCCAATATTTTTCCTAACAGTTCTACTCCTTTTCGTTACTCTCGAAGGGAGCATCCATACAAAATGAAATTTTTATAAAATTAACTTTCATCTCTCTAACTGTCCCAAGGATGCTACTACACTAAAAAAAATTCATGAATTTTCATAAAATTTAGTTAAATTTAACTAAAAAATGGGTTATTTTCCTTACTATAAGGAAAAAAAGGCGGCAGCCAAATTAGGCCAATTTTGGATGGTGCTGGCGGGCGCAATATTTAAACCTCGAATTTTATTTTTGATTTAAACTCATCTACACGAGCTTTCAAATTAGTAAAAACAATCAATCTGTTCTGAACGAAACTTTTTATCTAGAGTCAAAAGAGTGTTGGTAATTTGTACAAAAAAACGTATTTTTTTTAATTTTTAACTTTAAAATAATGTATTTTCGGACTAAAACAAGATATCGGTTTGTTGTTTTTTTTTTTTTAAATCAGAAATCTATATAGTTTTAAAATGAAATTAGTTTAAAATAAATTGGAATAAATGCGGCTTTGCTATTAGCAAAAAACTGGAGCCGGATCGGTAAAATTTTTAAATTATAAATTTTAAAATGGTTCTATCTCGGAAAGTATAAGAGATAACCACAACCACTAAGGAGGTTTTTTGGGCCGCTACTAGCACATTTTCCGCATATATTTTTTTAAGAAATATGATAACAAACAAAAAAAATGGCAATTGTTTTAAGTGTTCGTATACAAAAGGTGCCCTACTTTGGGGGGTTCTGCTGCCTCCCCCGTTCAACCGCTGGACTCCAAACTTAAGCTCGAAAATACGTTAGCTGTAACCACTACAAATTTCATGGCTCTCGGTCCAATACTTACTGAATGGCTGAATTATTTTCAAAAAATTAGCAATTTATTCAACTTTGTGATGTTACGTCGTTTTGGTTTACAAAATACGATTCCACGAAAAACGTAACCCACATATCTCAAAAAATATTAACAAAAACGACTTTTTATTTCAGAAAATGGATTTATCGCTGTTTTTTAAGCTAACACTTCACAAAAGTCTTTTATATTGCAAATATTTTTCATTTAATAACGTTTTTTGCTTCTCCTGTAAAATTCTAAAAAGTGTTGTTACGTTGTTTTGCATTTGTGGTGACGATATGCATTTCATCTAGTACGACAGATTTTACCACGCCAAAATTAACGATGTTGAGCAATTTTTACAAAAATTAGCCGCTGGCTGGCTGCAGTAAAGGACAGAATGGGAGGAAGAAAGTCCCTATAAATAAATTAGTTTACTTTTTTTATGAAGTTTACCTTTACTAAGTTTACTTTTTTTATTACATTGAATTTAATTTTTATTTACTAAAATACTTTTATAAAAAAAAATATCTACAATTAACGAATAAAAAAAAATATCTGCTTTATATGAAGTCGTTTAAAGTACTGTTTTTTTCTTATTTCAATCGCTGGAAAATATCTTTAATTTTTGTATTTAAGCTCTTTATAAGTGCTTTACTTTGGTTTTTAAATCGCTTTCATGACTTTTAACAAAACGTTCTGAAAGCACTTTTTAAAACGCTTTTAAAACGCTTTAAACCTAGCGTAGATCGATGTTATCATTCGGATCATCTGAAAGCGCTTTCAAGATGGTAAATGGAACGCTTGTAGAACCGTTTACAACGCTTTCACAGCGCTTTTGCGATTGTATTTTTCTGACTGGGTAGTTACCTCTCAATGTCAATGTTAATTACTTTAACACGGTGATGTCATTGGAGGTAACCACATTTTGCCTTTTTTGGCGCAATGTAATGCTAATGGTAATTAGTAGTATTCAAAGCCATTACATCGTAAGCGAGTCAGGAAGGGGTACCAATTACCAAGTTTTTGCTGGGAATGTTTTGAGTATTATTGTTCTGTAGTTTTTTTTTTTTTTTTATTTATTTTTGATCATATAAATATAGTAACATTTAGAATTTTTTACCGTCCCGGGTGAAAATGGCCATGTATGTTCATATATGATGCATATATGGATGTCCATTAGGGATATAACCATTTGCGTTTTTTTGCAAATATCAAAAAGGACCTATCATATTTAGAAAGTACATGAAAAATCAAGAAGAAATGTGTGTTCTTTTTTTCGCGAATGTTAAAAAAGGTTCGGCACCGATCGCAATGAAGTTTTCGCTAATATTTTTTTTTTATTATTCGGAAAACCCGTATTTCTAGTGTCGAAAACTATTTTACAAATGTGTTATTGTTTTATTTTTGTTGTAAAACGGCAAAAAGCCAAGAAACGGTGGATGGGAAGGAATCCCACCATAAAACATAAAAAAATGTAAATTTATGGTGTTTTAGAAATTGCAATCGGTGCCGAAGGTTTTTTGCCGGATAACGTTTTTTCTTATCAGTATAAAATTGCCCATACGATTATGATAGGTTCCTATTTTGGTTATATCCCTAATGTCCATACAAGTGCATATCCGTAATTTGAGGGTACATGTACATTAATGATCATACATTGTCATACATGAATTTGTGTGCAATTTTTTTTGTATTTTTTTTTCATAAAACGTCTATTAATTGAAATTTTTTCAAATATAAATAATTTGTACTAATTTATGACACTGATTTTTTAATAAAAACTAACGAATATTTTAAAAATATACTTTGGACTTGATGATACTTTAGGCTAATCAAAGCTTCGAAGAATTAACCACTTTTCGAATGAATTCACAAATAAAATACACTCGATTTTTATAGTCACTGAATACAATCTTTAAATATCAATATTTCTTGGAATGGATTCGATTTTTACCATTAAATCGAATTCTTGTTTATGAGAATTGTAAAAACTGAATGCATTCTTTATTTCATTTATTTATTATTCATGGGACTTTTAAAAATCGAATTTATAAAAACTTACGCATTCAATTTCAAAGTCGAATGAAAAAGAAACCGAATTCATTCTATATTTTAAAATCAAATACAAATTCATTCGATAAATTGTGATTGGGGAATGCAATCATTTAAGTTTAATTCAGAACACCAAATCTTAATAAGGGATGAAATCCTTCGCAGCTCTGACAGTAATACCGTCAGAGTGTTCAAATTTTCTTCTAAATTTGGTTGTTTACGTTAGTGCCGTTCATATTCGCCTATAGAATACAAAAATTATAATCAATCTTGATGATGTATGATCATTATTGTCTAACCGAACGACTTTTTCAGACTGAACCCATACATGAACTTCGTCCAATTTTGCAAAGTTCTGCCGAACCCAACCTTTAAAAAATTGTTTTTAAGGCATGTATGCTATGCAGATGCATAGCATATATGAAAGAGTATGACATATACCTATCCACACATAGTTGCTTACATTTACATACACTCAACCAAAAATCATTGTATTCCCAAAGAAAATCGCTGTAAATTCAACAGAAATCATTGTTGATTTTGACCCTACAAATATTTACGTTGATTTTAATAAAAATTGTTGTCAGTTTTTGTAAAAGTTGATCAACTCGTTTTTTTGTAAATCAACTCGTATTTTTTGTAAACTCAACTCATATTTTTGTTGATATAAGAAATTTTATTAATAAAAAAAAGCTGTTTGTTATTTGTAAATATTATTTTATTAAGTATAAATCACAATATTTTTTTTAGAATTATCACCGGCTTTTAAGGCTGCAATATTTAAACAAGATTTTTACACACACTTCGTTTATTTATGTTATGCATTCGTAAGCCATGTCATTCTAATGACACCAAATCAAAAACCTAAAAAAAACAAAAGAAAAATATCATATAGTATGAATACATAAAGAAACCAATGTATTTTATTACTTACCAAATATTTACAGATCAGAATCTGATCATCAGATCCCATTTTTATTTATTTTTATAATATTCACATTGCAATGCATTGCTACCAACTTGATAATACAAAAATGAACGAACAGGGTTGTTTTTTCTTTTTTAGTTTTATCTATTGAATTCTGTATAATACCATATTCACATTGGCATGTTTAAATTTAAACACGTGTTTCCCCATACATTTGAAACAAAACATAGTTTAATTTTAAACATCTCGAAAACATTTCCAAAACATCTCGGAAACACGAAATAACAACCCTGTGTTAAGTTGTCATCAAAAAAGCAGCCGCTGCTAAACGAACCAAAAGAGAAGCGGATGCTTTTTTAAACAACTGGCAATGCGAACACTTTCGTTTAATTTTAAACACAAAAGTTAAACGATGTTTTAAACATTGTATGCGAATATGGTATAAACGTTGTAAATAGTTGATTCAAATTTACTGATTATTCAACGATATCAACATTAATTTTTGTTGAATACGGCAATATTCTGTAAAACTTGATCTACAATGGGTTTACTAATTTTTCTACTAACAAGGGAAGTCTCCCTGGTGTCACCCTCCGATCTTTATGAAATTTGGATATGTTGTTAAGAACGAAAATTAATTCGACACGTATTTTTTTATAGCGGCCCAAACTCATTTTTAAGGGGGGTCGATTTGTATGGGGGGAAATTGACCTTTTTCACTTTTTTACGATTTACGCCTATTTAAACAAAATTAATATAGGCATGTGTGGTATCAGATTAAAGGTATTAAAAATACCTATCTCGTGGTGCTAACAACGGGCCGATGAAGTTAATGTTTTTCGACTTATTAACAAAAATGTCCTAAAATTTTGGTATTTTACTCAATATGTCAAAAAGTTGTGCATGTTTGGACACGTTCTTAGCACACGTAGATAGGTTTTCCAAAGACCTTTCATTTGATATGTAACATGACTAGGTTTCTTTGCATAATATAGGAGATAAACGAAAAAAACTGAAAAATGGTCTTGTCTTCCCCCCTCCTTTTTACCCCCTAAATATGAATTTGGGCCGCTAAAAAAAAATACGTGTCCCTTTATTTTTTCTGCTCTACAAAATAAAACCAATTCCATAAAGATCCGCGGGTGACACTAGGGAGACTTCCCTTGTAAGATATTTCTATGAGTGTATATTTTATACAATTTTTCCCAACTATGTATTTTTCAACTATTGAATTTTGTAATATCAACATTGATTTTTGTTAAATTCTGTAAAACTTGATATACAATGGGTTTACTAATTTTTCTACACTCAACCAAAAATCATTGTATTCCCAAAGAAAATCGTTGTAAATTCAACAGAAATCATTGTTGATTTTGACCCTACAAATATTTATGTTGATTTCAATAAAAATTCTTGTCAGTTTTTGTAAAAGTTGATCAACTCGTATTTTATGTAAATTCAACTCATATTTTTGTTAATATAAGAAATTTTATTATTAAAAAAAAGCTTGTTGTTATTTGTAAATATTCTTTTATTAAGTATAAATCACAATATCTTTTTAAGCTGCAATATTTAAAGATTTTCACAAAGATTTTCACACACACTTCGTTTATTCATGTTATGCATTCATTAGACATTCTCCAGTTATCTGATGATACCAAAACAAAATCCTAAAAAAAAACAAAAAAGGTTTTAATATAGTATGAATACATAAAATAATCAATGTATTTTATTACTTACCAAATAGTTACAGATCAGATCTTATTTTTATTTATTTTTATAATATTAAATAATTTTATAAGACACAAACACATTAAATAATTTTATAAGAGACAAAACACATTTCACATTGCTGCCAACTCACTCGTTCACTCGTTATAATAAAAAAAACGAACGAACAGGGTTGTTTTTTCTTTTTGGTTTTATCTATTGAATTCTGTATACGCCATTGTAACAGTTGAATCAAATATACTGATTATTCAACGATATCAACATTAATTTTAGTTGAATACGGCATTATTCTGTAAAACTTGATCTACAATGGGTTTACTAATTTTTCTACTAAGATATTTCTATGAGTGTATATGGAATATTACATTACTTGTGTATGTTCATTAGGGTGGCAGCTATTTTGCAAAACTTCGAATTTGAAGGAGTGCACCCCTTATTTTTATTACATTTGGTCTAAAAATGCTATGCTAAAAATTTCAGCCAAATCGGACAACGTTAACACGAGGCGCATTGAGGTCAAAGGTCAAAAAATAGCCATATTTTTATGAAAAACATTAAATAAATGGTGTTGTTTTTTGAATATATTGTTAGAAAGTGGTACACGAGTTGTTTTTAGTATAAGAAGATAAATTAAAAATTTTTGGGTTTTCAAAAATTAACCCTTGTAAGTCTTTCGGGGTCAAAATGACCCAATTTTCACAAAATGACCCCTAAAACACGAAAATCAGCCCCAATTTTCTAAATTTATTGAAATAAACCAATGTTAACCCATATTTATATTCTATTCTATCATAAATACTCAGATATGAAATACTGTCTTTCTAGGATGTCATTCACCCGTTTCACGGTAAGGCCAAAAATATGCATTTTATTTGGCGTGGTTCTCAAAACTGATATTTTGGTTTTTTCAAAATTTTCTTAAACAAAATTAGGAAAAATGCTGAAAAAACCACAGAATCTTATAAAATATATGTTAACATATAAAAAAAAAATTTTTTTGGGGATATCCCTCGGATAGTTTGGCGGGGGCATCGATTTAAACTCAGCGGATTTTTTGACCTTTGACCTCGATGCGCCTCGTGTTAACGTTGTCTGATTTGGCTGAAATTTTTAGCATAGCATTTTTAGACCAAATGTAATAAAAATTAGGGGTGCACTCCTTCAAATTCGAAGTTTTGCAAAATAGCTGCCACCCTAATGTTCATATATGCTCCCATATATGACATACATTTCCATATATTGTTCATATACTATCATACATGGAATCATGTATGAGCATTAGGGTTATGACTTTTTTGATTTTTTTGCAAATATCAAAATTTACCTGCCCTAGCCAAAAAGGCCATAAAAAAATATAAGGAATTGCATTTTTACTTTTTCGCTTCCGTCGAAAAAGTTCCCGCACCAAACGAGATGAAATTTGGTCTATATTTTCTTAGTTTAATTGAAAATAAAAAAATATTAGACCCAAACGATGCGTAGGAAAAGCTTTTTATGGTCAAAATGACGAATGCTTTTTGGAGGGACTTTTTTGACTCCTTCAAGATTCAAATTTGGCGGTTTAACCCTTCACTGCATAAAGTTAACTATTTATAACGTCAAATTTGGCAGCATATACCTCCAAAAGTAAAAGTCCGGATGGCTTTAATTTTATTCGTAAGTGTTAACAAGATCTTTTTTTATAAAATTCATTCATTGGAAGGGTTAAAATTAACTATTTTTTTAAAAATAGGACTTAAAACTAAAAATACCTGTAACTTTTTAGAAATAGCGTTTGGTGCGGAAGGTTTTTTTGCCAAAATGACCCGCAAATACGAATTTTTATATTAATTTTGTATTGTCTATCACGTGGTGATAGGTAAAAATTTTGTCAAAAATGAGTATTAACCCTAATGAGCATGTATGAACATTAGGGTGGCAGCGAAATGTATGGAGCAATTTTTTTGTATTAATATTGATGTCTCCCTGGCGGAATATTGTGCCACATGGTCTAAAATTGATGTCGAAAAAATTTCAGCCAAATCGGATAACTTTTACCCGTGCCCCTTTGAGGTCAAAGTTCAAATGATAAAAAAAAATTTTTCCATACAAGCAAAAAAAATTTTTTTTCGATTTTATTTTTTTTTATTTTTTAATATTAGTTAGCTTTATTAGCTTATTAACAACAAAAAATTTCATTTCGATCGGTCAAGATTTTCAGTTTCAAAAGTGACTCTGAAAAAAAATGTTCTGGCTTGTTAGAAACTTACTCTAAAAAATTTTCAAATTTTTTTTAGTTTTGACAAGCATACATTAAATATATTTTGTCGCTCTTAATAATAGGTTTTTTTAAACATTTTTTGTGACGTCGTAATTTTGTTTTTTAATAGGGCCAAAAACTAAATTTTTGCAGCTTTTGGACCCAATTTAGAACAAAACTTCGATGTAACCAAAAAAATAAAATAAAAAGAAAAACTGTTATCAAAACTGTAATGTGTGCTTGTCAGAGCTAAAAAAAAAAGTTAGTTAGCTTTATTAGCTTATTAACAACCAAAAATTTCATTTCGATCGGACAAGATTTTCTGTTACAAAAGTGGTCTTGAAAAAAAAAAATGGGACTGTCTTGAGACAGACATACTCTTAAAAAAATATTTTTTTTTAGTTTTTAAAAGTTTACAAAATAGCTTGTGTTTGTTTCTCTTGATAATACATATTCCAAATCTATCATTTTTTTTTCTTTCTGGGACATTGCATTTTCCAGTTTTTTACCCCAATTTAGAACAAAAATGCGATGTCGGAAAAAAAAATTTAAAAAAAAATTTAAAAACCTGGTATTAAGAGCAACAAAAAATCTTTAATGTGTGCTTATCAAAACTAAAAATTTTTTTTGAAAATTTTTTAGAGTAAGCCCCTAACAAGCCTCAATTTTTTTTTTCGGAGTCACTTTAGAAACTGAAAATCTTGTCCGATCGAAATCAGATTTTTTGTCGTTAATAAGCAAATAAAGCAAACTAATATTAAGAAAAAAAAAAACGAAATTTATTTTTTTTGGCTTGTATGGAATTTTTTTTTTTTTATCATTTGAACTTTGACCTCAAAGGGGCACGGGTTAAAGTTATCCGATTTGGCTGAAATTTTTTCCACATCAGTTTTAGACCATGTGGCACAATATTCCACCCGGGAGATGTTGAAAATCCAAAGTTGAAATTTAGCTGCCACCCTAATGAACATGTATGAACATACATGGTCATTTTCACCCGCGGTGTTAAAAAAATGTGGAGGAATTACTTCTAAAATTGTGTTGGAATTCAAAAAAACTTTTTAAATGTTTTTTTGAAAATTTAAAAAAAAAAATTAGAATTCAGAAAAAAAAGGTTTTTGGACGTTGGCATTATTTGTTTCTGGAAAAAAATCGGAACTATGTATGTCTAAATTTTCAAAATTTAACTTAAAATTGATGTAGCAAAAAATACGCCATTTTATTTTTTTTATTTTAAATGAAAGTTCATTAAATTCTCTAGAAAATGTAAAATTTTCAGGGAGCAATTAATTTTTGTTTTCAAGAAAAATTAGTTTGAACTTCAAGGTATCGTAGAATATGGTAAAATTGAGCAATTTTTGCATGACATCGCTTTATATTTAATTTTTTCTACTGTAACTCAACATTTCTGCAGTTTCCAAAACATATTTATTAAATAGTTTTGTATCGGGATAAAAATATTTTTTTTTTTTCAAAACACAGCAGATTTATTTTTTTTAAATATTTTAAAACGAAAGTTTATTGAATTTTCTACAAAATTACTATGTATGTTTTTTCGACCTTTTTGTTTTAACTTCAATAAGTAAACGAATAATTAAGCTCAAGGCCTTAGTTTTTAATAAATTTTATTTATTTATTTTAATAGTCAATATTTCGTAACCCGACGGGAAACATCTTCAGGATCTTAAATAAATATAAAGAAAATACAAAAAATTAACACAAAATTTTCACTACATAAATCACTGTAACAAACAAAATTGCAAACATAATGACATTGTGTAAAGAACATAATAAACTTAAATATAATAAAAAAAATCAAATTTGATGTAATTTCAAAAAAGAAAAATTATCCAATATTTGAAAAATTCAGAACCAGTTCTGAATTTTTTCCAAAAATAAATAATTGGCATTATAGCCAATATAAATATATATTTAGCCCGTACAAAGCTATTAAATAGGTTTGTTTCGGCATCTTTAGATTTGTTGAGTTAGTACAAAAAAAAAATAAAGCTATGTCATGCGAAAATCGAACAATTTTACAAAAGTTTACGAAACTTTGAAGTTCAAAAACATTTTTCACGAAAACAAAAAGTAACTGCCCTCTAAAAATTTTACATTTTCTAGAGAATTTAATGAACTTTCATTTAAAAAATAACAATGGCATGTTTTTTGCTACATCGATTTTTAGGTTAAATTTGGAAAATTCAGACATAGTTCTGAGTTTTATACAAAAACAAATAATGCAAATCGTTAGCCCAAACAAAACTATAAAATGTAGATAATGTAAAAATATAGATAAAATTATATAAAGCAAATTGCTTAATTTTACAATTTTTGATAACGCCCATCTCGCCCATTTTTTCGAAAAGGTTAAACTTTTGTTCAACGATTTTTTAGTTCCATATAGGGCAATAAGCTCCGTAGGTATGAATTTTATCCATCAACATTTTTTTTGGTACGTTTGAAATAAAAAGCTTCATATGCTTCAGAGTTATCTTTCGTACATTTTCAACAGACATACAGTCAGAAAGACGGAAGGACATCGCTATGTCGACTTAAATACGATTGAAAATCATTAATTTATACACTTTATTTCCGACCAGTTACAAACGGAATGACAAACTAATACATATTCCCTATCGCTAATTGAAGGGTATAAAAAAGTTCCGTTTTTTAGGTCAAAATCCCGCTTTTTTAACCTTTCCATCCCGCTTTTCAGCCAAAAACAGTTGGTCAGGTTATACATGCTCATTAGAGTGTCCCTTATTTTGGAAATGTTGGAAATGTTGAGACGGTACCCACTCATTTTTTTCCATTTGACTAAAAAAAAACTCAGGAAAATTTTTACGCCCCTACGACCACGCCTTCCCTACGCGAAGGAGCCTTAAAGAATGGGTCCTTAAAAATCATTTTTCCATACAAACCAAAATTTTTTTTTTTGGATTTTTATTTTTTTGTTATTAATTATAATATAACTTGGTTAGCTTATTCACGACAAAAAAATTTGATTTTGGTGGGATAATGCTTTCAGTTCTAAAAAATTTTTCGAAAAAAAAAATTGGGGCCGTTGGGGTCCTACAGTAAAAATTTTTTAAAAAATATTTTTTTTTAGTTTTGACAAGCAACGGTTTTAGTTTAATGTTGCTTGTAATGATATATATTCATAAAAAAATATTATTCCTATCTGTGACATCTTTATCGTGTTCTAAAAAAGGGTAAAAAATGTATTTTTGAAGTTTTTCGATACACGATAAAGATGTCACAGATATGAATAATATTTTTTTACGAATATATATTATTAAAAGCAATATTACAACTAAAGCCGTTGCTTGTCAAAACTAAAAAAAAATATTTTTTAAAAAATTTTTACTGTAGGACCCCAACGACTCCAAATTTTTTTTTTCCAAAAATTTTTTTGTTGTCAGTTTAGGGTTTAGCTGCAAAAAAAACATAAAAGTACACAATGATTTTAAGTTTGTATGAGAATTAAAAGTCAATCTTCAGGGGGGTTATAGGGGGGCGGTAGTGGAAAAACTGACAATTGAAACGATTTTTTATGGTCATATTCGGATTCAGCGACCCCAAAAACCTAGAAATAGCATGGTCTACCTTCTGGGTCTGGCCACTTTTTTTTTGTGTGCCTGTGTTATTATAACACATACTTTCGCAGAATCCTTGAAGGACACAATTTTTTTGAATACATTTTTTTCATTAAATTACCATAATTAATAATATAAAATAAAAATTTTGTTTGGTTTTTAACGATTTCATGTAGTGCCCCGGAAAGGGTTAACGGGTTTTCAACACGTGATTTTAAGGTGAAACTAATCTGAAATTCACGGTTTTGCTAACAACTTTTGAACGACTAGACCGATTTGGCTGAAATTTAAAATGAACCGGACCAGAGGAAATATATATGTCACACTTCAGCGCCCTCAGAATTGTTGTTCGAAAGTTACCGTGTGTTTTAACTCGTAAATTCTAGAAAAACCATTGCCGAAATTCACTCATTTGCTTATAACTTTTTAACCACTGGACCGATTTCGCTGGATTGCAATACCAACCTGACCAGCCCAGTAAAAACTTGGTAATAAGTCCCCATTACGGCCTGCATTCTATGTAATGAGGAATCGTTACCTGCTCGATTGCTTCTTGTTAACAAATAATGAGTTACCGATAACCTCATACAGAACTGGTTACTTCTTATTAACAAATAATGAGGGACCGATAACCTCATACAGGACCGGTTACTTCGTGTTAACAAATAACGAGTTACTGATAGCCTCATACAGAACCGGTTACTGGTAAATACGATTTAAAATATTTGATAAGTTGTCCAAATAATTTTTTTTTTATTAAAATTAAAAAAATGCTTGAGAAAATTTAGAAAGAACTTGCAGATTTAGCTTACTTTTTCTAAATTCAGGAATTCTGATTAAAATTGGGAACAGGCACATTAAAGTTTAGAAAACCAAATTGATATTTAAAAACCTGGATCTAGTTGACACTTGATGGTGATTTATGAGCCTTAATTAGTCTTTACATAACTTCTATTGAAGTTTTCTGGATTTTAATTGGCTTTTTGTAAATTGTAATTGTTTTTCTAGAAATTTTGGGGTGTTTTCCAAATTTTAATTTAACTTTTTTGTTTGCCTTGTTGTTTAAAGTATGTTAAAACCGGTTAAAAGGTAAAAAACGATCATAGACAGTATTTCCCTTAAAAACTTACTCACTCTTATATAGACTAAAACTTAAGATAGTATTTAATGTGGTTTCCATGGGCTGAGCAGCAGTCGCTTCTGTATATTTGTTATTGGTCCTGCCCTAAGAAGCCAAATGCTCCTTTCTACTATGTTCCAAGATATATTTTCGGTCCTTGTATTATTTGAATTTTACAATCAAAAATTTGGAGGGATGGATATCAACGTAAACATTGGTTCCGTTGACTTTTCTTACATTTAGATTGAAGAAATTTACCCGCTTGGTTGCTCTTGAAATACCGCGTTTAACATGAACTTTATTATCCTGACGAATAGGCATGAAGCGAACATTTTACTTTTGACGCAATTCCTTGCTGAGGGAAGACGGCCAATTTTTAGGACTAATGTATGCTGTTATTTGGTAGCATTTTTGTAAGGAGTGGGCAACGAGTTATTTTTGGGCTACTAGTAGCTACTTATTTTTAGGACTAATGTATGCTGTTATTTGGTAGCATTTTTGTAAGGAGTGGGTAACGGGTTATTTTTGGGCTACTTGTAGCTCATTATTTGTGGTACTAATGTATGTAGTTTTTCAGTAGCATTCTCGTAAGCGAGTGGGTATGCGGTCATTACTCCAATGACATCGCCATGTTAAAATAATGAGTGTTTCACCAACCTAGTAACTAGATACCACCATCTATTTTAAGGCGAAAACCCCATTACTTCCCAGTAAAAACTTGGTAATAAGTCCCCATTACCGCCTGCATTCTATGTAATGAGGGCTCGTTACCTGCTCGATTACTTCTTGTTAACAAATAATGAGTTACCGATAGCCTACACTGAAAAAAATAACCTTCCTGATGTTAATGAAACGGATTCATTATTTTGTTTTCATTACTTAAATGAAGGAATTCTTAAGCTGATTGAAATTTCATGCATGTTATGAACAAATTTTATGAAACTTGTTTCATTAGATTTCATAATTTCATTAAAAAATATCATAAGATTTTTTAGAACTAAATACTACTCTGCGTTGCGAATAAGAGAAAGAAAACAGAAAAAAAACATACGACGTTTTATTACACCACGCGTGTTTAGTCTAATTGTAATTTTTACATGTGTGTTAACTTTTTTCTAATAAAATAAAATAATTTTATATTTTTTTGCTTTGTTATTGAAACTTGTGTTTATGTTATGCTGGTTATGTCTAATTGAAATTACAAGTGAAAAGTTCCGTATAAGTGTTTCTTTTGACTGTTTCTTATAAATTATAATATAATTTGCAACAGAAAAATAGTTTTTTAAGTCATTAAAAATTTTGTGATGAAATGTAGGGTAATTTTTGTTGTTCCATTGCTACGTTGTTGCTACGTTTTGGCAGCACGTGTTTTTAAAGTCATCGCGTTTTTGTCTTTTATAGTTTACCTTATATGGCAATTCAGACCAATTTAAGTTTGGAGTAAAATTTTGTTGTGTGTAAAAAATAGGTGAAAACCATAAAAAGTGTGCAATTAAGGGTCATCTCACAGACTCAATTCCGTTCGGAAGTAGAATAAGTGGTTCACTCGTAAAACGCAAAGCAAATACTTTTTTTTCGGAATGAAACCACTTTTAGCAATTCAATTCCACTTTGATTTTTGAAAGTGATTTCATTCCGAAAAAAAAAAAAATTGTTTTGCGTTTTACGAGTAACAACTTTTTTTCAAATCCGATCGGAATTGAGTCTGTGACATGCCCCTAAATAAAATTTCAGTGACGGTTACAGTGATGGTTACATGTGACTTACCAAAATTGTTATTAATGCAAATTTTCATTTATGGGTGCATGATACGTGCTGTTTTTAGGTAACTTGTTCCTAACTTGATTAGGGGCTTTCTATGGAAATTTTGAAAACTTTAACCAACATGAATTTATCGTAATTCCCATTTCAAAACCTTAATAAAGTTAGCAACTAGTTACTTGTAAAAAGCAATTATCATACGCTCATTACCAACTATTATTCCACATTAATTCAATGGATATTTTCATACATTTTATGAAAAACTTCATAAAACGTTTCAAACAAGTTCTACGAATATTTTCATTATTTATATGCAAGTTTTCATTGAAAGGAACTTTAATGACACCAGTTTCATTAATCAAATGAAACCTGTCTTCGGTTGAAAACGTGAGTCATTTTTCATTAAGGTTAAGTCAATTTTCATTAATTTCACGAAGCTATTTTTTTCAGTGTAATACAAACCCGGTTACATCTTGTTAATAAATAATGAGTTACCGATAACCTGATACAGAACAGGTTACTGGTAAATACGATTTAAAATATCTGATAAGTTGTCTAAATATTTTTTTTTTAATGAAATTAAAAAAAATGCTAAAGAAAATTTAGAAAGAACTTGCACATTTAGCTTAAAAAATATTAACATTTATCTACTTTTTCTAATAAAACTCTGTTAACAGAAATTCAAATTCAGGAATTCTAATTAAAATTGGGACAAGGCAAAAAAAAGTTTAGAAAACCAAATTGCTATTCAGAAAACTGAATCTAGCTGACACTTGATCGTGATTTATGAGCCTTAATTAGTCTTTACATAACTTCTATTGAAGTTTTCTGGATTTTAATTGGCTTTGTCTAAATTGTTATTGTTTTTTCTAGAAATTTTGTGGTGTTCTCCAAATTTTAATTTTGCCTTGTTGTTTAAAGTATGTTAAACCGGTAAAAAAGTAAAAAACCATTACAGAAAGTATTTCCCTTACAACCTAACTCACTCTTATATAGACTTAAGATGGTGTTTAATGCGGTTTCCATTGGCTGAGCAGCAGTCGCTTCTGTATATTTGTTATTGGTAATGCCCTAAGTAGCCAAATGTCCCTTTCTACGAGGTTCCAAGACATATTTTCGGTTCTGTAATATTTGAATTTTACAATCAAACATTTGGAGGGATCAACGTATACATTGGTTCCGTTGGCACATTGGATCTTTTCCATTTCCACATCTGCCCGCTTGGTTGCTCTTGAAATAAACGCGTTCAACATGAACTTGTTCAATTTCATATTGGCGGAAGTTGCCCCAAGTTAAAAATTTATTAAAAGAATCAAAAGCTGTTATTTGGTAGCATTTTTGTAAGGAGTGGGAAACGAGTTATTTTTGAGCAACTGGTAGCTACTTATTTTTGGGACTAATGTATGCTGTTATTTGGTAGCATTTTTGTAAGTAGTGGGTAACGAGTTATTTTTGGGCTACTAGTAGCTTATTATTTGTGGTACTAATGTATGTAGTTTTTCAGTAGCATTCTCGTAAGCGAGTGGGTATGCGGTCATTACTCCAATGACATCGCCATGTTAAAATAATGAGTGTTTCACCAACATAGTAACTAGCTACCACCATCAATTTAAATGCGAAAACCTCATTACTTGGTAATAGAAGTTTTTACTGGGTTGGTAATAGAAGTTTTTACTGAGAGATAAATGCCCAACATATATGCCAAACTTCAAGAGCCTCCGTAGAGTCTTTCAAAAGTTAGCGTGTTTTCAACAGACAGACAGACGGACGGGCGGACATCGCTAGATCGTCTTAAAATTGATCGAGGATCATGAATATTAGAGTGTCCCTTATTTTGGAAATGTTGAGACGGTACCCCCTCATTTTTTTCCTTTTGACTAAAAAATAACTCAGGAAAAATTTTACGCCCCTACGACCACGCCTTCCCTACGCGACGGGGCCGTAAAGAGCGGGGCCTTAAAAATCATTTTTCCATACAAAGCAAAAAATTTTTTTTTTGATTTTAAATTTTTTTGTTATTAATTATAATATTACTTGGTTATCTTATTCACGACAAAAAATTTGATTTTGGTGGGATGAGGCTTTCAGTTTTAAAAAATTTTTCGAAAAAAAAATTTAGAGCTTTTGGGGTCCTACAGTAAAAATTTTTTAAAATTTTTTTTTTTTAGTTTTGACAAGCAACGGTTTTAGTTGTAATGTTGCTTTTAATGATATATATTCATAAAAAAATATTACTCATATCTGTGACATCTTGATCGTGTATCGAAAAACATCAAAAATGCATTTTTTACCCTTTTTTAGATCACGATAAAGATGTCACAGATAGGAATAATATTTTTTTATGAAAATATATCATTAAAAGCAACAATTCAACTAAAACGGTTGCTTGTCAAAACTAAAAAAAAATATTTTTTAAAAAATTTTTACTGTAGGACCCCAAAAGCTCTAATTTTTTTTTTTTTGAAAAATATATATTATAATTAATAACAAAAAAATTTAAAATCAAAAAAAAATTTTTTTGCTTTTTATGGAAAAATGATTTTTAAGGCCCCGCTCTTTACGGCCCCGTCGCGTAGGGAAGGCGTGGTCGTAGGGGCGTAAAATTTTTCCTGAGTTATTTTTTAGTCAAAAGGAAAAAAATGAGGGGGTACCGTCTCAACATTTCCAACATTTCCAAAATAAGGGACACCCTAATGAATATATATACTTTATGGGGTCCTAGACCAATATTTCGAGGTGTTACAAACGGAATGACAAACTTATATATTAGGCTGGGTCGTATTCCAACAAAGTGCTCAGATCAACTATTATTAGTGAAAAAAAGTTGGTACAAGTAACTACAAGCAATTTAAAACCAAAATGAACAAAATCGGTCCATGGCTTCCGTTCTCGCATCGCGGGTCAAAATTGCGGTTTTTGAAAAAATGGACATAATTAAAAAAAAAAATTAAATATTTAAAAAAAAAATTATTAAAAAAAAAAATTTTTTTTTGTATCGCATTAATTCAAAAAACTCACATTTTTAACATGGAGCTCAAAACTACTTTTTCACTATTTTAAAAATTTAGTGAAACAAAATTTTTAAATATATTAGTTTATCCACTTGATATCATTGAATACATCTCAGGGATTGTAGAAAAAAATTCTTAGTTAAATTCCTTCGTCCAGTTGGTATGTGGAGCGATTTGAATTTAGCGGATTTCCAGAACATGTGTTTTTATCGACATTTTTGACTAATTTGTAGTTGTTAGCAACATTTTACTTAAATTAACCAACTTTTTTAGTTCAAATGGTTGTTTTGGACCATAGTAACTCTGCTTTGAAATAATAGGCTTTTTGGACAACGTTAATCCTTGCCGGCACGAGGTTAAAAATTCCTCCAATGAAATTTTCGAAAATTCCTCACTCTAAAATCGTGTATGTGTTTAAATAATGAACAATTACAAATTTATACAAAGTTTTCTTGAAGAACATCTTTAACCCTTGTTGAACGAACGCCCAAAAAATTTCAAACAGCTGTTTTTTTGCTCATAGTCAAATGGACTTTTTTGACATATTAAATAATATGTTTTTACTTTTAGCTTTGCACAGTAAAAACGACGAAGACGTAATGAAATTTCGGATGCCATTTTTTTTATTTTATTTAGTTTTAAGCATTTTCCGCTTAAGTGCGCTTACTTTAAAACGTTTAGAGTGAAAAACTAATTTAGTATGTTAAAAAGTCCATTTTGACTATGATTATAAAATGAAAGATATGTACATCTGCGAGTGAATCGTTTGAGCGGGGAATGCATTTAAACGATCGCATTTAAATTAACGTTTTAAAGTAAGCGCACTTAAGCGGGAAGTGTTAAAACTAAATAAAATAAAAAAAATGGCATCCGAAATTTCATTACGTCTTCGTCGTTTTTACTGTGTAAAGCTAAAAGTGAAAAACATATTATTTAATATGTCAAAAAAGTCCATTTTGACTATGAGCAAAAAAAACAGCTGTTTTTTGGGCGTTCGTTCAACAAGGGTTAAAGATGTCCTTCAAGAAAACTTTGTATAAATTTGTAATTGTTCATTATTTAAATACATACACGATTTTAGAGTGAGGAATTTTCAAAAATTTCATTGGAGGAATTTTTTAACCCCGTGCCGGCAAGGGTTAACGTTGTCCAAAAAGCCTATTATTTCAAAGCAGAGTTACTATGGTCCAAAACAACCATTTGAACAAAAAAAAAGTTGGTTAATTTAAGTAAAATGTTGCTAACAATTACAAATTAGTCAAAAATGTCGATAAAAACACATGTTCTGGAAATCCGCTAAATTCAAATCGCTGCACACACCAACTGGACGAAGGAATTTAACTAAGAATTTTTTTCTACAATCCCTGAGATGTATTCAATGATATCAAGTGGATAAATTAATATATTTAAAAATTTTGTTTCACTAAATTTTTAAAATAGTGAAAAAGTAGTTTTGAGCTCCATGTTAAAAATGTGAGTTTTTTTGGCCTCACGTTTGGGTGGGTTATCGATATCCGAAAAAAACAAACAAAATTTTTCTAAATATCTTTGAATTAATGCGATACAAAAAAATTTTTTTTTTTTAATAATTTTTTTTAAATATTTAATTTTTTTTTTTAAATTATGTCCATTTTTTCAAAAACCGCAATTTTGACCCGCGATGCGAGAACGGAAGCCATGGACCGATTTTGTTCATTTTGGTTTTATATTGCTTGTATTTACTTGTACCAACTTTTTTTCACTATTAATAGTTGATCTGAGCACTTTGTTGGAATACAACCCAGCCTATTATATATGAGGAGTTCCGGCTAAGACTTAAATTTTTAGGTAAAAAAGATGTGATTTTTGTTTTGATGGCACATCGATGAAAGTTGGCATAAATATTAGAAGCTATATAAGAATAAAAAATTCGTTCGCGTCTATTAAATCGCGCAAGGGGGTCAAAAGTTATGGCGGTTTTAAGATTTAGCGGTTTTAAAAAATCTTAAAAATATTTTATATATCTTTTTACTACACATTTGTTGCATGCGTTTTTAAAACATGCCAGGATATATTATTTCTTCTAAAATATATGATATAAATTTAACCCTTTAATGACCAAACGATTTAAAAAAAAAATACCCAAGTACCTAAAATCGCGATTAATTCGCGGTAAAAGAAAAGTTTCACAATTTTTTATAACATATTTAGGCAATGCGCGTTGGTTTTACTGAAAAAAAAATCACGGAAAATCGTATCATTGTACCAGTGTTTAAAAAAATCGGTGATGCTTTTTTATAACAAGAAAATTAAATATGGTCCAAAAAATCTATAATCATCAAAATTTTTTAACCCGCCTCTGATTTTATGATGACACATCAAGTGGGCTTTCATTTAAAAAAAATTTCATCCGATTTCGTGTAAAGCCTTGGATGTGCCAGATCAAAACAGGTTTAGATAAAATCATCGCGCTTTCCGCTCAGAATGGCTTTAAGTAAAAAGTCAAAAAGCAAATCAGTTCTACTCGTTAAGGCACGTCTTTTGGTGTATTAAAATGAACATGATGCATTAATTGCTACTAAAAAAAATTGGAAACAGATTTGCAAATTTCGCTCAATTTTCAAAAATGCCATAAAATTTTTGCAATTTATTTTTTATAAACCCGCCAGTAATTTTTTTAAGTAAACTCCTAAAAAACTCGGTTTACGCAAGAGTCCACCAAACTTCAAATGAAACCGCGAATGTGCCTCGCGAAAAACTTGTATTTTAAAAAAATTACGTTTTTTCTTTCGAACTTTGATCTGCTGAAACTCCTTAACTATTCGTGGCACATTAACGGGATTAATTCCAAAATGTTAAGAATTACAACAGCTACCAATTCTGGTTCAACTTTTTTCATTTTATAGAGGCGGTCGAAATCCCTGACAAAAAAACCTCGAAAATTTAAAAACTCTTAATTTTTGGTTTCAAAACTTAACCGTTTTATAACTTCTTACCAAGCGATGAAGCATCTATCAAGCTAACATTAAAATAATCTTTTATATGTACTGACTTTGTGTTATGCCGGAAAAGATTGAAATATAAGGAGAACTTAAAAAAAAATGAGAAAGAAGGTAAAAACTATGGATTATTTCAAGCCATTTTTATCGATTTTTCAACTTTAACCATCTGTAACTTTTACGGATAAAGTGGGGTAATCCTTAAACATTGCTCAGTGATGGTTCAAGGTCTTGTTTACACAACTGCATTTACAGTTTTTCTAAATTCCAAAAACTGCCGGTTTTTTTAAACATTTATTTCAGTTTCACTGAGTTGAAATTTAAAAAAGATTTCATGATATACCCTCTATCACTAGAGTGGAGGGTATAAAAAAAATACAAAAAAAAAATAAAATTATAAAAATATACAAAACAAAAATTATGTGAAATAACGAAAAATCACACAAATGCTGTTCTTTTCTGTTAAAATCTTCCACTTTGGGTATTGTTACAACCATACCCAGCAAAAACTTACATTACCAAATAATGATTCTTATATTCTGAGACATATTTAAAATAGAAATAATTTCAGATTCTGAGATTTTATCTCAGAATCTGAGACATTATCTCAGAATTTGAGACATTTATCCTAAAAAGTCTTTGATTCTAAGATATTTAAAAAAAATCTGAGATTCCGAAACATTTTTCCTATAAAAAAGTCCCAGATTCTGCGTAATTTGGCTATAGAATCAATCTTAGATTCTAATAAATTTTTTCTATAAAAAATTCTCAAATTTTCCCTTACAAATTTTTTTTGGATTTTCATAAAAAATTTAAAGATTCCGAGAAAATTTTGATATTCTTAAACATTTTTTATAGAAAAAATGTTCATATAATTTATATTTCTTTTCCTCTTTACTTTTTACCGAACTTCTCAGATTTTTTTAAAAGAAGAATTATCATATTTTCTCTATAGAAAATTCTCATATTTCTTTTTTTAAATTATCAGACTTTTTTCATAAAAAAATTCTCTAATATTTTCCTTTACAAAAATTGTTAGATTTTTCTTATTAAAATTCTCAGATTTTTTTCTATTCAAAAATTCGCAGGTTTTTCTCAAAGAAAAATTCTTAAATTTTTCCTATAGAAAAATTTGTTAATTTTTCATCTAGAAAAATTCCCAAATTTTTCGTCTAGGAAAATTCCCAAATTTTTCACCTAGAAAATTGTATTTTTTTTTCATATAGAAAAATTCTAACATTCCGAAAAATAGATAAACAATAAAAAGGAAAACAAAACAAGCATAATCGTCTGTATAAAACACGGTTAGGTCTAAAATAAAAAAAAGCTAGACCCCTGAAATTTGGCACAAATATGTCTCATGGTCATAGGCCGGCTACGTTTGTAAATGGACAAAATCGGACCAGGGGGAAAAAAGTTCAACCTTGAAAAACTAAACCAATCTCTGAAAAACGACACTTTTTAACATGTTTTTTTTATTTTTGTAAAACAAAAGAAACATTTTTATGGTAGAAGAAGTTCAACGTCAATCACTTGGACCAAGAGTATTAAACAATTTTGTTTTTATATTACTATAGCGCCAAAAGCATTATAAGGGAACTTGAAAACATTTACCGCGAAGAGCAAGGTGTGTCTCCCAATGGCCCATTCCAAACACCCTCGAATTTTTTTTACTTTTGTAACTTTATTAGGGTTTTTTTCTATAGGAATTACGATAAATTCAAAATTTTTGGTTAAAGCTATTGAAATTTTCATAGAAAACCCCTAATAAAGTTAGCAACTAGTTACTTGAAATAAACCAAGTATCATACGCCCATTACTTTTCAGTAATGCCTTGTAAAACAGATCTAATTTGGAAGGTCTTTTAGATAATTTATCTATGAAGTATCTAGTCAAAATCTTCTTTTACTTCAGGATTTTGTTTTTTTTTTAAGTATAACTAAACTGTTCTTTAAAGTTTTGAGATGGCTACTAAAAAACGACATTGAATGCAAAATAACAAAAAAAATAAATATAAAAAGTCGATTATTCGAGACAAAAAAATCGGTTTCTCGAATACTTCGAAAGCCGGCCTTTTAAAAAAACCTGTTTTAAAAAACCGGAAAAATAGAAAAAAATCGATTTTGGCAACTCTAGAAAAGAACTTTATTGTTTTTCCTAAAGAAAAATTCGCAAATTCTCAAAAAATTCTTGAAAAATTCAAAATTTTTTTTAAGAAAATTCTCAAATTTTTTCATATAAAAAAATTTAACATTCGAGAAATTTTTGCTTTCGAAAAATTTTTCATAGATAAAATTGAGATTATTTTCTTTTTCCTTTTTTTCTCTCAATTCATTGATCAAGTGGTCAGTCACACGTTAGTTGCCGGGGAAAATTGTAATAACTTGGCTGATTTTTAACCGATTTTGATCTTAAGAGTCCCCGCACAACAATGTCGGAGCGGTTGACGGTTTCGGTCATGGGAGAGTATAGGCGCAAAACAAAGGCGGCAGTGGAAAATTCAGTCAATCGTTTATATTTACATTATTTTTTCACTTTTTCTACACAATTTTATTTAATCTTATTATTTTTTTTTTAATATCAACATGATTTTTTTCATATTGATTCGTTTTTTATGTTTTTTTTAGAATTTTATATAATTTTTTTTTAGAGATCACATTTTTTTGTTTACTTTATCGAAAATAATCGAAATATTTATTTAAATGTGGCAACATTTTCATATGAAAAATTAAAAGAGAGAGAGAAACCGACACAAAAATAAAATTGATTTTATTCAAACGGTTTTCGGTCGAGCGTTTTTTCTTGCCAAATTTGTATGAAAAATACGTCACCGACATTGTTGTGCGGGTACTCTAAGTTCCTCATTAGTTGGATTATGTACTTGTATCACAATTCAGTAACCATTTTAACTTATTGAACAAATTGAGAAAACTAAAAAAAAGTCAAATATTCCCCCTGTAATCTGTGTTTAAATATTAAATAAAATACTTAAATAAGTTCTAAAATGGCGCTAACTAGCAGCTACAATTTTTTTATTAATTAACTAACTTTCCATAACATTATGGCAAAGTATAAAAAATAAATTTTTTACCTATTTTTTTATTGTCCACTGAAGTTGGTTTTTTTTAATTAAATAATTATATGGACTTTTGTCATTAACTTTTAACGCTTGTGATATTTTACTAATTTCGCAATAACATTTTTAATTGTAAACTAGGTGGTACCTGTGAATGTAGATATGTAAAGGGAACCATAATGAGTAATTCTGCAAAGGCACAGCGCAAATAGTCTCATTATCTCATGGTAAGGAACGTGCAAAGTTGAAAAATGTAAAAAAATCGCTTGATACTCTCATGAAATTTTTCGTTCAAAGTTCCATATTGTTGGGTGCGTTAAAGCTATTGCTCCAAATTTAATACCGTTTAATCAGTAGACTTGGGCAATTATTTGGTGTAGATTCAGTGGATGTGCCGTCAATAAGAAAAAAGTTACATGGACCTAAATCTTTGATACCAATTTTTTTCAATTTTCAATTTTTCGAGGTTTTTTGATTGTAGCTTTTGGTGCAAACTGTAATTTTAAAATTCAAATGCACATGGTAAAAGCCCTTGTAAATATGCACAATCTGAGACTGATTCGAGTGATGTGCTCGCAATGGTTACGAAGCTGCAGCTTTCCAAAGATGGGAAGAAAAAACGTGAATTTTTTAAAAAGTCTGTTTTTTGCGAGGCACACTCCCAGTTTTATTCCGAATGGTTCCGAATGCTTTGTGAACTTTATAATTTACCATTTCCCACTTGATTTACAAACGCACGCAAAAAATATTCAAGTGCAAAAATTTTATGAACTTTTTAAATTTTTTGCAAAATTTCGATATTTTAGTTTTGCATTATTTAACAGCTAAATATGCATGGTTGAAAGTTGAACATGTAGAAACAATGGTATGTGCAAATATAATAAATCATGGAAAGCAACATTGATCAAAAGTTAATATTGGCGAATTCCGCGGTGTTTTTCAGTTTTCACTTTTTTGTAAGGCACATCCAGGCCGCTTATAGAAATTGGTCGGTGAAAGGCGCGTTTGGTAGTCTTTTTAATTCTCTATCTTCAATTAATTCGCACCCGAAAAAATTTAACGTTTAAACGGTTTTTCGGTGGTTTTAAATTTTTGATACCTTTAAATTTAATGGTTATATAAAATCTTACATTACTTAAATAAAGTAGAAAAGAAATGTATTTTGATAGATTTTGACATGTCTTATTCAAATAATATTTCAAAATTAGTCCATTGATTTTTGCAGTCGCGAAAATCGCGAAAAATCGCTAAAATTTTTTATAACCTTGATAAAATTAGTAATAACGTTAAAATATTTCGTAATAACCTTAATATTAGCATTATTAATAATACTTTGAATAGTTTCAATATTCAGTGAAGGACAACACTGTAAAATCAGACATTTAATATTAAAAAAAAAAAAAAAATCGAAATTATTAAATTTTTTTTTCAAAAATGTTCCCTTTAAACCACTGCTGTTTCTTACCTATTAGAGATAGAATAATGGTGTTAACAAATAATTTGTTGAGATTTTGTTAATGCATTTGGTAATATTTTCTAAAAAAAATAAAACCGCTGGAAACATTTTTATTTCCAAAATATTGGAAAATGTGCCGAAAAAAAATTGGTTAAATGCAAATATCTCGATATCACTGTGCTACAGTGAAAAAATACTTCTAATGTGACATGGTATAGGTTATTGGTTTTGTCGAGTAGATCACAAAAATGCCCATTTAACTTGCCAGACACCCTCAAATTTTGGAGTTATTGTCATAAAACGTTTTTTTGGGACTTTGTTCACTAAACCTTGTGTAATTCAGAAAGTTTTCAACCGATTTTAAATTTTTTAACTGTTTTGGATAGAAGAAAGATAGGGCTTTCCATGTGTGTGAATTGGTCTACACATATAAGAAAGATATATATTGATTTTTTCTATAATATCTAATTTTTTTGTTAATTTTTGAAAATTTTTCGAGTTTATCGATTTTTTTCTGCTATAGTTCGTTTAACAACCTTTATATTTATAAACATATTTTTAAAGAAAATTTAGTTCTGAATTCGATGAGCTTTATCCTGTGAAAATCAGATAAGAATTGACAGAGTTGTGATAGTTTTTCTAAAAAAGAAAATTAAGATTTTTCAGGAAATCGCCGTTCAGACAACCCAAGCAAAAAAAATAAATTTATCATAAGAGGTCATGTACAATATTTTTAAAGGCTTTTGGCGCGCTGAATCCGAATCTGGCCTTTCAATTGCTTTATCTCTTCAGGTTTTTGAGATATTTAACATAAATTGATATATCAATAACTAAATAAGATAGCGCAATTTCAAGGTCAAATTTGAATTCAGGGGGCCAAAAACCTTTAAAATAATGATACGCAACCTCTCAGTATGTTCTTTTATTTTTTTTCCTGGGTTGTCCGAAATGCATTTTCATGAAAAATCATAATTTTATTTTTTAGAAAAATTATCACAACTCTGTCAATTGTTATTCGATTTTTTCGGCATAAAGCTCATCGTATTCACAATTAAATTTCCTTTAAGAACAAGTTTATAAATATAAACATTGTTGAACGAACTATAGCAGAAAAAAATCGATAAACTCAAAAATTTTTCAAAAAATAACAAAAAAATTAGATATTGTTGAAAAAATCAATACATATCTTTCTTAAATGTATAGACCAATTCACACACATAAAAAGCCCTATATTTCTTCTATCCAAAACAGTTAAAAAATTGAAAATCGGTGGAAAACGTTTTAAGTTACACGTGGTTTAGTGAGAAAAGCCCCAAAAAAACGTTTTTTGACAATAACTTTAAAATTTGAGGGTGTCTGGCAAGTTTGATGGGCATTTTTGTGATCTTTTCGACGAGACCTACAACCTTAACTACCTCATTTCAAAAGTATATTCGATTTTGTGTTTTTTGTAGCACAGTGTATTTAGCAAAAATTTTATGCATGTTTGAATATGTATTTTAGCTCTGGGTAAGCATAATACAAAATTGTACGTTGTGTTAACTTCGGATAAAAAATGTAATTTTGACAATTTTTTTTAAAAATTTTAACTTTAAACCGCCATAGTTTTGGGTGCGATCGCTCAAATTAATGCACGCGGACGAATTTGAATTACTTATTTATAATGTTATTTACCTACAAAGTCTTATCAATGTGCCACGAAAAAAAAATCGCAATTTTTTTTTTCTTAAATATTAAAAGTTAATGACAATTGCTCATATATATTTTTTTTACATTCAAAGTAACGGCAAATTTTACCTGACCCGAGTAAAAATTTTTATATGATGCAATATAAAATGATATGCAACACAATATATATGTATACTCAATTTAATCCGAATAATGGTGGATGTTTTTGCATTAAAATAGATCAATGGTTATAAAATATGATTCGATATCATCCAAGTTTTGACCAGGACTGTGATCACGCAAAATGATAGTTAACTATCGTCGATTTTTGGAACCTTGTTGCTCCTAAACTAATCAAAATATTTTAAATTTTTTTAATGTTTCTGGATTAAACAACAATTTGTAATAATTTAATAAAGAAAAACTTTCAAATTTCCCTTCAAAACGATATGTATTTTGATGTCGTTTATGCATCGTCTATCGTTTTCGTTTTACGTGATTAGCCCCCAGACATTGCTATATTTCAGTTGATCCAATTAGATATAATTCCATAAAAACATAAAATCTTGGTGTTTTTTTGGGTTTGGGAGAGATACACCAACGACGTACTCAGAGGGGGGGGGCCCAACAACAACAACAAAAAATATTTTTTTTATATGTATTTGAAAACACAAATATCACGAAAAGAACAACAAAATTTTTTTTTGTTGTTGTTGTTGGACCCTGAAAAAACAATCCTGTATACGTGTATGAGATACACCAGTGGGTATCAGACTACATGGGGCTGAAAAAAATGCACTCTTTTTTTACAAAGGAAAAAATGGTTCTCTTAATGCATAAAAATATCTGCAAAATTTTAAAAAAATGCTGCAAAAACAGGGGAAAAAGTAGAAAGAGTAAGCAAAATGCTCCAAAATCAGGGGAAAAAGTAGGGAAATTAGGTAAAAGAGAATTTAAATAACGGAAATAGTGGTAATCCTCTCAATAGAGATAGGAAATCCTCTCAATAATAGTGGTAAAATTTACTCATTTTCTAATTCTCTTTGATCTTTTTACAAAATTTTTAAATGTCTGCAATACATTAAGTTTACCAATTTTCATAAACTTGCAGACTTATTTTGGGTCATTTCAAAATCTCTTACTTTCCTTACTCTATGAGATACACCACAGGTCAACGATACATTCATCAAACATACAATTTTTTAAAGCAACAAAATTGTTTGGATACGCTTCGAACCAGATAGGTGATATACACAATAACCCTAACAAGGAAATTTTTAGGAACAGTTTAAAAGTTTCTTATACTTTGCCCAAAAAACTTAGACAATTTTTGGTTAATTGGAAACATTTATAATTATAACTGAAACAGAATATGATATACTTATGTATATAATTTTATATTAAATTATACAGAAAACCAAATTTTGTATTGACCCTCATATTATCTTATATAGTTATATCAACCGTACACATTTTAATCCAAATCATGATTAAATTATATATTTCTACATATGACTGCATTAAAAAAAAAAATAAAAAATATCTCACGGATGTATAATCATACACACAAAAAAATATATAAAAAAATTGTGTGCATTTTGGGGATAATACAACCTATAAAGTGGTTTTGGATAATTTACCTAAGTTTTTTAGAGCAAAAACTTTGGTAAGTTATCAAAAACCACTTTATAGGTTGTAATTAAACCACAAACTGGCACAATTTTTTAATTTTTTTTGTGTGTATATGATTTACTAGCTTACCATCCCGGTACTTCGTTACCGGTTGTATTGAATACCGGATAATATAAGGATCATTATTACTCTATCGATTTAAAAAAAAACCTCTACAGAGTTTTTGTTTTATTTACTTGTGGACGTTTAAGCCTTCATAAAATAATATTTTAATGAAAAATTTAAACAATAAAATTTTAATAACTTCGCTGGTACGTAATCATGCTCGTTTCGGTGAAAAAATATATTGATAATTTTTGAGCCCTTATATCGGGTTGTAAGATTTTGAGTGAATAAATATTTCAGTGAAAAAAAAAATGGAATAAAAATAAGTTTGAGTGGAAAAACATATAAAGAGAACAAATATGGAGTCAAAAAAGTTAAATACGTAAAATTTAAGTAAAAAGTATCAATCCATATTGTTCCCAGCTCTATTCCACTTCGTTCCCCGTTCTATTCCATATCATTTCCAATTCCATCTCCTTTCGTTCCATGTAAGTTTCATTTCTCTCCGTATAATATGCGTTAAAAAAATAAAAAGTTCTATTGTCCTTTTTACCCTAAAATTTTAAAATATGTCCTTCACCCAAAAAAAACGTGGGTATTTAATACTAAAAATTTAACTAATTTTAGTCCAAAAGGACTTAGTGCAGAAATTGGTAACCGATACTTAAATTTTTAGCTAATATTAGTCAAATCCAGTAAAAATTACTAATGTTAGTACTTTGAAGATACTAAAATTAGTACCGAATTAGTAGATTTTGGTACAATATCACTTACTGAACCTTTTACTGTAGAATTATTTTGAGTGTTGTCTTGGGTGTTATTTCTGCGGCTTTTAGTTCAATAGTTAGATACCTCAAAATAACCATTTGCCCCTTTTCCCCGTAAAATTATATTTTCCAAAAACTGTTTTTTGTGCTAGGTGATCTTTTATTTAAAACATCAAGTTTGTGAACCATTATTTCAAGAAATATAAGAATAACCAAATTTGCACTTTTTATCCCCTTTACGATCGGTCGCGACCCTTAGAAACAGAATTTTCAAAAAATAACTTTTTAAAGCATTCAAAATTTCAGTGCCTACGATAATTACTTAATGAATTTTTTGAAAATACTTCAGCATAATGTTTTTTTCACCAAGTCCACTATATTCCAAAATTCAAGCTTCAACGGTCATTATTATAGGAACCAAAAAAAAATACCAAAAGTACACTTTCTTACCCCCGTTAGAAACGAAATTTCCAAAAAGTACTTTTTATAAAAGGTACTTTTATAAAAGGTACTTTTTATAAAAGGTACTTTTATAAAAGGTACTTTTTATAAAAGGTACTTTTTATTAAAGGTACTTTTTATAAAAGGTACTTTTTATAAAAGGTACTTTTTATAAATCGTACTTTTTATAAAAGGTACTTTTTATAAAAGGTACTTTTTATAAAAGGTACTTTTTATAAAAGGTACTTTTTATAAAAGGTACTTTTTATAAAAGGTACTTTTTATAAAAGGTACTTTTTATAAAAGGTACTTTTTATAAAAGGTACTTTTTATAAAAGGTACTTTTTATAAAAGGTACTTTTTATAAATGGTACTTTTTATAAAAGGTACTTTTTATAAAAGGTACTTTTTATAAAAGGTACTTTTTATAAAATGTACATTTTATAAAAGGTACTTTTTATAAAAGGTACTTTTTATAAAAGGTACTTTTTATAAAAGGTACTTTTTATAAAAGGTACTTTTTATAAAAGGTACTTTTTATAAAAGGTACTTTTTATAAAAGGTACTTTTTATAAAAGGTACTTTTTATAAAAGGTACTTTTTATAAAAGGTACTTTTTATAAAAGGTACTTTTTATAAAAGGTACTTTTTATAAAATGTACTTTTTATAAAAGGTACTTTTTTACCCTTTTTACCCCCGTAGAATCAACATTGCCAAAAACCCAGCCTTATTGAATCTTTTTTTCGGAAGGTGAACCTACATTACAAATTTCAAGTTTCTAGTACCATTATTTAAGTAAATGTAAAAGGTACCAAAAGTAAAGTTTTTTACCCTTTTTACCCCTTTAGAATCATCATTGGCAAAAAATCCAGCCTAAATGGATCTTTATTCCGAGAGGTGAACATACAGTCCAATTTTCAAGTCTCTATGACTATTATTTCAGAAGATATAAAAAGTACCAAAAGTACACTTTTTTACCCATTTTACCCCCGTAGAATCAACATTGGCAAAAACCCAGCCTTAGTGATTTTTTTCCAGGAGGTAAACCTACATTGCAAATTTTAAGTTTCTAATACCAATATTTAAGGAAATAAAAAAGGTACCAAAAGTACAGTTTTTTACCCTTTTTACCCCCTTAGAATCATCATTGGCGAAAATCCAGCCTTAGTGAATCCATAGTCCGGGAGGTGAACATACAGTCCAAATTTCAAGTCTCTGTGACAATTATTTCAGAAAATATAAAAGGTACCAAAAGTACAGTTTTTTACCCTTTTTACCCCATTAGAATCAACATTGGCAAAAGTCCAGCCTCTACATTCCGGGAGGTGAACATACAGTCCAAATTTCAAGTCTCTATGACCATTATTTCATGAGAAATAAAAAGTACCAAGAGTACAGTGTTTTACCCTTTTTACCCCCTTAGAATCAACACTGGCAAAAATCCAGCATTAGTGTATCTATGTTCCGGGAGGTGAACATACAGTCTAAATTTCAAGTCTCTATGACCATTATTTCAGGAGATATAAAAAGTACCAAAAGTACAGTTTTTTACCCTTTTTACCCCCTTAGAATCAACACTGGCAAAAATCCGACCTTAGTGTATCTATGTTCCGGGAGGTGAACATACAGTCCAAATTTCAAGTCTCTATGACCATTATTTCAGGAGATATAAAAAGTACCAAAAGTACAGTTTTTTACCCTTTTTACCCCCTTAGAATCAACACTGGCAAAAATCCAGCCTTAGTGGATCTATATTCCGGGAGGTGAACCTACAGTCCAAATTTCAAGTCTCTAGCTTCAGCGGTTTGGGCTGGGCGATGATGAGTCAGTCAGTCAGTCAGTCAGTCAGTCACGTTACTCTTTTATATATCGTCCATTCCACCAGACATTTGGTGATTTTGGGCATTTTTTGACCGAGGGTCTTCCGATTTTTGTTATTTTTTTCATACAGATACTCTATGGAGCCAATTTGAAATTTCATCCATCAGATCGAAAATATTCGAAAAACTCGCGATTTTATTCACGATTTTCGTTTTTAAAAAAGTCAAAAAAATGCAAAATCTGTGTAACTTTGAGCAGCTGTATTTTCTAAACTACTTATCGCATTTTAACAATCTATAGCGCATACGAATGGTATGTAAATCTGTTTTAATATCTAATAAACTGAAAAATATTAGTGGTTTAAAAGTGCATTTTATATGCAAATGCAGTTTTGAAGTGCATTTTGCGAAACTTTTACCCCTTTTAATTTTTTTTTAATTAGCATATTTGGAAAATTTAGAATTTTTGCTACAAAAGAATGTTTTCATTACAATGGACCGAGAATGTATGCTATTTTTAATATTTATTTTTAAAAAATACTTCCTTAAGTTTCCCTTATAAAAATTTTTATTTTTTAAATTATACCAAAATCATGTAAAAAGACATGTTTTTAAATCGTTATATTTTCAAAAGTACTAATCGTATCTTATTGTTTTTATGCAAATTAGGAAGGTATTTTTTGTCTATTTCTTGCATTTAATGACCGCAAAAATGTTGGTTTTTCACAAATGCATTTTAAATGCGAATGCAGTTTTGAAGTGCATTTTTCAAAACTTTTACCCCTTTAAATTTTTTTTTAATTATCATATTTGAAACGTTTACAATTTTTACTACAAAATAATGTCCTCTTAATAATGGACCCACTGAGTGTGCTATTTTTAAAGAAATTTTAAAAATTTCCTTAGAACAAATTTTAATATTTTAAATTAAACCAAAAAAAATATGAAATTATGTGATTTTTTAAAAAATTCTAAGAAATAGCACTTACAGTGGGTCCATTATTAGGAGGACACTATTTTGTAGTAAAAATTGTAAACTTTTCGAATATGATAATTAAAAATAAAATTAAAGGGGTAAAAGTTTGGAAAAATGCACTTTAAAACTGCATTTGCATTTAAAATGCATTTTCGAAACCCCAACATTTTTGCGGTCATTACAATCAAAAAAATAGACAAAAAACCTTTCTAATGTGCATAAAAGCAATAATATACGATTCGTACTTTTGAAAATATAACGGTTTATAAACATGTCTTTTTACATGATTTTGGTATAATTTAAAAAATAAAAATTTTTATAAGGGAAACTTAAGGAAGTATTTTTTAAAAATAAATATTAAAAATAGCATACATTCTCGGTCCATTGTAATGAAAACATTCTTTTGTAGCAAAAATTCTAAATTTTCCAAATATGCTAATTAAAAAAAAATTAAAAGGGGTAAAAGTTTCGCAAAATGCACTTCAAAACTGCATTTGCATATAAAATGCACTTTTAAACCACCAATATTTTTTCAGTTTATTAGATATTAAAATAGACTTAAATACCATTCGTATGCGCTATAGATTGTTAAAATGCGATAAGTAGTTTAGGAAATACAGCAGCTCAAAGTTACACAGATTTTGCATTTTTTTGACTTTTTTAAAAACGAAAATCGTGAATAAAATCGCGAGTTTTTCGAATATTTTCGATCTGATGGATGAAATTTCAAATTGGCTCCATAGAGAATCTGTATGAAAAATATAACAAAAATCGGAAGACCCTCGGTCAGATTTTTTAAAATGTCTCATGGAATGGACGATATATAGATTATGTTTGTATTAAGTTTTTTTTTTTTATAATAGTTTTGATCACATGATCAATTATTTTATTTATTCTTTCTATTTATTTACAACTCATTTTTAATGATTTTAACCTAACCGAGAACTGATTACAATGACCGTCGTCTCGTTGTAGCGAAAAAACCAAGGTGGTGGGAATCGAACCCACGACCCCCACGTCCAAAGGCTAGCACGCTACCAACTAGCCTACGGGGGCCGGTTATATTATTGTTATATAGGTTTATTTTTACTGGGGCCATAAATTCATAAGCAGTTTCTTACAGTTTTTTTTATTGTTTTTTATTTCGATACATACGAAAAACTTTCAACTTTAACCCATTACAACTTTTAAAAAAATCTAAATTTTTTAAAAATTCTTTTTGGATTCGCTAAGTTGAAATGTTTTTATCAAACGTAATAATAGAATCATACAAATTTCTAAGTTGCATTTCTTTATTTATGGCCGCCCTCACGACACTGCGCTGTAGCTGCGTTTTTAGTGGAAAACTTTGAAACCACTTCAGGTCGGAATTGACAGGCCCCATACAATTTGATCCGAGCACGTTTTTTATTTTTTATCCAGTCTTACATATTTGTTAATAATATTACTACTACTAAATATATTAATTTAAAATCTTTTTAGTAATTTGGCTTCGAATCCTTTCAATTGCAATTGTCATTTAGCTTGGTTCTCTGATTGGTTACGTAAAAGAACATTAAATGGCGGTGCTGCACGCTGTGCTACACCCCCAAAAGCGCGTGATGTGCAAATAAAAGATTTGCCACATAATGAGTTTAAATGCACAGCGGACAACAATGATGGATGTTTAGGAGAAGACTACTGTCCTCCTATGTGTACATGTACCGGCACCGTTGTACGCTGTTCCCGAAATAATTTAACTGAAATTCCTCGTGGCATACCAGGCGAGACATCGGAACTGTATCTGGAGTCAAATGAGATTACGATAATTCATCACGACCGGATAAGTCATTTGAAATCACTAGCGCGATTGTAAGTTCAAATAATACACAGTGGGAGATTTGACAAAAAAATTAGTTTAGCAACCAGAATTAATAAGAGTTAATAATAATAAGCCAATGTGACAAATTGTGGACCTCATGGCTATCAATGTGCCTGTGAAGTACACCGCCAAAGTTTAAGCTAAATTTCACATCCGCTACGACCATTTCATAACAAACCGACTAACCAGTAACAAACGGTTCCAAATTTTGTGTCTGGTTTCTCACTGTGTAATGCAGACAAATTGAAAATTATAAGAAATTTAATGGAATTCTTTTACAGGGACTTAAGCAATAATAAAATAACAATTCTGTCAGACTACACATTTGCCAACCTCACCAAACTTTCCACATTGTAAGTAATATATTTGTAATACTAACTTGTTATAACTTAGTCTTATTTATGTAACGACTTCCATTCCATTTTAGAATAATATCGTACAATAATTTGCAATGTCTACAGCGATATGCTTTAAAAGGACTAATTAATTTGAGAGTACTTTCGTTGCATGGAAATCAAATATCAATGATGCCAGAAGGTTCATTTGAGGATGCAAAATCTCTTACCCACATGTGTGTTAAATAAAGACAAAAAATTATAATATAGTTTAACTACACTTTTATTGTATTTTTTCAGTGCCCTCGGTAACAATCCTTTGTATTGCGACTGTTCTCTTAAGTGGTTTTCTGATTGGATAAAACTGGATTATGTCGAACCCGGGATCGCCAGATGTTCTGAACCAGAACATATGAGGGATAAACTAGTTCTTTCCACACCGTCACACAATTTTATGTGTAAAAGCAAAGTTAGTAACGATATATTGGCTAAATGTGATGCTTGCTTTACATATCCTTGTCAGAACAAGGCTAAGTGTTTATCTCTGGCTCAGCGGGACTATCAGTGTCTCTGTCAGCCTGGTTATCATGGTAAACACTGTGAATTTATGATTGATGCTTGTTATGGAAATCCATGCAGAAATAACGCGACATGCACCGTTTTAGAAGAGGGTCGTTTTAATTGTCAATGTGCTCCCGGGTATACAGGAGCTCGCTGTGAAACAAACATTGATGATTGTTTAGGTGAGATAAAGTGTCAAAATAATGCGACTTGCAAAGATGGCATTGAATCATATGTGTGCGAATGTCAACCAGGCTACAGTGGTGAGTTTTAAAACAACAATTTTTATCATACACTCGAAAAGCTTTTCATTAGGGTTAGTAACCGAAACGAGCGTGGAAAATTAAAATTTCTTTCGCTGAATTACTGAAAAAAAGCGCTGGAAACCGCCAAATTATTTTTTTCCCGGAAGTTGAATTTTGTGGAGTTCACACTTTGTGCTTTTCAATATCTATTATCGGTGTTTTGTTAACCAACTTGCATTAGCTCATAGGTGTGAACTCATAGTAAGAGCTTGTTAGTCAACTGGTAATTAAGGTTTTTTTCCGCAAATTTCCGGGAATTTAATTTTCCGCTTTCCCCGGGTTTTTGTTGTGGTACCGGGAAATTAAAAAAAAAAACGCAGGAAACGGTAAAAAGAACTCAAAATGTTGTATATTTGACTAATGGGTTTAATTATGGTAAAAAGACTATCGCTCATTTACTCAAATAGTTTCATAACTCAAAAAACGTGATTTTTGAGTTAACACTCAGAAAATTATGTAAGTTACTACATGTTAGTTGTATGTATATTTTAAAGTAGTTAGTTGTTTTCAACTACAAAGTCAGTTGTTTTTGTATGAAAAATATCAAACAACTATTTCTGTTAGTTATTTTAAGTCGTTTTTTGAATAACTAGCAAAAAAGTACTGTAATGTAGTAACAGTTATTAAAAGTAGTTAATTTTATTTTTTTATCTTTAAATTTTCAAAGTTTTTTTCAAAAAAAAAAAATATTTTCACAACTTTTTTAAAAAAAAAATGGTCTAAAATTAAAGACCAATTTTTTTTTCTGAAAATTAAAAAAAAATATATATATTGATTATTTTATTTTTACTACATGTTAGCTGTTTTGACTACAAATGTAAGTAGTTTTTACTACATAAATCAGTTGTTTTTTGTCAGTTAAAATAACTAACATCGTTAGTTGATTTAACTGAAAAAGTAGTTGACCCCAAAACAACTTACAAAGTAGTTATTTCAACTGACATTTTTAGTTGATTTTACTAACATAATTTTTTGAGTGAATGATAGAGAATTCGTTATATCATGCTTTATATTTAGTGCTTGGGAATTCCCGGAATTTTTAATTTTCCGGGCAATTAAAGCAATTAAAAAGTTACATAAATGTAAGAGAAGTAAGAGAGAACAATTAAAAAATAAAAATTTTTGCGTTTTGGAGCAAAAGACTATCCAAGCACTATTGCCAGATTTGACGATTTCTCTGCATTTTGACGATTTTTACTCCCCAAAATAGAGAAATGACGATTTTTATCCAAAAAATTACGATTTTTAAAAATAAAAACCTGACAATTTTTTATACTTTTTAAAACAATTTTAATAGAACTTAAGTATTCAATGAATATTTTTTGCTTATTGTTAGTTAAAAAAACTATCCACCAATATTTTTGTACAAAAAGGGACAAAAGAAACAAGTGAGAGTGTTACATATCTTTTTCTCTCCAAAATGTAAAAAAATTATAGGTTTTATAGGAGTTTTTTGGTGGAGGACCAATCTTTTCTTTTTATGAAATATTTATGCAATTTTATCATAATTATTTTTTATGTAAGTGTCCACAAAAAAGGGTGGACAGAAAAACAAATACAATTTTCAATTAACTTGACCCAACTGCATGACCTTTTCTTTCATAAAAATATTTTATATGCTTAAAAATATAACAAAAACTGTAAAAAAAATCAGAGGTAGGTTTAGTTTTACATGGGGAAATTTTGTTCTTCGTGGTCTGATTTTGTCAATTTTCGAAGCGAATCATCCAATGGCCATAAGATATATTTGTGCCAAACTGCATGGATTAAGCTCTTTTAGAATTGGACTGCATCATGTCTTCAACAGACGGGCGGACATCGCTTGAATGTCTTAGAATTGACCTTTAATCAAGGATAAATATACCTTTTTTTATTTTGACGATTTTTTGCAAATGGGATGACGATTTTGACGATTTTTTTTTATAAAAATCGTAAGTTTTTGACGATTTTGCACTCAACAATTCTGGCAACCCTGTATCCAAGACCTTCCAATCTACAAACAACTCATTCACTAAAATACTCGAAAGTTTCAAAATTCTATTCAATTTTATTTGATTCTACTCAGGGGTGTCAGATGATTTTGATAAAAAATCGGCATATTTTCAAAAAAAAAAAAAAAAATCGGCATTATCGGCACTTCAATTTAAAACAAGTGAGAGTGTTATAATAAAATAAAAAAATTTGGACAGGGGCGTTTTGGGGGGACCCCTTTCCCCTCGCGGAATATGTTTACAAGTTTATTTTATTCTGCTTTGTGCATTAAAGTATTATAATTTTATTAATATTTAAAGATTTTTTTATCCACGACCTCAAAAGGGGGCGGGGCAAAAAAAACGGAATCCAAGCGTAAGACTTTAACCATAAACCATAAAAATGTTTTATTTGAATTTTTCTGTATGTACAGTAAGGGTGGGATAGTGTTGTGTGAGATTTTAAGCAGCAATATTTGGAAGCGCTAGAACCGCTCATTTTGTGAGGTTGGTAAAAAAAGTGTATGAGCCAAAAAATGGGGGAGGTCGGATAGGATCTAGAGGTCGCTCATCGGGGTCAAAGTTGGGCGTAGAGGGGAAAAAATCCACAAAAAGCCCTAAAACTCCCCTGGTTTTGCTCCTCGAGGAGTCAAATGTGAGACCGGCCCCCATTATTTTTTTCCCCTGAACATTTTTGCCAAACATACCTAAGCCCTATCTCCAATCCCTAAGGGGGGTCCCATACAAAGTTTCAATTTAAAAAAAAATCTTGCTCCTACCGCTCTAGCTGTCCTAGAAGTCACCCTAGAGGAATCGAATGTATGACCGACCCCCAATATTTTTTCAACCCCAACATTTTCCTAGAACATACCTACCCCCTATCTTCAATCCTTAGGGTGGTCCCCATACATTATTTTTTATTTTTTCTTAAATTGTCATATTAAATCAGCTCCTACCGGTCCAATGGTGTCTCCTAGAGGGGTCATTATCAAGACCAACCCCCATTAATTTTTAGCCCCCAACACTTCTTCTGAACATACCAATTCCATATCTCCAATTCCTAGGGGGTCTCCCACACAAAATGACATTTTTGTAAAACTTGCTCTCACCGCTCTAACTATCGCAGGGGTGACCCTAGAGAAGTTAAATGTGTGACCGACCCCCAATATTTTTTCAGCCCCAACATTTTCCCCAAACAAACCTACCCTCTATTTTAAAGCCTTAAGGGTGTCCCCACACATTTTTTTTATTTTTTAATTTTTTTTTTATAAAATTTGCGCCTACCGCTCCCATTCTGCCTTTTAGGAACGGTAAATGCAGACTTTTTGCCCCCTACATTTTTTCTGAACATACCTACGCCGTATTTCCACTTTGTAGGGGTGCTCCCCTGGGGAAAACTTAATTAGTAATGTATGTTAAGAAGTCAAATGTATGACCTGCCCATATATTGTTTTAGCCAAAACATTTTCTTCAAACATACCTACCCTCTATCTTCAAGGTGTTATCCCACAATTTTTTTATTTATTTTATCGAGAAATCCGAGGTCTTTAATTTGTAATTTAATAGTAACTTTTGTTAAGCGTAAAAAAATATTTTTTTTAACTTGAAAATAATAAAAAATGATAAATAATATAACTATAAATCAAATTAATTTATTTTTATCGTGTGATGGATATTGTTTCCGATTTTCGGCCACGACCTGAAGCAAAACTATTTTTTTCTCCTCGTTACGGCACAACAGGTTGTTATAGTCTTCTATTAATTTTACGCCTCTTTCGGCAGCGTCGTTGACAACATGTAATTTACGTAATATTTGCAGCGCTCGCTGGTAGTCCTGACGATTTTCCCAAGTATTTGGATCGGAAGCAATGAAATTTGTTGTTATTCCGAAGCGTGCAAAAAATTTTGGAGTCCCAGGTGTGACGTAGTGGCTTAAATCAGTTTTCATGAGTTTTTGATTCACTTGTTTCGATGCCATGTTAATTCTTTTCACACCTTCGAATCCAACAACATGTACTGGAGGATTACAATCCTTGTTGCCACTGTCGCCGCTATCCTCTGAGGCATCTTCTTCCCCGATATCATCGTCTTCTTCTTCCTCGCTGTCTTCGTTAGACGATTCGTCCATCTCATCGTCAGATAACTCTTCCTCCAATTCCTCTTTCTCTTCTTCAAATATACGAATTGCATTCGACATTTTTCGTTTTATTTCACAAGAGATATTCGGATCAAATAGTGCGAGAGCAACAGCTTCGCCACTGAGATTCCAGAGATGTCCACAGAATCTCTTGACCAATCGTTGCGACAGAATCTTATCAATTGAAGCATAATTGGCAATCGCTTTCAAAAAATTCAAATCATTATTTGGAGCTTCTATTGCTTTGGTAGCGCTAAACCAAGCTTTTACGTAAATTGTTATGATGAAAACGGTCACATCAAGAAGTGCATTTAATTCTTTTTTGGCCAAACCGATATATTTTCGGAACAAAAACATTTTTAGGCAATATATGCCTTTTGCCATCCATCGAGCATGACTGATGGGTCCTGGTGGGCTAAAATGCTTTTTAGGAATATTTTCGCCAAAGTATAATAAAACAATTTCAAGAAACTCCTTGTAGTCGTCTCTGGGTTGCTTTTCTTTTATTTGAGCCCAACAAAACCACTTGATGTCAGTTTGGACTTGAGCTGGTATGTTGCCTGCCACTTCCTCATCTTATATGCCAAGACTGTACGGTTTGTCTTTTATATTTTCCCACTGCTCTTTAAAACGCGCAAACATTAGCACTCCTGGTCCAGACGTTTTGCCGAATTTGGTTTCAAACACTTAGTTTTCCCCAGGGGAGCACCCCTACAAAGTGGAAATATGGCGTAGGTATGTTCAGAAAAAATGTAGGGGGAAAAAATTAAAGGGGGTTAGTCTACATTTCCCGTCCCTAAAAGGCACAGTGGGAGCGGTAGGCGCAAATTTTATAAAAAAAAAAATTAAAAAAAAAAAATTGTGTGGGGACATCCTTAAGGCTTAAAAATAGAGGGTAGGTTTGTTTGGGGAAAATGTTGGTGCTGAAAAAATATTGGGGGTCGGTCACACATTTAACTTCTCTAGGGTCACCCCTGCGATAGTTAGAGCGGTGGGAGCAAGATTTACAAAAATGTCGTTTTGTGTGGGAGACCCCTTAGGAATTGGAGATATGGATTTGGTATGTTCAGAAGAAGTGTTGGGGGCTAAAAATTAATGGGGGTTGGTCTTGATAATGACCAATTTTTTTTAAAAATTGAACCTCTGTATGGGACCCCCCTTAGGGATTGGAGATAGGGCTTAGGTATGTTTGGCAAAAGTGTTCAGGGGGAAAAAATAATGGGGGCCGGTCTCACATTTGACCCCTCTAGGAGCAAAACCAGGGGAGTTTTGGGGCTTTTTGTGGATTTTTTCCCCTCTACGCCCAACTTTGACCCCGATGAGCGACCCCTAGATCCTATCCGATCTGCCCCATTTTTTGGCCCATGCATTTTTTTTTACGAACCTCACAAAATAAGCGGTTCTAGCGTGTCGAAATTGAAAACTCGTGCACTATCCCACCCCTAATGTACAGATCGAGCTCGGGTCAAGCGTAAGACTAACCATAAAAAGGTTTCATTTGAATTTTTCTGTATGTACAGATCGAGCGCGGGCTCTAGTTATATTTGTTACTAGCTATACCCGGTCCGCGTTGCTGGCCCTAAAAAAAAAACTGTTTTATATTGCATCTTAATTTAAGTATATGCTGTGTTTTTCAATAAGTGGATTTATTTTCGGATTAATCTTATTTAGTTTAAAATAAATATTTTTACATGCCAAAATAAATTTGGAATATTTTTTTCCGTAATCTATGATAAATTAGCAATTAAAATCCGAAATAATAATAAAAAAATTTGGAAAACGAAAAAAGTTATAAATAAATCAAAATTAATCCAATAAAATTTTAGGATTTAATAAGTCCACTTTGGATTAATTTTGATTTATTTATAACTTTTTTAATTTTCCAAATTTTTTTATTATTTTTTGGATTATAATTGCTAATTTATCGTAGATTACGGAAAAAAATATTCCAACTTTGTTTTGGTATGTTAAAATATTTTTTTAAGCAAAATAAGATTAATCTGAAAATAAATCCACTTTTTGAAAAACACAGCAATAGTGTTGGACAAAACTAAAGCACGGGTCCGGGTCCAGCTAGTAACCTTTGGTTCCACTCTCAGTTAACACAATCTATAGAGAAATCTCAACAAAATCGGTTCAGCCGTTTTTGCGTGATTTCGAAACAGACAGACAAAACGTTAAGTATAGTACAAAGGGGCGTGTCATTTAACGCATTTTTATCGAATCGTGATAGTCTAAAGTTTGTTAGAAATTTAGGTGGATACACGCTTAAGTGTATACACTTTAAAAATTTAACAATAATATTGTTAAAATTTTCCCGGTGTATTAGTGTTGCCAACTTCATCACTAATAACTTCACTCCTTTTATTTTGTTGCAAATTTATTCATTCCCTTTTATATGTATTTGCAATTTTAAAATTTACCGTTATTGGTTTCGACCAATCAGCGTACGACACTTGTTGGAATAAAAAAAAAAAAAGGAGGATGAAAGAATAGTGTCAAGCTATGAAAAATGGAGTTTTTCGATCAGTCGATTGAAGATCATCATTTTGCACGGTTGCAAGTCGGAAAATTTTGATATATTTTTTTTAACAAAAAAAAAAAAAAAAAAAAAACAATTACATAAAGAAAAATACCATGTGGTATTAAGTTTTTTTTTTCCTCGTGTCGAAATTTAAATAAAAATTTTTAAATGTTTAACCACTAAAAAGTGATTTTTTTTTAATAAGGCTTAGAAGCCACCAAAACTGTTTAACGTGAAATTTTTGTCAAAAAAATGCTAAAAGCAAAAAAAAAGAAAAAGAGTTTGAATTGTTCCTACAAACCTAAGAACAATTGATAAAAGTTTTTTTTTAAAGACAATAAATTAAAATTTTTCTTACAAATCTAAAACAACAAATACCCTAATTATGAAATTTAAATTCTGAAAAAAAAGAAGAATTTTTAGTTAAAAGCAACAACTACAAAACATTTTAAAACAACTAATTATGTAAGGCACATTTAGCCTACACGTAGCGTAACTGCACCGTAACGTAACAATAAAAATCTTTGTGAAAGTGAAAATAAACGAAAAGAACTTGTTATGATAAAGTCTTAACGTAACGTAACCATAACGTAAACAAAAAAAAATACAAACTGTGTGAAATTGAAAACTAACATGTTTTTTTAAAAACTAAATAACAAAGAGAAAGAACGTACATGTGGAATACTCTTAAAATTAAATAACAAAAACAATCAGCTACTATGTACTACAATATACGTATAAAATAACTACTTTAAAAATATATATACAACATCAAGAACTATAACGTTATAACATGCAAAAATTATAAAACTCTTAAAAATCTACATAACAACAACAACAATCGTTTTGTGCCAAAGCAAAAACGAAAACAACATTGAAATAAAACAACAAGATCCTGCAAACCGAAAGAACAGAAAGAGAATGCTGAAAACTTTTGCAGAGTATTTTTTTTAGAATTAAGATAAGTAAAAATAAATTTAATTATTTTATATAACTTATTATCAAATAATTATTAAACCCCATATTTTACTTTATTATATATACAATTTATTCGACCCCCTCTCATGTTTATTTATGAATTATTTTTGTTGTATAACAAAATATAAAATGTTTGTTAATAAAATTGAACTTTAATAAACATATAAAAATGAAATTCTAAATTCTCTCTTTTATTGAGAAAAGAAGGCTAACGTAGGAAGCAAACATGAAAAAATAAGCAGTGGTAAAGTATATATATATCAGGGATGGTACTATGGGTACAAATGTACTTTTGTTTTTGTACATTAAAATTAACCTCAGTTACTAAATTAAAGTTTGCATTGAAAAGTACATGAATACTGAAAACTATTTTCTGTATTAAACTACAGAACAAACGTTCGTAATACAAAAGCATTATGTTACAAAACTTTTCATACCTATGTTGTTTTTTTTTAAATATCATGCACCACCCCTGATACATGAGTGCTTGCACTCCTGGTGACAACGACACCTAGTCACCCTACTGTCGGTAAACATTATTTTCTATTTGTTACATCCATCCAATCCAAAGATGTTATATTTTTTTTATTTCGTCACTCTACAAATTAAAGTGGCATATCTTTAAAATGGCATGCATTTTACTATGTTCACGAGACGATGAATTCTGGGTCAACAACCACGCCGCGATTGGCAGAGCTAGCCAAATTTTATCTTTTATACATGCCATAGATTCTTTATTCTCGATATATTTTCTTTCGTTTTTTTATAACCCCGCTCGTAACATAGATGGCTCCCAACGAAATAAACAAAAGTTTAAAGTTTAGACCAACGTGAGGCTTATGAAATAATTAAGCTTCAAAATCAGTGATAAAATTCAGTTTTGCATATAGTAAATGGCTGAAGTGAAGGCCAATGTTCGTAATATAATTTTATTAGAAAACTAAAACCGAATTTCAATCGCAGATTTTTTTTGTGGATTATGATGTATCAGCGTGAAGTATTTTTATCGATAGTTCTTTTTTTTTTAACAAATTTCTTTGACTGTGAGACTTTGAAATTACAATTGTAAAATTGTTTCTTATGCCACCCTCATCAAAGTTTGTTAAAACTCTTTTTATCTAACATCAGGTTCATTTGAATGTCTTAGAAATCTATAAGTCAAACGTTAAAAGATTTCATTCTTTAACATTTATGCGATAGATTTTTGATTCAGTCTCTTGAATAAAGGCTCTTTTAATGTTTACAAGTCTATGATTTTTATGTTTCAGTAGATGAAAATCATTATTGCGGTGAATTTTAGGAGAACCCTAGTGTTTATTTAACTTTAAGGTTAAAGAAAAACATTAAAGAGAACACTAAAATCATTTTTTTTATCCACAATAGACCTTGTTTTATAAATCAATATAAGTTAGAACAAACGATCATTGTTGGACAGTTTAAACAAAGTCAGTATAAACTTTACATAAAAGTTATATTTTGCATGTTTAAACCAAATCACTGCTTAGTTTTCTTGCTTAAACGTTAGCTGGAATTTCTCAATTAATTTTGGTGAATATATAACTTAAATTTTAAAAATTTATATATTTTTTTTTGCTCCAAAAAAAAGTTTTTAAGTACTTCTTTCTTTTTGAATTTTTTTTATTGCACTTATAATTTTTTTAAAAAAAAAACAAATATCGTTTTGTTGTTGTTGGTTTTTTTGCGAACTAATTTTGAAAAAAAAAATATTCAAATAAAGTAATTCCTATAAAGATTTTTGTAAACAGTTTTGAGGCATCTGTCCCGAATTTCCTTTTTTTTTTTTGTTTCATTATTATGAACTATAACTTGCGTAATTCAACACGAGGTTCGACAAATAGTTTAAACTCATCCAGAGGTAGGGCCAGACCAGTTGAAACTCCAAATTTAGCTCAATCCTCGGAAGATCTTCTCGTCCCAGAACAAAACAGACCTAGAGTTGTACATTCACCTCCACCAATTACTGATAATTTAGTTCAAATAAATTCGCCTCAAACTACTGTTTCCGAAACTCTGAATAATACTCAGAGAAGTATATTAGATACCTCTCATTTGAGCCAAGAATCTTTAGAACAACTTTTGCAACCAACAGGATTTTTATATAATCAGGATAAAGTAACTTCCTGCTTAAATATGGCTACTGGGGGAGATAATATACCTCAGGGTCAGACTGATGATGGACTTTCAGGTGATACTGCTGCTACAAACGATAATTTGTTGGCTATGATACAGCAAACCATTCGTATGACTCAAGAGGAGTTTAGATCACAATTATCCGCCTTAAAAGCAACAATGTCCACTTTGACGTTACCACAGAATCCTAATTTAGCTCCAGATATCCCACGTGAAGCGTTAGGATCACTTACGACAAATTCTGATCATCAAGCTCAAACGATTTTTGGTCAAAATAAAGTTAAATTCAAGGACCGGAAAACTTTTTATTTTTGGTTTTTATCAAATATATTTATCGTAGAAGTTGAATAAAATTTAAATTTCAAAGAAAAAAAAAATAAAATAAATATCTATTTCAAAATATTTTTCGTTATGAAAATAAAAACCAAAACCAAAAAAAAAACTTTTTAAAAGAAAAGAAAAATATAAAAGGATCGAAAAATAAAAAGTTTTTTATTGTTTTCAATATTCAAATTTGTTTTGGTAATTTTTGTATTTAAATATTTGGCATTTGAAAAATAAATACAAAATACACACAAACATATACAAAATTTGTTACAAAAATAACAACAACATTTGTTCCAACTTTTAATTTTACAAAAAAACTTTTTATTTTTGTTTTTTTTTTTTTTTTTTTTTGGTTTTGTTTTTGATAAATATCATTTTAAATATCTTTGGAAAAAGTTTCTTTTGTTATTTTTTGTTTTAATTTTTTTTGAAAGAAAAATATACATATTTTCATCTTTCGATGAAAATAAAAAAAAATTATTATAGAAAAATATTTTATTTTGAACACAATAAAATTTTTTAATTTTGATAAAAACTTAAAATTTTGTGTTTTCGGTTTTTAAAATCCGGTGCCTGGTTAAATTAGAAAAATGGGAAATTTCCTTTGATGGCACCAAAAACGTTACAGAATTTATATTTAAAATAGAAACTCTGGTAAAAAGAACTGGTTGCTCCGAAGATCATTTGCTTGCCAACTTTCAAGTATTCCTCAAAGGAAAAGCAGAAGTATGGTATTGGGCATTTATTAAGGAAAATAATGACCCTCCTTACTCGCTTTTAAAGACTTCCATTACTGAGGGGGCCCCTGTAGGCTAGTTGGTAGCGTGCTAGCCTATGAAACAGGGGGTCGTGGGTTCGATTCCCACCAAAGCCCTTGGTCGATTTCGCTACAACGAGACGACGGTCATTGTTACCAGTTCTCGGTTAGGTTTAAATTATTTAAAATGAGTTGTAAATAAAAATTGGAAACATAAATAAAAACTGATCATTGGATCAAATTATTATTATTATTATTATTACTTCCATTACTGGAGAATTTGGCACATTGGAAACGGATCTTGATATCTTACTTAAAATTTCTATGCGTAAACAGAAACCTAAAGAATCATATGATGATTACCATACGGCAATTGTCACTATGAATTCGCATATGGAAAAACCCACACATGTGACAAAATTAATAGAAATATTACTAAACAACGTTCTTCCCGAACTTAGGGTTATATTATTTAAAGTAAATTCGTATAGACCACAAACTTTACAGCAATTACGAAATGATGCACGAGAGGCAGAAAAGGTTGTACGTGAATGCAACTTTAAGCTTGCAAATACCACTCCTGCACGTCAAGTAAATGAATTGGAATTTGATTCATCTAGCGATGATGACAGTGAATTTGACAATGACCCTCAAATAGAAGCGTTAAAATTTTCTAAACGTTATACCAAACCAGATTATTCGAAAATTAAATGCTGGAATTGCCTGACTTTTGGTCATTCCTACATTTATTGCCCTAAGAAAATCGAAAAATCCTTCTGTTTTTTGTGTGGTCAACAGGACAGAGTAACTCCTGACTGTAAAAATCCACATTCGAAAAACAGGAAGCGGAGCGAGAAGGCCACCGGGGACTCTCGTTCTCAGACTCAAACCCCGAGTTCTTAATTGATCAAAAGAGGAATCTTCCACAGGAAGAGGAATCGAGATCACAGATCTCGGAAAACTTTTCAGATAATTTTCCACATTACACAAATAATCAACTAAATAAACCTTCACATCTTTCAAAGAAAATTCTTAACTGTAGAACTCGTTTTCAGAAAAGAAAAACATATCGTAACTTAATAGAATCGTCTCGTTTATGCAAAGGTAATGATGAACGACCTTTTGCTAACATAAAAATTTTAAATACCAACTTTTATGGTTTACTCGACTCTGGTGCCAGTGTTTCAGTTTTGGGAAAAAACAGTTTAGATTTTATTAAACAAAATAACATTGTTCTGAAGTCTTTTCGGTCTTTTATATCCACCGCAGATGGTTCCAAAAACACAGTTTTAGGACATTGCAAATTACCAGTTGTATACAAAGGCGTTAGTAAACCCATTGATTTTTACGTTGTACCCTCCTTGACCCAAGAAGCCTACTTAGGTTTAGATTTCTGGCGTAGTTTTGCTATTGCGCCAAATATCGTACCAGTTGTAGAGTCACTTAATATTGAATCTTCAGACAATATAGACACATGTTTTCATGAATTATCAGCTGAGCAAAAGCTCCAGCTTGAATCCGTTATCGTAGAATTTCCTTCATTCGAAAAATTGGGACTTGGTTCCACAAATCTTGTAGAACATCACATTGATACGGGGGATTCCGTCCCGATAAAATGTAGACATTATCCACTCTCGCCTCCACGGCAAGCTGAAGTTTATCAAGAGCTGGATCGGTTACTGGAAATGGGCGTTATAGAGGAGTCTAACTCACCTTGGTGCTTTCCAGTCGTGAATGTTCGAAAACCGGGTAAAGTGCGTTTATGCCTTGACTCTAGGAAATTAAATCTTGTTACAAAGAAGGATTCATACCCCCTTCCCCACATAAACGGATTGCTCAGTAGATTACAGGACACACACTTTATTAGCGGCATCGATTTGAAAGATGCATTTTTTCAAATTCGACTTACAGAATCTTCAAAGGAAAAGACTGCCTTTGCAGTTCCCGGTAGACCCCTATACCAGTACCGCGTTATGCCCTTTGGGCTTTGTAATGGTCCTCAAGCGATGTCCCGTCTAATGGACAAAGCAATTCCGTCTCGTTTAAGGGAAAAGGTCTTTATTTATTTAGATGACCTTCTGGTCTGCAGTTCAACTTTTGAAGAACATTTAGTATTACTCCGTCAAGTTGCAAAATGCCTCAAAGATGCTGGGCTCACAATCAATGTGACTAAAACAAAATTTTGCCAAAGTGAAATTAAATATTTAGGTTACCGTATTGGTAGAGGATGCCTCAAAGTCGATCCCGATAAAGTTTCCGCAATCGTTGATTTTCCATTACCTAAAACCCCGCGCCAGGTTCGCCGCTTTATAGGAATGGCAAACTGGTACAGGTTTTTCATAAATAACTTCGCCGACATGGCTGGTCCTCTGACTGATTGTCTACGTAAACGTAATAGTTCTTTTTCTTTGACACCGGAAGCAATTGACAGTTTTGAGAAACTTAAAAAAGCTCTTTCTAGCGCGCCTGTGTTAGCTCAACCCGACTTTTCGAGGGAATTTATCATCCAATGTGATGCCTCGCGTGTTGGTGTGGGTGGTGTTTTATACCAGTAGCGGTGTTCTATAACTCTCGAATCGAAAGATTTCTCACATGAAACAGGAAAAACGAAATAGAAACATCGTGAATCAGCACAAAAACTGACTTTTCGCATTCGACTGTTTCTGTAATTTTGTTATGCGGAAACTTTCTGTCAAATATGATTTTTTTTTTTTTCAAAATTATTGGAAAGATGCGAGAAAAACTGTTTCTGTAAACCAATTGATCGAAAACTTTTGAAGTTGAAGTGTCAAAATCACTCACATATAAAAATGGTGCGATATTTCGTAAATTAAACAACTTTTGAGTTATAATAAATAAAAAACAATATTTTTTTCAAGAAAATACTATCAACTAATATTATTAATGATACACTACACATTATTTTCATAATTTAATTTATTATTTCATTTTTGTTTGCCAATGTTATGTTTAAAAAAAATGTGAAATTGCGTTTTTTTGTTGTGATTTTTACCGCCGTCTACACCTGGGAGAAATACTGAGATATTTATATTAAGAAACGTCAAAATCAATCGCAAAGATATTTTTCTCAGGTGTGGACTAAATATTAGCCTCAGTATTTGATCTCATCAGATAGTTGTTATGAGATATCTCATAACAACAATCTGATGAGATTGGATGAGATCAACTGTCAAATTCACTTATATTTGTATGTTTACAATTGTTTTTTTGGAGCAAAAGGCGTCGAAAAAAGGAAAAATAAAATAAATCATTAAAAAATAATTGTATAAACAAATGTATGTGCCTAAATAATTAATTGAACATATATTTATGATGAATAACATATATAGTTATTCCACGGCTGATTGTAAATTATGAAATTTCACAAAAGCAATTGCAGGTCGTTTTCCACACTACTTGATATTGAGATAAATGCTGAAATTTCCATACTGTTTCTCTGCCGACGTTATCTCTGCTTTCATGAAAAAATTCTCCCACGTGTAGATGGTGCGTTATTTACCTTTTTGACAGCTGATTTGGAATATTCCAATAAAAATGCTGCCGTTTTCGCATTGATATACAGAAACAACTTTTTTTCCAGAATCGAGAAACGATGGAATTTTTTGTTTCATACTTTTCGATGCGAAAACTTTTCGCATAAATTACAGAACACTCCCACAGGTAGATGATGATAACAGGGAAAGACCCATTTCATTCGTTTCTCAAAAGCTAAACAGCTGTCTGCGTAACTATACAGTAACGGAGCTAGAATGTTTCGCAGCTGTAGTTAGTGTTAAACATTTTAGACCCTATATTGAGGGATTACCTTTTCGAATAGTTACAGACCACTCTAGCTTGAAATGGCTGATGACTCAAAAAGATTTGAGCGGCAGACTCGCTCGTTGGAGTCTCAAGCTACAAGGATTCGATTTTAAAATGGAACATAGAAAAGGTTCCCTAAACGTAGTTCCTGACACCCTGTCACGTTTTGACGTTGATGCCATGGAGATTGATTGTAGCTTTCCCGAAATTGATTTGACATCGGTTGAATTCGATTGTTCTGAATATAAAGATTTGAGAAAAATTATCTCTGATAATATAGAAAATTTACCTGATCTCCGTCTGTCCGATAAACACATTTATAAAAGAGTAAAGTTTCGTCAAGGAATTGATGATGAAGAAGAAAGTCTTTGGAGACTGTGGCTACCTAAATCCTTAACGGAAAAAGCTATTCAACTATCACATGATTCTAGTTGTCACGGCGGCTATTTTAAGACACTATCCAGAGTACGCCAAAAGTACTATTGGCCCTCGATGGCACGTGATGTAAAAGCTTTCGTAAGTAAATGTGATGATTGTAAAATTATTAAAGCTCCGACACAAATTCTTCGGCCACCTATGGGTGATGCATTTGTAACTGTCCGTCCGTTTCAACGTCTGTACTGTGATTTTCTTGGTCCTTATCCGTGTTCAAAATCAAAAAATACCCATATTTTTATTGTCATTGACCATTTTACGAAGTTTCTTTTTCTCAAGCCTTTACGATCCGCTACATCAATTAACGTCATAGATTTTTTTCAAAATAATTTGTTTAATACATTTGGTGTTCCACAGTTTATCCATAGCGATAACGGCAAGCAGTTCATTTCGAAAGAAATGCAAGAGTTTTTCTCCCTTTTTGGAGTTACGCATATCAAAACAGGTTTATATTCTCCCCAAGCCAACGCTTCGGAGCGTGCTAATAGAGAAATTATATCAAAAATTCGTTTTTATCTTAAGGATGAGTCACACCACTTAAACTGGGATACTTGTATACCTCGTATATTATCAGTTTTACGTAGTGATTATCATACCGCCATTCATTGTTCACCATACTACGCTATGTTTGGTCAGAACATGTGTATGCATGGTTCATCGTACCCATTATTGGAAAAACTTAACATGCTAGAGGATGACACTATTGTAAAAAGAACAGATAAATTGAATAATATTAGAGAGAAAATTGCCAATAATCTCGAAAAAGCTCATGAAAAAGCCACAAAAGTCTATAACACTCGTACAAAAGATGTTAATTATCGAATTGGCCAAGAGGTTTTTCGGAAAAATCACAACCTACCCGGTGAAAAATGTCAGATGTTATTCATATATTATTCATATATGCTCGCCCATATATATTACATATATGAAGCAAATGCGAAAATTGGCGGCATATGTAAATATATGGACATATATGGTCACATATGTAACATATATTTTTTTAATTCCGTTTTGCATTTTGGTGTTAAGAATTTCATTAAAATTGTTTCACTATTTTTGAAAATTTTTTGAAGTTTTAAACATTTTTTTAAAATTCAGAAAAACCCCTTTTTTATGTTTTTTTTTAATTTTCAAAGTTCCAAAATTTTTGGTTAAGTCCCAGACACAAAATTTTTTTTGGCAACTTTTTTTCGGTTTTTAATAAAAAAATATTTTAAGAAAAAAAAAAAAAATTGAAAAATTTTCGAAGTCGGGACATCCGATTTTTTTTTTTAATTTTCGAAGTACCAAGTGTTTGTAGTAAAAAAATCATTAAAAAATGTTTTTATAAAATAAATTTTGAAAAATTTTCTAAGTCCTGAGAAAAATTCAAACATCTTGTATCGGGACACATATGGAAGTACATGTCATATATGTGCAAATGTGTACATATCTGAAATTTTTTTTGAAAATTTTCAAAGTATTTTTTTGGAAATTTTTTTGTGCGTTTTGGAGTAAAAAATTTCATTTCAAAATTTCAGTTCAAATGCTTTTGAAATTTTTTTTTGAAAATTTTATAAGTCCCAGACATATGTACGTGCAGATGTGTGCATATGTGTTTTCATACATCAGCATATATGAAAAAAAATCAAGAAATATTGCTTCATATATGTATTCATATGGAGCATATATGATCACATATTTTTCATATGTGATCACATATGAAACATGTATGTGCATATATGAACATTTTTCACCGGGTAAGTAATTTTCAAAAAGCTATTAATGCTAAATTTACACCCAAATACATAAAATGTAGGATTAGACAACCAATAGGCAATGCTCTTTATGACGTAGAAGATCTTCAGGGGAATTTGGTTGGAAGATTTCATGCCTCTGACCTGAAACCATAAGTTTTATTGCTGTTTTCCCGGCTTTTCGTGGGTCGTGCCACACGTTTCAATGTTATTACTCGCGGAAATTTTTTTTCTGTTCGTTAATCATTTGACAATTTCCTAACGAAGCAGCTTTGTTAGAAATTTAGGTGGATACACGCTTAAGTGTATACACTTTAAATAAAATTTAACAATAATATTGTTAATAAAATTTAACAATAATATTGTTAAAATTTTCCCGGTGTATTAGTGTTGCCAACTTCATCACTAATAACTTCACTCCTTTTATTTTGTTGCAAATTTATTCATTCCCTTTTATATGTATTTGCAATTTTAAAATTTACCGTTATTGGTTTCGACCAATCAGCGTACGATACTTGTTGGAATAAAAAAAAAAAAAGGAGGATGAAAGAATAGTGTCAAGCTATGAAAAATGGAGTTTTTCGATCAGTCGATTGAAGATCATCATTTTGCACGGTTGCAAGTCGGAAAATTTTGATATATTTTTTTTAACAAAAAAAAAAAAAAAAAAAAAAACAATTACATAAAGAAAAATACCATGTGGTATTAAGTTTTTTTTTTTCCTCGTGTCGAAATTTAAATAAAAATTTTTAAATGTTTAACCACTAAAAAGTGATTTTTTTTTAATAAGGCTTAGAAGCCACCAAAACTGTTTAACGTGAAATTTTTGTCAAAAAAATGCTAAAAGCAAAAAAAAAGAAAAAGAGTTTGAATTGTTCCTACAAACCTAAGAACAATTGATAAAAGTTTTTTTTTAAAGACAATAAATTAAAATTTTTCTTACAAATCTAAAACAACAAATACCCTAATTATGAAATTTAAATTCTGAAAAAAAAGAAGAATTTTTAGTTAAAAGCAACAACTACAAAACATTTTAAAACAACTAATTATGTAAGGCACATTTAGCCTACACGTAGCGTAACTGCACCGTAACGTAACAATAAAAATCTTTGTGAAAGTGAAAATAAACGAAAAGAACTTGTTATGATAAAGTCTTAACGTAACGTAACCATAACGTAAACAAAAAAAAATACAAACTGTGTGAAATTGAAAACTAACATGTTTTTTTAAAAACTAAATAACAAAGAGAAAGAACGTACATGTGGAATACTCTTAAAATTAAATAACAAAAACAATCAGCTACTATGTACTACAATATACGTATAAAATAACTACTTTAAAAATATATATACAACAACAAGAACTATAACGTTATAACATGCAAAAATTATAAAACTCTTAAAAATCTACATAACAACAACAACAATCGTTTTGTGCCAAAGCAAAAACGAAAACAACATTGAAATAAAACAACAAGATCCTGCAAACCGAAAGAACAGAAAGAGAATGCTGAAAACTTTTGCAGAGTATTTTTTTTAGAATTAAGATAAGTAAAAATAAATTTAATTATTTTATATAACTTATTATCAAATAATTATTAAACCCCATATTTTACTTTATTATATATACAATTTATTCGACCCCCTCTCATGAAACATTGAAATAAAACAACAAGATCCTGCAAACCGAAAGAACAGAAAGAGAATGCTGAAAACTTTTGCAGAGTATTTTTTTTAGAATTAAGATAAGTAAAAATAAATTTAATTATTTTATATAACTTATTATCAAATAATTATTAAACCCCATATTTTACTTTATTATATATACAATTTATTCGACCCCCTCTCATGTTTATTTATGAATTATTTTTGTTGTATAACAAAATATAAAATGTTTGTTAATAAAATTGAACTTTAATAAACATATAAAAATGAAATTCTAAATTCTCTCTTTTATTGAGAAAAGAAGGCTAACGTAGGAAGCAAACATGAAAAAATAAGCAGTGGTAAAGTATATATATATCAGGGATGGTACTATGGGTACAAATGTACTTTTGTTTTTGTACATTAAAATTAACCTCAGTTACTAAATTAAAGTTTGCATTGAAAAGTACATGAATACTGAAAACTATTTTCTGTATTAAACTACAGAACAAACGTTGGTAATACAAAAGCATTATGTTACAAAACTTTTCATACCTATGTTGTTTTTTTTTAAATATCATGCACCACCCCTGATACATGAGTGCTTGCACTCCTGGTGACAACGACACCTAGTCACCCTACTGTCGGTAAACATTATTTTCTATTTGTTACATCCATCCAATCCAAAGATGTTATATTTTTTTTATTTCGTCACTCTACAAATTAAAGTGGCATATCTTTAAAATGGCATGCATTTTACTATGAATTCTGGGTCAACAACCACGCCGCGATTGGCAGAGCTAGCCAAATTTTATCTTTTATACATGCCATAGATTCTTTATTCTCGATATATTTTCTTTCGTTTTTTTATAACCCCGCTCGTAACAAGTTCCATGATGCATCCTCGATTAGTACTATCTGCGCTGCAAATTATCCGTTTTTGCGTGATTTCAAAACAGGCAGATATAACGTTCAGTATAAAACAAAGCGGCGTGTCAATTTACGCCTCTTTGTTTAATCGTGGTCAGTATAGTACTAAGGGCGTTGCAATTTTGAGCCTTTTTTTCCAATAGCGATCTTATATGGCCTACATATGCACTTGGTTAGCACTGTATGTAGTGAAAATGTCAAGAGAATCGGTTCAGCTGTTTTTGTGTGATTGCGAAACAGGCAGAGAATGTCCAGTATAGTACAAAGGGGCGTGGCATTTTACGCCCCTTTTTCCAATCGTAGTATAACATGGCCTATAGTTCCACACTCGGTTAACACTATCAGTGCTGAAAATTTAATTAAAATAAAACAACAGTTTTTGCGTTATTGCGGAGCATGCAGAAATAAAATCCAATTCAATACAAAGGGGCATGGCATTTTACGCCAATTTGTTCGATCACGCTCTAATTTGGCACACAGTTAGTACTATCGTTGGTTTAAATTTCATCAAAATCGGTCCAATCGTTTTTTTGTATATAGATGTCATTAGTGGTGCAATGTAGAAATTCGATTTGGCCACCTCTCCGCCCACTGGCAAAAATGCATGGCATTTTACGCCCATTTGACCGATCACGCTCTAATTTGGCATATAGTTAGTACTTGATTAGTACTATTGTTGGTTTAAATTTCATCAAAATCGGTCCATCCGTTTTTAATTTATAGATGTTATTAGTCGTGGAATGTAAAAATTTGATTTTGCCACGCCCCTCCGCCCACCGACAGAAAATCAAAAAATTGACTTGACAGTGTTACTCGCCAGGATATTCTGAATATTCCCTGAAATTTTCATCAAGATCGGTCCAGCCGTTTTCGAGTCCATACGGAACATACATACATACATACATACCCACATACATACACACATCCATTTTTATATATATAGATTAGTGTTTGGGAATTCCCGGACTTTTCAATTTCCCGGGAAACGGGAAAAAAATAATTTATTTCCCGGGATTCCCGGGAATCCCGGGAAATTTTCATTATTAATGTAAATCATAAAAAACATTAAAATTTGATTATCTTTTTATTAAAAACAGTTTTATTAGAGATAAACAATTAATTAAAACATACAATAAAACAAACCAAAAAAAAATATTGCAACTTTTTCCTTCACAAAAAATCGCAAAAAAATATCTAAAAATCGCAAAAAAAAAATTAAAACTGCGTTATTCAAGAAAAAACTAATATATTTGACAGCACTTTTTTTTTTTTTTTTATATTTATAATATTTATAATATTTATTCTGGAAATGTTAATTCTAGGTTCAAAATTTTTATATTTTTTTGACAGTCTTAGCAAAATTATCATTAACCGACGTATATTTTTTGACTTTTAAGTTTTTTCATGATATTAACATACTTTTTACACTTGATCAGTTTTCCTATGAATATATATTTGCACTGTTCTTCCAAATAGAAAAAATTCAAAAAATATCAATTTAATTATACCTGTATGTAAAAACAAATGGTAAAAATTAAAGTAAAATAAACGTTTTTTATATAAAAAGTTTTATTTTACAAAATTCCCGGATTTCCCGGGAAAAATTAAAAAAATTCCCGGGAATTCCCGTCAGTGTTTTCCCGGGAATTCCCGGGAAATCCAACCCGGGAATTCCCGGACCCCAAACACTAATATAGATAGATACCAAAATCATGTAAAAAGACATGTTGTTAAACCGTTATTTTTTAAAAAGTACTAATCGTATCATATTGTTTTTATAGACAATAGAAAGGTATTTTTGTCCATTTTTTTCATTTAATGACCGCAAAAATTTTGGTGTTTCAAAAATGCATTTTAAATGCAAATGCAGTTTTGAAGTGTATTTTTCAAAACTTTTACCCCTTTGAATTTTTTTTTTTTGAATTATCATATTTTAAAAATTTACTTAAAACAAATTTTAATATTTTAAATTAAACCAAAAAAATCTCAAATTACATGGTTTTTGAAAAAATTCAAAAAAATAGCACACACACAGTGTTGCCACTTTCTGGATAATTATCCAAAAGTGGGACTATTTCAAAATCCTTGGATAATTTTTGGATAATGATATTTTTGGTGTAATTTTTGTGTAATTTTACCTCAACAAAGTTCCTACTTTTTTTTAATCATTTTATCGAAATGATAAATCTGAAAATTGTTATTCAATATCTTATAATATCCTCATTAAGGGTGGGATAGTGTTGTGTGAGATTTTAAGCAGCAATATTTGGAAGCGCTAGAACCGCTCATTTTGTGAGGTTGGTAAAAAAAGTGTATGAGCCAAAAAATGGGGGAGGTCGGATAGGATCTAGGGGTCGCTCATCGGGGTCAAAGTTGGGCGTAGAGGGGAAAAATCCACAAAAAGCCCCAAAACTCCCCTGGTTTTGCTCCTAGAGGGGTCAAATGTGAGACCGTTATTTTTTCCCCCTGAACACTTTTGCCAAACATACCTAAGCCCTATCTCCAATCCCTAAGGGGGGTCCCATACAAAGGTTCAATTTTTAAAAAATCTTGCTCCTACCGCTCTAGCTGTAGTAAATTGTGGGCAAAAAAGTAATTTTCCTCGAAATCCGCTGAGTTTAAATCGATGCCCCCGCCAAACTATCCGAGGGATATCCACCAAAAAAATTTTTTTTTATATGCTAACATATATTTTATAAGATCCTGTGGTTTTTTCAGCATTTTTCTTAACTTTGTTTAAGAAAATTTTTAAAAAATCAAAATATCAGTTTTGAGAACCACGCCAAATATAATGCATATTTTTGGCCTTAACATGAAACGGTTTAATGACATCCTGGAAAGACAGTATTTCATATCTGAGTATTTATGATAGAATAGAATATAAATATCGCTTTCCATTGGTTTATTTCAATAAAATTAGAAAATTGGGGCTGATTTTCGTGATTTAGGGGTCATTTTGTGAAAATTGGATTCTTTTGACCCCGAAAGGCTTACAAGTGTTACTTTTTGAAAACCCAAAAATTTTTAATATATCTTCTTATACTAAAAACAGCTTGTGTACCCCTTTTCAACAATATATTCAAAAAACAACAACATTTATTTAATGTTTTTCACCAAAATATGGCTATTTTCGTGTGTTTGACCTTTGACCTCGATGCGCCTCGTGTTAACGTTGTCCGATTTGGCTGAAATTTTTAGCATAGCATTTTTAGGCCAAATGTAAAAAAAATTAGGGGTGCACTCCTTGAAATTCGAAGTTTTGCAAAATAGCTGCCACCTAATGAGGATTAGGGGTGGGATAGTGCACGAGTTTTCGATTTCGACACGCTAGAACCGCTTATTTTGTGAGGTTCGTAAAAAAAATGCAAATAACAGTTGGAGCAAATTTTATAAAAATGTAATTTTGTATGGGAGCCTACTGAGGGAGTGGAGAGAAAGGCGTAGGTATATTTTGAAAAAATGTTGAAGGGTAAAAATAAATGGGGGTCGGTCTCACTAATGACCCCTCTCGGACGCACCATTGGACCGGTAGAAGCTGATTAAATAAAACAAATTTACAAAAAATAAAAAAAATTGTATGGGGACCGCCTTAACAGTTAAAGATAGAGGGTAGGTGTGTTCAGAAAAAATGTTTGGACTAAAAAAATATTGTGGGTCGGTCATACATTTTGTTGCTCTAAGGGCACTATCAGGGCAGTTAGAGCGGTTGGAACAAATTTTAAAAAATGTCGTTTTGTGTGGGAGCCCCCTTAGAAATTGGAGATAGGGTATAAGTTTGTTCCAAAGAAATGTTAAGACGTAAAAATTAATGGGGGTCGGTCTTATAAAGGACCCCTCTATGACGCACCATTGCGGCAGCAGAAATGATTTTAAGATTGGAAAATTACAATAAAATTTTTTCAAAAAATTTTAAAAAATAGTAATAATCGTTATCCCACGATCCTCCTGGGCAAAAAATTTGTAGAATTGATAGAAGTTTTACACAAAAAAATTTCAAAAAAATCGAAGAGTACAAACATTTTCAAAAATGAGATTTAAATTTTAAAACTTAAAAATCGCATACTAGGAGGCTTTTAAGAATTTTTTGGGATTTTTTTTTTTTAAAAAGTACGTAAAAAAACAAAAATTTTGAAAAAAAAATTTGAAATTTGGACCATTATTGAAGAAGTTATGATTAAAAGAAGTTTGAGTAAAGGAACAAACTACCAATTTTTAAAAAATCGATATCTTTTGAACGGGTCATCAAAAAAATCTGAAAATTTACCAAGAAGGAGTTTTCGAAGGGTACTAAAAACTGTAATTAAATTGGGAAAATCTAAAAAAAAAGTTTTTCAAAGTGTCCGATTTCACATGGAATGCCCCATATATATAATATATAATATATATAATATATATTAAATATATTAATATTATATATTATAAGTAGGGATGAGATTTCCATGCAAATGCATGTTTTTTGTCGATAGTCTAAAAACGATATCGACCAATTATCTTTCCGAATCAAGAAATTTGCGTTAAAATGGCATCGATTTGTTTTTGCATATTTTTGCATATTTTGGTTAAAATGCATATTTTTGCATATTTTGGTTTAAAATGCATATTTTGTGCATATTTCCTACTTTTAAGTGCATATTTTTGCATATTTTGGCATAAATTATCAAAAACACAAATTGAAATATTTTTGTTACAAAAACTGTCATAAATTTTAAAAAATAATTTTCAAAGTAAGAAAAATTATTTTTTCTTTTTAATTTTTTTTATAGATTGTCTTTATTTCTAGCAAACATCTTTCTTATTTAAAGTTTATAATATTACTATTTAAACCCGGTATTATTTTTTGATTTTTAAGAAGTTTTTCCTATGAAAACAAGATTTTTAATGCACACTTTTTACTTTTTTGTGCATATTTTTAGGTTTTTTAGTGCATATTTTGAATTTTTTCGATTTCTTAGTGCATGAAAATCTCATCCCTAATTATAAGCAATTAGTAATTAGTATTAGTATAGATTAGTATGGAAGTATAGATAATACGATTAGTAGGTTCTCTTATGCCAAATTTGAAGATGACATTTATGTTAGGATTAAACATGGGCCGATTTTTTCCCAATTTTAATAGGCATTTTGCTTCGATCAAAAGAGGCTTATGTTTCAAACAAGGTTGACAAACGATATCCACCCATAATAACGGTATTTGGCTATTGTACCGCAACCAATAAAGATATGGAAATTTTTAAAATCGATTATGAAAGTCGATAATATTTCTAGTATTTTTGATGTATTACTTCGTGTTTGCACCGGTTTCTTCTCGAAATATAGGCCAATACCTTTATAATAAAAATAAAGGTATTGGCCTATAGAACGAAAATGAACCGGTACGAACACGAAGTAACACATCAAAAATACTAGAAATTTCATCGACTTTCATAATCGCTTTTAAAAATGTCCATATCTTTATTAGTTGCGGTACAATAGCCAAATACCGTTATTCTGGAGAAGAAATCTCAATTTACACTCAAAAAATTATGTTAGTAAAATCAACTGAAAATGTCAGTTAAAATAACTACTTTGTAAGTTGTTTTGGAGTCAACTACTTTTTCAGTTAAATCAACTAACAATGTTAGTTATTTTAACTGACAAAAAACAACTGACTTATGTAGTAAAAACTACTTACATTTGTAGTCAAAACAACTAAAATGTAGTAAAAATAAAATAATCAATAAATAATTTTTTTTTCAACAAATTTTTCATAAAAAAAATTTGAAGACCAAATTTTTTCAAATTTTTTAAAAAAAAAAGTTGTGAAAAATGAAAAAAAAAGAAAATTTATTTTTATTTTTTGCAAAAAAACTGAAAATTTTTCAGAGATAAAAAAATAAAATTAACTACTTTTAATAACTGTTACTACATCACGGTACTTTTTTGTTAGTTATTAAAAAAAAACTACTTAAAATAACTAACAGAAATAGTTGTTTGATATTTTTCATACAAAAACAACTGACTTTGTAGTTGAAAACAACTAACTACTATAAAATATACAAACAACTAACATGTAGTAACTTACATAATTTTCTGAGTGTAGGTATAATTTCCGTAGGGAATACTATTATCCAACTCTCTAAGGAGGTTAAATATTTTGCAGTTATCTTGGATACGAAACTTACTTGGAATTCACATTTAGGCGGCACTATCAGAAAGGCTATTGCGGCATTATGGGCAGCGAATAGGATTGTTGGTAGGACCTGGGGATTGAGCCCCAAAATGGTCATGTGGATCTACAAGATGATTGTAAGACCGATCATGACGTACGCTGCCATAGTCTGGTGGCCGAAGACTATGCAGAGGGATGCCACCGTAAGACTAGGCAAGGTACAGCGTCTGGCTTGCACTCTAATCACGGGTGCTATGAGAACCTGCCCAACTTTGGCCCAAGAAGCCATTTTGGGTCTCACACCTCTCGACATATTTATTAGATCTACGGCAACTATGGCTGTGCGTAGAATGAATATCAATTACTCTGACCCTCGCAACTTGAGCGGTCACTCCAATATGCTTTCTTCAATAGGAATTAGGGAAAACCTAGATATGCCGACGGATAGAATAAACACTGTGCTTCGCTTTGGAAGGGAATTTGGGATCGTGATACCGAGTAGACCAGAGTGGGATGAAGGTGGTCCATATGTGGATACTAGAAGCCTAAACTGGTATACTGACGGATCCAAAATGTCCTCTGGAGTTGGCGCTGGTGTCTACGGTCCAAACACGCGGATCTCCGAACCAATGGATAGGTGGCCTACAGTTTTTCAGGCTGAAATTCAGGCTATTACAATATGCGCTAGAGTTAATATTGCAAAGGGTATGAAGGGTACTCATATTTCAATCTTCTCTGATAGCCAGTCAGCACTTCAAGCGCTGTCTTCTTGGGAATTTAAATCCAAAATGACACTGGAATGTTTTGATACCCTTCAACAGCTGGCCGGGAGAAACAAAATTACTCTATTTTGGATCCCTGGTCATAGAGGTTTTGAGGGTAATGAGATAGCGGATGAGCTTGCTAGAAATGCCTCCGCTACTCCTATGACCGGACCGGAACCCTATTGTGGGGTAAACTGGTCCACCTTCTCGAACATGATTAAGGGTTTGGAAAGAACCGACTTCTTAAACTTGTGGGAAAATTCAGGAGGTCTACGACAATCCAAAGCACTAATCGCTCCATTATCATATGGAAGTATACTTAATCACACCAAAAGTGACATTAGGTTACTGACAGGTTTTCTCACCGGGCATTATAAGGTAAATTATCACTTGCATAATTTAAACCTTTGTGCATCGTCTTAGTGTCGACTTTGTCTTGAGGAAGTGGAAACAACGCAACGCATATTATGTGAGTGCGTCGCAACATGTAGGATCAGAAGACGGTTCTTAGACAAGAAATAGCTTAATTCTGCGGATATAAGGCTAGCTTCTCCATCCTCTGTTATAATGTTCATTAGGAACATTGAACAGAGTTTGAATTAGGTTAATGGATCTTGGCACAAAAGACCCATAAGGGTCGCAGTGCCGGCCGTTAGGGCTAGATCACCCCTTGAATAATAATAACGCTTTGGACACCAATTGTCTTTACATTTTTGTTTTTTCATATGATTTGTAGCGGAAACCCCCGTTTTTGGGGAATAAGACATCATTGAAGGACAATTGGTGCCCTAAGGATTAATGCGACTGACAAAATGAGTTCGTCATCCTTAAAAGCAATGTTAAAGCTTTACTCTCGACTTATTTTTAAGTCTCAATCACATAGGGTTCATCCGCTATGAGTTGTCAAAAATGGCCAAAACTGCGAATTTTTTTAACTTGGACCTCAATTTTCTCAAAACCCTGATGTGATGGAAAAGTTTGGGTACCCGACTAAAAAAGTTTAGATATAGTAACATATTATTAAATATATTTATATATGGCCATACAGACTACTTTACATAATTATATTTAAATGTATCTTGTATTAAGTTTTACACCCAAAATTTAATATGGTGCCATATAAAAGGATATCGAATCATGTGTTGCTCCACATACAATATATTTATAAAGCTTTATTAAATTAGATATTGCATATAATATTTTATATGACTCCATGAATGACCTTATACAAGATTAGATGAATAAATATATGATATACAACTGCTCATACAAGATGTGATATACATATACATATATGGTGCCGAATCGGGGGAAAAAAGTTTTCTAAGACACAAATAATTTTTGCGTTTTGGAGTTAAGAATTTCATTAAAAATTATTTAAACAAAAAAAAAATTTAGCCAAATTTGGAAAAATTTTACAAGTCCTGAAAAAGTTTTGTGGAATTTTGGTAAAGTTAGCAAAAATGTTTAGCCGAAAATTAGTTAACTGATTTTTTTATTTATATTTTTTTTATTTCAACTTAGTTCATACACATTTGAGGACCCCATTGGGTTCGGACCTTAAAAATCGTCATAGTTTTTGATCCAAAATTTGTGTCCGTTTCGCTCTACCATGCTTAGTTTATGAGATACATGATTTTAGGGGGTCACTGGGGTTTTAAGAATTAAAAAAACTCGATAACTTCGAAAGTATTACTAGGAGAGCTTTTGGTTATTTTGTGGTCTTGTTCTACATCTTGAGAGCTACAAAACTTTTCGGCAATATTTACAGAGATACGAGCATTTTAAAATATTCGGAAATGTTAACTTTTTTGGATCCAAAGTTAGGACCCATTAGGGTCCACACATGTGAAGAGGACCGGCTATACCACAGAGCACCCGAGAACCAAAAATGACCTCCATTTTGCTCCATCTGACTTCTGAGATAGCACCATTTTAAGTTTTTTTTAATTACAATTTATTTTTGCTAATATAGGGTGTTTTTTTTAGAGGTTCACAACTTTGAGTTGGTAATCCTGCTTTATTTTACAACCGATTTAACAGCTGATGGTTGGTTTTTGTTAAGTATGGTTTGACATTTTATCATGCAAAAACTTACATAAGAGCAACGCTCGCACATAGTCGAAATTTACTATCAAAAAAATGATTCTGTTTATCAAACTTCAACTTTATTCAAATATCCTCTTAATTAGCTACAAAGATCATTTGATTTAAGCCCATTGGACTATTTTCTTTGGTGATATGTAAAGTAACTCGTCTATTCCGATAAATTAGTGACAATTAAACACCTGGAAATCAACATTCGACGAGTTATTGGTGAAATTCAAAATTCGGCTGCAAATTATGTGAAAATTTTGTGAAAATGGAGGTTCAGATTACTCCACGTACGAGCCATTCGAGGTGGCGATATGTTTCCAAATCATTTTTAAACATTAATGTCATAAAATGATCTATCCAATAAAGTTAGTTTCATTGATATTAAAAATATTTTTCCTTACTTTATTTTAATTTAAAGTTCGGTAACAGTAAAAAAAACACCCTATATTAGCAAAAAAGCTTGTAAATATTTGGTCAACTCAAATTTAAATTTAGCAAAAAAAAAAAACAGTTCAAATTTTGTTTAAAATTGCTTATGCGCTAAATGAAGTTTACAAGATATTTTTGCTAACATGCTAATCTCAACTAAAAATTTGCTAAAGGTTAGCTTATAAGCATTAGCAAAAAAAAATAATAAATCTACTAATGTATTATTTTGAGTGCAGCTTTATATACTGCTTTTAATGATACATATGAGGCATTCCACACCAAATGTTCAGCAAAAAAAAGTTGTGTCGTGTCAATATGAAATCATTTGCAAAGTATTCGCTCTTAGGGTACTATTAAATAACAAAAATAATATTTACGTTTTTTCAAAAAGTGGGCCTTGTAGGCGTGGTCAAAAATTGAAAATATCTAACTTTTTTGCCTGAGCATCTTTACTTCAATATTTATGCAAATTAAATGAAACACAGTAAAGTCTTAAAGACAAACGTTTTTTTATAGATTTTTGTATGGGATATCGATTAAAAAAATAAAAATTGGAAAATTTTCAGAAGAAGTTCTGAATTTTTTAAATTTAAACTTAAACTTTATTTATCAAAAAACATGCCGCAATTTTATTTTTTTTTATTTTTTAAAAAAAAGTTAAAGGACTTTTCTATCTGTTCTGAAATTTTCATAGATGTGTTTTGCGTAGTTTTCGAGAAATCAAATGTCAAAGATTGCAATACGCTAATTTTATACAATAATGGTGTATAAAACGTGTGCGTATGAGTAATATCAATACTTAAAAAATATTTTAAGAGGCGATGCACAGTGCTTTGTTCCCATATTAAAATCGGCAAAAATAGAAGGAGTGGTGAGGTGTTTTTGAAATCTGGTACACTAACAGCAAATACCTTAATTAAGAAAAATATGCATTTTTGGAAAAATCGGTTCAATGACACGCCTACCTCCCATGTGTCCTGAAAATTAAAAATTTTATTTTAGCTGCAATAATGTCCGCAGAAGTACAAAAAGTGGTCATTCGGATGCATATACAACTAGCAACATGTATGTAAATTTTCAGTTTAATCGAAGCAAGGACTCTAGGTCCTGCCATATATCCTTTTTCCTAAAAAAATTTAACTTCAACAAAAATAGTCCGATCGTAACAAAACTTGTTACGTAAATTGATATTTATATGGAATATATTATTGCTAAATTTGGGTAAAACCGGATTATTAATGTAGAAAATACAAAAAAAAATTTCCAAAAGCGTTTGGAAAAAGTAAAAAAAAGATATTTTAGCAAGTTCTGAGCTAAATAAAGTTAATTGATGTATGCAGTGAAATTTTATGACGGTTATTTTCTTAGAACATATTAATCCTCTATCTCGTATTTTTAGGGGTCATTTTAGTCCATTTTCCAAAAACCCTCATAGAAAACCACTAACACGTAGGGTTAAAGTATTTTACAAAAGTTTTAAGCATCGAATTTTACTAGGGGTTTTCAAAAGTCAAAAGTTCGTGCAATATAAGGAAAATGCATAAAAAAGAAATATAAAACGGGTATTTAAAGGTTAAAGAGCAGTACTAAATTACTTTTTTTCACAGTTTCTTTAATCTAATTTATAATTTTACATATTAAATTAAACATAATTTCTAGCTACAGTTAAAAATTAAACAATCCATAATGCGTGATAAAATCCAAAACTTCAAACCAGTTTTTAAAAAAATAAATTCTCTGAGTTTAGCGCCCTCTCGTGGCATCAAAAGCAATTACACTAAATCTTTTTTCACATTTATTTGAAAAACTTAATTATCTTTCAAAAAATCTGTCTTTAATAACAATTTTAGACAATTTTATTTTTTTTTTTTGATTTTTATCCATGCGAAGAAGCATAGTGCCCTACTCAAATTCATTTGTATTCAAATTTTGTTGGCCATTGTGGACAGTTTTCATTGATTTGGTGAAGCCAAATTTAAGTTTTCTACTTTTTTTTCTTATTTTTCTGCTGATTGGGTTGAAAAAAGGTTTAACATAATTTCTATAATATTTTTTCAAACATTGTTAATTCTTAGCGGTTAACAAAAAATAACGAAAAATGCACAGAAAAAAAAAAATTGTCAATACAATTAATTTCATTGTTAATACAATTAAACATTTAATTGAAACTGAGCCTACATTGGATTTTGTCAATACAACATTGACTTTTGTAACTTTTAAAAAAAGTATCAACTCATTTTTGTCAATTAAATTCATTGTTGTATCAACAATGAAATTAATTGAAAAGTTTGTAATAAATTATATTAACGGAAATAAGCATGCTTTAATGTCATTTTATAAAAAAAATCTAAAAATAGAACAAAAAAAATCTAAAAAATTAAAAAAAAAAAAAAAAAACATTAGCCGGCAGCTGGAATCGAACCCGCAACGAACATGATACGAGTCTAGCACTCTACCACCGTGCTATTCCTTGTATATATTTGTAGTTGACTATACGCGTATTTTAAAGGAAATAAACCGGTCTTAATGTCATTTTATTTTTAAAAAAATAAAAAAAAATAAAAAAAAACATCTAGCGGCAGCTGGAATCGAACCGGCAACGAACATGGTACGAGTCTAGCACACTGCCACCGTGCTATTTCTCATATATTTTTTACTTGACTTAACGCGTATAAAATGTGTTGCAGAATAGCAAAACAAAAATAATTTAAAATAAAAATAAATAAAAATAAAAAAATGTTTCCGCCAACTGGCAGCGAACCCGCAATGTTCATGATTTGAGTCTAGCACACTACCACCGAGCTATCGTCACATAAATTTGAGCTTCATTAAATGAATTTATAAGGTGTCTGTGTTATCAATGAGCATTTGGTGCGTTTTTTAACAATGATTTTAATTGATGCATTTAATTGGAAATTAAATTGGATTTTTGTCACATTAACTATATACATTGTTGATACAATTAAAAACGTTGTTGAACTGGAAGTTAGTTGCTAACAATTTGTTTTGTTACTTTTGATTTCACGATATTTTTTTCTGTGTGGAAACTTCGAAAACAAAATTTTTTTTGCCGTTCTAAAAAAAAGTTGCAACTGTTTACTTTTTTATTTAATAGATATTTTATTTTTTTTTTTTTTGATTTTTATCCATGCGAAGAAGCATAGTGCCCTACTCAAATTCATTTGTATTCAAATTTTGTTGGCCATTGTGGACAGTTTTCATTGATTTGGTGAAGCCAAATTTAACTTTTCTACTTTTTTTTTATTATTTTTCTGCTGATTGGGTTGAAAAAAGGTTTAACATAATTTCTATAATATTTTTTCAAACATTGTTAATTCTTAGCGGTTAACAAAAAATAACGAAAAATGGAAACTTCGAAAACAATTTTTTTTTTGCCGTTCTAAAAAAAAGGTGGAACTGTTTACTTTTTTATTTAATAGATAAAGATTTAACCTTCTTTAAAACAGAAAGAATCCAAAATCGGTTAACATATATTTTTTTAATATTTTTTCAAACTTTTTGGGTCTTCAAACTAAGAATTTAGGAAACTTTCAATGCTTTTTGAAAAAAAACTTATTGTTTACTACTGAGGTATTTTTTTTTTGTAAAAAAATAAATATTTTAAAGTTTAAAAAAAAAAATCAAGCCATTTCATTAAAAAACAAAAAAGTTACAGCTATTTTCGTCAGCCACTAAAATAGATTTTTCAAAAATGTGATTTTAGGCACTTTGAAAAAAAAATATATATTTAAAGTTCTACTCAAAAGTTGCAAGCGTTATTTTTTTCTTTGAAAGGTCAAGACTTTAAAAAAAATTATAAAATCAAAAATCGGTTAGCATATATTTTTGTAATATTCCATCAAACTTTTGTTATTTTAAAGATCCTCACAAAAAAAAATAGTTGTATTTCAAAGCCTTACAAAAGGCATATACTTTAACTTTTTATCTCCAACAAAAAATTTTCCGTATTGCAAATTTATCTTTTAATTTTTGGCAGAAAAAATCAAGTCATTATCTTAAAAACTGAATTTTTGGGAACTATTTTTGTAAAACTCAAAATAATATTTTTTTAAATAACATTTGCTTAGAAATTCTCTAACTTTAGCGACCCCTTGTGGCGACAAAAAGAGTTATATCAAAGGGGATTATTATTCAAATATTAAGTTACCTTATTACCTTTACAAAAAAAATATTTTAATAAAAAAGATGAGAACTTTTTTTTTGATTTTTGTCAATGGGACAAAGCACTGTGCGATGGGAGCGTGAGTGAGTTTTTAATAACGATTACGCACGGTCATAAAAGCAAAAAATTAGTCGCGCACGATATTTTATTTTGCTCACGCTCATTCACGCACACGTGAGTAGAAAAAATAAGCCACGGTCACGATGTTCGCGTGAGCGTGAGTAGAATAAAATATCGTGCTTGAATAATTTTTTTCTTTCATTAGCGTGCGTGATCGTAAATAAAAACTCACTCACGCTCCCATCGCCTCTTAAAATATTTTTTAAGTATTGATAATTCTAATACGCACACGTTTTATACACCATTATTGTATAAAATTAGCGTATTGCAATCTTTGACATTTGATTTCTCGAAAAGAAGGCAAAACACATCTCTGAAAATTTCATAACCAGTTCCGGTTTAACCATTAGGGCACACTGGGCACGTGCCCAGGGCCCCTGACCTAAGGGGGCCCCAAAGTGCCAAATTCGCTAATACGAAAATGGAGCAATTTTTTTTTAAAATAGTTTTTAAAGAAAATTTCACATTTTCTTAGACACAAATTTTCAGCATCTAACAGATTTTTTGTATACATCTGAAACTTTTTCTATAGAAGAAATCTATCGTAAATCAAAGTCTCAAATTCAAAGAAATTTTTCCTACATAAAAAGTTTCAGATTGAGAAATATTTTTCGTACAGAAAACGTTTAAGATTCTGAAAGTCTTAAGTTTATTGAAGTTTTTCCAAAATAAAAATACTTAGATTTTGAGCCACTTATCATACGCAAAGCCTCAGATTCTGAGACATTTTTCGTATAGCAATAATCTAATTTTTCGTATAGAAAAAGTTTTAGATTCTAAAGCATTTTTCGTATAGAAAAAGTCTCAGATTCTGAGACATGTATCGTAAAGAAAAAGTCTCATATGCTTAGACTTTTTTTTTTATAAAAGAGTCAGATTATGAGACATTTTTCGTGTAGATAAAGTCTCAGATTCTGAAACATTTTTCGCATTGAAGAAGTCTTAGATCTGATACGTTTTTCGTATAAAAACATCTCAAATACTAAGACATTTTTCGTACAAAAATATTCTCAGATTCTAAAATATTTTTCGTAAAGAAATTGTCGCAGATTCTAAGTCATTTTTCGTATAGAAAAAATTGCAGATTATTCTGAAACCTTTTTTATATAGAAAAAGTTTCAGATTCCGAGGCAGTTTTTTGTATAGAAAATGCTTCAGATTTTAAGATCTCAATAAAACCAAATTGTTCTACACAAATATCATGGTTTTAATAAGTAAAGAAAGTGACCTCGAGCTAGTTTATCCCTAATCAAAATATTTTTTTTAAGTTTCTTTGTCGTAAAACAGGTAATAAGAATATTTTAGTTTGTACCAAAAATTTTTTTTTTGTCATGCGACTTTTTACTTTCCAGCGGGCCCCAAAATCTTGTGTGCCCAGGGCCCCCGCCATACCTTAAAGCGGCCCTGTTCATAACAGATAGAAAAGCACTTTAACTTTTTTTTTAAAAAATTAAAAAAAAAAAAAAAATTGCGGCATGTTTTTTAATAAATAAAGTTTAAGTTTAAATTTGAAAAAATCAGAACTTCTTCTGAAAATTTTAGAATTTTTATTTTTTTAATCAAAAATCTATAAAAAACTTTTGTCTTAAAGACTTTACTGTGTTTCATTTAATTTGCATAAATCCCTATTAATATTATAAATCTGATTGTTGGTTTGTCTGTCTGTCTGTCTTTCTGTCTGTCTGTCTGTCTGTCTGTCTGTCTGTCTGTCTGTCTGTCTGTCTGTCTGTCTGTCTGTCTGTCTGTCTGTCTGTCTGTCTGTCTGTCTGTCTGTCTGTCTGTCTGTCTGTCTGTCTGTCTGTCTGTCTGTCTGTCTGTCTGTCTGTCTGTCTGTCTGTCTGTCTGTCTGTCTGTCTGTCTGTCTGTCTGTCTGTCTGTCTGTCTGTCTGTCTGTCTGTCTGTCTGTCTGTCTGTCTGTCTGTCTGTCTGTCTGTCTGTCTGTCTGTCTGTCTGTCTGTCTGTCTGTCTGTCTGTCTGTCTGTCTGTCTGTCTGTCTGTCTGTCTGTCTGTCTGTCTGTCTGTCTGTCTGTCTGTCTGTCTGTCTGTCTGTCTGTCTGTCTGTCTGTCTGTCTGTCTGTCTGTCTGTCTGTCTGTCTGTCTGTCTGTCTGTCTGTCTGTCTGTCTGTCTGTCTGTCTGTCTGTCTGTCTGTCTGTCTGTCTGTCTGTCTGTCTGTCTGTCTGTCTGTCTGTCTGTCTGTCTGTCTGTCTGTCTGTCTGTCTGTCTGTCTGTCTGTCTGTCTGTCTGTCTGTCTGTCTGTCTGTCTGTCTGTCTGTCTGTCTGTCTGTCTGTCTGTCTGTCTGTCTGTCTGTCTGTCTGTCTGTCTGTCTGTCTGTCTGTCTGTCTGTCTGTCTGTCTGTCTGTCTGTCTGTCTGTCTGTCTGTCTGTCTGTCTGTCTGTCTGTCTGTCTGTCTGTCTGTCTGTCTGTCTGTCTGTCTGTCTGTCTGTCTGTCTGTCTGTCTGTCTGTCTGTCTGTCTGTCTGTCTGTCTGTCTGTCTGTCTGTCTGTCTGTCTGTCTGTCTGTCTGTCTGTCTGTCTGTCTGTCTGTCTGTCTGTCTGTCTGTCTGTCTGTCTGTCTGTCTGTCTGTCTGTCTGTCTGTCTGTCTGTCTGTCTGTCTGTCTGTCTGTCTGTCTGTCTGTCTGTCTGTCTGTCTGTCTGTCTGTCTGTCTGTCTGTCTGTCTGTCTGTCTGTCTGTCTGTCTGTCTGTCTGTCTGTCTGTCTGTCTGTCTGTCTGTCTGTCTGTCTGTCTGTCTGTCTGTCTGTCTGTCTGTCTGTCTGTCTGTCTGTCTGTCTGTCTGTCTGTCTGTCTGTCTGTCTGTCTGTCTGTCTGTCTGTCTGTCTGTCTGTCTGTCTGTCTGTCTGTCTGTCTGTCTGTCTGTCTGTCTGTCTGTCTGTCTGTCTGTCTGTCTGTCTGTCTGTCTGTCTGTCTGTCTGTCTGTCTGTCTGTCTGTCTGTCTGTCTGTCTGTCTGTCTGTCTGTCTGTCTGTCTGTCTGTCTGTCTGTCTGTCTGTCTGTCTGTCTGTCTGTCTGTCTGTCTGTCTGTCTGTCTGTCTGTCTGTCTGTCTGTCTGTCTGTCTGTCTGTCTGTCTGTCTGTCTGTCTGTCTGTCTGTCTGTCTGTCTGTCTGTCTGTCTGTCTGTCTGTCTGTCTGTCTGTCTGTCTGTCTGTTCCGCAATAAGTAAAGAACGGCTTAACCGATTTTCATGAAATTTTCACCACAGATAGTACTTACCGAGGCGGGAACTATAGGCCATAAGAGACCGCGATCGGACAAAGGGGCGTAAAATGCCACGCCCCTTTGTACCATGCTGAAGCTATATCTGCCTGTCCGGCAATAACAGAAAAACGGCTTAACCGATTTTCATAAAATTTTCACCCCAGATGGTATTAACCGAGGCGGGAACTATAGGCCATAAGCGACCGCGATCGGACAAAGGGGCGTAAAATGCCACGCCCCTTTGTACCATGCTGAAACTATATCTGCCTGTTCCGCAATAAGTAAAGAACGGTTTAACCCATTTTCATGAAATTTTCACCAGAGATAGTACTAACTGAGGCGGGAACTATAGGCCGTAAGCGACAGCGATCGGCTAAAGGGGCGTAAAAGGCCACGCCCCTTTGTACCATGCTGAAGCTATATCTGCCTGTCCGGCAATAACAGAAAAACGGCTTAACCGATTTTCATGAAATTTTCACCACAGATAGTATTAACCGAGGCGGGAACTATAGGCCATAAGCGACCGCCATCAGACAAAGGGGCGTAAAATGCCACGCCCCTTTGTACCATGCTGAAGACTGTTCTGCCTGTTCCGCAATAAGTAAAGAACGGCTTAACCCATTTTCATGAAATCTTCACCACAGATAGTACTAACCGAGGCGGGAACTATAGGCAGTAAGCGACAGCGATCGGACAAAGGGGCGTAAAATGCCACGCCCCTTTGAACCATGCTGAAGCTGTATCTGCCTGTTCCGCAATAAGTAAAGAACGGCTTCACCCATTTTCATGAAATTTTCACCACAGATAGTACTAACCGAGGCGGGAACTATAGGCAGTAAGCGACAGCGGTTGGACAAAGGGCCGTAAAATGCCACGCCCCTTTGTGCCATGCTGAAGCTATATCTGCCTGTTCCGCAATAAGTAAAGAACGGTTTAACCCATTTTCATGAAATTTCACCACAGATAGTACTAACCGAGGCGGGAACTATAGGCAGTAAGCGACAGCGATCGGACAAAGGGGCGTAAAATGCCACGCCCCTTTGTAGCATGCTGAAGCTATATCTGCCTGTCCGGCAATAACAGAAAAATGGCTTAACCGATTTTCATGAAATTTTCACCACAGATAGTATTAACCGAGGCGGGAAGTATAGGCCATAAGCGACCGCCATCGGACAAAGGGGCGTAAAATGCCACGCCCCTTTGTACCATGCTGAAGACTGTTATGCCTGTTCCGCAATAAGTAAAGAACGGCTTAACCCATTTTCATGAAATTTTCACCACAGATAGTACTAACCGAGGCGGGAACTATAGGCAGTAAGCGACAGCGATCGGACAAAGGGGCGTAAAATGCCACGCCCCTTTGTAAAATGCCACGCCCCTTTGTACCATATTAAAGCTATATCTGCCTGTCCGACAACAACAGAAAAACGGCTGAATCGATTTTCATGAAATTTTCACCAGAGATAGAAAAATCCGCGATAGGAAAAAAGGGGGGTAAAATGCCACGCCCTTTTGTACTATACAGAAACTATGTCTGCCTGTTCCGCAATCACTGAAAAGCGATTTTACCGATTTCACTGAAATTTTTACCACAGATAGTACTAACCGAGGCGGAAGCTATGAGCCACAATAGAGGGCGATGGAAACAAGGGGCGTAAAATGTCACGCCCCTTTTTATTACACTGCAAGTTATTTCTTGCTTTTCCGCAATTACGCTTAAACGGCTGAGCTGTTTTTCATGAAATTCTCACCACAGATAAAAAGAAGGCGTAAAATGGCACGCCCATTTGTATTACATTGAACGTTATTTCTTCCTGTTCCGTAATCACGCATTAACGGCTGAACCGATTTTAGTGAAATTTTTACTAATGATAGTACTAACCGAAGAGAAAACTATAGATTCTAAATAGAGCGCATTTGCACAAAGAGGCGGAAAATGTCACGCCTCTTTGACACGCCCCTTTGTACTATACTCAACGTTTTTTCGGAATGTTCCGTAATCATGCTTAAACGACTATACCGATTTAAATAAAAAATAATATAACACGCCCCTTTTTATTTTATTAGATTAGGTCTGTTCCTTAATAACGCTTTAACTACTAAGCCGATTTTAACAAAACATTTTCCAAAGACAGTACTAACAGAGGCGGGAACTTTAGTCTGTATCAACTGCAACGTCTTTTGCAATGTACTGAAAGTTTATTCTGCCTTTACGTCATCACGCTTAAACGGCGAACCCGATATTATTGTAATTTTTACCACAGCTATTTAGTACTTATTGAGGCGGAAACTATAGACAATTTATTTTTTTCTGATCCGTACTCACGCGTTAACGGTGAAGCAAATTTTAAAACAATTTTCACCATTTATTTACCGTATTTACCGTGTCGATCGGGCCTAGGGGCTTAAAATGCAGCACCCCTTTGTATTAAATTAAAAAATATTTTTTCTTTTTTTATATATGTTTTTCAACCCGGGCAACGCCGGGTGCAAAACAGCTAGTATTGAAGTAAAGATACTCAGGCAAAAAAGTTTGATATTTTCAATATTTGACCACGCCTACAAGGTCCACTTTTTGAAAAAAACTTAAATTTTATTTTTGAATGGTGTGGAATGCCTCATATTAATAAAAAAATATTATTTCTATGTGTGGGATTTTTATTGTGTTCTAAAATGTATCCAAAATTTGCAAAAAAAAATCCCTTTTTACCTATTGTCAAATTTTAAGTACTAAAAAAAATATTTTTTTCGAATTTCGTTGATTTCCGGGCAAATTATTGTTTTTTTTTTGTCAAGAAACTTTTAGAATTTTTATTTTTTTAATCGATAGCCCATACAAAAATCTATAAAAAAAACTTTTGTCTTAAAGACTTTACTGAGTTTCATTTAATTTGCATAAATATTGTAGTAAAGATACTCAGGCAAAAAATTTTAATATTTTCAATATTTGACCACGCCTACAAGGCCCACTTTTTGAAAAAACTTAAATTATATTTTTGATATTTAATAGTACCCTAAGAGCGAATACTTTGCAAATGATATCCCATTGAAACCACTATGGTTTTTCTGTAGTGAAACAGTTGGTGTGGAATGCCTCATATTCATAAAAAAATATTATTTCTATGTGTGGGATTTTTATTGTGTTCTAAAATGTATCCAAAATTTGCAAAAAAAAATCCGTTTTAACCTATTGTCAAATTTTAAGTACTAAAAAAAATATTTTTTTCGAATTTCGTTGATTTTCGGGCAAATTATTGTTTCTTTTTGTCAAGAAACTCTATGTTCAAAATTTTAGCCAAAGTTTTACCCAGTGCCGCTGGGGGGTTAAAGCTTAGACCAGATTTTTTGGTTTGTATGAAAAAAAATTTGGTTTGAATGGAAAAATTATCTTTAATGTTCCGCTCGTTAAGTCCCCGTCGCTTAGGGAAATAAAACATGAGTTATATTCAAGTCAAATAAAAAAATACGTGCACCGTCTCAACATTTCCAATATAAGGGAAACTCTAATTTATGTGTTAGTTAACCTTGTCCAAATTATTTTACCATGCTATTTTAAGATGTAGTGGAACAAAATTCCGGCCACCGGTTTTGCTTAAATTTAATAAGATTAAATTAATATAAATAATATAATATAAATAACTTTAATTTTTTAGGTGAATATTGCGACACAAAAATTAAGTTTTGCAGTGCTGAATTTAACCCATGTGCAAACGGTGCTATATGCCAAGATCACTTTACGCACTACTCATGTGACTGTATGCCTGGATTTCATGGCATTAATTGCACTGATAATATTGATGATTGTCAGAACCACATTTGCCAAAACGGAGGCACATGTGTGGATGGCGTTAACGACTATATATGTATGTGCCCCGAAGATTTTACTGGAAAGTATTGCGAGGGACACAATATGGTATCCATGATGTATCCCCAGACATCGCCATGCCAAAACCATGAGTGCAAACACGGTGTTTGCTTTCAACCAAACCCCGCAGGCTCTGATTACTTATGTAAATGCCATCCTGGATATACGGGGAAATGGTGTGAATACTTGACAAGTATAAGTTTTGTCCACAACAATTCCTTTGTCGAAATGGAACCGTTGCGAACCAAACCTGATGCAAATGTTACTATAATATTCAGTACATCACAACAGAATGGTATATTAATGTATGATGGACAAGATGCTCATTGGGCCGTTGAACTTTTCAATGGTAGAATACGTGTTAGTTATGATGTAGGAAACTACCCCGTTTCGACAATGTATAGTTTTGAAATGGTAGCGGACAGTAAATATCATTCGGTTGAGCTCTTGTCAATTAAAAAAAACTTTACCCTACGTGTAGACAGAGGCTTAGCTAGATCAATTATTAATGATGGATCCAATGAGTACTTGAAGCTAAATACACCTTTGTTTTTGGGCGGTTTACCTTCGGAACCTGCTCAACAAGCGTATAAAAGTTGGCAAATTCGTAACCTAACAAGTTTTAAAGGATGCATGAGGGAAGTCTGGATAAATCATAAGCTAGTTGATTTTGAAAATGCAGCACGTCAGCAGAAAATCACTCCAGGTTGTGCACTACTAGAAGGAGAAAATACGGAAACAGATGATGAACAAGATTTCATGGACGAAACACCACACACTAGTAAAGAAGTAAGTTCAAAGTTATTCTTGTAAAAAAATATTTAAGATTTCATCCAAATAATTAATTACCAAATTAGGTGGATCCATGCGAAAGCAACAAATGTCGACGAGGAAGCCGCTGTGTAGTCAATTTAAGTTCTCGAGATGGATATCAGTGCAAATGCAAGCACGGCCAAAAAGGACGATACTGTGATCAAGGTGAGGGCACCACTATCGAGCCTCCAACAAGCACTGGTATTAATAATTCATTATTTCATTCTTTACTAACCAATCAATTAGCTTTATTCTTGTGTTCACATACGCATTAAAAACGGTACTGTGAAATAACTCCCAAATGAAATAACTCCCCAAAATAAAATGCAATAGCTCACAAAAATTGCTCTGTTCTTTCTCCTACACTTTTTCTTATTTTTCTTAACGACCTCCTGGGTCTAACTTCCAATCCTATCTATTCTTTCGCAGATGACATCAACATTTGTCATTCATTTTCCTTTAATCATAGACCAAGCCTTACTGAGGTTGAAGCTATGAGGCGGAACATGAATGACACACTCAATCATGACCTCACGACAATCTCCGAGTGGGGTCTTGCGAATAGGGTCGACTTTAATGCTCGTAAGACCCAATGTTGTATGTTGACCCACAGACGACCTGTGGAATCAGCGTCATCTGTATCCATGGGTGGTATAGCTATTGAGGAATCAGAAACTCTTGATGTTCTAGGCATGAAAATCCAATGTGATGTTCGTTGGAACAAACATGTTTTTCAAGTGTCGAAAGAAGCGTTCAAGTGTCTTGGTTTCTTAAAACGGTGCAAGAATTACTTCACCCCGTCTGATCTCCTCACTATTTATACCGCCTATATCCGGCCGAAAATGGAATACAACTCCCATATCTGAGCAGGTGCTTCAAGGTCTATCTTGAAGCTTCTGGATCGGGTGCAAAGGAGTGAGTTGAAGCTCATCAATGACAGTAGGGTATCCAGCTCTATTGACTCATTGGAGCATCGTCGGAATGTGGGTTGTGCGTCATTGTTCTATCGATATTACCACGGTAAGTGTTCAGCTGAAATGGGAGAACTCATCCCTGTGACGTGGGTGCATGCCCGTAGTACTCGCCTTTCCAGCAGATCACATCCGTTCGTTGTTGACTGTCCAATGTCTCGCTCAACGCATTACAGAGAAAATTCGTTTCTCGGTCGAACCAGCCGTATGTGGAATAAACTTCCCAGTCAGCTATAATTTAGAAAAATTCAAATTAAATGTCCACAAACACTACTCCCTCTTTCCTTCTCCTCATAACCTATTTTCCAAATACCAACACAATGCATTGCATTAGTAGGGGGCATCCCTTGAGTGTTGGCTCAAAGTAAAAAAAAAAAAAAAACTCCATAAATTAATTTAGCAGCTTCGCTAAATAAAGTTATTTTGTGCATCATTACCCAGATAATTACTGAATGGCAAAATTATTGAACTGAAATATACTTGAACATGTAGACATGATTCCTGTAATGGGGACATACATATTTCATTTTTTTTTGCACTTATTTCATTGGGAGTTCTTTCCATTATTTTGGGAGTTATTATTTTGATTTTAAATAACTCCCAAATATTGGGACATATTTTATTTTTTCTTTGGAAATTATTTAATTTTTTAATGTTAGGAGTTAATTCATTTTTCTTGGGACTTATTTCATTGGGACTTATTTCATTTGGGAGTTATTTCGCAGTACCATTGAAAACGTTTTGCAATTCATGAAAACGTTGGGGTTCTGCACAACGAAAATTATACATTTTTTGTGTTATTGATACATTCTGCAATTCGTTTTCACCATATTTCTTTTGACAACAATTTGTGCGTTACTGGAAAAATTATATAAGAAAAATAACACTGTGATACAAAAATAACAAAATCGAATATACTTTTCAAAGCAAAATTTAAATTAAAAAACCTCAATTAACATTTAGAAAATCTCAATTGAAATTCAGAAACTCCCTATTAAAATTTAGAAAAGGCCCATTGAAATTTAGAAAAGCCGAATTAAAATTCAGAAAAGCTAATTGAAATTCAGAAATCTCAATTGAAATTCAGAAATCCCCATTGAAATTTAAAAAGCAAAACTAAAATTTAGAAAACACAATTGAAATTTAGAAGAGACCACTTAAAATTCATAAAGAGAGAATTAAAAGTCAGAAATCCAAATTGAAATTTAGATCACAACAGAAATTTAGAAAAGATAACTGAAATTCAGAAATCCCAGTCGTTATTCAGAAACCCCAACTAAAGCAGGTTTTACATTTTCACACTTTGTATAATGTATCTTGTATAATTAACTTTTTTTGAAATGTATAACGTAAAAGAAATTTTTTTGAAAATATTCTACACTCAGAAAATTATGTAAGTTACTGCATGTTAGTTATTTGTATATTTTACAGTAGTTAGTTGTTTTCAACTAAAAAGTCAGTTGTTTTTGTATGAAAAATATCAAACAACTATTTCTGTTAGTTATTTTAAGTATTTTTTTTTTGAATAACTAACAAAAAAGTACTGTGATGTAGTAACAGTAATTTAAAGTAGTTAATTTTATTTTCTTTTATCTCTAAAAAATTTTCAGTTTTTTTCCAAAAAATAAAAATAAATATTATATTGTATTTTATTCGACCTTTTTAATAATATATTAATAAAAGAAAATATTCGAGCTCGAGGATTCGAGCTCGAGGTCTAAGATTTATTGTTTTTTATTTAAAAAATCATTTATTTATTTTTGCCGATATTTCGTTTTTCATTGAAAAACATCTTCTGGGCTTTAATCTAGAATTTACAAGTAACAAAAAAGAAACAAATAAATGTATAAGTACAAAAAATAAAACGCGTATGTATATAAAAACATCAAAAAACTCTTACATTGAAAAAATTAATAACGCACAAAAAACAGAAAAAACTTAATTATTGTGGTGTATCAACATTGTCTAATTATGAACTGATTGTGAGCTTAAAAATAAAATAAAAAATTGCACTATGTTCGTTTGTTAACGAGATGTCTGTATACTCTTGCAGAATTCTCATCCACATCGGCTTTAAAATTCATTCTTGTTGTTGTCTTAATTATGTGTAGCATTTCTAATACGAATCGTCTCTTATAGTTGCTTTCACTCTGTAATACTTGTACATTTTCAAAATCAGAAGAGTGTTTTGATTGTGCACAGTGGTTTAGTAACGCCGTTTTTTGTGTAGGAATATTATTTCGTAGTTTTTGATCTGATTTGTGTGCTGAAATCCTTGTTTTAAGTTTGTTTTTAGTGGTACCTATATAAACTTTATTGCATATCCCAAATTCATTGCCATTACATGGTATTTTATAAATTACATTAGATTTGTCTAGTTTATCTATTTTATCCTTCGTTTTACTGAACAATTTTGCCAATGTGTTGCTAGATTTGTGGGCCATTACGTATATTTCGTTATTAAATAATTTGGATTTTTCAAATCTCTCAGATAATTCTGGAACAAATATAAGAGATTTATATATTCTTTGTTGTTGTTCAATATTCAAATTCTTTGCTTTGTTTTTGTCATAATCAAAAATTAATTTATTTATCAGATTGGCAGGAAAATTGTTGTCGTTAAGTATTTTTCTGATCTTTTTGAAGTTGTTTCTGTGGAAATCTTCGTCACTTATGGTCAACACTCTTCTTATCAAGTTATTTGCCGTGTTGATAATTATTCGTTTAGGGTGTTTTGAGTAGAAATTTATTATTCGACTTGAGGCACTGGGCTTTTGATACCAGTCAATTTTAAGTGTACCATTTCTCCTTATCACAATTGTGTCCAGATATGGTAACTTTTTATTGCACTCATCCTCCATAGTAAACTTAATACTAGGGTGAAAATCGTTCAGACTCGTCATAATTTCTTCTATTGCACTCTCCCTCACAATTCCAAAAAGATCATCTACATATTTAGACAGAAACTTGGGTTTTGTTTTTAACTTTCCAATACATGTGTCAAGTAGTTTTTCCATAACAATATCCGCCACAATAGGGGATGCTGGAGAACCCATTGGAAGTCCCTTCTTTTGTGTATATATTTTGTCCTTGAATTTAAAATAGCGGTTGTCCTTAATGCAGAATTTTAAAATTTTTAAAAATAAGCCCTTTGTCATGTTAGTGTATATTGCAATCTCTTCCCATCTATCCTCTATAATACTTAATGCTAAATCAACAGGTACACTTGGAAACAGAGACACGACATCAAACGAGATTAATCTTTCATCGTCGTTTATATTAAAATCTTTAATCCTATTTCTAAATTGCACTGAATCTTTAACATTGTATACCGAGTTCTCCGTAATTCTCTTTAAAATCTTTGTAATATATTTGCAGAGTTCACTCGAAGGGGCATTTATGTTGGAGCATATAGGTCTCAATGGATTACCTTCCTTATGGATTTTAGGAAGTCCATATATTCTTGGTGCTACGGCCACGTCAGTTTTCAGTTTCTTTCTTTCAATTTCTGAAATCACTTTGTTCGTGAAAAGTTCTTCAACCAATTCATTATTTTTTCTTTGAAGAATGGCAGTGGGATCTTTATTAGATCGTTGGTATGTCATCATGTCACCTATTATACTATTCATCTTTAAGTCGTAGTCATCCTTTTCCATTGCCACCGTTATATTACCTTTGTCCGCGTTTACAATTAAAATGTTTTTGTTTTTCTCTAAAAACTTTTTTGATTTTTCCACGGCATTCAATGTGAACTTGTCTCTGTCATTCAGTTGCATTTTGTTCATGTGATTGTCAATAATCGTAGTAAATTTCGTTCTGGCCATTTCTTGTTCTTCTTTGTCTTGTATCGTTTGAACAAAATCTTCACCGTCGGCTATAAATTTGAGCATTGGGAATTCTTGCTTGGTAACAGGTAGCGCATGCTTTTTTCCGAGAGATAAAGCCCATTGAACTTCTTCAGGAAAGTCTACATTAGTTTTATTTACAAACCAATTTTCGTTAATTTTAATTTTAAGCTCCTCTTTCTGTAATTCTCTTAAGTTTTCAAATTTCTTTCTATGTCTGTCTTTAATTTTTATTTTTGTTGATTTTGCCAAAACGTCCTCGCTGTACCACAGTTCCTCAGTTTCTTCTTCTGTTAATTGTGTTTCTATTTCGTTTTTGATTATGTCTATCTTTTCATCATTATGTTTCAGTAGTTCATGTTTTTGTCGTAATAATAAGTTAAGAATTTTGTTATGGAAATTTTGTAAATATTTGGAAAGTGTTTGTTGAATTGTAGAATTTTTATATAAAGTAGTTTCAAAAATGTTATGTATATTTTTCGTACCATTTTTTATAAAATTTGGGATAATACCTGCATTTCTGCATCTCACTAAAAACGTAATTGTTGATTTTATTTTCAGCGATTTATCTCTTGTTGTTTTAAATTTATTTATGTTAATTTTGATGCTTTTGTTATTTCTAAATTTGTTGTATACCATTTTGGTTTTTGTAATTACGGCGTGCTCTCCGTTGTTATAAATATTATATTGTATTTTATTCGACCTTTTTAATAATATATTAATAAAAGAAAATATTCGAGCTCGAGGTCTAAGATTTATTGTTTTTTATTTAAAAAATCATTTATTTATTTTTGCCGATATTTCGTTTTTCATTGAAAAACATGATTATGACAAAAACAAAGCAAAGAATTTGAATATTGAACAACAACAAAGAATATATAAATCTCTTATATTTGTTCCAGAATTATCTGAGAGATTTGAAAAATCCAAATTATTTAATAACGACACTTAAAAAATTATGTTAGTAAAATCAACTGAAAATGTCAGTTAAAATAACTACTTTGTAAGTTGTTTTGGGGTCAACCACTTTTTCAGTTAAATCAACTAACAATGTTAGTTATTTTAACTGACAAAAAACAACTGACTTATGTAGTAAAAACTACTTACATTTGTAGTCAAAACAACTAAAATGTAGTAAAAATAAAAAAATCAATATATAATTTTTTTTTTTCAAAATATTTTTCAGAAAAAAAAATTTAAGACCAAATTTTTTCCAAGTTTTTTTTTTTAAAAAAAGTTGTGAAAAATAAAAATAACGATTTTTTTTTTTTTTGGAAAAAAAACTAAAACTTTTCAGAGATAAAATAAATAAAATTAACTACTTTAAATAACTGTTACTACATCACAGTACTTTTTTGTTAGTTGTTCAAAAAAACGACTTAAAATAACTAACAGAAATAGTTGTTTGATATTTTTCATACAAAAACAACTGACTTTGTAGTTGAAAACAACTAACTACTGTAAAATATACAAATAACTAACATGTAGTAACTTACATAATTTTCTGAGTGGAAATATACGTAATGGCCCACAAATCTAGCAACACATTGGCAAAATTGTTCAGTAAAACGAAGGATAAAATAGATAAACTAGACAAATCTAATGTAATTTATAAAATACCATGTAATGGCAATGAATTTGGGATATGCAATAAAGTTTATATAGGTACCACTAAAAACAAACTTAAAACAAGGATTTCAGCACACAAATCAGATCAAAAACTACGAAATAATATTCCTACACAAAAAACGGCGTTACTAAACCACTGTGCACAATCAAAACACTCTCCTGATTTTGAAAATGTACAAGTATTACAGAGTGAAAGCAACTACAAGAGACGATTCGTATTAGAAATGCTACACATAATTAAGACAACAACAAGAATGAATTTTAAAGCCGATGTGGATGAGAATTCTGCAAGAGTATACAGACATCTCGTTAACAAACGAACATAGTGCAATTTTTTATTTTATTTTTTAGCTCACAATCAGTTCATAATTAGACAATGTTGATACACCACAATAATTAAGTTTTTTCTGTTTTTTGTGCGTTATTAATTTTTTCAATGTAAGAGTTTTTTGTTGTTTTTATATACATACGCGTTTTATTTTTTGTACTTATACATTTATTTGTTTCTTTTTTGTTACTTGTAAATTCTAGATTAAAGCCCAGAAGATGTTTTTCAATGAAAAACGAAATATCGGCAAAAATAAATAAATGATTTTTTAAATAAAAAACAATAAATCTTAGACCTCGAGCTCGAATATTTTCTTTTATTAATAAAAATAAATTTTCGTTTTTTTTTATTTTTCACAAATTTTTTTTTTAAAAAAAAAGAAAAACATTTGAAAAAATTTGGTCTTCAAATTTTTTTTCTGAAAAATTTTTTGAAAAAAAAAAATATTTATTGATTATTATATTTTTACTACATTTTAGTTGTTTTGACTACAAATGTATGTAGTTTTTACTACATAAGTCAGTTGTTTTTTGTCAGTTAAAATATCTAACATTGTTAGTTGACCCCAAAACAACTTACAAAGTAGTTATTTTAACTGACATTTTCAGTTGATTTTACTAACATAATTTTTTGAGTGTAAACATAATACTTTGCTTTCGACTTTTTATTTTGTTTAGTTTATTTACAATTAAACTCAAAACAAAATAAATTGAGAAAAGAAAATTTATGTTTTTGTGTGTTTTGAAAAATTTTAAATTAAAAATGACAACGGATAATTCTTTGTAATTATACAATCACTGAAAAAATTATGTTAGTAAAATCAACTGAAAATGTCAGTTAAAATAACTACTTTGTAAGTTATTTTGGGGTCAACTACTTTTTCAGTTAAATCAACTAACAATGTTAGTTATTTTAACTTGCAAAAAAACAACTGACTTATGTAGTAAAAACTACTTACATTTGTAGTAAAAACAACTAAAATATAGTAAAAATAATATAATCAATATAAAATTTTTTCGAAAAAAATGTTTAGAAAAAAAATTAGTGTTTCCAATTCGGTTAATCGATTAACCGATTCCTCGATTAATCGCCTCTATTTCGGTTAATGTCGAAACAAATAATTTAAAACACAAATAATTATTCGACCCGATTAATCGGTTAAAATGCTTCGATTAACCGGTTAATATTATTATCTCTATATTCTACTATAATTTGTTTGAAACACTTCTTCTTTTTTACAAACACTTCCGAAAAAAGTCAAAACTCCAGAAAAAAAATATTCAGAAACAAGCAATTAACAGCTTAGAAAAGCAAAATTAAAATTTAGAAGACACACTCAAAAAAACCATTAACTTAAACTTTGGAAAAATTTTCTTCAAAATAGTTTATAAATTTTCCCACAATTTAGTTTAATTTAACTAAAATTTTGGAAATTTTCCCAACTTTTAGGAAAAAATTTTAGTTTATTGACTGTTAAATAGGCCATAATTTTCCTTAAATGGAATTCCCTAATACATGGAAAAAATTCTTACCGCCGAAGAAATTTTCCTTAAATAAATGAAAAAAATCTTTATTTTTAAGACATATTTCTTAAAACAATATTTAGTTCAAAAAATTCAGTTTTAGGACGTAATTTACTTTCAATTAGTTCATCATATTTATCTTCTTTAATTTGAGGAAGTTTTTTTTCAGGCTTTAAATTTCCAGATCAGCTGACACATTTTTCTTTATACTAGTACCACTACTAGGCGAAATTTGCAAATAATATTACCACAACCATTGTCTAGTTTTTATTTCATTCAAAACGGTTTAGTATTTTTTTTTTGATTGCTTTTGTTTTTGCGTGTGTGTTGCTAGTAAAAAAATGAGTAACACACACCAGTTGTCTCTCTAGCACTAGCACATAAATTAAAACGAAGAGCTGGTTACTAGTTGACAATGTCGAAATACGCACTAGCTGCTACTAGCACTTTGAAGAAATTCTATCAAGTGCTGCTAGATGATTGTATGGTACATTGTGATGAACAATAAAATTTATAAAAATTGTTCGCAAGTGTAAAGAAAAAATAATATACACACGTGTATGTTTATATAAAAAATTGTACGAATTAATTTATTTCATACAATTTTTGCTGTTAATTGTTTTATAACTGAATAAATTATGTAATTTACAAAAAAAAATGTTTAAAGACAATATAAATCCTAAAAATTGTTTAAAAAAAATTTTTTTGGACATTTTCTTATAATCAGATTTTCTTTTTCAGAAAAATTGTCTAAGAAAACCAACAAATTTTTAAGTAATAATGTTGTAGCATCTGTGGAATATTGTTGTAAATTAAAAGAAACGTTTTTATATTATTTATTTTACAAAATTCCCATTTTATTTCGTTTGAATAATAAAAATATTAATAATTAATTTTTCGACAATTCAAACTCAAATTTCCATACATACATAATTGTTTTATTTCGTAGCGTGGTTGTTTTACGAGCAAGGTTGTGGTACATTCACCACACATCTATGTATGAATTTTACTACAAAATAGAAAAATACACAGGTGATTGATTGATCGATACTTGCATGTAATCTTTGTATCCCTCTTATTACTGATAAGGATATATATTAGGGTGGATCGAATTATTAAAAAATTTTCTCTGATAAATTTTTAAATTTTTTCCGAGGCCAAAGTGTTCGTGAGAAGCTTTTTTGTAGAATTTTTTTTATTCTTTTCTAAATCTTAAAGCAAACCAAAATACGTTAAAAATATAAAATTTAATTTAAAAAAAAAAATATTTCTCTGAAAAATTTTTCAATTTTTTCCTAGGCCAAAGTGGCCAAAAAAACATTAAAAAGTCGATTTTTCGTATGAATTTTTTTTTAGAATTTTTTTCCTAAATCTGAAAGCAAACCAAAATAAGATAAAAATATAAAATTAACTTAAAAAAAAATAATTTTTTCTCTGAAGAATTTTTAATTTTTTACAAGGCCAAAGTGACAAAAAAAACATTTAAAAAATCGATTTTGGTATGAACATTTTTTTAGGGTTTTTTTTTTATTTTTTTCTAAATCAAACCAAAAAAAGATAAAAAATAAAATATTGACTATAAAAAAAACAATTGGAACTAGCAATCGTTTCAATTAGAAATTTGGTATGATAAGAAAGTTAGCATTGTAAAGTTAATTTTTCATGAGATTTTCAATAAGTATTTAACAGGGAATTTTGGAAAACCTTTAAACTTTAACAATGATTTACTTGAAATATTATGAGCGGGAAAATTCTAAATGAAATTCAGAAAAGATAATTCTGTTTCTGAATAGCTAATAAAATTCAGAAACCTCAATTGAAATCCCAATTGAAATTTAGAAAAGTGAAATCAAAATATATAAATCAAAATTAATATTTAGAAGACACCAATTTAAATTCTGAAAAGCACAATAAAAATTCAAAAATCCCAATTGAAATTAAGAAATTCCAATTGAAATTTAGAAAATCCAACTGAAATTCACAAATCTGAATAGATATTCATAGTTTAGAAAATCAAAATTTAAATTTAAAAATTACAATTATAAGTAAATTGAAATTTTGAAATCCCAATTGAAAAACGGAAATGGCCAATTGAAACTCAGTAATCCCGATTGAAATTTAGAAAATTACAAATAAAATTTAGAAATTTTTATTATATCTTAATTTCAATTAGTTGCGTTTTGGTTTTCCCCTTTAAAAACTGTACACACAAAATTTTAAAGAAAAAATTTTAATTAAAAGTTGTAAAAAGTTTGTTTTTGTTTTTAATAATTTTTTTAATTGATGTGATCAAATTTTTTAATAGATTTCGAAAATTTCCGTGAATTGAGAATAAATGCACTTTTGCGATATTAAACTTTTAAAAATTTTAGTAATTAATACTATTACTTTCCTGATAGGTGCCAAATCAATTAAAATAGTAATTGATATAATCATTTTAGAGATAGAAACTCATTCTAATTTTGTGTGTGTGTGTATAAAGACTGAAAATTAAATTTTACTTAAAAAACTTTTATTTTTTGTTACATTATTTTTAAAAAATCGTTTAAAATTAATTTTTCATTGTTGTTGACGATTAATCGCCACTTTTTCCGATTAATCGACCCGAATAGCCGATTAACCAATTTTCGAACAATGCCCTAACCGGTTAACCGGCAGGGTCAAATAATTGGAAACACTAAAAAAAATTGAAGACCAAATTTTTACCTTTTTTTTTTTTAAATTAAAAAAAAAAGTTTTGAAAAATAAAAAAACGAAAATTTATTTTTATTATTTGGAAAAAAACTTTAAAAATTTTTTAGAGATAAAAAAAAATAAAATTAACTACTTTAAATAACTGTTACTACATTACAGTACTTTTTTGTAAGTTGTTCAAAAACACGACTTAAAATAACTAACAGAAATAGTTGTTTTATATTTTTCATACAAAAACAACTGACTTTGTAGTTGAAAACAACTAACTACTGTAAAATATACAAACAACTAACATGCAGTAACTTACCTAATTTTCTGAGTAATTTTAAATTTATGTTGGCTTGAATAATACATTTCCCAGTAAAAACTTGGTAATAAGTCCCCATTACTGCCTGCATTCTATGTAATGAGGACTCGTTACCTGCTCGATTACTTCTTGTTAAAAAATAATGAGTTCAGATAACCTCATACAGAATCGGTTACTTCTTATTACCCAAAAAATGATGAGTTACCGATAACCTCATACAGGAACGGTTTCTACTTGTTAACAATTAATGAGTTACCAATAACCTCATACAGAACCGGTTACTGGTAAATACGATTTAAAATATTTGATAAGTTGTCCAAATATTTTTTTTTATTGAAATTAAAAATTATAAAGAACTTGCACATCCCAATAAAAACTTCTAATACCAAGTAATGAGGTTTTCGCCTTTAAATAGATGGTGGTAGCTAGTTACTATGTTGGTGAAACACTCATTATTTTAACATGGCGATGTCATTGGAGTAATGACCGCATACCCACTCGCTTACGAGAATGCTACTGAAAAACTACATACATTAGTACCACAAATAATAAGCTACTAGTAGCCCAAAAATAACTCGTTACCCACTACTTACAAAAATGCTACCAAATAACAGCATACATTAGTCCCAAAAATAAGTAGCTACCAGTTGCTCAAAAATAACTCGTTTCCCACTCCTTACAAAAATGCTACCAAATAACAGCTTTTGATTCTTTTAATAAATTTTTAACTTGGGGCAACTTCCGCCAATATGAAATTGAACAAGTTCATGTTGAACGCGTTTATTTCAAGAGCACCCAAGCGGGCAGATGTGGAAATGGAAAAGATCCAATGTGCCAACGGAACCAATGTATACGTTGATCCCTCCAAATGTTTGATTGTAAAATTCAAATATTACAGAACCGAAAATATGTCTTGGAACCTCGTAGAAAGGGACATTTGGCTACTTAGGGCATTACCAATAACAAATATACAGAAGCGACTGCTGCTCAGCCAATGGAAACCGCATTAAACACCATCTTAAGTCTATATAAGAGTGAGTTAGGTTGTAAGGGAAATACTTTCTGTAATGGTTTTTTACTTTTTTACCGGTTTAACATACTTTAAACAACAAGGCAAAATTAAAATTTGGAGAACACCACAAAATTTCTAGAAAAAACAATAACAATTTAGACAAAGCCAATTAAAATCCAGAAAACTTCAATAGAAGTTATGTAAAGACTAATTAAGGCTCATAAATCACGATCAAGTGTCAGCTAGATTCAGTTTTCTGAATAGCAATTTGGTTTTCTAAACTTTTTTTTGCCTTGTCCCAATTTTAATCAGAATTCCTGAATTTAAAAAAATTCATGTTAACAGAGTTTTATTAGAAAAAGTAGATAAATGTTAATCTTTTTTAAGCTAAATGTGCAAGTTCTTTCTACATTTTCTTAAGCATTTTTTTAATTTCATTAAAAAACAAGTAAAAAAGTTAAATTCGGCTTTGCCGAATGTAGTGATACCCTCCACAATTTCAAAAAGATTATTGCAAAAAACTTTATTTTTTAAAGGAAATTACTTAAAAAAAAAAAAATTTGAAAAAAAATTTTTGGTAAAAAAAAAAATCCGCGATTTTTTTCTTTTTTGTCAAAAAATATGTTCGTACATGTTTAAATACCATTTGGTGTTCAATTATGTTCACATATGTCAACCAGCAGCCGAATTAAAGCATTTTGTATTTTAAAGCATTTTATTTTTATAAAATTTTTGAGGTGTCCTTACATTTTCGTTCATAACTTTTAAACTGCTGAACCGATATCGCTCAAATGCAATACCAAACTTCTCAGGAGAACTTCCAATAAATGCGTTAAGTTTCAGTCATATCCGTGTAGTATTTTGGTCGTGATCACCATTTCCACAGACAGACGGACCGACGGACAGACGGGCATCGCTAGAATGTCTTAAAATCGATCGGGGATCATGAATATATATACTTTATGGGGTCCCAGACCGATATTTCGATGAGTTACAAACGGAATGACAAACTTATATATACCCTCTATCACTAAGTGGAGGGTATAAAAATTGTTTAGACAACTTATCAGATATTTTAAATCGTATTTACCAGTAACCTGTTCTGTATCAGGTTATCGGTAACTCATTATTTATTAACAAGATTTAACCGGTTTTGTATTAGGCTATCGGTAACTCATTATTTGTTAACAAGAAGTAATCGAGCAGGTAATGAGCACTCATTACATAGAATGCAGGCGGTAATGGGGACTTATTACCAAGTTTTTACTGGGATTTAGCTTACAAAAGATTAACATTTATCTAGTTTTTCTAAAAAAAACTCCGTTAACAGAAATTTAAATTCAGGAATACTGATTAAAATTGGGAACAGGCAAATTAAAGTTTAGAAAATCAAATTGATATTTATAAATCTGGATTTAGCTGACACTTGATAGTGATTTATGAGTCTTAAGGTGGTATCGTTGGCTTAGTCGGTAAACCTGTCAAGTCCAATTTTTATGCAAATTGAGTTTTTGATGTAGTATGCTAGTATAACTCAAAACACATCATTTACAAAAAACAAAATGCCGTTATGTTGTTTTTTCTTGTTATGCAGTGGTAAGAAATTCTGTCAAGTCCAAAAAAAAATAAAACATCGAAAGCCACGTGCTAAGTCCAGCTGAAAACAACACATATTTTGTATCAACAAATTTCTTCAATAGATTTAAATTCGAGGTTTGTTTATTTTATTAAGGACGCAAAAAGAGAGCTCGTATGGAAATACATGCTTGTTTTTGTTGTTTTTTTTTTTTGACAAAATATAACTTATAAAGGCAAAAATTCCAAAAAAAAATTAGCTGATAAATTTTGGTACATGATGGCATCTCCAAAGCCAGAAAAGTTAGATTTTTTATATAAAAAAAAACATTTTTTTTTCAAAATTTTATTCAAATGGTAAAATTTAGCAAAATAAAGCGCATTAAGAAAAGAAAATTTTGGTTTTTATGTGCTTCCATGGACCAAAATTTATCAGGATTTTTTTTTTTTTGGAATTTTTTATTTCACAAAATTGTTTAAAGTTGTGAATAGTTGACCTTTAGTTTAGTAGTTTGTTGATTTTGTTCGGCATTAGGTCATGAGTTAATAAATTAATTAAATAAAAAATATAAACATATTTTATTTAAATTTTTTTATTGTCCCAGCATTTTATTCAACATTGCTGACCATCTTCAGAGGGATATTTAAAAATTAAATAAAAAAAAAACACTTTATCCATATCATCGACCCACCCTACGATTAGGTTATAAATAATTTTTTTTTTGTCAACAACAAAGAAAAAGTATGTAGTAGTAGTATTTGTTTTTATATTAATAAAAACACAAAAAAATCAATAAAAATAAAAAAAAAAATACAAGAAAATCTGTTAAGTCCACAATATGAAAGGAAAATCTGCTAAGTCCACATTTTAAATAGAAAATTATAAAGAGCAAATGTGCTAAGTCCAAAAAGAGCCCATAAGTGTTCCTTTCTATTATTTTAGAGTTCTATGATTTTTTGGGGTTAAACAAGATGAACTTAAGAAAAAAACTGTGTTTACAGATTTAAAAAAAGTTAACCCAAAAAAAAGTTAGACAGTTTTTTGTATCTCCTGAAAAATTAAAAAAACCAATGATGGGTACCAATACCTTTTCGATACCAATACCCGTTAATACCAATTCAAATTGAAAACCAATACCAATTAAAAACCAATACCTTTATTTGTGCGATACCAATACCGATAAAAAACCAATACTGATTCCCCACTACCAATACCAATTAAAAACCAATACTTTTATTCTTCAAAACCAATACCAATAAAAAACCAATACCAATTCATTTTTTCTACTTTCGTATCGGTTTTGTTTCGGTTTTCTTGTATTCTTATTTTCGTTTGTTTTAATTGTGACGTCAAACATTTTCTTTCCATCACATTACTAGGTTTTACCTGACTAACGAATTGCTACAGATGTTTACAAAAGATGTTTCATCGATCAGTAATCGTTTGCATGCAAAGTTATATAACAAAACGGATTTAGCTACTTGAATTTTAAAAGCCATAAAAACATAAAACAAATATTTTTGTCACGTTACGTGATTTTTATGACCCCTAATAAAAGTATATCTTAAAAAATTTAGACCTTTTCTGTAATGAATTTTTTTTTTTGCACACATTATTAACATGTGATGCACATATATTGAATGTCACTGCACTGTTCTTTGCGTTGTAAAAAAATACTAATGTCCTTTTTTGGAAATCCCAAAATTTTAACCAAGCTGTCGTTACAAAATTATATGTCACATCACCAGAATCCAGAAAAAAAATGTTGTTTGTTTTATTAGAGGCACAGTCATATTATAAAAGAATTTCAGAATGCATAATGTGCGGTTCACACTTGCTATTTTTGAGTGTTTAAAAAATTATTTGTTCTGTATCCATTACGTTTTTATTCAGTTATTGGTGTTTTGTTAAACAACTTGTGAACTCCATATAAGAAAAAAAATTTGCCCGTGTAATTACAAAAAGATCTAAAATCGAAAAAGGGGCCCCTGCACGATAACCCATTTCAATCAATTTCAGGTATATTTTGTTACAAATGTTAAGTGTCATCTTTCTGCAATTAAAAAATATCTACTCTTACCACCGCAATTTATATGGCTTTTCTGGAATAACGGAATATTAAACATTTTTTTGACAAGATTTTTAAGATCTGCCGGTGCTAATTTCACTAAAAAAGTACCTTTTTCCAAAAAAGGAAAAATAAAATTGAATCTTATACCCAATTCACACCTGAGGTGAATCTTGTTCGAACGAGATTTCGATCATATGGTTGTGTATAAAATGATACAGACCATATGATCGAAATCTCGTTCGAACGAGATTTCACCTCAGGTGTGAATAGGCCTTTAGTTTTATAAAATTTCCTTTTTTTAATTTTTCTCAAAAGAGATAAAATTAAAACGCCTTAAAATATATACTTTTGTAAACCACTTTTGATTTAGTTGGCTTTAACTTTAATTTTATCATTATTATTTAAAAAAGAAGCGAAAAATAAGTTCTTCTCGCATTGGTACAGTGGACATAAATGGAGTAAAAACTGACCAATAAAAATTAGGTAATTTGTTACGCATTTTTATTTTTTATACCCTCCAAAATATAAATGGGGGTTTTCGTGTCAACTGACACATCTTTTGAAACCGATGTCTTCCGATCGGGATGAAATTTGCACCAAGGTTAGTCCTATTGTATAGTAGTTCAGACACAATTTTTCAACGAGATCGGTCAAGAACTCTCTGAGTTAGAGGGGGTCGAAATTTGACATTTTGGCCAAAGAGGTGTTGATTCTCATCCATGTAACTTCTTACCTATTGTTTTTAGCAAAATGTGTCCCAAAGAGTTTAGATAGCTATTTCTTCAGTCTTTCGAAAAAAAAATCTTAAAAATCCAAAACTTTTTTGACTTTTTCCTCAAATTGGGCCCTTTTTTTTTTTTTTTGATTCAAAAGAAAGCTTAGGTAATTTCCTTTAAGAGCTGTGGGGTCGCTTAGTGGGATGCGAGTGGGATATTTATGAAATTTTTTTTTTTAACTTTGGAACACAAAAACCGTTCTTCAATTTGCACTATTAGGCGTGGGATAGCTAACCAGTTTTCGATTTCGATCCGCGATACCCTCTAATTTTTTTAGGTTCGAAAAAGAAAGCAGGAGCAAATTTTATAAAAATGTCATTTTGTATGGGAGCCCCCTTAGGAAGTGGAAATAGGGGTAAGGTATGTTCAAGAAAAATGTTGGAGGCAGAAAATTATTGGAGGTCGGTCTCACATTGCACCCCTCCAAGGGCGTTTCTAGGGGAGTTTTTGGGCTTTTTGAGGATTTTTACCTCTCTACGCCCAACTTTGACCCCAATGAGGGTCCATATGGCCCCTCCCCACCGCCCCATTTTTTGGCTCGTGCTTTCTTTTTCGAACCTAAAAAAATTAGAGGGTATCGCGGATCGAAATCGAAAACTGGTTAGCTATCCCACGCCTAATAGTGCAAATTGAAGAACGGTTTTTTGTGTTCCAAAGTTAAAAAAAAAAAATTTTCATAGATATCCCACTCGCATCCCACTAAGCGACCCCACTCCTCTTAAAGGAAATCGCCTAAGCTTTCTTTTGAATCAAAAAAAAAAAAAAAAAAAGGGCCCAATTTGAGGAAAAAGTCAAAAAAGTTTTGGATTTTTAAGAAAAAAATCAAAAAATTTTTTTTTTATTTTTTTATATTTTTTTTGAAAGACTGAAGAAAAAGCTATCTAAACTCTTTGGGACACATTTTGCTAAAAACAATAGGTAAGAAGTTACATGGATGAGAATCAACACCTCTTTGGCCAAAATGTCAAATTTCGACCCCCTCTAACTCAGAGAGTTCTTGACCGATCTCGTTGAAAAATTGTGTCTGAACTACTATCCAATAGGACTGACCTTGGTTTCATCCCGATCGGAAGATATCGGTTTCAAAAGTTGTGTCAGTTGACACGAAAACCCCCAAATATATAAAAAAATGTTAGGGATTTTTTAATTTTTCCTCCGCGCGATGAATGCTGTCAAATAGATTTATTATGATTTTTGCACTTCTTCTCCTTCTTCTTTTATATTGATCGTGTGTGGGTAATATTGACGATTGTACAATGGTCAATCTAACCCATACATGGGAATTTTTAATTGGCATTGAATTTTCATTGGCATTAGTTGGAACTAATGCCACTGCCAAAAAAAGCATTAGCATTTATTGCCAATGAAATTTTTTGGCATTATTTGTACTAATGCCAATGAAAAGGCACAAATGCCTAAAAAAACTATTTACAATCGATAAAAAAAATTAGAAAATTTGAAAAAGTGAATGCTCTATTGTATTAAGTATGACTTGATGCCACATTGTCTGTAATTTTTGTAAAAATAGGTACAGCCATTCTCTTGGAACGATCAATCAAAAATAAAATATTTATGTTTAAATCTCCATATACCGTTATCAAAAAAGCTAACAAATTTATACATTATTAAGACAAAAGGATGTACAACTTGTAAATGGGTATGGACAGTTCTTGATTCTGTTTTTTGTGATTTTTTAATTTTTTTTATTTAAATTTTTTAATCCAAAACTTAGGACGCCAAAATCTTCGTTGGTTTACTAGCATTAAGACTGACCTGCCCCTTTTCCCCGTTTTTTCGTCTGCGTTTAAAATATTAATAGAAAGGGAGATGAACAAATCTAAAGTTGTTAAAATGAGCATTTTATAATTGAATAAATTAATTTTATGAATTAACAATTTTTAAGTTTTTCCAAAAGTACAAACATATTTATTTCTATATTAATACTGGATAAAATGAAACCCGAATACACAAAAGTAGTAGTAGTAGTGTGGTACTTTTGATTACGACGAGTTTAAAAAAGAGGGTTTTCACAAAAATTTTTTTATTTTTTTTTTTAATTTTTGGCATTTCAATTTGTGTTGACTGGCACAAGCGGGCAAGTTTTTTGTAAAGTATGGATAAAAAGGATAACCCTGGTCCAAACAGTTTTTTGAAAGGGCGTGGAACTTTCTATAACGATAAGTTTTTAAAAGGGAGTTTTCAAAAAAAAAAAAAAAAACGAATTTTTTTATAAATTTTATTTTTTTATAAAATTTATTTTAATTCCATTTTTGAAAACTGACACAAGCGGGCAAATTTTTTGGAAAGTTTGGATAGAAAGGATAATTCTGGCCCAGACAGTTTTTTGAAAGGGCGTAGAACTTTTGATAACGATGAGTTTAAAAATGAGGTTTCCACAATTTTTTTTTTTATTTATTTTTTTTAAAGGGGTTTTTCAAAAAAAAAATCCTTCACGCAAAAATTCGACCCACTCTCTAGACACTCACTTAGAATTTTTCAACTCAACATCACGTGATTTAAATGAAAATCACTTTTTTGAGTCAGGCAAATCACGGGACCAGCGACCATCTCCAATTCAAATACATAAACAAGAGACAAGTGTCTCTTCATTTGTTTAATCTATAACATCTGTAAATTTTAATTAAAATGAAGTGTCCACCCTTGAAAAAATTTCCTTGTGGGTCTGAATCTAAAAAGTTTCAAGGCACTTATTTATTACGTTAGGTGAACCTACCCTAATATAGTCACTTAATTTAAATGAAAATCGCTCAATAATCACGTGATTTAAATAAAAATCGCTCACGCATTAATTACGTGGTTTTTTGAGTCACGCAAATAACGGGACCACAGACCATCTCTAATTCAAATACATAAACAAAAGACAAGTGTCTCTTCATTTGATTCATCTATAACATCTGTGAATTTGATTAAAAATAAAGTGTCCACCCTGAAATAGTTTCCTTGTAGGTCCGATTTCAAAAACTTTCAAGGCACTTATTAATTACCTTAATATAGGCTTAATTTCTGAATTTCAAAAAGATCGGTTAACATTTACGACCTGTAGAGACTTTTGGCCAAAAAACCTACCATCACGCCCCAGTGTGCACTGTGGGGCGGACAGAAGGACGACGTACGTTAAATAAATTAATATTAACGACAAAACCTTTTGCATACAAATACCAAAACCGATATAAGATAAATACCAATACTTATTAAAAACCGATACCAATTCGAGGCTAAAACCAATACCAATACCCAATACCTAAATAATTCAAAACCAATACCGAAACCTATACCAATTCAACAAAAAATGAAAACCAATACCTATACCAATACTAATATAATTTTAAAAACCAATACCAATACCAATACTTTTATCGAATTGGTACCCATCCTTGAAAAAAACGGACTTGACAGGTTTGCCGATTAAGCCAACCTTATGACAGTGAAGCAAGCCGATGCAAAATTTTCGGCGGCGGCTGAAGAGCAAAAATTTTCGGCGGCGGCGGCGTTTCGGCTGCGCGCCGCGTTTTTTTTAGAACAGCGCGGCTGAAAAAAAAATTCGGCTGCGCCGCTATTGTATAGTAAAAAACGGTTTAAATCTAGGCATATTAATCACGATACCCTACCGAACAAGTGGTCGATCAATTAATGGTTTAATTACCATTTTATTGGAGTTATGGTAACAAGTAAGAAAATTATAGTGGGTCAAGACCGACCTTATACCCTACACCAGTGTTTTCCTGAAAAATTTACTAAAGTAGTGAAAAAAAACTTTCTTAAATCTAAGAAGATAAATATGATAAACTAATGGGTAGAAAGTTTCCAAACTTTTCTAAATTTCTAAATTTTTAGTTAAATTTTACTAAATTGTGGTAAAATTTATGAACTATTTTGATGAAAATAGTATCCCAAAATTAAGTTAGCTCTTTTGTTAGTGTGGGGACAACAAGTAGAAATGGTCAGATTTCTTTATAATTTGGAAACATTCCAAATATATGATTACAAAATATGTTATTTTTGGGGTATTTCTTTATTCACATGCTAAATTTCGAAAGGATACCTGTTAAATTACGGGTATAAAAGTAATGTTAGCCAAATTTGGGGGGCGTTTGTATCGGGGCTAGGTCAAAACATGGACCGATTATTTTTTCTAATTTCAAGAGGCTTCTTCCTTGTGAAAAAGGAAGCATAAATTTAATTTCAGTCAAATCAATTGATTGTTGCGACCTGTATCGTGCTCACTATGTTTACATGGACGGACATCGCTAAATCGACCCAGAAAGTGATTCTAAATCGATCGCTATACTTGAAGTTTGGTTTAGGACCAATATTTTGGATAGTTACAAACATTAAGACAAACTCATAATACCCTGTACTTGAGATGGGCACATGAGCAGATTTGTGCGTGATTCACGCTTGAGTGTGACTGAAACTCAATTTTACTCAAGTGGTTGTGAGTGAGTGGAAAAAAATTGCGTGAGTGAGTTTGCGTGAGCCGTTTTTTTTGCGTGCTTTATTTTCTCTTTCATTCCAAAAAAAGCAAAGTTTTTTTTATAAAAAAAAGTTTCGTGAGTGTGAGTGAAGTTTGTGTGAGTACTCGTGAGAGTGAGTCTAAAATCAACCACGCGACCATCTGTACCCTGTACCATAGAGTGGTGTAGACATAAGCGTATCTAGGCCATTATTCTGGGGTGGGCAAAAGCCCCCCCCCTTCCGAACAAAAAAAAAATTAAAACAAAACTAAAAAACATACATACACTGCGAATCACATCAATAAGGAATCGAGTTTTTCACTTTTTAATCGAATATATCTTTGTAACGAATAAGCGGAAAAATATAAAAAAATGTACTGATAGAGACCATTATCGAGCTAACAACGTCAAATAATAACAATAATCAAAAGACTGAAAGAAGTCCTTTAAAAAATATTTTTCGGCAACTTGTTTAAAAACTACTAGTTTTTTATGAATCACTTGAATAAGGAATTTTTAATACAGACCAAGTAGGACCTGAATCCAATTTGTTATGGATAGCAATTCCTTAAACAATAAAAACAAAACAGTTTTGTTTCGAATTTCAATAAAAATTAGACTCACAATAGCTCTTAGATCTTCCGAAAAGAAAAAAGTACTGTATTTAAAGTCCAAAGTGTTAAAGGCCGTTGAAATCGCGAAAATGATATAGAGGGGCAAACCTATTGAATGCAATTATTTAAATAACATTAAGAACTATTGAAAAAACACGAATGGGCGAACTAGAATGGAAAGAACAGAACGAAATCGACAAAAATTTTAAGAATTCCCTCGAATTCCACGTTGACAGGTTGCAAAATTATCAAAGAACCCAGTAAAAACTTGGTAATAAGTCCCCATTACCGCCCGCATTCTATGTAATGAGGGCTCGTTACCTGCTCGATTACTTCTTGTTAACAAATAATTAGTTACCGATAGCCTAATACAAAATCGGTTACATCTTGTTAATAAATAATGAGTTACCGATAACCTGATACAGAACAGGTTACTGGTAAATACGATTTAAAATATCTGATAAGTTGTCTAAATATTTTTTTTTAATGAAATTAAAAAAATGCTAAAGAAAATTTAGAAAGAACTTGCACATTTAGCTTAAAAAAGATTAACATTTATCTACTTTTTCTAATAAAACTCTGTTAACAGAAATTCAAATTCAGGAATTCTGATTAAAATTGGGACAGGGCAAAAAAAAGTTTAGAAAACCAAATTGATATTCAAAAAACTGGATCTAGCTGACACTTGATGGTGATTTGTGAGCCTTAATTAGTCTGGATTTTAATTGGCTTTTTCTAAATTGTTATTGTTTTTTCTAGAAATTTTGTGGTGTTCTCCAAATTTTAATTTAACTTTTTTTGCCTTGTTGTTTAAATTATGTTAAAGCCGGTAAAAAGGTAAAAAACCATCACAGATAGTATTTCCCTTAAAACCTAACTCACTCTTATATAGACTTAAGATAGTGTTTAATGCGGTTTCCATTGGCTGAGCAGCAGTCGCTTCTGTATATTTGTTATTGGTAATGTCCTAAGTAGCCAAATATCCCTTTCTACGAGGTTCCAAGTTATATTTTCGGTCCTGCAATATTTGAATTTTACAATCAAACATTTGGAGGGAAGGATATCAACGTAAACATTGGTTCCGTTGGCACATTGGATCATTTCCATTTCCGCATTTGCCCGCTGGTTGCTCTTGAAATAAACGCGTTCAACATGAACTTGTTCAATTTCATATTGGCGGAAGTTGCCCCAAGTTAAAAATTTATTAAAAGAATCAAAAGCTGTTATTTGGTAGCATTTTTGTAAGGAGTGGGAAACGAGTTATTTTTGAGCAACTGGTAGCTACTTATTTTTGGGACTAATGTATGCTGTTATTTGGTAGCATTTTTGTAAGTAGTGGGTAACGAGTTATTTTTGGGCTACTATTAGCTTATTATTTGTGGTACTAATGTATGTAGTTTTTCAGTAGCATTCTCGTAAGCGAGTGGGTATGCGGTCATTACTCCAATGACATCGCCATGTTAAAATAATGAGTGTTTCACCAACATAGTAACTAGCTACCACCATCTATTTAAAGGCGAAAACCTCATTACTTGGTAATAGAAGTTTTTACTGGGAAAGTGGTGATTTAATGGGTATTTTGACAGTCTATTACGATTAAAAATTAAATGAGTTCATAGTCTGTTGCAAATTGCAAAAAAAAGCCACCCTTTAGTTCCAAACTTAAGAAGCATCGATGGTAACATAAGGAACAGTAATGATGCCACAGTAGAATAGCTCTCCCCATACTATAACAACACCTCCTATCATCTGTCTGCTATGCAAAAACGGTTTTTATTGTCTCAAATAATCGAAAACCATTGTATCCGTCCAATGCAACGGTATTATTTTTTTTTTTCGTCGGAATAACTTACTTTGAAAAATTTCTCAGACCGTGTCATTGTATTCCTGCAGAGATTAAGGCGCTGCTTACTATGTTTTACATTCAGCGATTAGTTTTTGCATAATTTTCGACGAGCTATAAACCCGCTTGACTTTAAAATGCGACGGACTGTACAAATACTCGCATTAACGCCACTTTATTTGAGAATTTTGAAAGATGTCGGCGTAGAATTTGGGGGAATTTTTAAAATTTTTGTCGATCTCGTTCAGTTGTTGCCATTTGAGTTTTCTTGCAAAAGTTAGGTAATTTTATTGGGAATTTGAATAAAAAAGATATGAATAATTTTTACATAAACTTTTCAAATATTAAAACATTTTCGGATTTTGCGTAAGATTTTACATTGAAAATAAATGCAAAGTGGCGTGGATCGCAAATTTTTTTTTTAATTTGTAAACAAGAGTTATTTCTCAGAAATAATAAGGACTCAAACCGAACTAATATACCTATTAAATTATAAAATATAAAGCCCAACAATATAAAGCACAAATAAAACAGACAATTAAAATTCAGCAATCGCAATTAAATTTGAGAAAAGTTTAGTTGAAACTAAATTGAATTTCATTCAAATGAAATCTAGAAAAAAGTATTGAAACCTAGAAATTTCATTTGAAATTTGGAAAAGGCCAATAGTCATTCAGAAATTGTAATTCTCTATTAGATTTCTATATTTTAATTGGACTTTTTTGAATTCCAATATGACTTTTAGAAATTTTAATATCCAAATGGAACAAAATTGAGGAATATGCTCTTTTTAATTTCAAAATCGCCAAAATCGGCTGGAGTTTGAGCCGCCGATCAGCCGATGATATCGGCGGCGGCGCGGCTCGTGGAAAAATATCGGCTTAGCGACTCAGCCGTCAGCCGCGCCGACCGGCTTGCTTCACTGCCTTATGATACTTGCTAGTTTCTGTATTGGTTTTTTTTAGGATTGATCGAATGAAACAACAAATGCGAGAAAGAACAAGAAATACAATAAAATAAAAACAAAACAAAAAAAACAATATTGCCAACTTTTATTTTCAAAATAACTCGCCCAAAATAGCTAAAAAACGCCCAAACAAATGTAAAACCGCTTCATTCGAGCAAAAACTAATAAAATTGGCAACACTGTTAACATTTTATTCTGGAAATGTCAATTTCAAGTTGAAAATTTTAATATTTTTTTTTTACAGTCACTGCAAAATTATCGATAACACACGTATATTTTTTGACGTTTTAAGTTTTTTCATGATATTGTCATACTCTTTACACTTGGTCAGTTTTCCTATGAAAATATATTTGCACTGTTCTCCAAAATATAAAAAATACAAAAACTTGCAAGTATCATAACACCTATAATTAGTCTTTACATAACTTCTATTCAGTGTTGCCATTTTAGCCATTTTCCGGCTAGATTTAGCTCCTTTTGAACTCGTTTAGCCGGAAAAAAATGCATTTAGCTCTTAGCCGTTTTTTTAGCCATTTTTGAGTTTTTTGATTTAGAAGTAGTTTTTTTGTATTTTTTATACTAAAATAAAGAATTGATTGGTTTTTTTTCAGTACAGATCAAGCAAAGGCTCCAAATTTATTTAACATAAAGGTTAAAGTTAAAAAATGTGTAAGAATATTTAATTTTTTAAAATTACAGACATTTCTGGTATTCCCCAGTATCAAACACTCCAGTTATAGTGTTATCATCAGCAGGATTTTTAATCGGTTTATTTTGTTAATAGGTACTTGTTTTTCATATATCTTAATTTTAAATAATCTCAGTCTGGTATCGAACCACGGATATTTTTGTCATATTCATGCCATTAACATTATACTAAATCTTAGACGATCTAGCGATGCCCGTTTCTCTGTTAAAAATACGCTAACGTTCGAATCTCAACTTAAAGACTGGTTGCTAAATCTTGGCATATATATTTTTGCCATTCTTCTCGTCAGGTTTCAGCGAAAACGGTCTCTGGAGTAAAAAGTTTTACCCAGAATTCACGTGTTGCAAATGCGCTTACTTTCCAAGAAAAAAATGTACGCAGTTTTTTATCATTACAAAAAATAAAATAAACTAAAAAAATTTTAGAACAGAAAAAAAAAAAAAAAATATTTGCACTCAATAAAAATTTTTAATTATTTTTTTAAACCAAAAAAACTAAAAAAGATCTTTCACTCACAAATGTTTTTCTAGTCAAGATTTTTTTTTTTATTTTTGCATTAAAAAAAATGTAAATCATTGGACAAGTTTTTTGAACTCTAGTTTTTATCTAGAATAAGTCAAAACCGTACAAAATGTAAAGCAAAAGATCTCTTTGTTTAATTGTTTAATTTAATGTGTAAAAATTAAAAAAAAATATAAATTTACAATAGTTTTTCTTAAAAAAGTAAAATATTTATTTTAGCCGTTTTTTATCCATTTTTTAGCCGTTTTTTCGAATGAATTTAGCCGTTTTTGACTACCAAGTTCTGGCAACACTGCTTCTATTGAAGTTTTCTGGATTTTAATTGGCTTTTTATACCCTCCAACCACAGTATGGGGGTATACTCACTTTGTCATTCCATTTGTATCTGTATTTTCTTTTGATTTGTGTACAGGGTTGTTAATGGGAAAATTAGCCAATTTTATAAATATTTCTAAAAACAATGATTTTTCTTTGCCGGAGCCAATATTTTCAATCCCACTAGTATATGTTGGGACCACAATATCAAAAAATGTGTTTTTATCAATGATGGGTACCAATACCTTTTCGATACCAATACCCGTTAATACCAATTCAAATTGAAAACCAATACCAATTAAAAACCAATACCTTTATTTGTGCGATACCAATACCGATAAAAAACCAATACTGATTCCCCACTACCAATACCAATTAAAAACCAATACTTTTATTCTTCAAAACCAATACCAATAAAAAACCAATACCAATTCATTTTTTCTACTTTCGTATCGGTTTTGTTTCGGTTTTCTTGTATTCTTATTTTCGTTTGTTTTAATTGTGACGTCAAACATTTTCTTTCCATCACATTACTAGGTTTTACCTGACTAACGAATTGCTACAGATGTTTACAAAAGATGTTTCATCGATCAGTAATCGTTTGCATGCAAAGTTATATAACAAAACGGATTTAGCTACTTGAATTTTAAAAGCCATAAAAACATAAAACAAATATTTTTGTCACGTTACGTGATTTTTATGACCCCTAATCTTAAAAAATTTAGACCTTTTCTGTAATGAATTTTTTTTTTTGCACACATTATTAACATGTGATGCACATATATTGAATGTCACTGCACTGTTCTTTGCGTTGTAAAAAAATACTAATGTCCTTTTTTGGAAATCCCAAAATTTTAACCAAGCTGTCGTTACAAAATTATATGTCACATCACCAGAATCCAGAAAAAAAATGTTGTTTGTTTTATTAGAGGCACAGTCATATTATAAAAGAATTTCAGAATGCATAATGTGCGGTTCACACTTGCTATTTTTGAGTGTTTAAAAAATTATTTGTTCTGTATCCATTACGTTTTTATTCAGTTATTGGTGTTTTGTTAAACAACTTGTGAACTCCATATAAGAAAAAAAATTTGCCCGTGTAATTACAAAAAGATCTAAAATCGAAAAAGGGGCCCCTGCACGATAACCCATTTCAATCAATTTCAGGTATATTTTGTTACAAATGTTAAGTGTCATCTTTCTGCAATTAAAAAATATCTACTCTTACCACCGCAATTTATATGGCTTTTCTGGAATAACGGAATATTAAACATTTTTTTGACAAGATTTTTAAGATCTGCCGGTGCTAATTTCACTAAAAAAGTACCTTTTTCCAAAAAAGGAAAAATAAAATTGAATCTTATACCCAATTCACACCTGAGGTGAATCTTGTTCGAACGAGATTTCGATCATATGGTTGTGTATAAAATGATACAGACCATATGATCGAAATCTCGTTCGAACGAGATTTCACCTCAGGTGTGAATAGGCCTTTAGTTTTATAAAATTTCCTTTTTTTAATTTTTCTCAAAAGAGATAAAATTAAAACGCCTTAAAATATATACTTTTGTAAACCACTTTTGATTTAGTTGGCTTTAACTTTAATTTTATCATTATTATTTAAAAAAGAAGCGAAAAATAAGTTCTTCTCGCATTGGTACAGTGGACATAAATGGAGTAAAAACTGACCAATAAAAATTAGGTAATTTGTTACGCATTTTTATTTTTTATACCCTCCAAAATATAAATGGGGGTTTTCGTGTCAACTGACACATCTTTTGAAACCGATGTCTTCCGATCGGGATGAAATTTGCACCAAGGTTAGTCCTATTGTATAGTAGTTCAGACACAATTTTTCAACGAGATCGGTCAAGAACTCTCTGAGTTAGAGGGGGTCGAAATTTGACATTTTGGCCAAAGAGGTGTTGATTCTCATCCATGTAACTTCTTACCTATTGTTTTTAGCAAAATGTGTCCCAAAGAGTTTAGATAGCTATTTCTTCAGTCTTTCGAAAAAAAAATCTTAAAAATCCAAAACTTTTTTGACTTTTTCCTCAAATTGGGCCCTTTTTTTTTTTTTTTGATTCAAAAGAAAGCTTAGGTAATTTCCTTTAAGAGCTGTGGGGTCGCTTAGTGGGATGCGAGTGGGATATTTATGAAATTTTTTTTTTTAACTTTGGAACACAAAAACCGTTCTTCAATTTGCACTATTAGGCGTGGGATAGCTAACCAGTTTTCGATTTCGATCCGCGATACCCTCTAATTTTTTTAGGTTCGAAAAAGAAAGCAGGAGCAAATTTTATAAAAATGTCATTTTGTATGGGAGCCCCCTTAGGAAGTGGAAATAGGGGTAAGGTATGTTCAAGAAAAATGTTGGAGGCAGAAAATTATTGGAGGTCGGTCTCACATTGCACCCCTCCAAGGGCGTTTCTAGGGGAGTTTTTGGGCTTTTTGAGGATTTTTACCTCTCTACGCCCAACTTTGACCCCAATGAGGGTCCATATGGCCCCTCCCCACCGCCCCATTTTTTGGCTCGTGCTTTCTTTTTCGAACCTAAAAAAATTAGAGGGTATCGCGGATCGAAATCGAAAACTGGTTAGCTATCCCACGCCTAATAGTGCAAATTGAAGAACGGTTTTTTGTGTTCCAAAGTTAAAAAAAAAAAATTTTCATAGATATCCCACTCGCATCCCACTAAGCGACCCCACTCCTCTTAAAGGAAATCGCCTAAGCTTTCTTTTGAATCAAAAAAAAAAAAAAAAAAGGGCCCAATTTGAGGAAAAAGTCAAAAAAGTTTTGGATTTTTAAGAAAAAAATCAAAAAATTTTTTTTTTATTTTTTTATATTTTTTTTGAAAGACTGAAGAAAAAGCTATCTAAACTCTTTGGGACACATTTTGCTAAAAACAATAGGTAAGAAGTTACATGGATGAGAATCAACACCTCTTTGGCCAAAATGTCAAATTTCGACCCCCTCTAACTCAGAGAGTTCTTGACCGATCTCGTTGAAAAATTGTGTCTGAACTACTATCCAATAGGACTGACCTTGGTTTCATCCCGATCGGAAGATATCGGTTTCAAAAGTTGTGTCAGTTGACACGAAAACCCCCAAATATATAAAAAAATGTTAGGGATTTTTTAATTTTTCCTCCGCGCGATGAATGCTGTCAAATAGATTTATTATGATTTTTGCACTTCTTCTCCTTCTTCTTTTATATTGATCGTGTGTGGGTAATATTGACGATTGTACAATGGTCAATCTAACCCATACATGGGAATTTTTAATTGGCATTGAATTTTCATTGGCATTAGTTGGAACTAATGCCACTGCCAAAAAAAGCATTAGCATTTATTGCCAATGAAATTTTTTGGCATTATTTGTACTAATGCCAATGAAAAGGCACAAATGCCTAAAAAAACTATTTACAATCGATAAAAAAAATTAGAAAATTTGAAAAAGTGAATGCTCTATTGTATTAAGTATGACTTGATGCCACATTGTCTGTAATTTTTGTAAAAATAGGTACAGCCATTCTCTTGGAACGATCAATCAAAAATAAAATATTTATGTTTAAATCTCCATATACCGTTATCAAAAAAGCTAACAAATTTATACATTATTAAGACAAAAGGATGTACAACTTGTAAATGGGTATGGACAGTTCTTGATTCTGTTTTTTGTGATTTTTTAATTTTTTTTATTTAAATTTTTTAATCCAAAACTTAGGACGCCAAAATCTTCGTTGGTTTACTAGCATTAAGACTGACCTGCCCCTTTTCCCCGTTTTTTCGTCTGCGTTTAAAATATTAATAGAAAGGGAGATGAACAAATCTAAAGTTGTTAAAATGAGCATTTTATAATTGAATAAATTAATTTTATGAATTAACAATTTTTAAGTTTTTCCAAAAGTACAAACATATTTATTTCTATATTAATACTGGATAAAATGAAACCCGAATACACAAAAGTAGTAGTAGTAGTGTGGTACTTTTGATTACGACGAGTTTAAAAAAGAGGGTTTTCACAAAAATTTTTTTATTTTTTTTTTTAATTTTTGGCATTTCAATTTGTGTTGACTGGCACAAGCGGGCAAGTTTTTTGTAAAGTATGGATAAAAAGGATAACCCTGGTCCAAACAGTTTTTTGAAAGGGCGTGGAACTTTCTATAACGATAAGTTTTTAAAAGGGAGTTTTCAAAAAAAAAAAAAAAAACGAATTTTTTTATAAATTTTATTTTTTTATAAAATTTATTTTAATTCCATTTTTGAAAACTGACACAAGCGGGCAAATTTTTTGGAAAGTTTGGATAGAAAGGATAATTCTGGCCCAGACAGTTTTTTGAAAGGGCGTAGAACTTTTGATAACGATGAGTTTAAAAATGAGGTTTCCACAATTTTTTTTTTTATTTATTTTTTTTAAAGGGGTTTTTCAAAAAAAAAAATCCTTCACGCAAAAATTCGACCCACTCTCTAGACACTCACTTAGAATTTTTCAACTCAACATCACGTGATTTAAATGAAAATCACTTTTTTGAGTCAGGCAAATCACGGGACCAGCGACCATCTCCAATTCAAATACATAAACAAGAGACATGTGTCTCTTCATTTGTTTAATCTATAACATCTGTAAATTTTAATTAAAATGAAGTGTCCACCCTTGAAAAAATTTCCTTGTGGGTCTGAATCTAAAAAGTTTCAAGGCACTTATTTATTACGTTAGGTGAACCTACCCTAATATAGTCACTTAATTTAAATGAAAATCGCTCAATAATCACGTGATTTAAATAAAAATCGCTCACGCATTAATTACGTGGTTTTTTGAGTCACGCAAATAACGGGACCACAGACCATCTCTAATTCAAATACATAAACAAAAGACAAGTGTCTCTTCATTTGATTCATCTATAACATCTGTGAATTTGATTAAAAATAAAGTGTCCACCCTGAAATAGTTTCCTTGTAGGTCCGATTTCAAAAACTTTCAAGGCACTTATTAATTACCTTAATATAGGCTTAATTTCTGAATTTCAAAAAGATCGGTTAACATTTACGACCTGTAGAGACTTTTGGCCAAAAAACCTACCATCACGCCCCAGTGTGCACTGTGGGGCGGACAGAAGGACGACGTACGTTAAATAAATTAATATTAACGACAAAACCTTTTGCATACAAATACCAAAACCGATATAAGATAAATACCAATACTTATTAAAAACCGATACCAATTCGAGGCTAAAACCAATACCAATACCCAATACCTAAATAATTCAAAACCAATACCGAAACCTATACCAATTCAACAAAAAATGAAAACCAATACCTATACCAATACTAATATAATTTTAAAAACCAATACCAATACCAATACTTTTATCGAATTGGTACCCATCCTTGGTTTTTATGTAGAGCTGCTTCTTTAAATGCAAGAAAATTAAAATGTTTGCCAAGTTTGGGGTGTGTTGAGTGTTTTTCTTTGTTAGGAAGACCAAATTGGTCAACTAAATCGTGCATTTACCATTTGCAATGGTAAATTATAAATGAAACATTGTTAAACATTGTTTTTATTAATCTTTTAATAGTTTTTAAAAAATAAATTTTAATTGTTTTTTTACTTTATAAAAAACAACAACAGCTGATAAAAAAATCGTGTGCAGCGTTGCAAAAAAGCATTAGGAATGATTATTTTGGGAAAAACCATAGTTGTACAATTAAGTAGTAGAAATTTTTTGGGATTTTGAATTGCGATTTTACGATTTTCCCAAAATCCAAGTTTTTTTTTGTATGGGATTTGACATTTGAAATCCAAAAAAGTAATGGGATTTACTTGGATTTTCATTGAAATCCCATTTTTTCTGGAATTCGAGGTATATGTAAATGGCATATTATGGTCCTAGGCAGGTTAAGTTTCGTAAATGGGCAAAATCGGCTCAGGGGGAAAAAATTCCCCCTTGAAGAACTGAACCAACCTCTGAAAAAATAAATTTTTTACATGTTTTTTTGTATTTTTGTTAAATAAATGAAACATTTGTTATATTTGTCGGGATGGGAAGGTGCTCTCAACGTCCCCCACTGATCCCCATCCCTCCCCCCCCCCAAACAAACGCCCCTGACAATTTTTTTTTATTTTTTTTAACATTTTTTAACGTTTTGGAGGGTATAAAAGATTCGGCACAGCCGAATTTAACACTCTCACTTGTTCTAAATTGCAATTGCAATTTTGGGGCGTTTTCCAAATTTTAATTTAACCCAATAATCAACTTGAAAAATTCCTGGAATTCATGTATATATCAAGTGTAAACAGAGACCAAATATAACAGTTATATGTGTCTTTTTGTTTTAAAAAAATCATGACACGAATGTTGTCCAAACTTAGTATTTTATATATGAAAAGACTTCTAGAGATGTCCCGTGTTAAAATTTGCAATAACATTTATTTTTTTGATTTTTTCAACAACAGTAAAAATAACAGTTATTAAAAACTTTTTGCTCAAACAATCTAAAATAACTTTTATTTTATATTTATTTGAGTAAATAACTGTTATAACAGTTATTTTTAAAAAAATCAATCAAAGTTTATATCTTTAAATCAATGATTGAAGCATTAGATTCTGCATGTGTTTATTGTTGTTTTATTTTAATAACTCGAGTTTTTTAAGGATCAAAGAGTTTTTAATAACAGGTTTAAAAAATAAAAGTTTTTTATTTCTGTTATTTTGAACAGATATTTATATAAATCATTTCAAACTGTTATTTTTAATTTTTATTTGAAAAAATTTTTTTGAACAGTTAAATTTGATTTTTTTTCAATAAATCTCATAACTGTTATGGTCTCTGAGTGTAAATCAAGCCGTAATTTTCAGTCTATGCTTGAATTATACTTGAATTACAATTGAATTCAATAGCATTCTCCAGCAAAACAGATACTTGAATTCAAGTGCTGTTTTTACACTGTAAAACCAGTGATAAGGCTGTAAAAACAGGGCTGGAATTCCAGTGTCCGTTTTGCTGGAGTATGCTATTGAATTCAAGTGTAATTCAAGTTTAAATCAAGCTGAGGCTGGAATTTAGGGCTTGATTTACAGTTTTTTATACTTGATTTGCACTTGAATTTTAAAATTGCTTATTGAGAACTTATTTGTTTGCCTTGTTGTTTAAAGTATGTTAAAACCGGTTAAAAGGTAAAAAACCATCACAGACAGTATTTCCCTTAAAAACATACTCTTATATACACCGAAAAAAATCCATGCAACATTTTACAAAAAAAAGGTTTCGTACTTAGTTTTTTCGTAAAATACACGAAAGTTGACTACATAGTACGAAAAACTTTAGTACTGAATTTCGTATTTTTACGAAAGTAACGAAAATGATTAGTAAATATTTTTTTCGTAATATTTACGAATGTTGACTACATATTACGAAAAAAAATTTGTAAATTTGTAACTTTTGTAATTTTACGAAAGTAACGAAAAAAAGAATATAAATGGTTCTTTCGTAAAATATACGAATGGTGATTACATATTACAAAAAAAAAGTGTACATACTTTCGTATTTTTACGAAAATAAAAGTGGACTTTTAAATTACGAAAAAAAAAAAATAACCAAGAATTTTGTAATTTTACGAAACTAATGAAAAAAGAAGAAATCTTTAAATGCATGCTTAAAGGGTGTTTTTATGCTCTCCAACTACAGTATTGGGGTACATTCACTTTGTCATTCCGTGTGCAACGCTTCGAAATAACGGTCGGGGACCCCATAAATTATATATTTTTTATTGATCCATGATAGATTCTAAGGCATTCTATTAATGTCCGTCTGTAAAACACGTATACCATCCAAAATAAAAATGCTAGACTCCTGAAGTTTAGCACGAACAAGTCTTTTGGTCATCAGCAGGTTAAGTTCGTATTTGGGCAAAAATGTTTCCCCTTAAAGAAATAAACCAACCTCTAAAAAACGCAATTTTTTAAGTGTTTTTTTGCATTTTTGTTCAACAAATGTAACATTTTTATGTCAAAAAAAAAATTAAAGTACTGTGCTTCGACCCAGGGGATTAGAAAATATCTTGTGGTCGTGGGTATAAAGAATTAATTTCAATAATAATAACTCTGATATTTTTTTTACATATTTTGGGTATAAAATATTCGGCACAGCCGAATTTAGAGCTCTCACAAATAAAATTTGAGGCTAATCAGATCAAATAAAATTTAAGGCTTGATGATATAAGTTTTAGTTTTACATGTGGAAGGTGGTCCTCCAAAAAAATCATCTCAACTTATCATCCTAAGTTCTTGTAGTGTGAACGTAGCCTTAAACGAAATCACTGTAAATAATGAAGGAAATCTTATAATTTTCTGCTAAGAAGAAACAATTAATTGCTTGGAAATGTTCCTGTCAAAACGTTGAAAACGTAGTTCATATTCACAAGAAAGAATTTTTACATGTAATTTCGTTTATTTAACGAAATATTTCGTTTATTTTACGAAATAATTTCGTAAAACAAAAAAATATTTCGTTTATTTTACGAAAATTTTCGTAAAACACAAAAATTTATTGCGTTTATTTTACGAATTTTTTTTGTAAAATACAAAAACAGTTTCGTTTATTTTACGAAAAAATTTCGTGCATTTCGTACATTTTACGCAAGAATTTCGTGGTGCGAAACAACGAAATTTTTCGTACAATGTACGAACGTTTTCGTACATATAAGGCAGGAATTTTTTTCGGTGTAGACTAAAACTTATGATGGTGTTTAATGCACCTAGCCAGAAATTGCCAGCGGTAAAAAAAATATAGCACTGGCAAAGTACCTTTTTTATGAAAATAGAGTACTTTGCCAGTGTTGGAAATAACAACCCTAAAAGTGATGTACCAGTACTTTATTACAAAAAATCTTACCGCTTAATATTATTATTTTTTTACATTTTTTGGTGTGAACTAAAACTATTTGTTTTGTAAATATTCTATTTATTATCCGGAAGTTCAGCACTAAAAATTTCCGTTACCATCATTATATTACCATTACTTAGGCTGGATTACTCAATGCTCCGTTATAAAATAACTCTCCGTTAATTTAACTTTTTCATACAAACTTTGATATAAGGCTCCGTTAAATCGCCAGTTAGCAGCTAACTTTTCATTGAGTAATCCGCCCTTAATGTTGTACATGTTACTGCATTTATTTGGGTTTTTCTATGGGAATTACGATAAATTCAAAAATTTTGGTTGAAGTTATCGAAATTTTTTTACAAAAACCCTAAATAAATGCAGCATCAAGTAACTTCCCGAGTATAAAAGAGTTATTTATAGCTCACAATTGTTTCAAATATTATCTTCGGTTATCCTACAAGATCTGAACAGATAGTCTTATACATAATATGATACGTAAAATGGGTCTGATACAATTAGGGAATTCACATGGGTATCGTATTTGGTGTTGTATGTTGTATGTCATATCTAAAAACAGGGTTGGTTAAACTTTAAATTAATAATACGACACTTACACGATATGACGATACAACATTTATACCTATGTTTTGTGTGCTATTTTCAAGTATGCTAACAAGAAGAGAATCTAAGAGAAAATTATCAAATGAGCGATAAATAATTTTTACTAACCCTCTGTTTAGATACGACATACAACATATACAACAAATACGATACCCGTGTGAATTACCTAAATATAAATATAAAATAAATTGAGACTATAAGACAAAAATATATATGGTTAGATATTGCTCTACATAAAGAACAAATTTTTGTATATAACATTACATAAAGTGCATATGATTACGTATAATGTTATCCAACTTATATAACGTTATAAGGAGCAATATTTGATCAGTTATAATGGTTTTAAATTATATTTAATCGTATCAGTTTTCTCCAACTGATATAATTATATAGACCCAATTCACGTATCACATTATATATAAGGTTATCCCGCTAGATCATAAAATATACCCGTAGATAATTATTAAAGCAATTGTATCCGCCATATTTGGGATATAATTAGTCATGAACTTTTTTTCTTTTTTTACAAGGGTTGAAAAAAGCAAGTATTAGCACTTTAATAAACATATATTATTGGTTGGTAAATTTGTAAGTGATTTAATATATTCTTGGCTATTTTAAAAAGCTGAACACTCTGTTATTGGGGACCTCGTATTAATTACTAGTGTCCGACCGAATACACCTTTTTTGGCCGAAGCCGAATATTCGGCCAAAAAAAGTTGTAATTTTGACATTGCGCAATTTTGCAAGACTAAAATTTCTGACGTGAATTCCATTATTATACAATTATTCGGTATTCGGCCTATTCGGCCAAAATTATGGCCGAAGCCGAATAGTGGCCGAATAGTGCTTTTTGGCCGAAGCCGAATATTCGGTCGGACACTATTAATTACCTCATCCGCTATGTGGATAAGATTATGAGCAATCGTTGTAATAATCGGTGTTTTTTTTTGGAAAATATATTTGTTCCTTTGGCAACAAGTAAAACAAATCATAAAGGCGATTAAGACAAAAAAGAGAACCCTAGCTGGGATGTCACTGCAAAGTGCTAAAACATTCAATTTAAAATCTTTTCCATTCAATATGCCAGTATGCCTTGAAAAAATAATATAAAATAAATAAATAAAAATATGAAATAAATACGATTTTACGATGCTGTTTGAATGTCTGGGCCAACCGTAGATCAGAGTTGTCATTTGGGTAACCGGGTCAGTACTGAAATACAAAAAACTCTACGTCCTGGCAATACTTGTACCACCGTTTACGTTACTGGGCCAGTATTGGCCCGTTTGTATTTTTCTGCCTGGGCAGTTTCCATGGGCTGAGCAACAGTCGCTTCTGTATATTTGTTATTGGTGCTGCCCTAAGCAGCCAAATGTCCCTATCTACGATGTTCCAAGATATATTTTCGCTCCTTGTATTACTTGAATTTTACAATCAAAAATTTGAAGGGATGGATATTAACGTAAACATTGGCAACTCTGTTTTTGAAGTGTCAAAAAGTTAAAGTTTTTTCAGCTCCGTAATTTTTTATAATTTTTATTGAATAATTCAAGTTAAAATATATTTTACAAAGACAACCTGCTTTTTAAACAAATAAATCGTTGTGTAAAGTGTTAATCTTGTGGAGTACTACTGCGAGATTAGTTGTTTTTGTGTTTTTCAACATTCCCTTCAATCTACACTGGCGGCGGCTTTTGCTTTTATTGGCTGTAAACATCTTTATATTTTACAACATTGTGCCTTATTTACAACATTGTACTTAAATACAAAAACTGCAGTGTACAAACAAAAATTTCCTTTGGTGATATAATTACAATTGTTTTGGTGTTTTGCATTAAGAAACCATTATATGCAACATGGTTTTCGTAAGGGTCGATCGACTAATACTAATTTGCTTCAATTTTCTACTAATATCATTAGTGGTTTTACTTCAGGTCTACAGACTGATGCGATTTATACTGACTTCAGTAAAGCATTTGATAAGGTCAACCATAATCTTTGCTATATAAGTTGAGTGTAATTGGATTTAATGGTATCGTTTTGCAATGGTTATCTTCATATTTGAGAAATCGTGAGCAATGCGTCCTTTTTAGGCAGACATATTCTAGATTTATAAGTGTTGCTTCTGGTGTCCCACAGGGCAGTCATCTCGGTCCTATCCTATTCTTGTTGTTTATAAATGATCTCCCATCTTCTATTATTCATTCTAATATTTTGATGTTTGCTGATGATGTTAAGCTTTTTCTGTCTTACAGTTCTCCTGTTGGACAGGTATTGCTGCAGCATGACTTGAATAGATTTTACAATTGGTGCGATTGTAATCTCATGGAGCTGAACTTGAAAAAGTGTAAGCACATGACATTTGCTAGGTCGAAGTTTTTGGCTTCTCAGTACTTATTAAATGGTTCAATTTTGGAATCGGTTGATTCTATTTTGGATCTTGGTATTCTTTTAGATAGAAAGTTGACTTTTAATGCGCATGTGGAGACTATGGTAAATAAGGCCTATGGTGTTCTTGGATTCATGAAACGCTGGGCGAAGGAATTTTCTGACCCCTATATAACGAGGCAATTATTTACTTCATTGGTAAGACCAATTTTGGAATTTGGTTGTATTGTTTGGGATCCATATTATGCAGTTCATAGTGATATGATTGAATCCGTACAGAAACAATTTTTACTTTTTTGTCTTAGGAACCTCAACTGGGGTCCGGACTATAGCAATCTTCCATCATATAATGCAAGATTGGCGTTGATAAAACTTCCTACTCTGAAGAGTAGACGTATTATGTTAAATACTGTGTTTATTTTGAAGATTATTAAGGGCGAAGTTGATTCTGAATTTCTTGTTGGGAAGTTGTTTTTTAACGTCCCTTTTCGGCCTACTAGATATTACAGCTTTCTTTATATTTATATTTGTCGCACGAATTATGCGTGTGCAGATCCTATTCGTAGGATGTGTACTGATTTTAACTCGTTATACAGGTTTGTTGAATTTTCGGAGAATTATGCTCTTGTGAAATCAACTATTTTGACATATTTGCGTGACGATGATTATTTTAATTTCTTTGAACGTTTATAGTTAATTTAGGATTATTAATACTAAATTATCTGTAGAAATTTTGTAGTTGTAGTAATAGTATATAAATGTATTTAGTGTCCATATAATAAACCGACTGATGACTAAGAGTTTGTAGTTGGTTTATTACTATCCTTACTTATCCAGCCTAATCCGCTATGGTTCGGACCATGGTGTGTACGTGTTCCCCGGTCATGGGAACGAGCCCTCTCGGTCGGTTGGGGCGGGTAAGTGTGAGGTGGGACCGTTCGTTAAAAAAAAAAGAAAAAAAAAAAAATATGGACACGATAGGTACTAGAGAATTTAATAATCTACAAATCAAAAAAAGTTTCATCAAAATCAATCAGTAGTTTTTGCTGTACAAGTGCAGCCAATTTTATCCTTTAAAAAAGCATCCCACAATTGGGTGGCAACCCTGGCAATTCTATTTGATCAAAATTAAAGTTATAAAAACTTTTTAAAATATAACGATTTTATTCTTTCATATAAAAAAACAGAATTAAAAATTATTGCGTATTTATTTTTTTATAGCTGTTTAAAAATTGTAAATATTATGGCTGTTTTTTAGTAACAACCCCCCTTAACCTTTTCATAATTTTTTATTATATATTATTTCATATTTAATAAGTCCATATTTTTCTTTTTGAAAACTAATCTTGTAAAAAAGTTATGATTTAAATGTGAATAAAAAACAAAGTTTCGTTTTTCCTACGAGTGGTGAATGTGGGAGCTTGGGTGCGGTAGGGGCTTGGGGGTGGTTATGAGTCCTCAACCACTCCCATTTTATCATTAAATAGTTCTGACATATTTAAATAGCCGTGACCGAAGTTTCACGATGATACCTATACTGGAAGTATTTTTGGCCGCCGTCTCCATACAGCTCCAACCACTGTGCGCTGGGTGGAATAAAAATCTTGTATAAAGCGTGGGAGTAGAATTGAACTATGATCTCAAAAACATGATCAAAAAAATTTTAAGTTATTGCTCTATTATTGGCTAAACATGCATTTTAAAAAAACACTGCCAAAAAAATTAGAAAAAGCACCATTTTTAAAAGGCTCTAAAAAAAAACAGATTATCAATCTTTACTGCGATGAGCTCAAAATTTATGCAAAAGTTCATTCTTTCTTATCGACTTTTAAACCCATTTAAGATATCTTCCGGTTTATACAAAAAATTACACAGAAAACTTAATTTTGTAAAATATTTATTTTTTTGAAGTTTTTCTTTGAAAAATATCAAAAAAACTAAGGTAAATTTTACAAAAATGGTAATTTTAACAGTATCATTTTAAAACGCAAGTAAAGCCCAGTCAAACGTAATAATTTGAAAAAAATTGTGTTCTATGTTGGAGACCATAGACAAATTATACTTTTGCGCTTTATATCAGATTTGTATTCCACTGAATGGATGCTGTGCATCCAATCTGGACATGATGGGAAAATTTGGAAGACAGATTTGGAATCAGGAGATCAAAGTCTACTAAAATTGATCATCAGAATTCAAACCGGAAAATGAGTGTTGAGCGGTGTAATTAACAGAGTTTTCTGCTAAAATACAGATTTAAGCAAAATATTTCGTATTTTTTTTATAACAAAAAAAGCTTTCTGTTTTGAGTAGTTTTTGTTTTTGTTACCTGTATATTTTTTATGAGAAAAAGTTGAAAAAGTAACAAAAAAAGTTATAAAAAAATCTTTTCAGAAATCTTATAAAAATTTTATAAAATAACATGCATTTAACTAAACTCTGTACATTTACAGAGTTTTTTCTGTAAATTTTTTTGAATCAAATACATTTTACAAATATACGTATTAGGGATGCCAATCGGGAAATCCCGAATCCCGAAATCCCGGGATATTTCGGGTAGACAAATCCCGAATCCCGGGATTTATTTTTTTCAATCCCGGGATTTTTCGGGATTTTCCGGGATTGACAAATCCCGAAAAATCCCGGAATTTCGGGATTTTTTTGTCAAATTTTGTAATAAAAATTGACTATTTCTTCAGTGTTTGTAGTCCGATGGTAACAAAATGGATATCGTTTGAAAGGTGTTTGAAATATCTTTCAAATGAGGTATGTTGGGCTCAAATTCTCTTACTCTTTTGGAGTACAATTTAATTTTTAGGCATATTACTTAATATACCTTTTTTGAATTTAAAAATCGTCGGAGTCAGAATTGATTACTTTAAGGGTCAATATTGGACCTGCAGGGCAATGTCTTTGGTTCCTTTTCTGACTTGAAAATCGGAAAATTCCGAACAAAGTGAATCATTTTTTACTCTGTTTGAAACTTTCAGGTTTTCATGTCTAAAAAGGAATCCTACAGGCCCAATATTTGTTTGTACAAATATTGACCCTAAAAGCCAACTATTCCGACCACGATGATTTTGAAATTCGAACAAAGAAAAATTTGCTTCACCCTAATATACAGTTAGCTGCCGATTTATGCATATGCCAACATTTTTAAGAAGCAGTTAAATTTTGCCGAGAGTTTAATTTATAAGGGAGCATTAAGTAATCCATCTGTAAAGTTTCTTTTTAACAGTTTTAGTTCGTAAATGAGTAAAAGCGGATGAGGGGAAAATTTTCCACTTTTGGAACCAAAACAGCCTCTGAAAACCTTAATTTTTTACCAATTTATACTTTTGTTAATAAATGACACATTTTTAAGTAGCACCTAGCCAGAAAATGCCATTTTTCTCGTCTCGCCCCTTTTTGTGGGCGTGGATATAAAAAATAATATAAACTACGATAAAATTCTGTTACTTAAGCTATTTAAATGCATTTGTAAACATTTATCGCAAAGGGAAGGAAACTGTTAAAGTGCGATTCGCCTACCAATTAATACAAATTTTGTATCGGCAGAGGACATTGGGGGACACCATTCCCTCGCGAGAAATAGTAACAAATTTATTAATACAATTTTATCATTATTTAAACAAATATTTTTTATACACGTCTACAAAAGAGGCCGACAGAAAAAAATGTATTTTCTAATCTTTTGAATTCAACTTCATCGCGTCTTTCAAAGACGGACATCGCTCGAATTTCAGCTCATAGTTGTTCGATTTGAGGTCATAATTGTTCGATTTGAGGTCATAGTTGTTCCTTAATTTTCGGTTTTTCTGTGCTAAATATGTAATACTATACGATAATTATTCAATGGTTATGAATTAATTGAATATTTATTTATGAAACAAAATTATTAAAAATATAACGTAAAAAGCTTAATTTAAATAAATCCCGAAATCCCGAAAAATCCCGAGATCCCGAAAAATCCCGAAATCCCGAAAAATCCCGGGATCCCGGGATTAGGATTTTAAAATCCCGAATCCCGGGATTTGTAAATGTCAATCCCGTTTGGCATCCCTAATACGTATGTAAATTTACATACTATTCTTCGCTAAATGGTGGTTTATTTAACCAATATTATATATATTGGTTAAATAAACCACCAGCGTCAGTCTTCTGTGGGTTCCGGGTCATAGGGGGAATACGGGGAAACGAGATTGCCGACTCTTTGGCAAATCTTGGCTCTGATACAATTCCTTACAATCCGGAACCTCAAATTGGTATTGGCTTGACATGGCTGATGCATTGGATCAACTCTCATATGAAAGAAACTTTCATGGAAAGATGGTCAAATGAGTTGGCATGCAAGAATACCAAACGTTTTGTGATTAAGCCAGACGAGAAAGTGGCTAACTATCTACTCAGCCTCAGTAATATAGACTGTCGTAGACTTACTGGCTTAATTACGGGACACAATGCCTGTGCTCGTCATATGACGAGATTAGGTGTCTTATCAGACCCATTATGCGTGGCTTGTCTTGAGGATGATGACACAACTGAACATTACGTATGTTGTTGTCCAGCGTTCTCAAGGGCTATACTGCGGATATTGGGTTCTGATATTCTGTCTATGGACACGGTCCATGGACTTCCCTTTGTCTGATTTTCTCAAGTTTGTGAAAGCAACTGAGAAATTCTGAACAAGCACTTTTCTTTCTTTTTCTTCTCAACCTTTTATCACCCTTACTTAATCTTTCTTTTCAGGGTACGGTACAATGGACTATTTTAAGTCTGAGCGCCATGGACTTGCCTAGAAAATTTACTTATTTTTAGGCTTGTACAACCCACCCTCAACTCAACAAACCAATATTTTACTAGAAACTCTGTAAATTAACAGTTTTTTTTTGTCCAAATCATTTTACAGAGTTTTAAAGTAAAACTACAGATTTTTCTCTGTCAAAAAGCTTTCATATTTAACCAATATTTTACTATAAACTCTGTAAATTAACAGTTTTTTTGTCAAAATTATTTTACATAGGTTTTTAGTAAAATTACCAAGAAATGTTGTTAGCTGGAAAAGTATGGTGAACTCTGTTAAATTAGCAGAGTTTTTCTGTAATTTAACAGAGTTATTATTTTGAGTGTATGACCAGCGAGTAACTTCGTGATTCTATACATATCTTTTGACCTGTTCGTTTTATTAGCCTTTTGCGTCTCAGCAGCCAGATTTTCTGCCCATTTTCTCCTATCGTTCCTAGCACTTCGTTTGACCTTTCGATTTGCGACGTTATACTGCTGCTGAAGGTCAAATTTGGCTTGTCGGGTTTTGATGTTGTTGATACATAGTTTAACCTCCCGTCTATCTTCAATGCGATTCCAGGTTTGATCTGATATCCACGGTTTCACATTTTTAACTGGATTCAAGAAAAGCATTTCCAGCCTGCTTCCAGTACGTGTCAAGACTTGACATATTATTTTTCAACGGTTCCGTTTTTAATTTGAGGGTGTTTGAGAAATGGAGTAGTGTTTCTCTGTTCTTCAGCCTCTCTAGGTTAAACTTTTCCTTCTCTTTGGTTTATTGCATTTGTTCGCGCATATCTTTAACTGTAAGAGATTAATCACACTCAGAAAATTATTGCAGTTACTACATGACGGTCGTTTGTGTAGTAAGTAGTAGCTGTTGTTTTTAACTACAATTTCGGTCGTTTTTGTATGAAAAAATCTCAAACAACTTTTTTTGTAGTAGTTTCAAAAAATAACTACAAAAAATATACTACACTGTAGCAATAGTTGATTTATGTAGATGTTTTTAGTTTTTTTTCTAAAACTCGTTTTTTTCTAGAAAGTTTTATTGCAAACGAATGTGTCGAGCGAGTTGGTCGTGCGGGATGCGGAAGGAATTATTTTTATACCAAATAAATAATATCTAAATAAATTAAATTACAATTTATTAAATTTAATTATAACAAAAAATATGTTTTTGGAAAAATATTTTTGAGCGAAAGAAAATAAGTGGATAAATGAGATAACAAGTGTGTATAATATAGCGCTCACATAAGCGTGCGTAAAAACCAATCGGAAAAAAACAAAATAAAATGTGTGCAGTGTTTTGTTTTCTTATGAGCGCGCCATCTTTCATTTCTTTGTATACACAACAGAGCAGGTACATACTTTTTTGAAACATTTCAAATTAATTCTTTTTTTTTTATAAATCAATTTTGCCAAAGCATTTCGTTTTTTTTTATTCCAGACAAATTTTGATCAGTAGCGGTGAAAATTTGAAATGAACTATTAAAAAAACAAAGGTAAATACAATCAATTTATTTTGTTTAACATTTTATTAATATAATTTTTTTCTTCTATAATTCCAGATAAATACATCAAAAAATTGTCATCATGTCGAAATTCTATACAACCAACTGAAATGTATTGCTTTTTAAATAAATAAATATCAATCATTTTAACGTTTAAGAAATTTTTTAAATAAAATTTCAGGCAATTGCAGAAAAAACAACTGTATTAAACAGTTTTGTAGTAGTTTTTACTACATTTTGTAGTTGAAAATCAATAGTTAAAAACAACAACATGTTCAGTTGTTTTTACCGTTTATGTAGTGGACGCCTTTTCAACGACAAAATGTAGTCAAAACAACTGTCTTTTGTAGTAGATTTTACCGACATACTTTTTTGAGTGCACAATTGGATCGGGATCCGGAAAAACGCGTCAAAAATCGAGCGATTAATTTAAATTAAGCGGATTGCGGTTTTCTTTCCATTATTTTTTACATTCATACTTCGAAATGTATAATTGTTGTGATAATTATTTTAATTTAATTTAGAAATTTTACTTTTGGCAAGAACATTTTTTTATATTTAAGCAATAAAAATTATTTAATATTATAAAAACTCATTCAATTAAGATCAAGAGACATTATTCAAATTTAATAAAATTACCCAGCAAAAAATAAAGGAAGTAGTCCAAATCAAACCACTTCTGAAGTACTCCAAAAAAAGCAGTTAACCCCTGATTTATTATTCAAATGGAGATTCTTTTAAACAACTTCCAAAAATTGATATATAATGTCATAAATTATGGCTTGCACCACTTCCAAATATAGACATTAGTATGTACTTCCTCACTAAAGAAATCTCCACTATAAAACTTCATTAAAAAATTTGGAAATTATCAATAATTATTTAATAAAAATTGGTTATTTTACAAATGCTTTATATTTAAAAATGACATGAAATAATTCAATTAAGGAATGTATTTATAAATTATATTAAGCTTCTTACGTATAGTAAGGAAATATCATGAAAATTCAGAATATTAGGTTTGCTTTTTGTTTTCTATAGCTTTTTCCTACAGCTTTTTTTTTGGTAATATCTAGTGTCCGACCGAATATTCGGATTCGGCCTTGGCTTCGGCCAAAAAGCACTATTCGGCCACTATTCGGCTTCGGCCACAATTTTGGCCGAATAGGCCGAATACCGAATAATTGTATAATATTTGTGCTCACGTGTTGAAAAACATACTAAACTAACTTTAAATCACATTAGTAAGCCACAAAAACATTTTAATAAGTGTTTTTGCAACTAAAAACATTTTTTACATTCAAAAAAAATTTTCGATCGAAAAAAATTTACACTCTAAAATATATTTTTTTACAAAAATGTCCAAAATTTTTTTTTGCTTAAAATAAAATCATTCTGGACAGCATTCTCATGCATTTGAGTATCCCGCCGAGTCGACTTTTATTTTTTTCTTGTTTTTACTACATTAATATTTTTTTTTTTTAATATTCGGCTTCGGCTTCGGTTTGGCCGAATAGTGAAAATTTGGCCGAATATTCGGCTTCGGCTTCGGCCAAAAAAGGTGTATTCGGTCGGACACTAGTAATATCCAAGTTTATGACTATTATAAACTCGGTTTTAGCAATAGCACTGTTTTCGCATAACCGTATATACGCTTACCTATACAAATTTTAAACTACGCTTATTTTTAACTTGTATAATTATTGGCATTAAATTTAAGTTTCAATAAAAAGTGAAGCCAAGTTCGCATTTGAAAATAAAATGTTTTTTTCCGTGTTTGCTTAAATAAACTTTGACATTCAACAAAAGTGGTGCCAAAAAAATTTAAAATTTTAATGTTAAAATATAAACGGTTATGCGAAAACAGGGCAAATGTTTCTTGCTATCAAAATATATGGTTAAACGAATCAGAAAACAATGTTTCAACTAAACCGTGTTTTACCATAGCAATGCGAATGCGCTATAATCCCGTATTCTCATACACGTCTTTTAATTTTAAATTAAACGACTCGTTTAGTATTTATTCCATTACAACGAAATGACACTATATGGTAATAGAATGATGAGCTAAAACGAATCGTTTAATTTAAATCGAGTCGTATGCGATTCCTACTTTTTTTCTTTTCCTTCCTTTTTCTTTAATTTTTTTTTTCTTTTTGAAATTTGGTCTGGGGGGGTAATTTCCCCTTCCCCCCCCCCTTGTACCCGCGCTTGTTATTTTTTTTTTACTACATTTTTATTGTTTTGACTACAAATGTTAGTAGTTTTTATTACATTAGTTGATTTAACTGAAAAAGTAGTTGACACCAAAACAACTTACAAAGTAGTTATTTTAACTGACATTTTCAGTTGATTTTACTAACATAATTTTTTTTAGTGTAGTGTTTAATCACTTCTTAAATATACAATATTATGCATTCGCAATGAAGTGGTTAATAAGTATACTCAAAAGTTCAAAGTTATAGAATAGTATGAAGACCACTTCATATGTACTGAAAAACGAGTTGAAACAACTACTTACTTGCTGCGACAACTATATGAAAATGTAATGAGATATTCAGTAGATATTCACTACTCCAGAAGCAGTAGAAGTCCTTTTTATCATTGTTCTAAGTAATGTTTTTTTTTGCTGGGTAATCTTAACTTAAGATTGAGAACTTAATTTAAGGTTAATAAAAAAAAATATATGTATATAAACATTTTATTACAAAAATTTAAACATTTATATAAAAAAAGGTTTTAAAAAAGATTTAAAAGATATAAAAAAAATATTTTATTTAATCAGTTAAAAAAAAACATAATAAATTTATACGAAATAAATTAGGCAAAAGATTTAAAAAGATTTATAAAGATTTAAAAAAAGTTTTAAAAAGGAATTCCCTAAAAGACATTGCGTTGCTGTTTATTTGTTGGTCATCAGGAAGAGCATTCCAAAGACGAATAGCGTTGATGAAAAATTGCCATTCAGAAACTAGACATCGAAATCTCGGGAATATGATCTTTTTACCCCTTGGTGATCTAGCAAATCTTTTGCACAATTTATTTATTCGAAATAATAAAAAATAAAATACACATTCGGGGAAACAAATTTTACATTTTGTATCTTTAAAACTTGAAAAATTTCATAAAAAATCATATTTTTTTTTAACAATATCTATTAATTTTTCAGCAAACTCCATTGTTTTAATAATTTTCCATATTTTTTTTAACAATATCTATTAATTTTTCAGCAAACTCCATTGTTTTAATAATTTTCCATATTTTTTTCGTGTTTTGCTTTGTTTTTTTATTTTCATTACTTGTATTTTACAACACTGTACAGAAAAACAATACTTTTTTGGTTAAAATCTGGCAACGCCAACAAATAAAATGAGAGAAAAAATGAGAGAGATAAAAAAACGCCATGAAAATAGAATAGAATCTATTTCGGCGGAAAAACGCTGCGGAATTATGTTTTCATACAAAGTGTATGGGGATAGTTGCCGAAAACCGCTTCCCGCTCCAATTGTGATTATTCTCTAACTCCCCAACAACAAGGTGGTGGTCGCTGCCAATATCAGCACCACTTCTATTTCGCACATCGCAATAATATTTGATATTAAGTCACATAAAAATATATATGCAATCAGATTAAGTTATATGTGTCACATATGATACGGTCTCCCACATGTATTTATATATTAATGTGGATATCATTAGATGTAATTGTATATGACTCACAATCAGTTTAAAAAATTGGAAAAACTCAATGCGAGATATAATTATATACATTGTTTGATAACATATTATTTCATATGGCACCCATAAATGCAAATGTGTTAATTTTTAAGCTCCCCGCGCAATTTCCGGTAGATTGGGTGTAGAAATAATATCCGTGCAAAAACTGGACCTATCGGATGAAAACAGGCCAGTCACTTTCGACTTTTAGCCCTAAAAATGGACTAAAATTAGTACAAACATTTTAATCGCTATAACTCTAAGGGCTTTACGAAAAAAAAATCATATAATCATTTTGATGCAGAATCAGATGGAAAACATTTTTCTCATATATCATTTTGAGATAAAGTACTGCTCTAAATTATGACGCACTTTAAATTATTTTTTACAACTTATTGTTACTATTCAAAATATCAAAAAAATGTCAGGTTTTTTTGTGTCAATTAAACATTTTTATTCAAATTTATTTAATTAAAGTCACAATTCACTTTTAAATAACACAATAAAAATATCAGAGGTGGTTTTATAAAAAAAGTCTTAAATAGACTGTTCATTAGACCGACCAGGCTTGCCATGTCAGCACTTTGGGTGCTAGATCCAGCACCCGCGTTAGTGATCTAGCACCCAAATTTTAGAACTGGGTGCTAGACAATAATCTAGCACCCACTTCAGAATTTTTGAATAATCTAGCACCTACTTCAGGATTTTTGAATTTTTCACCACCTTGTTTAAATATTTTGCTTTTTAAATACAATCAGCCTTACCATAGAAAAATAAAACATATTTAAAATCAGCTTTTAATTTTATTTCCATACAAATTGTTTTTGTTTTTAAAATCGACTTTCAAAAAATGTATTGAAAATTTGAAATTTAAAATAAAACTTTTGTTAAAATAGACTTATTGTTTTCTTATATACACACACAGAAAACCAAATTAAGAACCAATTAAGTTTTTGTATACCAGCCAACTAACACTTTTATCAGTTGTGATAACTAATAATTTTATTCCGATCTAATGACTTTCGTTTGAATCGATTGGTATTTATATCAAATTTCACGATCAAGCAACTGAATTTATCTGTTGAACCTACGAAAAATTATAAACAAAATAATCTGACAACGCAAGACAAAGGTCTCAAAATCTTAAGGACTGATCTGTGAGAAAAATGCTTCAAAAACTAATGCCTTTTTTCTATTGAAAATCAAATACATTTTTCATTAAAGTTTGAAATTTTGAGACATTTTTCTTAACAAAAACTTTCAGATTCTCAGAGATCTTCTATAGAAAAAGATTCTGAGACATTTTTTTCCATGTAAAAAATCTTAGAATCTGGGACCTTTTTTCTATGGAAAAGTCTCAGATTCTAAGACATTAATTTAAGATTCTGAGATATATTTTTTTATAGAAAAACATTCAGACTCAGAATGTCTCAGAATCTGACACTTTTGTTATAAGAAAAAACATCTCAGTCTCTGAAACTTTTTCTATAAGAAAAATGTCTCAGAATCTGAGAATTTTTCTACTTTTTCTTTGCGACTTTTGTCACAGAAAACATGTCTCAAAATCTATGACTTTTTCTATAGAAAGATGTCTCAAAATCGCAGACTTTTTTATAAAAAAACTTCCTAGATTTTGAATTTTTTCTTTAAAAAATTGTTCTAAAATATAAGATATTTTATAGAAATAGTTTCAGATACTGAGATTTTTTTTCTTTTAAAAAAATTAAATTATATAAATATATAGATTACCGATATCAAAAAAGTATTATATATTTCAGGCACGTACGCAGGGGGGTGCCCTGGGGGCCCGGCCCCCCCCCCCCCCCAAAATGATTTGGCCATATAAAAATTTTAAGACCTTGCACTACAAAATATACTTTTGTTAACAAAAAAAGGCTCAGTATTATTTTTTTCTTTTTGTCTCTAATCTAACGAATATTTAAAAATTTTTAAAAATATTGAAAAAATACAAAAAAACAAAATTTTAATTGAAAAAATGTTGAGTTGAATTAAATTCCTAAATTTTCACGGTGGCGAATAAGACACCTTTGAAAGGTAATTGTGATTGATCAAGTAAGCTATGCACCATGAATATTAATCCATTAGCCTTTCTATCGACTTTATTTAAAGCCGCCGCCACATTTGATTTGTGATTCGCGGAAAAATTTTGATGATTAAAAATATATTTTATATCCAAAATATAATTTTAAATGGTATAGTTTTGGTGAAATCGCAGATTTTTTTTTACAGAATTTGTCAAAGAGTTTGAGAATTGTTTTGCCAAACAATGTTTCAGAACATATGCATTGGAAATTGTGTCATCCATCTACACCAATTTTAAAATACTTTGCAATTTCAAGTTAAACCAATTTTTTTTTCAAAATATCGATATCAAACTGGAACATTTTTATCTACAATAAATATTTTGAGTTCAAAAACTTTTCTTTACAAAAATGTCTCAGAATCTGATAATTTATTTAAATAAAAAACGTCTCATAATCTAAGTATTTTCTTTAGGGAAGGTTCTTTACAAAAAATGACTCAGAATCAGAAAATTTACACACAAAAAAAAACCTTGTCAAATCTCGTAATCCCCTTTTTCCAATATTTGACAGTTTACATGTTTTTTTGAAATTTGACAAATTTCAAAGGTTTTTTTTACAAAAAAGTCTAGTAAATTCACGAGAATTCCTTGTAAGTTTTATGGCGTCAAAAATGTTGTAAATTTACAATTTTATTGGTTAAAAGCTTGTAAAACTACAAAAAATCTCGTAATTTTTACTAGGAATTCTCGTAAAATAGGAGGTAGCAAAAAATTTAGTAAAGTCACGAAACCTCCTTGTAAGTTTCATCGCGTCAAAAAAAGGTAAATTTACAATTTTATTGGTTAAAAGCTTATAAAATTACAAAATTATTGGTAAAAAGCTTGTAAAGTTACAAGGATTTCTTGACCAAAAGGAGGTAGCAAAAAAAAGTTACAAAATTTTCTTGTCATTTTACAAGTTTTTTTTTAATGTATACAAAAATTGTATCAGAATCTGCGATTTTTTCTATACGGAGAAATTTTTTGGTACAAGAAATTTTTCTGTACAAAAATGTGTTAGAAACTAAGAATTTCTCTGTACGCAAAATGTTTCATGATGTCAGAATTTTTCTATAAAAATCTGAGACATTTTTATTATACTACGAAAAATGTCTCAGATTCTTGGAATTTTTTAATACGAAAAATACCACAGAGAATCTTAGAATTTTTCAAAACGAAAAATGTTTTATTTTTAAACGAAAAGTATCTCAAAAACTGAGAACTTTTTCTATACGATAAATATCTTTGAATCTGAGAGTTTTTCTGTACGAAAAATGTCTCTGGATTTAAGAATTTTTCTGTACGAAAAATGTTTTAAAAATTAAGAATTTTTCTAAAAGCAAAATGTCTCATTATTTAATTCGTTTTCGCGTTTTATAAGGAAATTAACATTTTTATATATCTAAGTTTCAACCACTTGGGGAAAATAGGATTACGCCCGCAACAGTTAATCGTGATGGCTTAAATTTTGCTCAGATAAAATGTGCGAAACATGAGGAAAATCGGTTTACGGGTTTAAAAGTTATATAGAAATTTCTCAACATTGGATGTTTTTCGCATTTCTTTATACCCTCTATTTAGTGATTGATGGTTAAAAATACGCTAACTTTTAAAAGACAATTTATATTCACCTAAAGTTCGTCGTATTTATTTGTTATATCTCGGGTCCAGTTGGAATGAAATCGGGCATAATCGTTATTTCCACAAGTACTTTTAGAATTTTTTGGTCCCGATCATGGGTGCAAAATCGTGTCGTACAGTGTAATCCAAAAACCTTGGAAAAGTATACAAACAAATCATAAAGGTGTCCAGAATTTTGAGTTTTTGCACGTAAAGTATATTTGAGAATTTTTAAAAAAATGTTGCATACATTTTCAAATTCTTTTTAAAAAAAAATAGTCTTTTTTATATTAAATTTAAAATAAATGTTTTGTTTTATAAAAATGTAAAAAAATTAGGTTCAAACACATTTAGGTAAAAAACGAAATTAAAAAAAAAATATTTTGGCCCCCCCCAAAATAAATTCCTGCATACGTGCCTGATATATTTTACGTGTGTAGATTCAAAAAAATTTTAATTTTTTTTTTTTTTTTTTGACCGAAATTTGAAACTTTAAACGACTAACCAGGTTCTTCTTTCAGGTCGTTTAACAAATGCAGGGTATAGGAGCTGTGAAAATCTAAAATTTTCAAAATTGGGGGTACTGTACACTGTACACGAACTGTAAAAAAATATCTAGCACCCGATTTTATAGCTGTAGAACAATCTAGCACCCATTTCTTTGAGATCTAGCACCCTCTCAGTTTCAACTTATGGCAACACTGAGACCGACTTACCTTATATGGGCAAAAAAAAAGTTAAAGTTGTACCCCCCTCAAAATTTTCTTTGACATGTTTTATGAAGATTCCCAAAATATTTGTGCTCTAGCGATAATCTCCCGTGAGCTAAACCGTGTCAAAAAAGGGTCCAAAAATGGTATTTTTCATGAATAAAAAATTCAGTAAATTTTTTTTTGTCCAATGAATGACCAAATATAATAGATATTTAGGAATTCTTTGATTCTGCATTAAAACATTTTATAAATCTAACAACAGACTCGAGATAACGAGATGTTTATTAGGGGTGGGATAGTGCACGAGTTTTCGATTTCGACACGCTAGAACCGCTTATTTTGTGAGGTTCGTAAAAAAATGCATGGGCCAAAAAATGGGGCAGATCGGATAGGATCTAGGGGTCGCTCTTCGGGGTCAAATTTGGGCGTAGAGGGGAAAAAATCCACAAAAAGGCCCAAAACTCCCCTGGTTTTGCTCCTAGAGGGGTCAAATGTGAGACCGGCCCCCATTATTTTTTCCCCCTGAACACTTTTGCCAAACATACCTAAGCCCTATCTCCAATCCCTAAGGGGGTCCCATACAAAGGTTCAATTTTAAAAAAATATTGCTCCTACCGCTCTAGCTGTCCTAGAAGTCACCCTAGAGGAATCAAATGTATGACCGACCCCCAATATTTTTTCAACCCCAACATTTTCTTAGAACATACTTACCCCCTATCTTCAATCCTTAGGGTGGTCCCCATACATTTTTTTTTATTTTTTCTTAAATTGTCATATTAAATCAGCTCCTACCGGTCCAATGGTGCCTCCTAGAGGGGTCATTATCAAGACCAACCCCCATTAATTTTTAGCCCCCAACACTTCTTCTGAACATACCAATTCCATATCTCCAATTCCTAAGGGGCTTCCCACACAAAATGACATTTTTGTAAAACTTGCTCTCACCGCTCTAACTATCGCAGGGGAGACCCTAGAGAAGTTAAATGTGTGACCGACCCCCAATATTTTTTCAGCCCCAACATTTTCCCCAAACAAACCTACCCTCCATTTTAAAGCCTTAAGGGTGTCCCCGCACATTTTTTTTATTTTTTAATTTTTTTTTATAAAATCTGCGCCTACCGCTTCCATTCTGCCTTTTAGGAACGGTAAATGCAGACTGACCCCCATTAATTTTTGCCCCCTACATTTTTTCTGAACATACCTACGCCGTATTTCCACTTTGTAGGGGTGCTCCCCTGGGGAAAACTAAATTAGTAATGTATGTAGAGAAGTCAAATGTATGACCTGCCCATATATTTTTTTAGACAAAACATTTTCTTCAAACATACCTACCCTCTATCTTCAAGGTGTTACCCCACAATTTTTTTATTTATTTTATCGAGAAATCCGAGGTCTTTAATTTGTAATTTAATAGTAACTTTTGTTAAGCGTAAAAAAATATTTTTTTTAACTTGAAAATAATAAAAAATGATAAATAATATAGGGTGTTTTTTTTACTGTTACCGAACTTTAAATTAAAATAAAGTAAGGAAAATTATTTTTAATATCAAGCAAACTGGCTTTATTGGATGGATAATTTTATGACATTAATGTCTAAAAATGATTTGGAGCCATATCGATACCTAAAATGGCTCGTACATGGAGTAATCTGAACCTCTATTTTCACACAATTTTCACAGAATTTGCAGCCGTTTTTCGAATTTCACCAATAACTCGTCGAAGGTTTATTTCCAGGTGTTTAATTTGTCTCTAATTTATCGGAAAAGACAAGTTACTTTACATAGCCCCACAAATAATAATCCAATGGGGTTAATTAAACGATATTGGTAACCAATTAATAGGATCTTTGAATAAAATTTAAGTTCGACGAAAAGAACCATTTTTTTGATAAAAAATTTCTACAATTTGGAAGCGTTGCGTTGATGTAAGTCTTTGCGTGATAAAATGTCAAATCATACTTAACAAAACACAACTATCAGTATTTAGATCGGTTGTCAAATAAAGCAGTATTACCAATTCAAAGGTGTGAACCTCTAAAAAAAACACCCTATATAACTATAAATCAAATTAATTTATTTTTATCGTGTGATGGATATTGTTTCCGATTTTCGGCCACGACCTGAAGCAAAACTATTTTTTCCTCCTCGTTACGGCACAACACGTTGTTATATTCGAATCCAACAACATGTACTGGTGGATTACAATCCTTGTTGCCACTGTCGCCGCTATCCTCAGAGGCATCTTCTTCCCCGATATCATCGTCTTCTTCTTCCTCGCTGTCTTCGTTAGACGATTCGTCCATCTCATCGTCAGATAACTCTTCCTCCAAATCCTCTTTCTCTTCTTCAAATATACGAATTGCATTCGACATTTTTCGTTTTACTTCACAAGAGATATTCCGATCAAATAGTGCGAGAGCAACAGCTTCGCCACTGAGATACCAGAGATGTCCACAGAATCTCTTGACCAATCGTTGCGACAGAATCTTATCAATTGAAGCATAATTGGCAATCGCTTTCAAAAAATTCAAATCATTATTTGGAGCTTCTATTGCTTTGGTAGCGCTAAACCAAGCTTTTACGTAAATTGTTATGATGAAAACGGTCACATCAAGAAGTGCATTTAATTCTTTTTTGGCCAAACCGATATATTTTCGGAACAAAAACATTTTTAGGCAATATATGCCTTTTGCCATCCATCGAGCATGACTGATGGGTCCTGGTGGGCTAAAATGCTTATTAGGAATATTTTCGCCAAGGTATAATAAAACAATTTCAAGAAACTCCTTGTAGTCGTCTCTGGGTTGCTTTTCTTTTATTTCAGCCCAACAAAACAACTTGATGTCAGTTTGGACTTGAGCTGGTATGTTGCCTGCCACTTCCTCATCTTATATGCCAAGAATGTACGGTTTGTCTTTTATATTTTCCCACTGCTCTTTAAAACGCGCAAACATTAGCACTCCTGGTCCAGACGTTTTGCCGAATTTGGATTCAAACACTTAGTTTTCCCCAGGGGAGCACCCCTACAAAGTGGAAATACGGCGTAGGTATGTTCAGAAAAAATGTAGGGTGCAAAAATGAATGGGGGTCAGTCTGCATTTCCCGTCCCTAAAAGGCACAGTGGGAGCGGTAGGCGCAAATTTTATAAAAAAAAATTAAAAAAAAAAAAATGTGTGGGGACACCCTTAAGGCTTTAAAATAGAGGGTAGGTTTGTTTGGAGAATATGTTGGGGCTGAAAAAATATTGGGGGTCGGTCACACATTTAACTTCTCTAGGGTCACCCCTGCGATAGTTAGAGCGGTGAGAGCAAGTTTTACAAAAATGTCATTTTGTGTGGGAAGCCCCTTAGGAATTGGAGATATGGAATTGGTATGTTCAGAAGAAGTTTTGGGGGCTAAAAATTAATGGGGGTTGGTCTTGATAATGACCCCTCTAGGAGGCACCATTGGACCGGTAGGAGCTGATTTAATATGACAATTTAAGAAAAAATAAAAAAAATGTATGGGGACCACCCTAAGGATTGAAGATAGGGGGTAGGTATGTTCTAAGAAAATGTTGGGGTTGAAAAAATATTGGGGGTCGTTCATACATTTGATTCCTCTAGGGTGACTTTTAGGACAGCTAGAGCGGTAGAAGGAAGATTTTTTAAAAATTGAACCTTTGTATGGGACCCCCCTTAGGTATTGGAGATAGGGCTTAGGTATGTTTGGCAAAAGTGTTCAGGGGGAAAAAATAATGGGGGCCGGTCTCACAGTTGACCCCTCTAGGAGCAAAACCAGGGGAGTTTTGGGGCTTTTTGTGGATTTTTTCCCCTCTACGCCCAACTTTGACCCCGATGAGCGACCCCTAGATCCTATCCGACCTCCCCCATTTTTTGGCTCATACACTTTTTTTACCAACCTCACAAAATGAGCGGTTCTAGCGCTTCCAAATATTGCTGCTTAAAATCTCACACAACACTATCCCACCCTTAATGTTTATGTGAGTTTTTTGATGCTTTTCAATTCGATTTTACTGAAAACTTAAATAACTTTGGTATTTTTTGTCCGATTTTCACTTCTAAGTAATACATCGTTAGAAAGGTGTTGACCACCGCTTGGGATTTTAGTCAAAAATTAACCCTTAACTGCAATGTCTAACTTTTTTATAACATTTACTTCGACATCATTAAAAAACCGTTTTATAGCCATAAAAAGCATATCTTTGTGCAGGAAACACGTTTAATTAATATATTTGGCCATAATTAATTTAACCCATGCATGCTCAAAATATTTTGGCAAATATGTATATTTAAAAAAGTTTTTGCGGAAATTATTGAAATCTAGTTGAAATACTTTAAAAAAATAAAATTAAATGAGGTTTTGTTTATTTTAGTCAAAAATTATCCCTTAACTGCACTGTCTTACTTTTTTATAACATTTACTTCGACATCATTAAAAAACCATTTTATAACCACAAAAAGCATATTTTTGTGCAGGAAACACGTTTAATTGATATATTTGGCCACCATTAATTTAACACATGCATGATCAAAATAATTTGGCAAACATTTTTAAAAAAGTTTTTGCGGAAATTATTGAAAGCTAGTTGTAATACTTTAAATAAATATAATTAAATAAGGTTTTTGTCTATCTAGACGTGCTTATTAATATCAAATAATTATTACGTGTAACACTTTCCCGGTTAAAATTTTTTTTCGAAATTTGTATGTGCAAATTAATATTAAAAATAAAACATAAACAAAATTTATTCTTAATCGCACATATTCGTGCAAAAAACGCAAATTGAAATCAATTATATTATTTTTTTTAAGTATTACAACTGGACTTAAATTTTTTCCACATTTTTTTTTAATTGGTTATGAATGGGTTAAATAAAAAATATTAAGATCTATTTATTAGATGCGTTTTTTGCACGAATATATGCGATTAAGACAAAATTGGTTTATATTCCATTGGTTCCAAAAAAAAATAATTCACCGGGAAAGTGTTACACGTTATAATTATTTGATATTAATAAGCATTTAAACTTATTTAAACAAAAACGTTTTTTATTTTATTTTTTTAAAGTATTTCAACTAGCTTTCAATAATTTCCGCAAAAACTTTTTTAAAAATGTTTGCCAAAATATTTTGATCATGCATGGGTTAAATTAATTGTGGCGAAATATATTAATTAAACGAGTTGCCTGCACAAAGATACGCTGTTTGTGGTTATAAAATGGGTTTTTAAGGATGTCGAAGTAAATGTTATAAAAAAGTTAGACATTGCAGTTAAGGGGTAATTTTTGACTAAAATCCCAAGCGGTGGTCAACACCTTTCTAACGATGTATTAGAAGTGAAAATCGGGCAAAAAATACCAAAGTTATTTAGTTTTCAGTAAAATCGAATTGAGAAGCATCAAAAAACTGACATAAACATCTCGTTATCTCGAGTCTGTGGTTAGATTTATAAAATGTTTTAATGCAGAATCAAAGAATTCCTAAATATCTGTTATATTTGGTCATTCATTGGACAAAAAAAAAATTTGCTGAATTTTTTATTCATGAAAAATACCATTTTTGGACTCTTTTTTGACGCGGTTTAGCTCACGGGAGATTATCGCTAGAGCCCAAGTATTTTGGGAATCTTCATAAAACATGTCAAAGTTAATTTTGAGGGGGGTACATCATCAACTTTTTTTTTGAGTCACTCTACTGTTCATAATTATAGCGCACTAAAAAAATTAATTCATTAAATGAATAGTTGATCAAAATTTAAACACAGCCTGATGAAATACTTGTTCCTTTAGCTTTCAAAATACATTTAATCCTATTTGAAATATATTTGACCGATTTGGAGCAGTCATTTATGGTTGCTTTAGACCAGATATCCTTCGTAGCGCTGATCAATTCACTTTTATAGTTATTTGGTAGATTTAAGGGGCAGACCAAAGGTTTTCAATTGTGTTAATGTCTGGTGACTGTTTTAATATCTTTTGGCCAATATAATTGGGGAAAATTGTTGTTTCTGAACCAGTCCATTAAGAATTTTGCCTTATGACAGGGGGAAATATCTCTTTGAATTCAGGCCTTGCTCGATTTAGACCCAAATATTTGATCAAAATATGAAGAAAATACTTCAGAAATTGAATCGATATAGCTTCTAGCAGTTGAAAGTCCTTCTTAAAAGAGTAATAAGCCGGTAACATGGGCTGTAAAATATTTGCATACGCTAACAGAACCACCACCACGTTGTGCGCTTGGCTGGAACCAATATGGTTGATCCTTATCCTGCATTGTACATCGAAAAAATGATGGACTTTAACCATTTATTACTTCATTATAATAATTTATTCATGACGAATAATTGATTAGTTGATTAATTGTAAAAATAAGTAATTTTATATTATACATATATCAAATAATGTAAAATTATATGTATTAATTTTTACTCGGGCTATTAATGTTTTTATGTAACATTATAAACAGAACGAACGATATTAGGACTGAATTTTTAACTTAATTAAATTTTTATTCTTTTCAGTTGCCTTAACTTGTCGAAAAGAACAGGTCCGAGAATATTATACGGAAAATGAATGTAGATCTCGACAGCCCCTTAAATATGCTAAATGTGTTGGAGGCTGTGGTAATCAATGCTGTGCTGCTAAAATTGTCCGGAGACGTAAGGTAAGGTGGTTGTTATCTACATATATATATTTCGATGGCAGCGAAATGTATGAAGGTTTTTGTATTTTTATATCTTCCGGGCGGAATATTGTTTTACATGTAAACTGATGTGGAAAAAATTTAAGCTAAATCGGAATACTTTGACGATTTTTTAGAGTTACGCTAACCAGCCTTAATTTTTTTTTCTCCTGCGCGGTGGTAAATGTCCGTATATTGGTACATATACGAGGATATATGGCAACATATTGATATATGACCATTAGAGTGTCCCTTATTTTGGAAATGTTGGAAATGTTGAGACGGTACCCCCAATTTTTTTTCCTTTTGACTAAAAAATAACTCAGGAAAAATTTTACGCCCTTACGAACACGCCTTCCCTACGCGACGGGGCCTTAAAGAACGGGGCCTTAAAAATAATTTTTCCATACAAACCAAAAAATTTTTTTTTGATTTTTTGAATTGTTGCTTTTAATGATATATTTTCATAAAAAAATATTATTCATATCTGTGACATCTTGATCGTGTATCGAAAAACATCAAAAATGCATTTTTTAACCTTTTTAAGATCTCGATAAAGATGTCACAGATAGGAATAATATTTTTTTATGAAAATATATCATTAAAAGCAACAATTCAACTAAAACGGTTGCTTGTCAAAACTAAAAAAAAAATATTTTTTAAAAAATTTTTACTGTAGGACCCCAAAAGCTCTAAATTTTTTTTTTTCGAAAAATTTTTTAGAACTGAAAGCCTCATCCCACCAAAATCAAATTTTTTGTCGTGAATAAGCTAACCAAGTAATATTATAATTAATAACAAAAAAATTAAAAATCAAAAAAAAATTTTTGGTTTGTATGGAAAAATTATTTTTAAGGCCCCGTTCTTTAAGGCCCCGTCGCGTAGGGAAGGCGTGGTCGTAGGGGCGTAAAATTTTTCTTGAGTTATTTTTTAGTCAAAAGGAAAAAAATGAGGGGGTACCGTCTCAACATTTCCAACATTTCCAAAATAAGGGACACTCTAATGACCATATATGAACCATACTAGCTTACCATCCCGGTACTTCGTTACCGGTTGTATTGAATACCGGATAATAGAAGGATCAGGATTACTCTACCGATTTAAATAAAAATCCCCTACATAGTCTTCGTTTTATTTACTTGTGGACGTTTAAGTCTTTCATAAAATAATATTTCAATGAATAATTTAAACAATAATATTTGAATAACTTCGCTGGTACGTTATAATGTTCGTTCCTGTGAAAAAAGATATTGACAATTTTCGAGCCCTTATATAGGGATTTTTGATTTTGAGTGAATAAATATTTCAGTGAAAAAAGAAATTGAAAATACAGTGTATCACAAAAGTATTTTGCCTATGCAAAATATAATGAAATTTAATAAATAAACGCTTTAAAAAAATATTTATTTTTAAAATTAAGTAAATGTTTTATTGAATATTAAATAATGGAAGGTTAAACTTCAATTCTGTATTTTTAAATACCTAATTTTAATTTTTCATGCATGAGATTTTTAAAAAAATATCAAATTGTCACTCATTTTTCAGCTCACAAAAGTATTTTGCTTTTTTAATTTTATTATACCATTTTTTTTATTTATTAAAAAAATTAACCATTTTAATATTTTAAATGGTATTTATTGTTAGCCAGAACTGATTCCAGATGCCTGGCCATTGATTCCACTCAAATCTAAAATTTTTGGAGAGGTATTTTGTACCATTACTCTTCCAATGCTTGTTTTAAAGTAGTTTTTATTGAAATGTTGTGCTACAGGATTTTTTCGTCCAAATGAGCCCAAAGATTTTCGATAGGATTCATGTTGGGACTTTGGGGTGGTGTTTCCAGATGTTTGGTGTTGTATAAAAACCACTTTTTAACGTCAACAGCTGTGTGTTTTGGCTCATTATCACATTGGAAGTAAAACCCATTTCGAGATAGCCTCATTTGTTCAGCGCTGGCATGTTAATTTTTCCTCAAAAAGGATAAATCTCTTCATGACTATCCATAGTTTCATCAATAAACACCAACTGGCCGATTTCAAGGCCGACATAAAGTCCTCAACCATCAGAGAACCACCACCATGTTTTACCGTTGATTTTATATTTTTTTATATGTAACGATTCTGTTGGCTTTTGCAAGACCATCGTCGTTCATCACACCCAAAAATGTTGAATTTGGTTTCGTTACTGCACATTTCAGTTTTCCAAAACTTTATTGGGTCAGATGAACGATTCATGGTCTTGCGAAAGCAAAATAAATCCTTAAATATAAAAAATATAAGATTAACTGCAAAACATGATGGTGGTTCTGGTGGTGAAGGGCTGTATGTCGGCCTTGTAATGGGCCAGTTGGTGGTCATTGATGAAGCTATGGATAGTCATGTAGAGATTTATCCTTTTTGAGGAAAAATTACCATGCCAGTGCTGAATAAATGGGGCTATCGCGAAATGGGTTCTACTTCCAATGTGATAATGAGCCAAAACACACAGCTTTTGAGTTTAATAAAAGGTTTTTATACAACACCAAACATCTGGCAACACCACCCCAAAGTCCCGACATGAATCCTTTCAAAAATCTTTGGGCTCATTTGGACGAAAAAATTCTGTAGCACAACATTTCAATAAAAACTACTTTAAAACAAGCATCGGTACTAGAATGGTACAAAATACCTATTCAAAAATTTTTGAATTTAGTGGAATCAATGCCCAGACGTCTGGAATTAGTTCTGGCTAACAATACGAGGCGTTTATGAAACCAATGCGGATTGGTTTGACAACACTTTTTCACGGAAATCAGCTGTGTGTGTTTATGAATCCAATCCAATTCCAATCGAAGAGAAAATGAGAAAATTTCCGTTCGAAAACGAAAATGTGCGTTCATGAATTCCATTCAGTTGGTTTGACAGTTGGAAAATTTTCGTCGATGTTTTGCTTCGGGGATTTGTAAGAAAAGTTGGAAATATTTAATTAATTTAAAAAAAAAATTAAAAACAAAAGTTAAATGACAAAATGTGAGTAACATTTCTTTTTTGTTTTTGATTTTTTTAAAATATTTTTTCTCATTTTTTATTTTATAAGGGGAAGGTACAAAATTAATGAGCAAAATGCAGTTAGTTCTTTAAGAATTTGTGGAAATAAATCCCAACATATCGAAGGGATTTGTGTTTTAAGCGCCTAAAATATAAACTAAAAACTATGAAAATATGCACTTTAAAAAGTGCATTTATACTTTTTTGGAAAATTCTCCATACATTCCAACATTTGTTTCGGTTTCTACTTTGTCCGCTGTTCCAAAAAAGTAATTCACATTAAAAAATGTGAACATAAAATTTCCAAATTTTTTTTGTGTCCTAGGCCGCTGTTCCAAAAAAAAGTTATTCACATAAAAAATGTGAAAATGAAAATTTCCGAATTTTTTTGGTGTTCCAGATTTCACATCCGATTTTTTTTTTGAAAACGTGATCAACAAAACTCTAAACTTGATTTCATGCGATTCGGAAATTTTTATGTGAATTGAAAAGTTGTGAAAGACCGAACAGAGGCCCTCGATTTAACTTCGGTGAAAGTAAAACTAATGCACTTTTTGCTCTTTAATTTTAAAGTTTTAGTTATTTGATTTTAACTTTGAATGAAAACTTAGGCCGCTGTTCCAAAAAAAGTAATTCACATAAATAATGTGAAAATGAAAATTTTAGAATTTTTTTTGTGTTCTAGATTTCACATCCGAATTTCTTTTTCGTTTTGTTTCACATTAGAGATGGGCGCGTGAGTGAATTTTGACTCACGCACGCTCACTCTCACGAAATAAAAATATTGATCACGCACGATCACGCACGAAAATTTAATTTCTGCTCTCTTTCACACACGCTCACGTGAGTAAATAAAATTTTCCTCACGCTCACGAAATAAACACGCTTACGAAGACTCACGAATTTTAAAACCCAAATTTTTATTTAACATTTTTCTATTTTTGTCAAAAAAAGTATTTAATTTCCTAAAATCAATCATAACAACTCATTTAAATCCCAATTTTGTATTAATTTCCCTCTAAATTCGTTATAATGAAGAGATTCTTACTTTTTTTCTGTTTTATACGGCACAAAATAATCACGCAAACTCACGAAACAAAAATTACTCACGCACGCTCACGCACGAAAATTTTTTTCTAATCACGCGCACTCATGATCACGTGAGTAAAAATAAATTTCACTCACGATCACGCGTGATTCACGCGTGAATCATGTGAATCACGAAAAATTCGTGTCACGCACGCATCTCTATTTCACATAAATAAAATTTGATGAAAGTTAAAGGAATGCACTTTTTTCCTTATAATTTTTTAAATTTTAATTAGTCGATTTCAACTTCAAATGAAAACGTGATCAACAAAACACTAAACTTGATTTCATGTGATTCGGAAATTTTCATGTGAATTGAAAAGTTGGGAAAGACAGAACAGAGGCCTTAAACAACAGAACACCAAATTGAAATTCATGTGACTCGGAAAATGTGAATTGAAAAGTTATGAAATACAGAACAGAGGCCTTTGTTAAGTGTGCGTGATACTTGGTTTTTTAAGAACTTTTTCAAAGGCAGTTGCCGATATTTAAGCTAAAACTTTTTACAAAATATGACCCAAAAATATGCATTTATAGCAGAATATGCAAAACATGCATTTTAACCAAAATATGCAAAAATGTGCATTTACGAATCGATGCCTTTAAAAAGCAAATTCTTTGATGTGCAAAGATATTTATCCTGAGCCAATGAAATATATAAAGCAACTGGTATTTTTCCATACAGAAGTAATGCCAGATCCTAAGTATATATTAGACTTAAGGAAAACAAAAGAAGGATTTGTATAAAATCCCTTCCTTTATGGATCAATAATCAAAAAAAAAAAATTCCAAAGAAATGCTTGACAGTTTGTTATTTGTTAGCATTTTTTTTTTTACAAATTGCCTTATTAAAACAACTCTGACTTTGACTTTAAAACAAAGTTGTTATAAAATACGACTCTGTATTTGCAAAAACAGAGTCGTATTTTGTAAATACATGTGTCTCCGCTAAGTTCGAACGAAATATATATTTTTTTTCGAACAAAGCAATTCGTCACGGTTTCATGAACGCTTCGAAAATTGGAAACGGAATTGAATTTCGTTTCCAATCCAATTTCGTTGTAGATTCATGAACGACATGATAAATACCATTCAAAATATTAAAATTGTAATTTTTTTTATTAAATTAAAAAAATTATTTAGTAAAATTAAAAAAGCAAAATACTTTTGTGAGCTGAAAAATCACTGACAATTTGATATTTTCTTAAAAATCTCATGGATGAAAAATTAAAATGAAGTGTTTAAAAATACAGAATTAAAGTTTAATATTCTCTTATTTAATATGCAATAAAACAAATATTTATTTTTAAAAATAAATATTTTTTTATAGCGTTTTTTTATGAAATTTCATTTTATTTTGCATAGACAAAATACTTTTGTGATACACTGTAAGTTTGAGTGAAAAAACATATAGAGAGAAAAAATATGGAGTAAAAAAGTTAAATACGAAAAATTTGAGTAAAAAGTATCATTCCATATTGTTCCCTGCTCTATTTTATTTCGTTCCCCGTTCTACTTCATTTCATTTCCATCTCCTTTCGTTCCACGTAAGTTTCATTTAAAAAGTATCAAATAACAATTTTTTACAACTCTAGAAATGGAATTTTTTAAAAATTCTTAAGCAGAATGTTTTTTCATCGAAGGACCCTACATTCCAAAACTCAAGCTTTTAAGGTCATTATTATAGGAACAATAAAAAGTACCAAAAGTACACTTTCTTAACCCCGTTAGAAACGGAATTTCCAAAAAGAACCTCTTCCATAGTGTTTTTTTCTTCACCGAAGGATCCTACATTCCATATTTCAATTTTCTAGAATCATTGTTTCAGCAAATATTAAAAGTACAAAAAGGATTTTACATTCCATATTTAAAGTTTCTAGAACCATTACGTCAAAAAATATGAAAGGAACCGAAAATACACTTTTTTAGCCATTTTACCCCACTACTTAAGACGCGGAATTTTAAAAACGTATTTTGCCCAGAATGTTTTTTTTACCGAATTCTCCTACATTACAAATTTTAAGATTCTAGGAAATATAAAAAGTTTCTATAAATATAATTTCAGGAAATAAAAAAAACACCAAAAAGTACTTTTTTAAAAAAGGGACTTTTTATAAAAGGTACTTTTTATAATAGATACTTTTCATAAAAGGTAATTTTTATAAAAGTTACTTTTTATAGAAGGTACTTTTTATAAAAGGGTATTTTTATAAAAGGTACTTTTTATAAAAGGTATTTTTTATAAAAGGAACTTTTTATAAAAGGTACTTTTTATAAAAGGTACTTTTTATAAAAGGTACTTTTGATAAAAGGTACTTTTTATAAAAGGTACTTTTTATAAAAGGTACTTTTTATAAAAGGTACTTTTTATAAAAGGTACTTTTTATAAAAGGTACTTTTTATAAAAGGTACTTTTTATAAAAGGTACTTTTTATAAAAGGTACTTTTTATAAAAGGTACTTTTTATAAAAGGTACTTTTTATAAAAGGTACTTTTTATAAAAGGAATTTTTTATAAAAGGTTATTTTTATAAAAGGTACTTTTTATAAAAGGTATTTTTTATAAAAGGTACTTTTTATAAAAGGTACTTTTTATAAAAGGTACTTTTTATAAAAGGTACTTTTTATAAAAGGTACTTTTTATAAAAGGTACTTTTTATAAAAGGTACTTTTTATAAAAGGTACTTTTTATAAAAGGTACTTTTTATAAAAGGTACTTTTTATAAAAGGAATTTGTTAAAAAATGTACTTTTTATAAAAGGTACTTTTTAAAAAAGGTACTTTTTATAAAAGGTACTTTTTATAAAAGGTACTTTTTATAAAAGGTACTTTTTATAAAAGGTACTTTTTATATTAGTACTTTTTATAATAGGTTTTTTTTATAAAAGGTACTTTTTATAAAAGGTAGTATTTATAAAAAGTACTTTTTATAAATGGTATTTTTCATAAAAGGTACTTTTTATAAAAGGCACTTTTTATAAAAGGTACTTTTTATAAAAGGTACATAAATTTCAAAAAGTACTTGTTCCAGAATTGTTTTATTTCACTAAAGTATCCTACATTCCAATTTTCAAGTTTAAATGACCATAATTTCAGTAAATAAAAAAAAGTACCAAAAGTACACTTTTTACCCATTTTACCCCCGTAGAATCAACATTGGCAAAAACCTAGCTTTAGTGAATCTTTTTTCTGGCAGGGTAACCTACATTTCAAATGTCAAGTTTCTGGTTTTATTTAAGGAAATATAAAAGTTACCAAAAGTACAGTTTTTTACTCCCTTAGAATCAACATTGGCAAAAATGCATTATTAGTGGATCTATATTCCGGGAGTTAAACTAACATTCTATATTTCAAGTTTCTAAGACCATTATTTAAGGAAATATAAAAGGTTACAAAAGTACAGATTTTTACCCCCTTAGAATCAGCATTGGCAAAAATCAAGCCTTACTGAATCTATATTCCAGGATGTGAACATACAGTCCAAATTTCAAATCTGTATGACCATTATTTCAGGAGATGTAAAAAGTACCAAAAGTACAGTTTTTTTACCCCCTTAGAATCAACACTGCCAAAAATCCAGCCTTAGTGGATCTATATTCCGGGAGGTGAACATACAGTCCATATTTCAAGTCTCTATTTATTTCAGGAAATATAAAAAGTACCAAAAATACAGTTTTTTACCCTTTTTACCCCCTTAGAATCAACATTGGCAAAAATCCAGCCTTAGTGGATCTACATTCTGGAAGGTGAATCTACAGTCCAAATTTCAAGTCTCTAGCTTCAGCGGTTTGGGCTGGGCAATGATGAGTCAGTCACATTATTCTTTTATATATCGTCGAACTATATTCAATAAATGCCAACTCTAAAAAGCTTACTTTTCAGGAGAGCTAAAAAACTAGTTATTTCGCATATTATTGCAAAAATAAACAATGTACCTTCCACAAGATGGTTTAAATATTCTAAATAATTTTTACCTATGCAAAAAATTTTTCATTTTGCTCTTGTTTGCGTATTTTTGAGAGATGGCATTTATTACTATATCAAAAAACAAATATTTTTTAGAGTTAGCTCCGAAAGCCTTTTAATTACGGGCTGGTCAACTTTGGCACTCTGTAACTCACGCTGTATTGTAGTAGGCTCACTCCAAACTAGCTATTTTGAAAGCTTATATCATTGACTGCCAGTGTTGCCAGTTTAGGGGTTTTGTCCCCAAATAGGGGATTTTTTTGGAAATTGGGGATGAAAAATTTGATTTGGGGATCCGGGGATTTCATGGGGATGACACTGATTTTTTAGGGGATGAAATATTTTTGATAAACAAGTGTTTTTTAAATACATTAATCATAAAATAATGCTAAAAACGGTAAAATTATTTCTACTTTATTTTTGATAAATCGTGGACATTAAAGCATACAAAAAAAAACCGCAAACGTACACTAAGAAAATTATGTCATTAACTGTTTGTAGGTTATTTTAAAAAGTAATCAGTAAAGTTATTTTAAAAGAAAAATCATTAATTTTATAAGGGATTTCTTGTTTTCTACTATTTTTGTAGTTAAAAAAAATAATTTACTGTCTTAAAACTGAATTTTCTGTTACATTCAGTTTCAGCAGTAAAAAAATCTTCTATAGTTTTACTGTTTTTCAATACAAAATAAGTGAATATTCACTACACTCATAGAAATACCTTAGTAGAAAAATTAGTAAACCCATTGTAGATCAAGTTTTACAGAATAATGCCGTATTCAACAAAAATTAATGTTGATATCGTTGAATAATCAGTATACTTGTTTCAACTATTGCAATGGCCTCTACAGAATTCAATAGATGAAACAAAAAAGAAAAAACAACCCTGTTCGTTCGTTTTTTTTTTATTATAACGAGTGAACGAGTGAGTTGGTAGCAATGTGAAATGTCTCTTATAAAATTATTTAATGTGTTTGTTTCTTATAAAATTATTTAATATTAGAAAAATAAATGAAAATAGGATCTGATCTGTACATATTTGGTAAGTAATAAATTACATTGATAACTTTATGTATTCATACTATATTAAATAAAACGTTTTTTGTTTTCTTTTAGGATTTTGTTTTGGTATCATCAGATAATTAGAGAATGGCTAATGGGTGCATAACATGAATAAACGAAGTGTGTGTGAAAATCTTCAAATATTGCAGCTTAAAAAGCCGGAAATAAAAAAATATTGTGATTTATACTTAATAAAATAATATTTACAAATAACAACAAGCTTTTTTTTTTTATAATAAAATTTCTTATATTAACAAAAATATGAGTTGAATTTACATAAAATACGAGTTGATTAACAAAAAACGAGTTGATCAACTTTTACAAAAACTGACAACAATTTTTATTGAAATCAACATAAATATTTGTAGGGTCAAAATCAACAATGATTTCTGTTGAATTTACAACGATTTTCTTTGGGAATACAATGATTTTTGGTTGAGTGTAGTTTTTTAATGTTTTGGTTAGTCATTAAATTAACATATAAAATTGACTGTAATGTGTTTTTATTTTAAATGAAAAAACAGTGGAATGGTTTTTAAATAAAATTTCATTTGTTTTAAGTGAATATTCACTGGAATTTACCTACATAATTTTTTGAGTGTAGGAATAATGTGACATTTATATAGAAAAAAATAAAATTTTATATGGTGTCTGTCAAAACCTGGAGCGTAGTGGTATCATGTTATCATGCTTTAATTTTTCTTTAAACAAAATTGTAAATTTTCATACATTTTCTATAGTAGGTATATCCTTTAAATCTATTATAGAAAATTTCCAAAATTCACTAGTTTTTTCTGTAGAAAAAAAGTTTAAAAGTACATCAATTGAACATACTGGTCTTTTACAACTTCTTAAATTCTTAAAAAGCAATACAACATTTTAGATACCTATTCTGGGACAGTTTTTCTATAGAAAAAGTCTCAGATTCTGAGACAGTTTTTCTATAGAAAAAGTCTCAGATTCTGAGACAGTTTTTCTATAGAAAAAGTCTCAGATTCTGAGACAGTTTTTCTATAGAAAAAGTCTCAGATTCTGAGACAGTTTTTCTATAGAAAAAGTCTCAGATTCTGAGACAGTTTTTCTATAGAAAAAGTCTCAGATTCTGAGACAGTTTTTCTATAGAAAAAGTCTCAGATTCTGAGACAGTTTTTCTATAGAAAATGTCTCAGATTCTGAGACAGTTTTTCTATAGAAAATGTCTCAGATTCTGAGACAGTTTTTCTATAGAAAATGTCTCAGATTCTGAGACAGTTTTTCTATAGAAAATGTCTCAGATTCTGAGACAGTTTTTCTATAGAAAATGTCTCAGATTCTGAGACAGTTTTTCTATAGAAAAACTGTCTCAGAATCTGAGACAGTTTTTCTATAGAAAAAGTCTCAGATTCTGAGACAGTTTTTCTATAGAAAAAGTCTCAGATTCTGAGACAGTTTTTCTATAGAAAAAGTCTCAGATTCTGAGACAGTTTTTCTATAGAAAAAGTCTCAGATTCTGAGACAGTTTTTCTATAGAAAAAGTCTCAGATTCTGAGACAGTTTTTCTATAGAAAAAGTCTCAGATTCTGAGACAGTTTTTCTATAGAAAAAGTCTCAGATTCTGAGACAGTTTTTCTATAGAAAAAGTCTCAGATTCTGAGACAGTTTTTCTATAGAAAAAGTCTCAGATTCTGAGACAGTTTTTCTATAGAAAAAGTCTCAGATTCTGAGACAGTTTTTCTATAGAAAAAGTCTCAGATTCTGAGACAGTTTTTCTATAGAAAAAGTCTCAGATTCTGAGACAGTTTTTCTATAGAAAAAGTCTCAGATTCTGAGACAGTTTTTCTATAGAAAAAGTCTCAGATTCTGAGACAGTTTTTCTTTAGAAAATGTCTCAGATTCTGAGACAGTTTTTCTATAGAAAATGTCTCAGATTCTGAGACAGTTTTTCTATAGAAAATGTCTCAGATTCTGAGACAGTTTTTCTATAGAAAATGTCTCAGATTCTGAGACAGTTTTTCTATAGAAAATGTCTCAGATTCTGAGACAGTTTTTCTATAGAAAATGTCTCAGATTCTGAGACAGTTTTTCTATAGAAAATGTCTCAGATTCTGAGACAGTTTTTCTATAGAAAATGTCTCAGATTCTGAAACAGTTTTTCTATAGAAAATGTCTCAGATTCTGAGACAGTTTTTCTATAGAAAAAGTCTCAGATTCTGAGACAGTTTTTCTATAGAAAATGTCTCAGATTCTGAGACAGTTTTTCTATAGAAAAAGTCTCAGATTCTGAGACAGTTTTTCTATAGAAAAAGTCTCAGATTCTGAGACAGTTTTTCTATAGAAAAAGTCTCAGATTCTGAGACAGTTTTTCTATAGAAAAAGTCTCAGATTCTGAGACAGTTTTTCTATAGAAAAAGTCTCAGATTCTGAGACAGTTTTTCTATAGAAAAAGTCTCAGATTCTGAGACAGTTTTTCTATAGAAAAAGTCTCAGATTCTGAGACAGTTTTTCTATAGAAAAAGTTTCAGATTCTGAGACAGTTTCTAATAAACTGCGGCTGTGAATAGACGTATAGTGCGGATTGTTACACAAATTTCTTTTTTTCTTTAATATACCAACAAGGGATTAGTTAATCCCTTAAAAAAAAAAACAACAATTTTTTAAAAACATTTTTTGTTAAAACTACAAAATATTAGTATGAAAAAACGTATAGTGTGGACTATTACAAAAATATTTCTTTAACATACAAAAAAAAACCAACAAAACATTTAAACTAAAAACAAAGGGATTAGTTATCCCTTAATAAAAAAAAACAATTATTCAAAAACATTTTTTGTTAAAACAACAAAATACAAACATGATAAATTTAAGTGAAGATGATAGTGAAGAAAGTGAGGGTATTTGGCAACAAGTACCAGAAACTAATAAACGACGGCTGATAAAATCACCCAATATGCATCAGCATAAAAAGTTTAATGCAACAGAGGAAGCCAGTACATCAAGAGAAAACCAATTCCAGTTACTTGATAAAGATGTTGATGTTGACCAAAGCCAAGACAATGATAACGATGAAGCAGGACCAGCTAAAGAACAAAATGTTAGTACTCCAAAGCCACCACCAATCTACATACCGAATGTCCTAGATATAAGTATCATGATTAAAAATATAAGTAAACAAATACCTAGCACTGACTTTAGCTACAAATCAATGAGAGATAATCAAATAAGATTAATGGTTAAAACAGTAGAATCTTTTAGAGCAATTGTTAGATATTTTGAATCAAAATCTATTAGTTATCACACTTATCAGTTAAAACAGGAGCGAGCTTATAGGGTAGTAATTAAAGGCTTACATCCTTCAACATTATGTACCGATATAAAAGCTGAATTAATAACGTTAGGTCATGAAGTCAGAGATGTAGTTAACGTCAAAAGTCGAGTTACAAAGCTTCCATTATCAATGTTTTTCGTAGATCTTGACCCAAACCCAAATAATAAGGAAATTTTTAATGTACGCCACATAACTAATGCAATGGTCACAATAGAAGCCCCAAAAAAAACCGATGATTTGGTACAATGTTATCGTTGCCAGCAATTTGGGCATACCAAATCATATTGTAGAAAAACTTTTAGATGTGTTAAATGCGGATTAGAACACCCTACTGCTAATTGCACCAAAAACTTAACAACGCCACCAAAATGTGTTCACTGCTTAGAAAGTCATACAGCAAATTACAGGGGATGCAATATTTACCAACAATTGTTACATCAAAAACGAGCTGCGAATACAAGAAATCAAAGCCAACCAAGGAACCAACAAATGCCGCCAAACTCTCAGGAATTCCCACAACTAAACTCGACCCAAAACAATCCAACCAACAATGATAACGAAAGAGAATATACATCATATGCACAGGCAGTCACAGGAAATACAACAAATAGTGCCGAAAATAGGTTAATGGAGAGATTAGAACGGATGATGGATAAACTCTTTGATATGATGACACAAATAATGCTGAAACTATGCAAATAAATCTCAGAATTGCAACATGGAACGCAAATGGTGCTTCCAATCATACCAGGGAAATAGAAATTTTCCTTAAATTAAACTATATAGATATATTACTCATTTCTGAAACACATTTTACAGAAAAAACTTATTTTAATATCAGAGGTTATGATCTTGTTCAAGCTAATCATCCTGATGGAAAAGCACACGCTGGATCTGCAGTTTTGATAAAATCTTGTTTAAAATTTGAAATATTAGACCCAATAATTAAAGAATCAATTCAAGCAAGTGGTATTAAAATCAAATGTGATAGCTTTTATATATCTGTTTATTCGGTTTACTTTCCCCCAAAACATAATTTATCTCTAGTAGATTATGAAAATTTTTTTAATAAGCTCGGACCTCGATTTATCGTTGGCGGGGACTTTAACGCCAAGCATCCCTGGTGGGGATCGAGACTTGCCAACCCTAAAGGAAAAAAGCTTTACGAGTGCATTAATAAACATCGTTATAAGACCATATCTACTGGTAAACCAACATACTGGCCCAGTGATCCTAATAAAATACCAGATTTACTAGACTTTTTCATCTCTTTTGGTATATCGAGTCATCTTCTTGACGTAATTGATTGTGATGATCTAAATTCTGATCACACACCCATTATTTTAAGCTACAACACTACTTTGCAAATTGAATCCAAAAACTGCAAAATAATTTCATCAAAAACAGACCTTGATACCTTCAGATACTGGATGGATACAAATTTAGATTTGAATATATCAATTAAATCAGGTGATGAACTCGATGGTGCTGTTGAAAAAATTACAAAACTTATTCATGAAGCTGCAATGATTTCTACTCCACAAACACCACGCCAAAATGGTAATAAAGTTGTTCTATCAGCAGAAATAAGAGAATTAATAAAAATTAAAAGAAGGCTGAGAAGAATCTGGCAGTCGAGTAGAAATCCGAGGGATAAAACAAATTATAACAAGGCATCAAATTTCCTCAAAAAGCGTATCGACGAAATAAAGAATGAAGAGCTCTCAACTTTTTTAAGAAATTTGGATCCAACCAATAACAGTGAATTTAGTCTATGGAAAGTCACAAGGTACCTTAAGAAATCGACTAAGAGAAACATTCCAATTAAAGGACCAAATAACATTTGGTGTAGAAATGATAAAAGTAAATCTGAATTGTTTTCTGACCACCTAGAACAGACCTTTAAATCCTTTCCACTCACGAATTCTACCGATGAGAGTAATATATTGAACTTTTTGCAATCTCCCTGTCAAATGGACTTACCAATAAAATCGTTCTCACCAAGAGAAGTCCAAAGCGAAATAAATAAGCTCAACAACTCTAAGTCCCCAGGATATGATAAAATTGACTCAAAGGTAGCCAAGTCTCTCTCAAAAAAATGCATATTGTTTCTTACCCTAATCTACAACTCCATTCTAAGATTATCACACTTTCCACCGCAATGGAAATGTGCTGAGATTATTATGATCCCCAAGCCCAATAAACCAGAGAACGATGTTTCATCATATAGGCCAATTAGCTTATTGCCAATTTTTTCCAAAATCTACGAACGATTATTTTCACAGAGACTACTTCCTGTTCTAGAAACACGAAATATCATCCCAGATCATCAGTTTGGTTTCCGTCACAAGCATGGAACACCGGAACAATGTCATCGCATTGTAAATATTATTACTGACACATTTGAAAGAAAAATGTATTGCTCCGCAGTGTTTTTAGATGTGAAACAGGCATTTGACAGGGTATGGCATGAAGGGCTTTTGTATAAGCTAAAAAGAATTTTACCAACTCCATTCTATTTGTTTTTTAAATCTTACCTTAAAGAACGAACATTTTATGTAAAAGTCTGTGATGAATGTTCCAATATTTGCCAAATTAATGCTGGTGTACCACAAGGTAGTGTCCTAGGCCCAGTAGTATATACAATTTACACATCAGATATGCCATTAACAGACGACGTTACTGTAGCAACCTACGCTGATGACACTGCTATAATATCATCAAATGAATCACCGGCTGAAGCGTCCTCCTTAGTTCAAATCGAATTAAACCTAATACAACAATGGCTAAGAAAATGGAAGATTTCTATCAACACAGAAAAATCGAATCATGTAACTTTTACACTTAGAAGAGAAGAATGCCCTTCACTATATATCAACGGCACTGAAATCCCGAAAACGAACAGTGTCAAATATTTAGGAATGCATCTGGATAGAAGACTCACGTGGAAAAAACACATCCAAGCAAAAAAGCAGCATCTTAATGTAAAAACTAAGAAAATGTATTGGTTATTAAGACCAAATTCAAATCTAAGTCTTTCAAACAAAGTAAGATTATATAAATCTATTTTAAAGCCAGTTTGGACATATGGCATTCAGCTATGGGGAACTTCGAGTACCTCCAACGTAGAAATATTGCAACGTTATCAATCAAAGACCCTTCGATGTATAGCTGATGCTCCATGGTTTGTAACTAATAAAAGAATCCATGAAGATCTTAAAATACCTTGGGTTAAAGATGAAATAAACAGGTTTAGTTCCCGATACATAGATCGACTAAGCGATCATTGTAATCCTTTAGCTATATCTTTATTAGACGAAACGGAAGAAGTTAGAAGACTGAAAAGATTACATGTATTAGACCTGCCTTATAGGCAATAGCATTGTAAATTTGTATTTAATACAATATTAGAAATGCCGTATGGGCAATAGCGTTGTAAATTTGTATTTAATGTAAATAATGTACATAATGTATCATAAAACTTGTAAATATATAGTAGAAAATATAAAAAAAAAATTTTAAGATTAGTTTATTAAACTTGCTGAAGTTTAATAACGTATGTTATGCTCCTTTTGTATTATCAAATTTACTAAATATTGTTAAAATAGATTGTAAATAAAATTTTTAAAATACTAAAGAAAAAAAAAAAAAAAAAAAGATTCTGAGACAGTTTTTCTATAGAAAAAGTCTCAGATTCTGAGACAGTTTTTCTATAGAAAAAGTCTCAGATTCTGAGACAGTTTTTCTATAGAAAAAGTCTCAGATTCTGAGACAGTTTTTCTATAGAAAAAGTCTCAGATTCTGAGACAGTTTTTCTATAGAAAAAGTCTCAGATTCTGAGACAGTTTTTCTATAGAAAAAGTCTCAGATTCTGAGACAGTTTTTCTATAGAAAAAGTCTCAGATTCTGAGACAGTTTTTCTATAGAAAAAGTCTCAGATTCTGAGACAGTTTTTCTATAGAAAAAGTCTCAGATTCTGAGACAGTTTTTCTATAGAAAAAGTCTCAGATTCTGAGACAGTTTTTCTATAGAAAAAGTCTCAGATTCTGAGACAGTTTTTCTATAGAAAAAGTCTCAGATTCTGAGACAGTTTTTCTATAGAAAAAGTCTCAGATTCTGAGACAGTTTTTCTATAGAAAAAGTCTCAGATTCTGAGACAGTTTTTCTATAGAAAAAGTCTCAGATTCTGAGACAGTTTTTCTATAGAAAAAGTCTCAGATTCTGAGACAGTTTTTCTATAGAAAAAGTCTCAGATTCTGAGACAGTTTTTCTATAGAAAAAGTCTCAGATTCTGAGACAGTTTTTCTATAGAAAAAGTCTCAGATTCTGAGACAGTTTTTCTATAGAAAAAGTCTCAGATTCTGAGACAGTTTTTCTATAGAAAAGGTCTCAGATTCTGAGACAGTTTTTCTATAGAAAAAGTCTCAGATTCTGAGACAGTTTTTCTATAGAAAAAGTCTCAGATTCTGAGACAGTTTTTCTATAGAAAAAGTCTCAGATTCTGAGACAGTTTTTCTATAGAAAAAGTCTCAGATTCTGAGACAGTTTTTCTATAGAAAAAGTCTCAGATTCTGAGACAGTTTTTCTATAGAAAAAGTCTCAGATTCTGAGACAGTTTTTCTATAGAAAAAGTCTCAGATTCTGAGACAGTTTTTCTATAGAAAAAGTCTCAGATTCTGAGACAGTTTTTCTATAGAAAAAGTCTCAGATTCTGAGACAGTTTTTCTATAGAAAAAGTCTCAGATTCTGAGACAGTTTTTCTATAGAAAAAGTCTCAGATTCTGAGACAGTTTTTCTATAGAAAAAGTCTCAGATTCTGAGACAGTTTTTCTATAGAAAAAGTCTCAGATTCTGAGACAGTTTTTCTATAGAAAAAGTCTCAGATTCTGAGACAGTTTTTCTATAGAAAAAGTCTCAGATTCTGAGACAGTTTTTCTATAGAAAAAGTCTCAGATTCTGAGACAGTTTTTCTATAGAAAAAGTCTCAGATTCTGAGACAGTTTTTCTATAGAAAAAGTCTCAGATTCTGAGACAGTTTTTCTATAGAAAAAGTCTCAGATTCTGAGACAGTTTTTCTATAGAAAAAGTCTCAGATTCTGAGACAGTTTTTCTATAGAAAAAGTCTCAGATTCTGAGACAGTTTTTCTATAGAAAAAGTCTCAGATTCTGAGACAGTTTTTCTATAGAAAAAGTCTCAGATTCTGAGACAGTTTTTCTATAGAAAAAGTCTCAGATTCTGAGACAGTTTTTCTATAGAAAAAGTCTCAGATTCTGAGACAGTTTTTCTATAGAAAAAGTCTCAGATTCTGAGACAGTTTTTCTATAGAAAAAGTCTCAGATTCTGAGACAGTTTTTCTATAGAAAAAGTCTCAGATTCTGAGACAGTTTTTCTATAGAAAAAGTCTCAGATTCTGAGACAGTTTTTCTATAGAAAAAGTCTCAGATTCTGAGACAGTTTTTCTATAGAAAAAGTCTCAGATTCTGAGACAGTTTTTCTATAGAAAAAGTCTCAGATTCTGAGACAGTTTTTCTATAGAAAAAGTCTCAGATTCTGAGACAGTTTTTCTATAGAAAAAGTCTCAGATTCTGAGACAGTTTTTCTATAGAAAAAGTCTCAGATTCTGAGACAGTTTTTCTATAGAAAAAGTCTCAGATTCTGAGACAGTTTTTCTATAGAAAAAGTCTCAGATTCTGAGACAGTTTTTCTATAGAAAAAGTCTCAGATTCTGAGACAGTTTTTCTATAGAAAAAGTCTCAGCTTCTGAGACAGTTTTTCTATAGAAAAAGTCTTAGATTCTGAGACAGTTTTTCTATAGAAAAAGTCTCAGATTCTGAGACAGTTTTTCTATAGAAAAAGTCTCAGATTCTGAGACAGTTTTTCTATAGAAAAAGTCTCAGATTCTGAGACAGTTTTTCTATAGAAAAAGTCTCAGATTCTGAGACAGTTTTTCTATAGAAAAAGTCTCAGATTCTGAGACAGTTTTTCTATAGAAAAAGTCTCAGATTCTGAGACAGTTTTTCTATAGAAAAAGTCTCAGATTCTGAGACAGTTTTTCTATAGAAAAAGTCTCAGATTCTGAGACAGTTTTTCTATAGAAAAAGTCTCAGATTCTGAGACAGTTTTTCTATAGAAAAAGTCTCAGATTCTGAGACAGTTTTTCTATAGAAAAAGTCTCAGATTCTGAGACAGTTTTTCTATAGAAAAAGTCTCAGATTCTGAGACAGTTTTTCTATAGAAAAAGTCTCAGATTCTGAGACAGTTTTTCTATAGAAAAAGTCTCAGATTCTGAGACAGTTTTTCTATAGAAAAAGTCTCAGATTCTGAGACAGTTTTTCTATAGAAAAAGTCTCAGATTCTGAGACAGTTTTTCTATAGAAAAAGTCTCAGATTCTGAGACAGTTTTTCTATAGAAAAAGTCTCAGATTCTGAGACAGTTTTTCTATAGAAAAAGTCTCAGATTCTGAGACAGTTTTTCTATAGAAAAAGTCTCAGATTCTGAGACAGTTTTTCTATAGAAAAAGTCTCAGATTCTGAGACAGTTTTTCTATAGAAAAAGTCTCAGATTCTGAGACAGTTTTTCTATAGAAAAAGTCTCAGATTCTGAGACAGTTTTTCTATAGAAAAAGTCTCAGATTCTGAGACAGTTTTTCTATAGAAAAAGTCTCAGATTCTGAGACAGTTTTTCTATAGAAAAAGTCTCAGATTCTGAGACAGTTTTTCTATAGAAAAAGTCTCAGATTCTGAGACAGTTTTTCTATAGAAAAAGTCTCAGATTCTGAGACAGTTTTTCTATAGAAAAAGTCTCAGATTCTGAGACAGTTTTTCTATAGAAAAAGTCTCAGATTCTGAGACAGTTTTTCTATAGAAAAAGTCTCAGATTCTGAGACAGTTTTTCTATAGAAAAAGTCTCAGATTCTGAGACAGTTTTTCTATAGAAAAAGTCTCAGATTCTGAGACAGTTTTTCTATAGAAAAAGTCTCAGATTCTGAGACAGTTTTTCTATAGAAAAAGTCTCAGATTCTGAGACAGTTTTTCTATAGAAAAAGTCTCAGATTCTGAGACAGTTTTTCTATAGAAAAAGTCTCAGATTCTGAGACAGTTTTTCTATAGAAAAAGTCTCAGATTCTGAGACAGTTTTTCTATAGAAAAAGTCTCAGATTCTGAGACAGTTTTTCTATAGAAAAAGTCTCAGATTCTGAGACAGTTTTTCTATAGAAAAAGTCTCAGATTCTGAGACAGTTTTTCTATAGAAAAAGTCTCAGATTCTGAGACAGTTTTTCTATAGAAAAAGTCTCAGATTCTGAGACAGTTTTTCTATAGAAAAAGTCTCAGATTCTGAGACAGTTTTTCTATAGAAAAAGTCTCAGATTCTGAGACAGTTTTTCTATAGAAAAAGTCTCAGATTCTGAGACAGTTTTTCTATAGAAAAAGTCTCAGATTCTGAGACAGTTTTTCTATAGAAAAAGTCTCAGATTCTGAGACAGTTTTTCTATAGAAAAAGTCTCAGATTCTGAGACAGTTTTTCTATAGAAAAAGTCTCAGATTCTGAGACAGTTTTTCTATAGAAAAAGTCTCAGATTCTGAGACAGTTTTTCTATAGAAAAAGTCTCAGCTTCTGAGACAGTTTTTCTATAGAAAAAGTCTCAGATTCTGAGACAGTTTTTCTATAGAAAAAGTCTCAGATTCTGAGACAGTTTTTCTATAGAAAAAGTCTCAGATTCTGAGACAGTTTTTCTATAGAAAAAGTCTCAGATTCTGAGACAGTTTTTCTATAGAAAAAGTCTCAGATTCTGAGACAGTTTTTCTATAGAAAAAGTCTCAGATTCTGAGACAGTTTTTCTATAGAAAAAGTCTCAGATTCTGAGACAGTTTTTCTATAGAAAAAGTCTCAGATTCTGAGACAGTTTTTCTATAGAAAAAGTCTCAGATTCTGAGACAGTTTTTCTATAGAAAAAGTCTCAGATTCTGAGACAGTTTTTCTATAGAAAAAGTCTCAGATTCTGAGACAGTTTTTCTATAGAAAAAGTCTCAGATTCTGAGACAGTTTTTCTATAGAAAAAGTCTCAGATTCTGAGACAGTTTTTCTATAGAAAAAGTCTCAGATTCTGAGACAGTTTTTCTATAGAAAAAGTCTCAGATTCTGAGACAGTTTTTCTATAGAAAAAGTCTCAGATTCTGAGACAGTTTTTCTATAGAAAAAGTCTCAGATTCTGAGACAGTTTTTCTATAGAAAAAGTCTCAGATTCTGAGACAGTTTTTCTATAGAAAAAGTCTCAGATTCTGAGACAGTTTTTCTATAGAAAAAGTCTCAGATTCTGAGACAGTTTTTCTATAGAAAAAGTCTCAGATTCTGAGACAGTTTTTCTATAGAAAAAGTCTCAGATTCTGAGACAGTTTTTCTATAGAAAAAGTCTCAGATTCTGAGACAGTTTTTCTATAGAAAAAGTCTCAGATTCTTAGACAGTTTTTCTATAGAAAAAGTCTCAGATTCTGAGACAGTTTTTCTATAGAAAAAGTCTCAGATTCTGAGACAGTTTTTCTATAGAAAAAGTCTCAGATTCTGAGACAGTTTTTCTATAGAAAAAGTCTCAGATTCTGAGACAGTTTTTCTATAGAAAAAGTCTCAGATTCTGAGACAGTTTTTCTATAGAAAAAGTCTCAGATTCTGAGACAGTTTTTCTATAGAAAAAGTCTCAGATTCTGAGACAGTTTTTCTATAGAAAAAGTCTCAGATTCTGAGACAGTTTTTCTATAGAAAAAGTCTCAGATTCTGAGACAGTTTTTCTATAGAAAAAGTCTCAGATTCTGAGACAGTTTTTCTATAGAAAAAGTCTCAGATTCTGAGACAGTTTTTCTATAGAAAAAGTCTCAGATTCTGAGACAGTTTTTCTATAGAAAAAGTCTCAGATTCTGAGACAGTTTTTCTATAGAAAAAGTCTCAGATTCTGAGACAGTTTTTCTATAGAAAAAGTCTCAGATTCTGAGACAGTTTTTCTATAGAAAAAGTCTCAGATTCTGAGACAGTTTTTCTATAGAAAAAGTCTCAGATTCTGAGACAGTTTTTCTATAGAAAAAGTCTCAGATTCTGAGACAGTTTTTCTATAGAAAAAGTCTCAGATTCTGAGACAGTTTTTCTATAGAAAAAGTCTCAGATTCTGAGACAGTTTTTCTATAGAAAAAGTCTCAGATTCTGAGACAGTTTTTCTATAGAAAAAGTCTCAGATTCTGAGACAGTTTTTCTATAGAAAAAGTCTCAGATTCTGAGACAGTTTTTCTATAGAAAAAGTCTCAGATTCTGAGACAGTTTTTCTATAGAAAAAGTCTCAGATTCTGAGACAGTTTTTCTATAGAAAAAGTCTCAGATTCTGAGACAGTTTTTCTATAGAAAAAGTCTCAGATTCTGAGACAGTTTTTCTATAGAAAAAGTCTCAGCTTCTGAGACAGTTTTTCTATAGAAAAAGTCTCAGATTCTGAGACAGTTTTTCTATAGAAAAAGTCTCAGCTTCTGAGACAGTTTTTCTATAGAAAAAGTCTCAGATTCTGAGACAGTTTTTCTATAGAAAAAGTCTCAGATTCTGAGACAGTTTTTCTATAGAAAAAGTCTCAGATTCTGAGACAGTTTTTCTATAGAAAAAGTCTCAGATTCTGAGACAGTTTTTCTATAGAAAAAGTCTCAGATTCTGAGACAGTTTTTCTATAGAAAAAGTCTCAGATTCTGAGACAGTTTTTCTATAGAAAAAGTCTCAGATTCTGAGACAGTTTTTCTATAGAAAAAGTCTCAGATTCTGAGACAGTTTTTCTATAGAAAAAGTCTCAGATTCTGAGACAGTTTTTCTATAGAAAAAGTCTCAGATTCTGAGACAGTTTTTCTATAGAAAAAGTCTCAGATTCTGAGACAGTTTTTCTATAGAAAAAGTCTCAGATTCTGAGACAGTTTTTCTATAGAAAAAGTCTCAGATTCTGAGACAGTTTTTCTATAGAAAAAGTCTCAGATTCTGAGACAGTTTTTCTATAGAAAAAGTCTCAGATTCTGAGACAGTTTTTCTATAGAAAAAGTCTCAGATTCTGAGACAGTTTTTCTATAGAAAAAGTCTCAGATTCTGAGACAGTTTTTCTATAGAAAAAGTCTCAGATTCTGAGACAGTTTTTCTATAGAAAAAGTCTCAGATTCTGAGACAGTTTTTCTATAGAAAAAGTCTCAGATTCTGAGACAGTTTTTCTATAGAAAAAGTCTCAGATTCTGAGACAGTTTTTCTATAGAAAAAGTCTCAGATTTTGAGACAGTTTTTCTATAGAAAAAGTCTCAGTCTCTATAGAAAAACTCTCAGATTCTGAGACAGTTTTTCTATAGAAAAAGTCTCAGATTCTGAGACAGTTTTTCTATAGAAAAAGTTAACTTTCTGAGACAGTTTTTCTATAGAAAAAGTTAACTTACAGGGACTGTTAAATTTTTGCTAACAATATTAAGCAAAAGTGTAGCCAAGGTAACGCCGAACAACTCTTCTGAACATACCAACACAATCTGAACGTGTTTAGGCACTCTAAATAGCTCATAAAGACCAACCTGTACATTAAAATGTATGTTTTTGGCTAGACTATACTTTTATAGCAATTTTTTTACATTTTTTATGTCAGAGTTAGTTCAAAGTCCTGCATGTAGGTCCAGAGGATTTTAAAATGCTATTTGGCCCGCCCCTTTTTATGGGCGTGGATATAAGAATGAATTCAAATAATAATTAAATTGTATTACTTAAATGCAAAATGCATAATAAATGATTTTGTAAACATTTATCGCGAGGGGAAGGTGCCCCCAACATAACTCACCGACTACCAACAACCCCCACACCTCCGAAAACTCCCTGCAATTTTTTTACATATTTGGGGTATAAGGATTCGACACAGCCGAGTTAAAGTTGTTTTTGACTTTAATTGTTATTGTTACATTGCTTGTGCTGCTGATTTCAATAGTTTAAAGTTTTATCGTTCCTGCGATCGCGAACATTACAATTTACGGTTTCCTTAACTATGCAGCATGTATATTTAAAAAATTTTAGTATTTGTTTCGGGCGTTAGAAAAATTAGTTGAGAACTGAATACATTTTTAAATATTTTTTTAAATTTTTGATGTCTGAGTTTGAAAAAAATCTACTTAGAAATATTTTTAAAATTTTTTTTAAAAAATGTCTATATATAATTCATTTTGCAGCGCGACCGTCGTATCTCATTTAATATTTGCTCAATACTTATAGAATTGATATGTAATATATACTGATACATTATATGTTTGAGACACTATAACAAAAGACAAATAATAGCTCCGTTTTTTTTTTTTTTTGTTTTACAATATGTTTTGTATACTTTTTGTTACTTATTTGAAGACGCAGATTTTGATAAAAAGACAAGTCAGACTGAAGAAAAGAAAATGGCGAAAAACCGAAAGATCAATACCACGATGAACTAGAATTATTCGAGGACTATGAGGATTTAGATGATAATAGTCCCCTTATTTCCCGGTTCTCGGTATTCCCGGGAATACCGGTATTCCCGGTTCTGGTACCGGTTTCCCGGTTCTAGATATATTCCCGGGAATACCGGTATTCCCGGTTCTGATCCTGGTACTGGTTCTCAAAAAACAAAAAAATACCATACCATAAAATATTAAGATTACACCATTTAATCAGTATTTGAGAAATATTAAGTTGTGTTTGTAAAATTATTTAAAAATCAAGTAATTTTTTTTTTCTTTAAATTCATAAAAAAAATAGGAAATGGTGTTTTTCACATGTTTTGTATTATTTTTTGGTAAAAGCGAAGAATAAATTTTATTTTATTTTAATTTTACGGTACTGACCGTAGGCACTAGATGATAGTGATGATGATGATGCGTATGAATTTAGAGAAGAGTTTTATATGTATAGTGGTCTCTCTGAATAAAAATTAAAAATTAAAAAAAAAATTTGTGGTCCACCTTAAGTGTTAAAGACAGATGGTAGGTATGTTCCGTGAAAATGTTGGGGTGGAACTAACATTGAGGGTCGGTCATACATTTGACTCGTCTAGGAGCACCATTGTGACAGAGCGGTAGAAGCAGTTTTAAAAAATATAATCTTTGTATGGGACCACTCTTTGGGAGTGCACCCAGTGCTTAGGTATGTTTGGCAAAAATGTTAGGAAGCGAAAATTAATGGGGGTCGGTTTACATTTTATCCATCTAGAGGCAACTGCGGGTGCTTTTTGTGGATTTTTTTAGTCAAAAACGACTATTTTTAAGGTGCAGAGTGGTCTTTATGAGCTGTTTAGAGTGCCTAAACACGTTCAGATTGTTTGTGGTATATTCAGAAGAGTTGTTCAGCTTTACCTTGGCTACACTTTTGCCAAATATTGTTAGGAAAAATTTAACAGTCCCAGTAAGTTGTACTGAAAAAAGTGAAAAACCCATATTTTTTCCTACACTCAAAAAAATACGTCAGTAAAAAAGTTTGTAAAATGGTTTGTAACCCAACTTTACAGGTTTTTTACTAATTCTTACTAAAAAAATATTTTTTAGTAATTCTTTTTTGTAAACTCGTGTTACAAACTATTGATTTTTTACTGATTTTTTAAAAAATTTTTCAGTTGATTTTTTAAAAATTATCGTACTAACTTTTGATAATTATTTTGTAAATTTTACAATATTATTTAGTAAATTTTGTTTTTTTTTTTTTTTTTCTAGAAAAAAATACACTTTATTAAAAAATTTAAATTTTATTAAAATATTTGGAAATTAAAAAGAGCATTAAAAAATATATATTATTATTATTTTTTTTTTTCTTTTAATGTTAAAACAGTGGACCAACGCTTTGATGAATATTAATAATATATTTATGTTTATTACTTTTAAAATTGAACCACTCTTATTTGCATTTGTTTTTTCCAATTAAAGAAGCACAAATAAAAAAGGAAGGAAATATAGTGAAAAGAAGATATGCAAAAACAACATAATAGAATAAATTATTTTTTCTTTGTTCTCAACTGGCGTTACTTTTTTCCTTATGCTTCCTATGAATAGTTTTTTTTTTTTGTTCTCGTGTGTCTTTATTGAAAGGTTGATTTTTTTTTTTACTGAGAGTAGTATTGACAATTTTGTGTCTCTTCATAAATTGTGAATCACAATACAGCAGCAGACAGAAACATTTTTTTATACAGACAACAGCAAAAAAAATAAATGAGGATATTTTTCTGTCTGCCGCTTGCTGTTGTATTGTGAAGAGACTCTGTGTAATTTCCGTTATTTCTTTCTTTATTTTCTTTAGTCACAAAATAATACTCGAAAGTTAAACGTCGCGACACGGACGAAATGAACAAAAAAATTAATAACAAACAAATATTACAACACAAGGAGGTAACCAAATATTACAACACAAGGAGGTAACCAAATATTTTTTATTTCAAATTAACTCGTTTTGTTTGGATAATAAAACCCACGTAAAACATTATAGGAAATGCTGAAAACAGGTAGCAATTGTATATTTATGTGTTTCATTTAAAATATTATATTGATATTTTCAATTCTAGAACATCATGCACAAATACCAACACATATTCAACATGTAAACAACACAATTTTCAAAGCATTAATGTTATTTCCAACAACAATTGATTTTCTTTTTTAGGATAACAAATAAAACCCTCGTAAAACAAAATAGGAAATGCTGAAACAGGTAACAATTGTATATTTATGTGTTCCATTTAAAAAATTATGTTGATATTTTTTATTCTAGAACATCATACACAAATAAATACATATATTCAACATCGCAACAACACAATTTTCAACGCATTAATGTGATGTGGTACGTATAATTTCTATTAAAAAAATTGTGTTTAATATTTTCTCTTATATATTTTAGATCAACAATTCTAACAAAAATTGAGTTTCATTGGAATAGTAATTGGCGGCAACAAGCGCAATACGCAGTTTACATATTGTACAAAAATACCAAAAATTATAAATACACAATTTACATTTTTTTTACAAAAAAAGTTAATAATATTTACAAATGGGTTTTAAAATTTATTTTACAAAAATTGTACAGAAAAATTCTGTATTACTAATTTTTACCAGTTATTTTGAGTTTACTAAAATTTGAAAACCAAAGTTTGTAATGGTAACTGAAAAAGTTATCGGGCACAAATTGAAAACTTTTTTAGTAATGGTAACAGACTTTTTTGTAAGGAATACTAACATATTTTTATGAGTGTATGTTTTTTCAAAAAAACTCCATGAAAAATATATTTTTTTGGCATAAAATGTTGAAAGAATTTGTTCAGTGGATTATAAGCCACATTATTGCCAGATATAGATAAGACGTTGCACGAAAACTTATTAAAATTTTGGGCAAAAACTGAGGATACCATATTTTGAGGGTCATACTGCTTTTCAGAAACTTTGGAGGCCCATAAAAAGGAATTGGTCACCAATCTGGACAATCCGAGTATAGAGTTTTACTACCTTTTAGTAGTACAATCGAACCCATATAGTCAACTTCTTGTGTTTTTTTCACTCTTGCACAGTGTAATCAATAGTTAAAAACAACAACATGTTCAGTTGTTTTTACCGTAATATGTAGTGGACGACATACTTTTTTGAGTGCAATTTCGTACCACTCAAAATACATTCAAAATTATTTTTTTTTTTTTGACCGTTTTAATACTGCAATGTAAATTTTCAAATACTTTATGTAAACGCATTTTTTCCGAGGAATATTTTTAATCATATGTATGTATTTTTTTTTTTATATCTCTCATAGTATTCGAGAAAATTCGATTATTGTAATTTTTTCCAATTCAACCGCGATTTTTGCAAAAAGTGCTTAATCGAAGATTTTGGTTTTTGTTGATAAATTTTTCTTAGACATCCCAAATACATATTAAAAAAAAAAAAATATAGTATTCGCACTTCTAGGTTAGAACTGTCTCGGATCACTCGAGATTGACATTAATTAAATAATACTTATTCGTTATTCGAAAATCGTCATTTTAAAATTATTCATACAAGAGTTTGATTTTGTTTGCTCGATTTTCTTGATCGGTTGGCAACTCTAATATTTACTCATCCATTAATTAATGTATTTTTTTAAATCTAATCTTCTGTTTTTGTCTCTTACAGGTGCGCATGATTTGCAGCAATAACAGAAAATACATTAAAAACCTTGATATCGTAAGGAAGTGTGGATGCACTAAAAAGTGCTACTGACTGAAAGATGCGACTACCCAAATGCATAACGGCAGCTTAGATACAAATTTAGAACAACATAGCAATATCAACATATTAAGTAGTAGTAATATTAGTAATTATAATATAAAAAGTAATAGTAACTTTAAATTAGATGATAGTTTTAAGGTAACTGAAAAACTATTTCATTCATATACTAAAAGTAAAAACGGGATCCACTTAAGGGTCGGTGACGAACAAACTTTTTCTGATAACACAACTAACAGTCAGGCGGGAAATGGTAATGACTATATAAATGAATATGAGTCTGATGACATTGAAAACAGCGAGGACAAAGAACTTATGCAATTAAATCCAAGTACTGACTTTTACGACGACGTGGATGACCACCTGTACGAAGACGAATCTGAGTTGTTACCTGAATCGGAGGAATTAGTGCAATCATCTATTAATGACGGAGTGACTGAAGAGGAAGAAGATATGGGTTACGATGAAGACGATGAGCGCATTGCAATTACCGTTGAACGACCAAAGGAAATGCCTTCTCGTATAAACATTAAAAATGATAAAGATGTTGCAAATATTGAGGGTAGTGGAAGCCTTGGCAAGTCTTCATTAAAAGTCAACCCCAACGACAGATTAAGATTTGATTATATAAATTCTTATCGACGAAAACAGCACAAGCAATTTGCTGACAGTTATGTTGGAGTTGTTGCATCGGAAGTTGACTTGCGAGAAAGCAGCGGCAATTTTGCTAACGATGATGAAGATAATGATGACGACAACGATGAAGATAATGATAGCGAAGGGTTTTTTAACTCAAAGCGGAAGTCTAATAGCCGTTACTTCCGGAAAAATACAAACGATGCTATAAAAATAATATCAACACCTTTAGGCAAAGTGGGCATAGTATATCAACAGACTTCTTCTTCGCTTGCAGAGGATAAAGTATCTAAAAATGTTGATAAGAAATCTACATCGCTTACCGATTTTGACGCACTGTCGCCGGATCCGGAGAGCAGTCATCGTTTGGCGTCTTCTCACCCGAAAATTACACCGGTCTTAACAGCCGATGGCAAGGTTGCCCTGCTTTATCGCGGAGACTCCGAAAACTCTAAATACGAACCTATTAGAAACCTTACAACGCATAAATTCAATAAAAGTATCGAACCAAGTGCAGATAAAAAAACAAGCGGAAGCTCTAGTAATACGGACGGCAATAGTAGTGAATACGACGACTCTGAATCCGTAGCAGACTTTGAAGATGACATTGACCCGAAATTCGGATCTAATCGTGATCTAGGCAACGTTAATAAAAATGCCGCAGGTATTAAACTGACGACGAAAGGGGAACAGGCGGCAATTCTACCAGCGCCCGAAGTAGCACCTACAACTGGATCATTTATTATAAGGCCAACAGACTCCGTTTTGCCTATGATAAACCGACCCTTATCTGAAGTGCTGGGAATCAAAAAGAACCAGTTTAAACAGTTCCGCATTAAAGACACCTCCACCACTGAATCCCCGTCAAGATCATTGGCAGGAGCTAATATAGATTATTCGGACACAACGACATTACATTTCCTCACAAAGGTGAATTTAGCGGATTATCCAACATCATCGCGTACACGTAATTTTGATTTTGACTTTAGTCGTGACAGTACAATGCTCGATGAAAGATCACGAAACAAAGAGCAGCAAGGTAAATCTCAGCTCAATACTAACTTACAAGGACACCTAAATCTGGATGAAAGCAATGATGTGGTTGATATAACAAATGAGGAGATTCTCTCAAAAACGGAAGTTGTAAATTTGGCGATTATTCCACACTTTGATGAAGAGCTTGAAAGGCTGCAGAGATTACGGGAATACGAAGATCGCCGGCATCATCGCCAACGGCATCGACAGAAACAAAATGACGAGGATTTATCTGGTATACATTGCATCATGCAGGCCATGATGGGTATAGCTGCAATATCAACAGTATTTGGTATGCTCGGTACATTTTTCAAACAACGCATTCTAGATCAGTTACGTCTTATGCACTGGTAGTACAACAAGGGTATTCGATTGTATCATGCACTACAATTGAATACCACCCCTTCCTCCACGATCAAAGTCACATTTATTTTTTTGGCATTGTTATTGTTATTCCTATTAAATTTTTTTAAAAACAACTCGTCATCGAACAATATATCGAACAACAGAAAGGTATTTTTATACTTACCTGAGACAAAGAAATTGTGCCACATTGTAAAGTCAGGTTGCATCAGATTATATTCGATTTTTTGGCATTATTGTATTTGATGCAATGCCACTAATAGTCGTGACTATTATTTAATAGATATAAAAAAAAAAATTAATGGTCGCCACCAAAACAGATAACGCTCAGAAAGCTTTCCGAAAAAATAGGTTTTTTGGGCATGGTTCTTACACTTTAATTGGGCAGATTAATCACCTCTAAAAGTTTAGGGGCTACCAATCAGATCTTTACAAAATTCACATTATTGGAATGCTTAACAATTTCTCTTGTAAAATACTTTTATAGAGCATCCAATTACAAACCATATTAAACTAGTTAATCCACAACATGTCCGTGTAAAATCTCGCACTGAATCCGAGAATGAAGTCCAAAGTTTTAAAAGTATAAATAAATTTTGAGAAATTGATAACTTTTCGAATTTTTAACATTTTATTTAAATAAAAAATATCTCCAGACCAAATCCATGAATTTTTAAAGCAAAGCTAATTGGGTAGTTTATCATCCTCTATACAATATTTTTCAATCTCATTATCGCTTTCAAATCTACTTATCGACTATTTCACTTCAATTTAAACGAAATTTAGAAAAACAAAAAATCTATTGTAAATTTTACAAAGTTAAAAATTTTATTATTTTTTTTTCTGTATGCTGTATACATATTTAAAGTTGAAGTCTGTTATATTACAAATAAAATAAGATGTTTTTTGATAAAATCCGTCAAAAATTTTAGGTACTTGAATATGAACAATATGAATAAATTCAGTTTTTTACAAATACAAATATAACTGTATTTGTATAAAAGCTGAATTTTTGTGTTTTTATTCAAATGAACAGTTTGTGCGTATAAGAGCGAAAAGACAACTTTTTTGCATAAATGTATATTTTGGCAGAGCTCTGCAATCCTCTGCAAAAATGTTGACTTTTTAGTTCCCAAAAAAAATATTTCGTATTTTTTTACATTTATTTTTTTAAATTGGGTAAACTAACGCACAATTTCAATTAAATATAAAACAAAAATTTTAATTTTGCAATGAAATTTACTTTTTCAAATTCCTGTGAAATTGAAGCAAAATTGTTGATATATCGATTAATAGCTTCTTAGGCGATAATCACTGATGCCATTTTTTTGGAATTCTCTTTTGCTTTTTTGACATTCTTAGAGGCATTTTTTTTTAATACTTTTTCTTAAAAAATGCGCATTTCCGAAGAACCTTTTTTAAGAAAAAATATTTTAAAGAAATTGCCCTTAAGAAGATCACAAAAGCAAAAGAGAATTCCAAAAAAAGGGTAAAATGGCATCAGTGCCGATAATCATATTGAAAATGTTGTATGCATACTAGAGTGTCCCTTATTTTGGAAATGTTCGAAATGTTGAGACGGTACCCGCTCATTTTTTTCCTTTTGACTTAAAAATAACTCAGGAAAAATTTTACGCCCCTAGGACCACGCCTTCCCTACGCGACGGGGCCTTAAAGAGCGGGGCCTTAAAAATCATTTTTCCATACAAACCAAAAAAATTTTTTTTTGATTTTTAATTTTTTTGTTATTATTTATTATATTACTTGGTTTGCTTATTCACGACAAAAAATTTGATTTTGGTGGGATAAGTCTTTCAGCGCTAAAAAATTTTTAGCAAAAAAAAATTTTGAGCCGCCGGGGTCCTACAGTAAAAAATTTTTAAAAAATATTTTTTTTTAGTTTTGACCAGCAACGGTTTTAGCTGCTATGTTGCTTTAAATGATATATATTCCAAAAAAAAAATTATTCATATCTGTGACATCTTTATCTTTTTCGAAAAAAAAATTTTGAGCCGTAGGGATCCTACGGTAAAAAATTTTTAAAAAATATTTTTTTTTAGTTTTGAAAAGTAACGGTTTTAGTTGTTATGTTGTTTTTAATGATATATATTCCAAAAAAAATATTTTTCATATTTGTGACATCTTTATCGTGTATCGAAATAAATCAACAATGCATTTTTTACCCTTTTTTAGAACACGATAAAGATGTCACAGATACAAAAAATATTTTTTTATGAATATATATCATTTAAAGCAACATAGCAGCTAAACCCGTTGCTGGTCAAAACTAAAAAAAAATATTTTTTAAAAATTTTTTACTGTAGGACCCCGGCGGCTCAAAATTTTTTTTTGCGAAAAATTTTTTAGCGCTGAAAGACTTATCCCACCAATATCAAATTTTTTGTCGTGAATAAGCAAACCAAGTAATATAATAAATAATAACAAAAAAATTAAAAATCAAAAAAAATTTTGTTTGGTTTGTATGGAAAAATGATTTTTAAGGCCCCGCTCTTTAAGGCCCCGTCGCGTAGGGAAGGCGTGGTCCTAGGGGCGTAAAATTTTTCCTGAGTTATTTTTAAGTCAAAAGGAAAAAAATGAGCGGGTACCGTCTCAAGATTTCCAACATTTCCAAAATAAGGGACACTCTAATGCATACTAAGGGTGTTCTTAATAGTAAGGGAAAAATTTAAAGTGTTTTTATTGCTTGGCACTGGGCAAATTATTGTTCCTTTATACTAAAAACTTAAAAAAAAAATTTGGAGTTAATCCGATAACTTTAAGTGGACGCGGAAACGAACTGAAGTTTGAAAAACGGATTACAGGGGGGAAAATTACTTTTTACTGATTTTCTAAATTTTTTCGATATTTAAAGTTAAGTTTGAATTCAAATGGTTACAGGACTGTGATGTGGAGTACATTACCTTTGTAATAAGGCAAAATTATAATTTTTTTTTTGGGATTGGCGTCATCCTCTTTAACCTAACCTAACCTGTAATAAGGCAATAGAAACTAAAATCGGTTAAAAATCAGCCAAGTTATAACAACTGCCCCGGGCAACTAGTGTGTGGAGGACAACTTGATCAAAGATTTCGAGTTCCATTTTTTAAATTAATTGAAATTATCAACTATTGCAAGATTTTTTTATTCTTTAAGTCCCAACTAAGGTGATAGATATTTTTCATATTGTGTTATGCTAACTTGTTTTAAATTAATGGTAAAAAGGCCTACATTTTTTTAACCCTGTTTTCAAATCTCCAATTTTAAACTTTTATTTTTTTTGGCAAAAAAAAATTAAAAAATCGCACATTGGACCATAGGATTTTGTTGAGCACATATAAGGGAATAAAAATTACAAAAATTGTAGACATTCCTTTTTTCATTAGGCTAGTTCAGCGATTTTATTTCGGCGGATTTCGAGATAATAGGTATTTTGGTAACTTTTTTTTAGCTTTGAGTTAATTGTTTTATTTTTTTTTAGCAAACTTCTTATGTTTTCTACCGAATTATTACAGCATAATATAGAATACTTTAATTCCTTTAATAACGGCAAAATTGAGATATGAAAAATTGACACAGTTAAAGGTCAAATGTCAAGTTTTAGAAGAATTTGAATTTTTAAAGATTAACAGATTTTTTGAGCGGAAATTAATGAAACTCCTTGATGTTATTTTGATATGACTAAACATAAAAGGTTTATTATTAAAATTCAGAAAATTAACCCTTAAGTGCTATTGGGGTCTATATTTTTTTTATTTAATGGAGAAAATAGAAATATATTATTTCATAGGGTCATATAGACCCCAACATCACTTTAGAGTTAATGTTCTGAGTTTTAATAATAAACCATTAAATTTTAGACATATTAAAATAACATCAAGGAGTTTCATTAATATCCGCTCGAAAAACCTGTTAATCGTTAAAAATTCAAATTCATTTAAAATTTGACCTTTAATTGGGTCAATTTTTCATATCTCAATTTTGCCCTTATTAACGGAATTGAAGTATTCTATATTATGCTGTAATAATTCGGTAAAAAACATATGAAATTTGTTAAAAAATAATAAAAAAAATTAACTAAAAGCTAAAAAAGTTACCAAAATCACAATTATCTCGAAATCCGCCGATATAAAATCGCTGAACTAGCCTAATGAAAAAAGGAATGTCTTCAATTTTTGTAGTTTTTATACCATTATATGTGCTTAACATTCCCTTTCCATTTCCCCTTTTTAATCCGTTTTTCAAACTTCAGGTCGTTTCCGCGTCCACTTAAAGTTATCGGATTAACACCAAATTTTTTATTATTAAGTTTTTAGTACAAAGGAACCAAATCCTGCCCAGTGAAAAACAAAAATCCGAAATAAAAAGGTAAGGACACCCTTAATGTACACTAGACTGCCCAGAAAAAATCGAAGTTTTTTTCTTGGGGGTATCCCCGAATTTTATTCCGTTTTGTGCAAAAAAGTTTTTTTTTTTATTTTTAAAGAAATATCTAGAGGTCGCGCAATCGTAATATTTTAAATTGTTAAATATGTTTAATATGATAAAATATTAATAATTTTAGATAAAAAAAAAATAATACAAAATATATATCGCTCATTACTTGAGATGCCTCCCGCATCTTATTAAATGTTCTTTAATTTAATTGAAATTATGCACACAAGTACCCTATGTTAATAAATCAGTTGTTAGTTCTGAGAAAATCCATGAATTCGCGAATTTGTGGGATTTTGCAAAAATATAAACGGATTTTTAAAATTCATTTAAACAATTTTGAAATATGTTTGGACAATTTTAAAATTCATTTGGACAGTTTTAAATATATTTTAAAAATTTTAACAATTAAAAAGACAAGGTTGGTGGTTGCTGATACTTGCTGATAAATAGTAATAAATAAATGTAAGGACATCTAAAATATGTATTATCAGATTTTCGTACAGTCATCAGATTTTATTACTTTTAAAATCAACAATTCAAATTTGTGTTTATAAAAATTAAGGATGGCATCCAAAGCGAATAACGGCGGTGGTTTTACTTATTGTACTTTACACCAGTGCAATAAAGTATTGCAACTTTTTTTTGTAGACAAACAGAAAATAAAACGGGGTAAAAAAATCACGAATTCTGTTTTCCTCCTTTGTTGCTTCTCACCCCCGATTGCCTTCAAAAAAAAACTCAGCTAAAAAAGGCGTGCAAGAAAAAACGCAGTGTGTTAACTGCCTCGTTCATGTGTAAAGTAGAGGTGACATAGTATAATTGAGAATTACACATTTGATCCATGTGTAATATGTAATTCAAAAGCTCTCTTAAGGCTTATCGAATGAGATTTCAACTCATTTGTGAATTGGGTATTAATTTCAGAAATAAGAGGAGGTGGCGATTCTTGATTATTTGGGATATAGGTGTCCTACCTAAAAGCACTTAAGTACATATTTAAGTGCTTCCGGCAAGCACCAAAAACGAAATCCGACAAATTTCTTGCCATATTCTGTTGCATTTATAAAGCACTTGGACTTTTAAACTAGCATTACCCAAAAGGAAACTGGAATTAGAAAGCTTGGAGAAAATACAAATCTATACAAGCCTAAACGACCTTCGTTACAGGATTAAAAGAAACACAATGTGAAAATCAAAACTTTCCTATTTTTCTGCTGTTTTAGATTTCACTTCCGATTTACATTTTGTTTTAAATAAATATAGTTTGGTAAAAGTTATACGAATGCAATTTTTTGGTTATATGTAATTGTTTAACTTTGAGTTATTTAATTTAAACTTTGAATGGAAATGAGAACAACAGAACATAGAATTCGATTTCATGTGATTTGGAAAATTTCATGTGAATTGAAAAGAAGCCTGAAACGCAACAAAACGATAAGCACAATTTTAAATATATTTAAATTTTCCGATTTATCTGACTATAGATACTGTACCATTCACATTCCACAATAATTATATACAGCAAAAACGTGTAGATGAACAAAATGAACAAATTACAAAAAAAAAACATTGGACAAAGTCTATTCATACATGACTTAACCCTAACACCAGACACCATTTTCCATTACTACATGGAAAGCTAAAAAAGAGGCCAAAACTGAGTTACAATCAATAAAGGGGAAGTTTCTTCTGTTTAAGGTTGTAGTTGATTAAATTCCTAAACCAAATGACAAAAGAGTGTACGTAACACCTTAATTAAATTTTAATAAAATTATTAAAAAATAAATTGACTTAACCATCACTTTCAACAGGGGAAGCTTCCCTTCATTGAATGAATCCAATGGACAAAATAAGTGGTTTCTTGCATATCCCATCCTCGTTGTTCCTAGGTGTATTTAGGTAGCAAACTTTTGTAATGATGAAAACAAAAGTTAATATGTATTTGGATTTGTATTTTTTTACATAAAAGCTATTTATATTATAAGAACTTTTTATTATTAATGACTTTTTCAACAAAAGGTTGCAAAATTATGTATATTAAAAACAAAGCTCAATAGTGAATCTAAGATATATAAGAAATCATTAAAACGAACTAACATCTAAGCTGGGTAGTCGCATGTAAAAATACTGACAAATATTTATTTAATATAATCTTAAGTTATTTTAAAATCATAACTACTTAGTTTTATAAGCTAAAATAAAAACGAAAACAAGACAAAAAAAATTAACAAAAAGTTTATTTTTCTAATTTACATATTCTTTTAAGTGTATTATTTTGCAAATATAAACATAATTAAGATAACTTAAAATACATACGGAAAAATTATTTACCAACAACGCTGTATTCGAATAGGAAACCTTTTGTTTCCGCCAAGCGGGTCGCCAGATGTGACGATTTATCGTCATTTTGACGAATTTTTCATGAAATTTTGCAAAATAAGGATTGACGATTTTTTGTTTTGATTTCCATACATTTTTACGATTTTTGTCAACTCCACTTTTTTTCACAAAAACGAAAATCAGGCAGCTGATTTCTATTTTATAAATATTTTTTCTTGATAATTAATTGCACTCTTGAACAAATTCAGAGAAATTCGTACTTCTTTGAACCTCCTAATTCCAAGTCTGCCTTCTAAATTTTTCTATCACCGTACCGTTTTGAAAAAGCGCTAATTTTGCACCTTTTGGGTCTCCCCTGCACTCAAAGAAAAAGCTTCTTCATATTAATGAAAAGTTACATCAATATGATGAAATGTTACATCATTTTCGTCCAATGGAACTTGTCATCAATATTATGAAGCTGTGCCATCAATAACATTTTTTTATTTGAAAAATAAGAAAAAAAATAAATTTTATTTTTTTTTTTTTGATTTTATTTGATTTTATTTAATTTATTTTTATTTACTTATAATTGTTTGTTATTTTCTAATTTTTAAAAACTTACTTCTTATTTTTGTATCCACCAAGATTTAAACACGCCGGACATCTTGTTCGTTGGGCTTAGCCTCTAGCCACTTGTCTACAGAGCACCAACAAATAATAACGATAAAAAGCCGGTTTGTTTGTTGTGTGCTAAAAATAACGCTAAAATTTGCGTGTAACTATGCTCTGCTAAAAGTTGTTAGAGGGAAAGAGATGGATATTGTACAATAATAAAATGTGTGTATCTACAAACCCCCATAAGCAATTGTGTATGTATGTTAGAGTGTCCCTTATTTTGGAAATGTTGAGACGGTACCCGCTAATTATTTTCCATTTGACTTAAAAATAACTCAGGAAAAATTTTACGCCCCTAGGACCACGCCTTCCCTACGCGACGGGGCCGTAAAGAGCGGGGCCTTAAAAATCATTTTTCCATACACTCAAAAAAAAAGTGAACTAAAATCTGGGAAAATTAACTCAATTTTGAGAAAAAGAGGGAATGATTTGGCTCCAAAGATTTTTTTCTTGGTTTTAGTTCATAATTTTCCCAAAATAAGGCAAAACAAAGTTATTTAATTTTAAGCCAATTTTAACTAGAAAATGGGAAAAATTATACTTCACATTTTAGAAATAGATTGGGTCTAGACCCTGGACCCATGGGTTCGGACCCCATTTAACTCGAGACCCCGTTGGGTCCTTTAAGGGTCCCCATAGATTTTGAACCAAAACTTGTGTCCGTTTCGCTCTAACTTGCTTAGTTTTTGAGATACGGTAATAAGGGGCCTGATAGGGTCTTGAGAATCTTAAAACCCGGATAACTCAAAAACTATTAACCGGAGGGCTTTCGGGTATTTTGCGGAAGTGTTTTACGAGTCAAGAACTACAAAAATTGGACCTTTTCTCGTGTTGGCAGTATTTACCGAGATATGTGTTACATAAAATCTCGGGAATTTCAAATTTTAGATCTAAAATTAGGGTCATGAGACCCCGACAGATATGCAGAACTAGGCTATTTCATATTTTTCTTTGTAGTCTTTCTTTTGAAAATTTCATCCGTTTCGCTCTATCTCGCTTAGTTTTCGAGATATCGCCATTTTGAATTTTTAACTAAATTCTAAGAAGTCATTAACTAAATTCTCAGAAGTCATTAACTAAATTCTAAGAAGTACACTTCCTCAATTCAAAGAAGAGAAAAACGATGATGTTTTTTTTAGTAAATTTTAACTAAACTTGAACTAAATTGTTTTTTAAGAAATATGTCTTAACAATAAAGATACGATTCTTAGATTTGTGGAAAATTTCTTTGGCAGTAAGAACTTTTTTCCTAATATTAAAAAAATCCATTTAAAGAAAACTATGAATTTTAAGTAAATGAACTAAAATTTTTTCCTCATAGTTAAGAAAATTTCTCATTTTTAAGTTAAATTTAACTAAATTTTAGGAAATTCATGATAAATTTTCAAAGACATTTTTTTCCTTAATTTTAGTTTTTTTTTCAGTGTACAAACCAAAAAATTTTTTTTATTGATTTTTAATTTTTTTGTTATTAATTATATTACTTAGTTTGCTTATTCACGACAAAAAATTTGATTTTGGTGGGATAAGGCTTTCAGCTCTAAAAAATTTTTCGCAAAAAAAATTTAGAGCCGTTGGGTTGGGGTCCTACGGTAAAAAATTTTTAAAAATATTTTTTTTAAGTTTTGAAAAGCAACGGTTTTAGTTGTTATGTTGCTTTTAATGATATATATTAAAAAAAATATATTTTTCATATCTGTGACATCTTTATCTTTTTCTAAAAAAAAATTTTTTTGAGCCGCAGGGGTCCTACGGTAAAAAAATTTTTAAAAATATTTTTTTTTAGTTTTGACAAGCAACGGTTTTAGTTGTTATGTTGTTTTTAATGATATATATTAAAAAAAAATATTATTCATATCTGTGACATCTGTATCGTGTATCGAAAAAAATCAACAATGCATTTTTTACCCTTTTTTAAAACACGATAAAGATGTCACAGATACAAAAAATATTTTTTTATGAATATATATCATTTACAGCAACATAGCAACTAAAATCGTTGCTTGTCAAAACTAAAAAAAATATTTTTTAAAAATTTTGTACCGTACGACCCCTGCGGACAGTGGGGAAAATGGACTTTTTTTGTCCAATTTTGCTACAGGTCGCAATTCTTAACCGATTTTGCTTTTTATTTTTTTGTATTTTAGCTAATAAAATTCCGCATCGATCTGTCATGGTGGATTTTAAAAAAAAAAAAATCGGATTACTTTTTATATTTTCCTTAAGTTCTGAAATTTTTCATTTTTTCAGTATTTATGCAATAAAAATGTACTAGGCATGGGACGATTATGCTTTATAGACTAAATTAAAGGTACTGGAATCCCTTATCAACGACGTGATTAGTATTTGAAAAGATATTATTTGTTTTGGTTTTTATAACCAGACAAAAATTCAAGAATTTGCACTTTTAAAAGCCTATATCTTTAAAAGTAATGTACCAATTTCAATGAAATTTTTTTTTAGATTAAAGCTAAAAAAAAACATTTTATTTTTTGCTTAAATTTTACCATATGATTTGTGGAATTTTAAAATTATTTTTTAGTCTGTTTTAAAAACAAAAAAGGAGTTACATTGTAAATTCGAAAAAAAGCGTTAAACAATTTTGCAAAAATACTTTATTTACCAATAATGGTTAAGAAAATGATAAGCTTTAATCTAAAAAAAAAAATTTCATTGGAATTGGTATATTATCTAAAATGATATAGGTACTTAAAATTTTTTTGGTTTGTATGGAAAAATGATTTTTTAGGCCCCGCTCTTTAAGACCCCATCGCGTAGGCAAGGCGTGGACGTAGGGGCGTAAAATTTTTCCTCAGTTATTTTTAAGTCAAAAGGAAAAAAATGAGCGGGTACCGTCTTAACATTTCCAAAATAAGGGACACTCTAATGTATGTATATAACAAAAAATGTTGAGTCTTTACATATCGTCACCTAAAATGCAAAACGCCCTAACTAACAACAAACTCAAAATCAATATTTTGGTAGATTCTGGTGTATTTTATTAACCTACACATTAGGGTCACATAATAAAAATTAGCGATTTTATAGCAAAAAATTAAAAACATGTGAATTGCGAAATCGCCAATGAATGCAACTAGAAATACACTTTTTAATCATTTTGGGATAAATTTTGATACGTATTCACAAAACCTACGCCCTCACAAAATTTAAGCCCAATTCAATCAAAACCAATAAAGTTATTAACAAATTAAAAATTTTACTCTATACTGTTTTTTGCTTCTCCTGTAAAATTAATAAAATGTTAGTTAGGGCCTTTTGCATTTTAGGTGACGATATACACATTAGCAAACGTTTAACGTTATCTAACTAAGTAATGGTGCGAGATTTTCATCTATAGACAGGTGAACTAGCTAATGCGTCGACAATAAATACTAAAGTTAGGGACCCGTGGGTTCAAGCCAGGGTAGGATTTTTTTTATTTTTTTTTTTTTTATTGTTTTTTTTTATTTTTTTTAATATATTTATTCAATAGTTTTATTTATTTTATTATTATTTTAATTATTTAAAAAAAACATTTGAAAGGCTTATTGATGACACTTTTTGATGATATGATGAAATGTGTCATCACTTGTTTTTTCAATTTCGATTTTCGATTTCATCATATTAAAGAAAAGCTTCATCAATATGAAAAAAATTGTCATCAAAATTGATGATCATTTTTTTTTTGAGTGTGTAACATGTTTTTATATTGCTAACGTGTTTTTATGTTTTTATGAAATGGACCTCGTAATTTCAATTCTTTGTGAATTTTGTATAAAATGGACTTCCAGATTTTTTATCTATCATTCTAAGACGACCGCTATTGAATTCTTTGCGTTTGAAAATGCAAAAAATCGAATTCGTTTTGTGGAAGCAAAGTAAGAATACTTAACAGTGGTCCCACAAAAACTGCAACATTTTCTTTTATTTTTAACTTTGTAACATCGAGTGTCTCAAAAACGGTATATTCTAAATAATTTGGATAGTAGATTCGAAATCAGGAGATCAGTTAGATATTTCAGTAGGAGGTTTTTGGTGTTGAAATCTACTTTTGTAATTTTAAAATGAAACAGAGATAATTTTGTTTCTAAAATATTTTGCAAATCTAATTTCTTAAGACAATGACAAATATTAAAAAATAAATTTAGAGAGCTGCAGTTTCTTAACTTTTATGATAACACTGCGCTAGGCGCAAAAATTAACAAGCTGGGCACCCTGCTGGTAAAGCTACTTCGAGTACGCTGAATTCAATGGCGTTTTTCGAAGTTAGCACTCGCATTTGCGATTTTAAATTGTAAAGCCTAGGTACTACTAAAATTAAATTTTTATGATTTTGGGATAGTTTTTAAATATAAATTTAGAAAATGCATTGTGTTTTTTTGCGAAACATCTTGCATTTGTTAAACAAAAACACAAAAAATCATGTAAAAAAACTGTTATTTATTTTTCATAGGTTGGTTTAGTTCTTCAAGGGGGAACTTTTTCCCCCCTGGTCCGATTTTGCTCATCTACGAACTTAACTTGCCTAGGAACATAAGATATATTCGTGCCAAATGTCGGGAGTCTAACTCTTTTACTTTGGACTACATCGTGTTAACTACAGACGGATGGAAAGACGGACGGATGGACGGACATCTCTAGAATGTCTTAGAATCGATCACTGATCATGAATATATGGGTCATTCCATGTCAAATCGGACACTTTGAAAAACTTTTTTTTTAGATTTTCCCAATTTGTTAACAGTTTTTAGTACCCTTCAAAAACTCCTTCGTGGTAAAATTTCAGATTTTTTTGATGACCCGTTCAAAAGATATCGAATTTTTAAAAATTGGTAGCTTGTTCCTTTACTCAAAATTCTTTTACTTATAACTTCTTCAATAATGGTCCAAATTTCAAATTTTTTTTTTTTTTTGTTTTTTTACGTACTTTTTAAAAAAAATCTCAAAAAATTCTTAAAAGCGCTCTATTATGCGATTTTTAAGTTTTAAAATTTAAATCTCATTTTTGAAAATGTTTGTACTCTTCGATTTTTTTGAAATTTTTTTCTTAAAACTTCTATCAATTCTACAAATTTTTTGCCCAATTTTACAATTTTATTGTAATTTTTCAATCTTAAAATCATTTCTACTGCTCCAATGGTGCGTCATAGAGAGGTCCTTTATAAGACCGACCCCCATTAATTTTTACGTCTTAACATTTCTTTGGAACAAACTAATACCCTATCTCCAATTTCTAAGGGGGCTCCCACACAAAACGAAATTTTTTAAAATCTGCTCCAACCGCTCTAACTGCCCTAATAGTGCCCTTAGATCAACAAAATGTATGACCAACCCACAATATTTTTTTAGTCCAAACATTTTTTCTGAACACACCTACCCTCTATCTCTTAATTGTTAAGGCGGTCCCCCATACATTTTTTATACCATCCACTTAGTGCTAGAGGGTATATATAAGTTTGTCATTCCGTTTGTAACTCATCGAAATATCGGTCTGGGACCCCATAAAGTATATATATTCATGATGCCCGATCGATTCTAAGACATTTTAGCGATGTCCGTCTGTCCGTCTGTCTGTCTGTCTGTGGAAAATGCTGTCGCGGACAAAATATTGCACAGAGATGACTGAAACTTAACATATTTATTGGAAGTTCTTCCGAGAAGTTTGGTGGAGGGTATCACTACATTCGGCAAGGCCGAATTTAACTTTTTTACTTGTTTTATTTTAAATTTGTTTTATTTAATCAGCTTCTACCGGTCCAATGGTGCGTCCGAGAGGGGTCATTATTGAGACTGACCCCCATTTATTTTTACCCTACAACATTTTTTCAAAATATACCTACGCCCTATCTCAACTCCCTAAGTAGGCTCCCATACAAATAACAGTTGGATCAAATTTTATAAAAATGTAATTTTTATAATTTGACATATCTACTTTACACTCGTTTTCAGACAATTTTCCGATAAAATTAACAGTAAGCCTACCAGATTTTGAGTTATTTTTTTCTCCACCAACTGAATTTACTTCATTTCGGAAAACCAATTGGAAAAAATTTCAATCAGATATTCATTAAAGCCTTTCTAAAATTAGTGTAGCTAAAAGGTAGAAACAGAACAAGCACGGCACGGGGGACGGTTGCCGTTGCCGGAGAATGTTGGCCCAAAACAATGACGGGGGACGGCGACGGCAAAAAATGTCATTTGTTTGTTCAGTGGTGACAACTTTTAATAAATTTAGAGTAATTTTACGGAAAAAATCGCTTATCACATAGTCAATGTGAATAAGTTGGCACTACTGTACGTTTGTTACACCATTGTGAATGAAAAAATTAAAAATTGTTGTGAAAATGCGGCAACCCTGGAGTGTGAGAGGGAGGGAGATTGAGAGAACCCGGAGATAAAATAAAATAAGTTTTAATTTTTTGTCGTGCCGGTCACGGTTTTTAACTGTCAAATCGTATGGAAAAAGTCGTGCCGGGCTTGTTCTGTTCCTACCTAAAGACAGAAATTTATCCAATTCAGAATTAGATAATATTATTGATTCTTTTTCGGATTGTATCAATAGCGTAACTGATTTACATAATGAGAAAATTATTTTAACAAATAGAAAATTCATAATTCCTGATAGTGTCAAACATCTTTTTAAGATAAAATATGCATGGCAAAAGGAATTGAAAAAAATTTACCACACTCAAATAAAAGAATTAACTTAAACTTTGGAAAAATTTTCTTCAAAATAGTTTATAAATTTTCCCACAATTTAATTAAATTTAACTAAAATTTGGGAAATTTTTCCAACTTTTAGGAAAAAAATTTAGTTCATGGACTGTTAAATAGACCATAATTTTCCTTAAATGGAATTCCCTAATACATGGAAGAAATTCTTACCGCCAAATAAATTTCCCCTAAATAATTGAAAAATAATCTTGATTTTTAAGACATACATATTTCTAAAAACAAAATTTAGTTCAAAAAATTCAGTTTTAGGACGTAATTTCCTACCAATTAGTTCATCACATTTATCTTCTTTAATTTGAGGAAGTTTTTTCCACAAGTTTAGTAAATTTTTCATAACTTGAAATTTTTTTGTTGATATATTTATTTTTTTCATGCTTGCTTGTAGTTCACATTTTGTTTATTATTTGTAGTATATGAAAAAAGGAGTTTGGTCTTGTATAACAAGTAATAAATTTACATTTTTTTCTACACATGTATGTGTGGGGGAAAAAATAATATTTTAATCACTATAAAGGCCTTGGCTTTGGCGTGTCTCCCATAGTCTGGGAACAAACGTTAAAGACAAAGTCTTTGTTGTAATTTAACTTTAAAAACTAATGAAATTTATTACTTGACTATAAGAAACAAACGGTTTTTTATATTTATAATAAAAAATGTACATAATGAGAATTCTGTGTGTATTTACATGCTATTCTATAAATAAACCAATAAATGATATTAAATTAACTATTTTTTAGGAAAAATTTCCTTATCAGAAATGTGTTTTTTAACTAAAAAATGGGAAAATTTTTCCCATTTTCTAGTTCAAATTGGTCCTTAATTTTAAGAAAAATATGGACTAAAAAGTAGGAATACATGGCAAATGGAGCTAAATCATTATCAATTTTCGTTGGATTTAGTTAATTTTCCCATTTTAGTTTTTTTTCTGAGTGCATAGAAATTATAATAGAATATCGATTATTATAAAATAACAGGTCTCTCAAGCGAAGGAATTTGACATTCGTCTGTCAAAAATAAAACCAGGACCTAATGCATATAAAATTATTTACAATATTATTGGTAATAAAAAATCAAAAGGATTTGAAAAGGTCATTGTTGATGATGTAACGTATACCGAAGATTTCAATTGAGTTGAAATTTTTCGCGATCATTTTTCAAAAGTGTATAGCAAAATTATACCTGATAGACCGAACATATCAGAGGTTTTTGATTCCACTAATAACTTTTTATCTAATTATCCTTCTCCTATTTGTACATTTTCATCAAAATTTAATTCGTTGGCTAACTCTTATGATCTTCAAATAGTCATCAAATCTCTAAATGAAAAAAAAATCGCCAGGTAAAGATAAAATATCAAATTTTATACTGAATAGCTTGCTTTTTCTGCAATTGAAATTTTGACAATCGTTTTTAACAATTGGTTAAATAATGGGTATTTTTCGAATTCTTGGAAGATATCTAAAGTCTGTCCGCTTCTTAAAAAAAAGATAATTTTTCCCCTGACAATGCTAGACCAATTTCTCTGTTATCAAATGTTGGCAAACTGTTTGAACGCATTATAAAACGGAAAATGGATATCTCTGTTAACGACGAATATATTTCTTGTTTTCAATTTGGTTTTAAAAAAGGTCACTCTGCAGTAGATGCATTAGTTAAATTTCATAATGATGTAACAACAAACCTTCGTACACTCAAAAAAATAACTTAGTCAAAATATTAGTAAAAGGTGTTGTAATTTACGTAAACCAAACTTTAGCAAAAAAAAATTGTAAAAATTTAACTTTTACAGATTTTTTTTGGCAATTTACTATTGTAAACAAATTTGAGTAATTTCATTAAAATGAAAAAGAGTGTTCTACCCACGGGTCGTCATGGGTGAAAAAGTGTATATGGGATTAAAGAGGACACTTTCACCTTTCTTCGGGTGGTATACGTTTCTTTGTTCCCTAAAAGTTATATTTCACTGAAGTTGAAATTTGACAAAAATATAGTAGTTAATAAATGTATCAGAACACCCCTAATACTAGACGGTAGGGCTGTGACCACTTACAACAACTAAAGACTACAACCCTACCAACCTTGTAAAAAAGACCGCAAATCATTATCGATGTTAACTTGCGAGTAGTTACCATTTATCCCAACAAAACTTTGGTAATGGGTGGTGATTATATAACACATTACCAGGTAATGTATATAACTTATTTGTAGCATTATTTTATTATGTCTTACCAAACATTTGTTCCACAACGTATTATTTTCAAGTGAAAAATAATGCATTACTAATAATTTGCTACGTAATGCATAATTATTGGAAAAAATGTATTTCATATTTATTATTTCTAACCATTAAATCATGGATGTCTTATATTTGGTTACATTATGTATTATTTCAAAGTTTGAAATAATGCATTATTTATAATTGGATAAATAATTATTACAATAACATAAAGTTTAAACTAGAGATGGGCTCACGACAGGAAATTTCTAACGACACACACTCACGAGCATATTTTATCTACTTACACTCACTTACAATCACGTGAGTAAATTTAATACAAAATTACTTTTTCACTACTCGTAACACCTTATATATTATCTTCTGGTATGCTATATTATTTCATTTCTCGTAACCTCTAAAATATCATATATTTTACACCTTACTCGTATTCTTCGTTATAAATTTATGACTTATTTTATACCTTACTGGTATTCTTTGTGATAATGTGGATGCATTATTTTGAGTCTCATCGCCTGTTAAAATCATCAATGCTGCAATGTATAAAATAAGAGATCCTATACCTTAGGTTAGGTTAGAGTGGTTGTGAGTCCTCCAGAGGCTGCACCCAATTAGCGAAAAATGCCGTTTTGAAACCACGAACCTGAAAAAAAGAAGGTTAAAAGCCATCATTAGGTTTTAGAATCAAGGCTATAGCCAGTTGGTTTTAATTATATATTTCAAAATGGAATCAATACTTAGGTTACCGATTTCTTTAAGGTTATCGATAAAAGGTTTGCCAAGAATTTTCATTCTGTAAGGGGCAAGAGCTGGGCAGTAAAGTAGGTAGTGCTCTATGCTTTCCTCCTGAAGTTCATCATCACAACTGCGACAATATCTACGGTATGGTATGCCTAGCCTTGATGCATGCTCACCAATTGGCCAATGTCCCGTTATTACTGCTGTAAGTTTAGATATATTTACCCTATTATTAGATAAAAGGTCCTCTGTACGTCGCCTATTGTAGCTTGGCCACATACTACGAGCTCTCTTACACGTCCCGAGTTCCCTCCAGTGCTTGTTGGCTTTTTCTAGGAGGTGTTGCTCTATTAAATGACCAGCCCCCCTCAAGGGCATTTTAATGTCCATCGACAAGCTGACATCCAAGCTGGAGCCCCTTCTCGCAAGTTCGTCAGCTGCTTCATTTCCCGGTATATTGCAGTGTCCCGGTACCCATACTAGGGTGACTCGCGTTGCTGTACCCAATTCATTTAATGCACTCCTGCATTGTGTTACTAGTTTCGATTTGATATAATCTGATGAGAGTGCTATTATTGCGGCCTGACTGTCCGAGAAAATGTTTACCGATTTTCCCTGTATTTCCTGCCGCAGCAGTTGACGACATGATTCACCAATGGCGAAGACTTCCGCTTGGAAAACACTGCTATAGTCCGGTAGTCTTATAGACAAAGACATGTTTGGCTGTTCACAATGAACTCCAGATCCTACTCCACAGCTCATTTTTGAGCCATCAGTATATACCGCTATGTCACTATGTAGAGCTGGACAGTCCCTGCCCCATGCTTCTCTACGAGGTATCATCGTTTTGAAAGACCTATACAATTCCAATCTAGGAGTTGTATAATCCGTCATATTTGGCAGTTCACCAACTGGAAAAGTATTCAAAATGTTACTATGTCCATGGTTTCTTGGCTTCCAACACTTGATTTCCCTTAGTCTCAGCGCGCTTTTCATCGCAGAGCTTTTGACGAAGAGATCTATTGGTAGCAGGTTTGTCATCACGTTTAAAGCATCCGTTGGGCATGATCTTAATGCACCAGTTGAACCAATGCATGCTGTTCTTTGAATTCTAGACATCTTCAGTCTGTTATCAGCTTTTTCAAGAGCTTCCCACCAGACAAGTGCCCCGTATGTTAAAATTGGTCGAACCACGGCGCTGTACATCCATTGTACCATACCTGGCCGCAGACCCCACGTTTTACCGAATGTTTTTCTACAGGCATAAAAAGCCACACATGCCTTTTTAACCCTTTGATCAGTGTTGTAGTTCCAATTCAATTTGTTGTCAAGAAACACTCCCAGATATTTTGCAGTCTCGGAGAGCTTCAAAGGCTGTCCATTGAGCAAAGGCAATTGAAAAGGCGGAAGCTTTCTCCTTGTCGTAAAAAGCAGCAGTTCCGTTTTGCTCGGATTAACTCCTAAACCACAGCCTGTAGCCCACGAGTTGACCTCAGCAAGAGCATTATCCATGATATCGCTTACCACAGATAAAAACGGGCCTGACACCAATACGCAAAGATCATCCGCATATGCAACTACCTTTACTCCTTTTCGTTCCAAATTTACCAACAATGTGTCCATTACGGCTATCCATAGAAGAGGTGATATGACCCCTCCTTGAGGTGTACCCCTACTAACGGCTCTCTCCGTGGTTGTATTGCCCCAGTTAGCATGTATGATTCTTGTTTTCAGCATGGATACTAACCATCCAACTATCATTTTGCTAATACCAAGCTTGATAAGAGCATTTTCAATGCTTTTTGTGGTTACGTTATTAAAAGCTCCTTCTATGTCCAAGAACGCAGCCAACGTATATTGTTTAAAGTAGAGACCCCTTTCTACTGTCCTCACCACCTCATGTAGAGCCGTCTCTGTAGACTTACCCTTCATGTAAGCGTGTTGGTTACAGTTAAGTCCTCCACGATCTAAGGATTTACGAATGTGTTCATCTAAAATTCTTTCCAGAGACTTAAGTATAAAGGAGGAGAGACTAATTGGCCTAAAATCATTTGAGGCCTCATGGCCACTCCGCCAAACCTTTGGAATAAAAATAACCCTTACCTTTCTCCAACTATATGGAATATGATTCAGCAGTAAACTAGCTTTAAATAGAGGTATTAGCCAGCGACACATAACCTTTTGCAATTTCTGTACCATAATAGGTAATATGCCATCAGGCCCCGGCGATTTGTAGGGCGAAAAGCTGAAAAATGCCCAATTAAGTTTTTCATACGTAATTAATTCCTCAATCAGTGCAGGATCTGGGGTTACTAGTTCACATTCAGAACTAAATAACTGGTCCGTTGGATTTTTGCACCCTGGAAAGTGTGTCTCCATAAGGGCACATAAGGTTTGGTCCGGAGATACTGTCCACTAAGGGTGGGATAGTGTTGTGTGAGATTTTAAGCAGCAATATTTGGAAGCGCTAGAACCGCTCATTTTGTGAGGTTGGTAAAAAAAGTGTATGAGCCAAAAAATGGGGGATGTCGGATAGGATCTAGGGGTCGCTCATCGGGGTCAAAGTTGGGCGTAGAGGGGAAAAAATCCACAAAAAGCCCCAAAACTCCCCTGGTTTTGCTCCTAGAGGGGTCAAATGTGAGACCGGCCCCCATTATTTTTTCCCCCTGAACACTTTTGCCAAACATACCTAAGCCCTATCTCCAATCCCTAAGGGGGGTCCCATACAAAGGTTCAATTTTTAAAAAATCTTCCTTCTACCGCTCTAGCTGTCCTAAAAGTCACCCTAGAGGAATCAAATGTAGGACCGACCCCCAAAATTTTTTCAACCCCAACATTTTCTTAGAACTTACCTACCCCGTATCTTCAATCCTTAGGGTGGTCCCCATACATTTTTTTTATTTTTTTTCTTAAATTGTCATATTAAATCAGCTCCTACCGGTCCAATGGTGCCTCCTAGAGGGGTCATTATCAAGACCAACCCCCATTAATTTTTAGCTCCCAACACTTCTTCTGAACATAACAATTCCATATCTCCAATTCCTAAGGGGTCTCCCACACAAAACGACATTTTTGTAAATCTTGCTCCCACCGCTCTAACTATCGCAGGGGTGACTCTAGAGAAGGTAAATGTGTGACCGACCCCCAATATTTTTTCAGCCCCAACATTTTCCCCAAACAAACCTACCCTCTATTTTTAAGCCTTAAGGGTGTCCCCACACAATTTTTATTTTTTTTATTTTTTTTTTATAAAATTTGTGCCTACCGCTCCCACTGTGCCTTTTAGGGACGGGAAATGCAGACTGACCCCCATTAATTTTTGCCCCCTACATTTTTTCTGAACATACCTACGCCGTATTTCCACTTTGTAGGGGTGCTCCCCTGGGGAAAACTAAGTGTTTGAAACCAAATTCGGCAAAACGTCTGGACCAGGAGTGCTAATGTTTGCGCGTTTTAAAGAGCAGTGGGAAAATATAAAAGACAAACCGTACAGTCTTGGCATATAAGATGGGGAAGTGGCAGGCAACATACCAGCTCAAGTTCAAACTGACATCAAGTTGTTTTGTTGGGCTCAAATAAAAGAAAAGCAACCCAGAGACGACTACAAGGAGTTTCTTGAAATTGTTTTATTATACCTTGGCGAAAATATTCCTAAAGGTGGCTTCAGACTATAATATTTGTAATAATATCTGTCAAAATTTTGTGTAAAACCTATAAAATAGTATGGTGTAAACACAAATCGGTATAAAACCAAGAGAAATACGGATTGAAAAATGACAAGCGGATACGTATTCTCATTTTTAGAAATTTCTCTAAAAATGAGAAAACGTATGCGCTTTTCATAAGATCAGGGTTGTATTTTTTTTTAAATTATTTAAGATGTGATGGTGTAAATACGCAAAGGATTTTTTGAAAGATTTTTTGACAAGCGGAGAAAATTTCGTATTATTTAAGATACGTATTTTCTTACTACTCAGTATTATGGTCTGAAGTGGGCTTAATAAGCATTTTAGCCCACCAGGACCCATCAGTCATGCTCGATGGATGGCAAAAGGCATATATTGCCTAAAAATGTTTTTGTTCCGAAAATATATCGGTTTGGCCAAAAATGAATTAAATGCACTTCTTGACGTGACCGTTTTCATCATAACAATTTACGTAAAAGCTTGGTTTAGCGCTACCAAAGCAATAGAAGCTCCAAATAGTGATTTGAATTTTTTGAAAGCGATTGCCAATTATGCTTCAATTGATAAGATTCTGTCGCAACGATTGGTCAAAAGATTCTGTGGACATCTCTGGTATCTCAGTGGCGAAGCTGTTGCTCTCGCACCATTTGATCCGAATATCTCTTGTGAAATAAAACGAAAAATGTCGAATGCAATTCGTATATTTGAAGAAGAGAAAGAGGAATTGGAGGAAGAGTTATCTGACGATGAGATGGACGAATCGTCTAACGAAGACAGCGAGGAAGAAGAAGACGATGATATCGGGGAAGAAGATGCCTCAGAGGATAGCGGCGACAGCGGCAACAAGGATTGTAATCCTCCAGCACATGTTGTTGGATTCGAAGGTGTGAAAAGAATTAACATGGCATCGAAGCAAGTGAATCAAGAACTCATGAACCCTGATTTAAGCCACTACGTCACACCTGAGACTCCAACATTTTTTGCACGCTTCGGAATAACAACAAATTTCATTGCTTCCGATCCAAATACTTGGGAAAATCGTCAGGACTACCAGCGAGCGCTGCAAATATTACGTAAATTACATGTTGTCAACGACGCTGCCGAAAGAGGCGTAAAATTAATAGAAGACTATAACAACGTGTTGTGCCGTAGGTTAGGTTAGGTAAAAATAGTTTTGATTCAGGTCGTGGCCGAAAATCGGAAACAATATCCATCACACGATAAAAATAAATTAATTTGATTTATAGTTATATTATTTATCATTTTTTATTATTTTCAAGTTAAAAAAAAATATTTTTTTACGCTTAACAAAAGTTACTATTAAATTACAAATTAAAGACCTCGGATTTCTCGATAAAATAAATAAAAAAATTGTGGGGTAACACCTTGAAGATAGAGGGTAGGTATGTTTGAAAAAAATGTTTTGGCTAAAAAAATATATGGGCAGGTCATACATTTGACTTCTCTACATACATTACTAATTTAGTTTTCCCCAGGGGAGCACCCCTACAAAGTGGAAATACGGCGTAGGTGTGTTCAGAAAAAATGTAGGGGGCAAAAATTAATGGGGGTCAGTCTGCATTTACCGTTCCTAAAAGGCAGAATGGGAGCGGTAGGCGCAGATTTTATAAAAAAAAATTAAAAAATAAAAAAAATGTGTGGGGACACCCTTAAGGCTTTAAAATAGAGGATAGGTTTGTTTGGGGAAAATGTTGAGGCTGAAAAAATATTGGGGGTCGGTCACACATTTAACTTCTCTAGGGTCACCCCTGCGATAGTTAGAGCGGTGAGAGCAAGTTTTACAAAAATGTCATTTTGTGTGGGAGACCCCTTAGGAATTGGAGATATGGAATTGGTATGTTCAGAAGAAGTATTGGGGGCTAAAAATTAATGGGGGTTGGTCTTGATAATGACCCCTCTAGTAAGCACCATTGGACCGGTAGGAGCTGATTTAATATGACAATTTAAGAAAAATAAAAAAAAATGTATGGGGACCACCCCAAGGATTGAAGATAGGGGGTAGGTATGTTCTAAGAAAATGTTGGGGTTGAAAAAATATTGTGGGTCGGTCATACATTTGATTCCTCTAGGGTGACTTCTAGGACAGCTAGAGCGGTAGGAGCAAGATTTTTTAAAAATTGAACCTTTGTATGGGACCCCCTTAGGGATTGGAGATAGGGCTTAGGTATGTTTGGCAAAAGTGTTCAGGGGGAAAAAATAATGGGGGCCGATCTCACATTTGACCCCTCTAGGAGCAAAACTAGGGGAGTTTTTGCCCTTTTTTGTGGATTTTTTCCCCTCTACGCCCAACTTTGACCCCGATGAGCGACCCCTAGATCCTATCCGATCTGCCCCATTTTTTGGCCCATGCACTTTTTTTACGAACCTCACAAAATAAGCGGTTCTAGCGTGTCGAAATCGAAAACTCGTGCACTATCCCACCCCTACTGTCCACGTACCATCAAGTTTCCTTATGAATGATGGATTTGTGTGCTCTTTAGATAGAATCTTGCTTAGTCTGCAAGAATCTTTCAGGCTATCAATGGACTCACAATAGTCAGCCCATGAGTTTTTTTTGGCTTCCCATATGGCACGCTTATATTCCCTTTGTGCCTGTTTATAGGGCTGCCACGATTTACTGATGTAACTCTGATTGTAAACTTTCCTAGTTTTCCTTCTCAGATTAAGCTCCTTGTTCCACCATTTGGGGTATGTCTTCTTAGATTTGATGACTGGACAAGACCTTTTGTAAGCAGACGTTAAAGCTTTCTCCAAAAAGTTCGCGTTGCCCTCTAGTTCATCCAAGGATATAATTTCACTTTGTGGTTCCTTATTTAGTTTATTTTCCGCTATTTTAACGAATTTGCCCCAATTCGTATTTCTCGGATTTCGAAAAGGTTGTGACTTCTTATATTCTATAAGTAGCTTAAAAGATATTAACATGTGGTCAGAAAAAGAGCATTTTTCCAATACCTCCCACTTTTCTACACTTAAAAATGAGCTCTGGGATGCAAGTGTAACATCTAACACTTCCGACCATCCCCTAAAATTTTCGGTTGCCTGAAAAACAAAAGTCGGTTTGTTTCCCTTATTACATATAACTAAGTTAGAAGATATAATAAAATCAAAAAGTGACTGACCTCTTTCATTTATTTCACTGCTGCCCCAGAGTGTGTGTCTTGCGTTTGCGTCACAGCCCATTAGAACACCTGATCCAGTCTTCGCTGCCTCCTCAACGAGCAACTTTACCTCATCTGGCGGAGCGAGTTCACTGTGGGCCATGTAAACGGAGGATAAAAAAATATTATTGAACCCTGTTAGCTCCAACGAGACCACTGTCACATCTGGAGAACTAAGATGGGAACACAAAAAAGCTTTAATGTTGTTCTTTACAATAATACATGATCTAGGCTTACCGTAATTAAATTTTTTGTAGAATATCTGGTGCGACAAAGCATCAAGACCTTTGATGATGTTGCCGTTTACCCATGGCTCTTGTATAAGGCATATGTCGATGTCTTCATCAGCTAGAAGAACATTCAGGTTATCTGAGGCGAGCCTGGAATGCTTCAGATTTACCTGTACGACGTTAGGCATGATTATGATGTAGAAAACTCCTCCGCCAGATTGATGTCTCCCAACAAACAGCTGGCATCATCAACCACATCCACCTCCTCTTCGGGGGCTGCTTCCTTGAATATTTTAAGTTTGGCATACCTCACACCAAATCTTAATTTATTTTCAGCCTTCTGCAAAGCCTCAGCTCCAGCTTCGGTAATAAGCAGAAGAAAACTGGTACTGCTGTTATTTGGGGTTTCCTCCTTGATGACTTGCCAATCCTCCATGGTTATACCCGGGTTGTGCAGTTTAAGACACTGGAGCAGCTTGTCTTTGCCTAGTCCAGATATCTTGGGTAACCAGATACGCGCTCTCGGTCTCCATGGAATATCCTTAGCTGGGATCAGTTTGAGCTTCAAACCATCCCATGCGTTGCTAATCTTAGCAACACATTTGCCAAGAAAATCCATGGAGAACTTGTCCTCACATCTGATTACCCTGCATCCCCGTATAACTACGGACGAATCGTAACAAGGCAGTGGGCCACCGGGGTTGCCTAAAAGGTATTCCATAACCATTTCAGACGGCCATCTTCACTAAGGCAAGTGAAAGGTCATCCTTGACCACTTCAGCATACGCTCTTTGGATTTGTTGCTTATTTAATTCGGCTTTTTTTCTTTTAGCTGAATTAATCGTCTCATCTTGAGAGCGATTACGTTTGGCTGTATTCAAAAGGGCAGACTTGTCCTTTTTGCTATCATCTTCACGTTTGGTAGTAAGGTGCAACTCGTACTCTTCTACTACCTTTTTACAGTTGACTTCGTCTTCCATGTCACGGGCATCTACAATACCAGCTTTCTTGTTTTCTTCAATTTTCTTCAAAATAAAACAAGCGCGTTGGTATTTGCTTTTTAACTGCTTAAACCTCTGTTTTTTGCTAGTTTTGTTCTAGCTGAGCATGGCTGGTTTCATGGCTGGTTTCATAGAGAAAAACAACAAAAAAAGTCTGCGCCACAACTAAAAGGTTATGTTGTATTTTTTATTTCGTCTTCCTTATACACGCCAATGTAAAAACTTCACAACAGGTTGTTAAGAAAAAAGAAACAAAAAAAAAACACAAAACCTTTAATCACACACACACTTTTTATATTTTTATTAAAAAAAAACTTGTTTTTATTAAAATAAACCGCTTTTTATTTAAAAATTATTAATTTTTATCAAAAATTATCACACAGATGATTTTCTGTATGTCTGTTCAGTTGGCATGTTTTCCCACTGTTTTCCTATACCTTATTTGGTAATCTAAGTTTTGCTGGGTTTCTTGAGTTGATGATACTTCCGAATTAGAGGAGGTTGCACTATAATATATAATAATATAATAATAGTTTTGATCACATGATCATTTATTTTTATTTTTTCTTTCTATTTATTTACAACTCATTTTTAATAATTTCAACCTAACCGAGAACTGGTAACAGTAAGGTTAGGTTGTAAGTGGCTGCTGACGTTTTACGTCAACACACGTAGACTCTGAGGTCCATTGTGATACCACGGGACCGTAATAGGTTTCCCTACTAGTCCCTGTCGTTAAACCAGTTTGAGCTTCTTATGAAACTCCTTAGATGTTGAATTTTGACATCCGACAAATCAGAAAGATCGTACAGCTCCCTAGATCCCAGTGAAGCAAGTCTCTGACCAGAAAGTGCCGGGCAATGGCAAATAAAGTGTTCGATAGTTTCCAACTCCTCTTCATCCATGCAACTTCGGCAAAAGTCATTCGACGGCACGTTTAACAGCTCTGCGTGCTTCCCTATAAGACAGTGTCCGGTAATTATAGAAACCACCCTCGAAATCTCTGCTCTTGGAAGCGATATCAGCTCACTTGTGCGCCCCTGATTAAGAGAAGGCCAAATCAGTCGTGGTGTCTCACACGTCCATCCATTTGCCCATCTTTGATTAGTCTCCGTCGCAGAACAAAGCCGTAGGTTTTGCTTGCAAGTTTCTAGAGGCATACCAACACATTCCAATTCTGTTGGAACCTGTAAGGTAGTTCCTAGTCTTGCAAGCTCATCGGCTTTGCAATTCCCTGGAATGTCTCTGTGCCCTGGGACCCATATGAGTCGTATGTTAAATTGCTTGGCCATCTCATTTAAAGACGTGTGGCAGTTAAGGGCAGATCTTGTTTTCAGAAACATTGAATCCAGGGACTTGACCGCGGCTTGACTGTCAGTATAGATGTTGACTGCGGTTGTAGACAAGACATTGCAGCTCAACCAGTCAGCCACTTCCTTTATTGCCAGCATCTCTGCCTGGTAAACACTGCAATGATCTGGCAATCTACGAGCCAGGCTCAACCCAAGCTCTTCCGAATAGACTCCAAAGCCCACTTGTTCGTGTAGCCTCGATCCATCTGTGTAAAAATTTATGGTAGCTCCACTACCCGGAGTATCCCCCATCCAAGACTCCCTGGATGGTATCATAGTGGTAAAGTGGCGCTCAAAGAGGCTCAAAGAGGGAGCACAGTCCACATTTTGTGGTATTGTTATCTTCTTCAAGATCGCGCTATGGCCACAATTGCTGCTCCTCCATTGCAGCGTGCTATTAAGTCGAATTGCCGACGCAGCCGCATACTACCTACCCAATATGTCCAATGGTATCAGGTGAAGGAGGATTTCTAATGCAGCCGTAGGTGTAGTACGAAGAGCACCAGTGATGCACATCGACGCCATTCTCTGTACCTTCGTGATAAAGACACAGTTCGCTTTTGTTTCTAAAGCAGGCCACCAGACAATGATTCCATACATCAAAATTGGACGCACCACTGCTGTATAGATCCAATGAACAACTTGAGGGCTAAAACCCCATCGTTTTCCAATGGCCCTTTTACAGGAATATAAAGCAATCGTTGCTTTTCTCACCCGTTCCTCAATGTTACGCCTGAAATTCAACTTCCTATCTAGAAATACTCCAAGATACTTGGCTCCATCTGAGAAGGTGATTTCAGTGCCGTCCAGAGAAATAGGATCAAAAGCAGGAATCTTATTTTTCCTTGTAAACAAAACAAGCTCTGTATTGCTTGGATTAACTCCCAGACCACAGTCTCTTGCCCATTTAGACAGATCTTTCAGAGAACCCTGAAGAATGTCCCTCAATGTTGGCAGATGCTTCCCATTTACCGCTATCGCGACATCGTCAGCATATGCGACAACATGACAACCACGTGCTTCTAGAGATAGCAGCATTGAATTCAGTGCCAGGTTCCAAAGAAGCGGCGAAAGAACACCTCCTTGTGGTGTGCCCCTATTAGCAAATCGAGATATGACGGACGCTCCCAATTCAGACGTTATACGTCTATTGGCAAGTAGGTTTTCCACCATTAAAACGATCCCACGCTTTACTCCTAGACCAGACAATGCCAAAATTATTGAGTCTGGGATGATATTATTAAAAGCCCCCTCTATATCAAGAAAGGCCACCGAAAGCGATCTCTCGATGGTACCAACGAGCTCATGCAGAGCTGTTTCCGTTGATTTACCCTTGCTGTATGCATGTTTCTTTGTCGAAAGCAATCTCGGGTCAATCACTCTACGCAAATATGAGTCTATCATTCGTTCCATTGTCTTCAACAAAAAATAAGACAGACTAATTGGTCTGAAATCCTTCGGAGCTGTGTGGGAACTTTTCCCAGCCTTCGGGATAAATACGACTCTGGTATCCCTCCATTTTAAAGGAATATACGACCAGTTGATGCATACTGTGTATAGATTATACACAGCATGCGGGGCTATATAGTCCGACACTTGCTGCAACTCAGCCGGGATTATACCATCAGGTCCCGGGGATTTATAGGGCCTGAAGCTTTTTATCGCCCAGATTAATGTTGGCATATTTATTATTTCCGAAGCAATTTCAGATGCCTGGGCGTCAGAACGTCGTCTCGTTGTAGCGAAAAACCAAGAGTTCTGCTACCTGTCCTATTGAGGCGTTGGTGCATGTGCAATAATGTATGGTGATCGTCTTTACAATAATGGCAACCTGATTTTAAGATGCAAGTTCCAGTAAAAGTACAGATCTCATTCTGTCTTCGGTGTTCATTGCTAGAAAACGTTTACAATTACGTAAAGGATAGTGTTATAAACGACACACGTACTTCCTTGCTTTGTAGTGCAAGCGACGTTGGTGAGAATGCTTTTGTAGTTGTTGGGAATTTTACCTTTTAGATTTTCTGTTGTTGACCATGTTTTGCTGTAAAATAAAATATTAAGATAAAGGATATAGTACACTCAAAGAAAAAGCTTCTTTATATTGATGAAAAGTAACATCAATATGATGAAATGTTACATCATTTTTCGTCTAATGTAACTTGTCATCAATATGATGAAGCGGTGTCATCAATAACATTTTTTATTTGAAAAACAAGAAAAAAAAATAAAAAAATTTAATTTAATTTGATTTTATTTAATTTATTTTTATTAACTTACAATTGTTTGTTCCCAGCAAAAACGTGGTAATGAGTAGTGAAAAGTAATCATTACCAAGTACATTATTTATAATGAGTACCCATTACCATTAACATTATTTTAAGCCCAAAAGTTAATTACTTGTCAGTAATATGTTATAAAAGCACCTCTAAGTAATAATATCTTCTTGCACTTGCAGTTTTTAACCTTTACAATTCAATTAACTTAAAAAGTACTTAAAAACTGTTTTTATATATTGTTGGACTTTATATTTTATAACTGAAGTTTTTATTTATTTCGGTTTGAGTCCATATTAATTATTTCTGAGAAATAATTATTTTTGTTGTACAATGAGAAAATCTGAAAAAATTAATTGACAACACAGGCTAAGTGGAGATGTCGACAGCTTTCGGAAGAAGCCACCCTTCCTTCGTCAGCACTCTTCGATTGTCACTGTAGGTGTGTAAGATTAAGATCAGCTATTTAAACGTACATTAAGGTGAAAAAGCGAACGGGAATTATATCACATTTCATTACCCATATGTTACGTTTAGCACGAACTTAATGAATCTATTTTTAACTTTTTTCCAACACAGTTGTAATTTCTTACACTGTAGTAGATTTTCTCAGAGTTGCAACCCTTAGTAGGACTTTTCAAGTCTTGAAAAATGTCCGTTAGGTTTGAATTTATATTTCGTATTTCTAATTCTTAGAAATATTACTAAATTGCATTGTACCTTATGAGTTGAGTTTTAATTCTGTTTTTATATATTGTTGGACTTTATATTTTATAACTGAAGTTTTTATTTATTTCGGTTTGAGTCCATATTAATTATTTCTGAGAAATAATTATTTTTGTTGTACAATGAGAAAATCTGAAAAAATTAATTGACAACACAGGCTAAGTGGAGATGTCGACAGCTTTCGGAAGAAGCCACCCTTCCTTCGTCAGCACTCTTCGATTGTCACTGTAGGTGTGTAAGATTAAGATCAGCTATTTAAACGTACATTAAGGTGAAAAAGCGAACGGGAATTATATCACATTTCATTACCCATATGTTACGTTTAGCACGAACTTAATGAATCTATTTTTAACTTTTTTCCAACACAGTTGTAATTTCTTACACTGTAGTAGATTTTCTCAGAGTTGCAACCCTTAGTAGGACTTTTCAAGTCTTGAAAAATGTCCGTTAGGTTTGAATTTATATTTCGTATTTCTAATTCTTAGAAATATTACTAAATTGCATTGTACCTTATGAGTTGAGTTTTAATTCTGTTTTTATATATTGTTGGACTTTATATTTTATAACTGAAGTTTTTATTTATTTCGGTTTGAGTCCATATTAATTATTTCTGAGAAATAATTATTTTTGTTGTACAATGAGAAAATCTGAAAAAATTAATTGACAACACAGGCTAAGTGGAGATGTCGACAGCTTTCGGAAGAAGCCACCCTTCCTTCGTCAGCACTCTTCGATTGTCACTGTAGGTGTGTAAGATTAAGATCAGCTATTTAAACGTACATTAAGGTGAAAAAGCGAACGGGAATTATATCACATTTCATTACCCATATGTTACGTTTAGCACGAACTTAATGAATCTATTTTTAACTTTTTTCCAACACAGTTGTAATTTCTTACACTGTAGTAGATTTTCTCAGAGTTGCAACCCTTAGTAGGACTTTTCAAGTCTTGAAAAATGTCCGTTAGGTTTGAATTTATATTTCGTATTTCTAATTCTTAGAAATATTACTAAATTGCATTGTACCTTATGAGTTGAGTTTTAATTCTGTTTTTATATATTGTTGGACTTTATATTTTATAACTGAAGTTTTTATTTATTTCGGTTTGAGTCCATATTAATTATTTCTGAGAAATAATTATTTTTGTTGTACAATGAGAAAATCTGAAAAAATTAATTGACAACACAGGCTAAGTGGAGATGTCGACAGCTTTCGGAAGAAGCCACCCTTCCTTCGTCAGCACTCTTCGATTGTCACTGTAGGTGTGTAAGATTAAGATCAGCTATTTAAACGTACATTAAGGTGAAAAAGCGAACGGGAATTATATCACATTTCATTACCCATATGTTACGTTTAGCACGAACTTAATGAATCTATTTTTAACTTTTTTCCAACACAGTTGTAATTTCTTACACTGTAGTAGATTTTCTCAGAGTTGCAACCCTTAGTAGGACTTTTCAAGTCTTGAAAAATGTCCGTTAGGTTTGAATTTATATTTCGTATTTCTAATTCTTAGAAATATTACTAAATTGCATTGTACCTTATGAGTTGAGTTTTAATTCTGTTTTTATATATTGTTGGACTTTATATTTTATAACTGAAGTTTTTATTTATTTCGGTTTGAGTCCATATTAATTATTTCTGAGAAATAATTATTTTTGTTGTACAATGAGAAAATCTGAAAAAATTAATTGACAACACAGGCTAAGTGGAGATGTCGACAGCTTTCGGAAGAAGCCACCCTTCCTTCGTCAGCACTCTTCGATTGTCACTGTAGGTGTGTAAGATTAAGATCAGCTATTTAAACGTACATTAAGGTGAAAAAGCGAACGGGAATTATATCACATTTCATTACCCATATGTTACGTTTAGCACGAACTTAATGAATCTATTTTTAACTTTTTTCCAACACAGTTGTAATTTCTTACACTGTAGTAGATTTTCTCAGAGTTGCAACCCTTAGTAGGACTTTTCAAGTCTTGAAAAATGTCCGTTAGGTTTGAATTTATATTTCGTATTTCTAATTCTTAGAAATATTACTAAATTGCATTGTACCTTATGAGTTGAGTTTTAATTCTGTTTTTATATATTGTTGGACTTTATATTTTATAACTGAAGTTTTTATTTATTTCGGTTTGAGTCCATATTAATTATTTCTGAGAAATAATTATTTTTGTTGTACAATGAGAAAATCTGAAAAAATTAATTGACAACACAGGCTAAGTGGAGATGTCGACAGCTTTCGGAAGAAGCCACCCTTCCTTCGTCAGCACTCTTCGATTGTCACTGTAGGTGTGTAAGATTAAGATCAGCTATTTAAACGTACATTAAGGTGAAAAAGCGAACGGGAATTATATCACATTTCATTACCCATATGTTACGTTTAGCACGAACTTAATGAATCTATTTTTAACTTTTTTCCAACACAGTTGTAATTTCTTACACTGTAGTAGATTTTCTCAGAGTTGCAACCCTTAGTAGGACTTTTCAAGTCTTGAAAAATGTCCGTTAGGTTTGAATTTATATTTCGTATTTCTAATTCTTAGAAATATTACTAAATTGCATTGTACCTTATGAGTTGAGTTTTAATTCTGTTTTTATATATTGTTGGACTTTATATTTTATAACTGAAGTTTTTATTTATTTCGGTTTGAGTCCATATTAATTATTTCTGAGAAATAATTATTTTTGTTGTACATTGTACAACAAAAATAATTATTTCTCAGAAATAATTAATATGGACTCAAACCGAAATAAATAAAAACTTCAGTTATATTGTACTTAAAAACTTAATAAAAATTACGCAATTTTTAAGTTTTAGTAATAACAAGTTAAATTTTAAAAGTTTTAATTAACTAATTATTTTGCTTCTTATTGGTAATGGGTTTTTACTCCTTATTTGTAATCCGAGGCAGTAACTACTTATTTATCTCCATACTCTTCACTAGTTATTTTTGTCTCACGCCCTTGTTAAAATAATTAGTGTTTCATGCAATAAGTAACTACTTATTAACATCTGCTTCGGATTACAAAACCCATTACTAGTAATGCCACCATGATTAGAACGCCGGACCTCTTGTTTGTTGGGCTTAGCCTCTAGCCACTGACCTACACCATAACAATACATTATACCAATAAAAAACCGTTTTGTTTGCTGTGTGCTACTAATAACGCTAAAAGTTTGTGTTTAACTATGCTTTGCTAAAAGCAGTGAGAGGGAAAGAGAGGGATATTGTACATTCATAAAATGTTTGAGTCTACAAATTCCCATAAACAAACGTTTAAAAACATGTATATATATTATACATTGTATGTAACGAAAAATGTTGAGTCTTCACATTTACATATTAGAAAACGTTATCTAACTAGTGGTGCGAGATTTTTATCTATAGTTGGCTGAACAAGCTAAGGCGTCGACAATAAACACTGCAACTTGGGGACCGTGGGTTCAAGTACCAGCCGGGGCAGGATTTTTTTTTTATTGTTTTTTTTTTTATTTTTTTATATTTTTTTAATATAAGTGTGTTTTAATTTTTATTAAATAATAAAAATTAGTTATTTATTCGACCTTTTAATTGTGCAATGAAAAAGAGTTTATTCTGATTCGAGGCCTTTTCATGTTCCCCATTATGAATGGGAGAATATCCTAATAAAGAAAGTAGAGTTATCATAAGTACTTGTTATGTTAATTCATAATGGGGAACATGAAAAGGCCTCGAATCAGAATAAACTCTTTTTCATTGCACAATTAAAAGGTCGAATAAATAACTAATTTTTATTATTTAATAAAAATTAAAACACACTTGGTAACCCTCTTGATACGAGAGAATTTGTTTTCTATAACAGAAGGCAAAAACAAAAACTGTATTTAACAACTACCGACGGTAGTATATGCAGTAACCAAAAAAACTTGCTTTCAAATTATATTTGGTGTAATGCTGGTGGAACTTCGAAAATCATATTTGCTTTCTCACTAAGTTGAGATTATTTAGAGTATGAATATTTGATGTTTGCATGCTAACAGTATTACCTAATTTTCTAAAGAATTCTGATGATGGGGGAATTGGAACACCCCCGAAACGATCGTCAATTCATTCCTGAAAATTGCCAAAATTTTTGAAAGCAAGAAACTCTATGAGTATTTAATGGGAGAATATCCTAATAAAGAAAGTAGAGTTATCATAAGTACTTGTTATGTTAATTCATAATGGGGAACATGAAAAGGCCTCGAATCAGAATAAACTCTTTTTCATTTTTTTAATATATTTATTTAATATTTTTATTTATTTTAATATTAATTTAATTATTTACCAAAAACCATTTGAAAGGCATATTGATAACACTTTTTGATGACATGATGAAATGTGTCATCACTTGTTTTTTCAATTTGGATGACATGTTTCATCATATTGAAGAAAATCTTCATCAATATGATGAAATTTGTCATCAAAATTGATGACAGCAAATGATGAAACCGTATCATCAATATGATGAAGCATTTTTCTTTGAGTGTAGAAGAAGAAACGAAGGAAGGGAATTGTGTTACGCTTTGGACTTAGTCGGTTGGTAAAACTACAAGCTTAACAACTGGCCGAACGATTGTTCCTCTTTGGGTACGAACTTCGGCCACTCGTACTCGTTTATCATCACCCTGAAAAAGCTTAACTACTCTTCCTTAGCGCCATTCGATTGGGAGAATATTCGGCCTTATTATGAGTGTCGTTTTTTAATTCCGACAATTGTCGTAGTCGTTGTCGTTTTTAAAATTCTTTGGTATCATGTAAAATTTACGACAACGATATTTTTGTAATAGACTTTTTTGTAATAGAAAACAACAGATTGATTCAAAATTCTTACGATTTAAAACATTTTTGAACTACCTGGTTATAGAAACTGTCAAAAACACATGTTTGGTGGTATTAAAAACATGGAACAAGTCTAGTTGGCAGACATTGGTCCAATTTTTTTTTTTTAGAAATAGGGATGATTTAGGTGAGTCCAACAAAAAAAAAAATGTTGGCGGCCCATGGTTCCCGAGTTATGGGCCTCCAAAGTTCGGATAACGAATTTAATATATTTTCTCCAATAATGATCCGATCAGACCAAGACTGGTTTCATTCAAAAGCTTATACAAATACCTTTAACTTGACATTTTAAAAAAATTTGGATTCATTAACCCATTGTGGCACAATCCTAAATTTTAGATTTTTTACCCTAAGTTTTTGAAGAAAATGCATAAAATTTTAAAATTATGCATTATTAAGGTATTTATTTTTATAACTAGACTTAAAGCTTAGATATTAAGCTTTAATTTGAGCTTTCATTTGACCATTAAACCCTTATAGAACCGGAGTTATTAACGTTTAAACATTCAAAAACATATTTAAATATGTATACCAGAGCTCTGTGCAGTTTTTTTTTTTGCCTTAAAAGCTTTTCTGCCTAGCCGGCCTTCGACCGGACGTAGGGATTTCAAACTCCATAAATTAATTTAGCGGCTTCGCTAAATAAAGTTTTTTTTGTGTTGAAATATAAGCGGGGTCAATGGTTACAGGCAATAACTCCGGTTCTATAAGGGTTAAAAGGCCCAATGAAAGCTCAAATGAAAGCCTAATATATAAGCTTTAAATCTGGTTGTTTTAATATATGCCTTAATAAGGCCTAATTTTGAAATATAACGCATTTTCTTCAAAAACTTTTGTTTAAAAATCAAAAATTTGGTGTTGTGCCACAATGGGTTAATAAATCCAAATTTTTTAAAATGTTAAATTAAAGGCATTTGAATAAGCTTTTGAATGAAACCAATCTTGGTCTGATCGGACCATTATTGGAGAAGATATATTAAATTCGATATCCGAACTTTGGAGGCCCATAACTCGGGAACCATGGGCCGCCGACAATTTTTTTTTTCTTTGTTGGACTCAGCACTAAAAGTTCTATCTGTAATATTTTTTTTTTTAGATAAGAGAAATGTTTGCCAACTAGACTTTAGCCCTAAAATACATGATAATAAAATAGTTTTTTAATGTTATAAATACCCATTTGTTTAATACAATCTATGGAATAATTAATCTTCCTTGATTAAATCTATTTTTTAACTAGCTGTTTTGTACCCGGCGTTGCCCGGGTTAAAAAAAATATTATATAATGAATGAGTTTTTTATTAGTCAGTTTAGCTACTGCTTCATGACTTTTCACTGGTGAATATAAACCTATTCCTGAGGTTTGGTCGATTTTTTTCGACTTCGCTTATCGTCGGAAACATTGTGCGTACGTGTTCTTCCGTCATGGGAACAAACCTTCTTGGTTGGCTGGAGTGTGTGATGCGGGCCGTTCAAAAAAAGTTATTCGACCATCATAAAAACCTTTTTTAACAAAAAAAAATCAAAAACGATTTTTTTAACAAAAAAAAAATCAATACGTTATTTTGCACCTTGTTTGGAACTTCCCGATTTCAAATCAAAAAAGAACCCAAAGACATTGCCCAGCAGGTGCAATACTTTTGTGAGTTAATGTTGGCCATAAAAGGCAACTGTTACGACCCCGACGCAAAGCTAAATAGAAAAAACGAATAATCGCCCCACACCAAAATTAATGTATTTCTTTAATGGCTTTTAAAAGGAACCTATAGTTCCCTCCTCGGTTAGCACTTTATGTGGTGAAAACTTCAATAAAGATATAACTTTCAGAATAGTTCAAGTGGGTCTGGCATTTAACGCATCTAGTTCAATTTTGGTCTCATGTGACCTATAGTTCCCCTATTGATTAGCACGTAAAGAAAATTGCAATTAAATTTGTTCAGCAGGTTTTTCACGTTTGCGGAACTGGCAGACATAACTCTCACTAAAGTACAAAGGGATGTGCCATTATATGCCTTTTGTATCAATCGCTATTTAATATTGCCTATAGCACTATTTGTGTTGAAAATTTCATTGAAATCGGCTTAACTGTTTTCAGGTTCTAATATGGCAGTAGTGTTTAAAGGAATTGGTTAAGCCGTTTTTGCATGATAGCAAATAAGTTAGAAATAACGTTCTGTATATTACAAATTGATGTGGCATTTTACTTTAACTTGTCTCATCGCATTTTATATGGAATATAGTTACGAAACAGGAAAAAATATTTTTTAATTTAATACAAAAGGGTGCGGCATTTTAAGCCCCCTTGCCCGATCGCCGCAGTAAGTACCAACTGTGGTGAAAATTTGCTTAAAATTGGTTTCACCGTTAACGCGTGAGTACTAGAGTTGTCAATTATTCGACTTTCAACTTTGTTCGAATAATTCAAATAATTGTTTTTCCTCGTTCGATCAAACGATTAAAGATCAAAATTTATTCGATTAATCGAAGAGAATAACGAATAAAAAAATTATTTTAAAAAATATTTTTATTAACAATTAAAATAAACAATTCATATAAAATAACTTAAAATAAGAAAGTTAAAATTTTTATTAACGAAAAAATGCATAAAAAACTTAAAAATAAAATATTTAAAAGTTAAAAAAACTTAAAAATTGAATAACTGAGATCACTTTTAATTAACGGATGTCGATTTTAATACTTGTTGAGAAATAATTCAAATACAAATTATTATTTGAAGAATTCAGACAAAATATATCATAAATGATTTTAATTTTTGTCAAATAAGACAATTTAAGTTGTTCTTAAGAAATAATCTTTTAAAAATAAAAGTTGACTCAATTTTTTTTGCTTTCAAACGATTCTTTCGCTAATTGTTGAAGTAGGTGATATAGTAAGAAGAGCATACAAAAGTTTATCTAATTTTCTGTTCTTTTTCAGATTTTCCCAAATATACCATATCGTCTGATATATCGCTGAAGTCCTTTTTATTTTCTGAATTTTTAATATGTACTTTGAATTGAATTATTTAAGTCGCATAAAAGATTATTATTTTCATTACTAATAACTTCCTCTATTTCAATACTTTTATCTGAATTATTGTGATTACTTTCAACATAAAATAATCTGGAGTATAATTCATTTGCATATTATTTTGTTTCGCTTTTTGGAGAATATTTTAAGAAACTTTCATTGCTCGGAAAATTTCCAGAATTTAGAAAAATTATTACCGTATTTAACATTTTTATACGTCTCTCATTAATTCTTATTTTAATACGTTTTAGTAAGTCTGATGCAAAAGAATTATTAATTTTTCCTAATTCTATAATGGATGTGCTATCCAGGGCTATGGCAACAATATATTTTAACTTTCCTACATTTTGTATAAAATCTTTCAAAATTTATGAGAATAAATTAAATTCTTAGCATTTATTTAATTTTTTAATTAAAAAAAATTGTTCGATTAATCGACATTAATTAATCGATTTATTCGTTATTCGAAAATCGTCATTTTTGAATTATTCGAACAAGAGTTGGGTTTTATTTGATCGATTAATCGAATTATTCTTAATCGACTGACAACTCTAGTGAGTACGGATCAGGCAAAAATAAATTTTAATGTATTACAAAGGGGCGTCAATTCACGCCTTTGTCTGGTGGTGTCTATAGTTTCCGCCTCAATAATTACTAACTGTGGTGAAAATTATAACAACATCGGGTTCGTTATTTAAGCGTGATTACGGTACGGCAGAAAAAACTTTCAGTACATTGCAAAAGGCGTGGCAGTTGATACAGACTTAAGTTCTCGCCTCTGTTAGTACTATCCAGTGTTGCCATTTTAGCCATTTTAGCCATTTTCCGGCTAGATTTAGCTCCCTTTGAACTCGTTTAGCCGGAAAAAAATGCATTTAGCTCTTAGCCGTTTTTTTAGCCATTTTCGAAATTATTTTAGCAGTTTTTTAGCCATTTTTGAGTTTTTTGATTTGAAAGTAATTTTTTGTATTTTTTTATACTAAAATAAAGAATTGATTGGTTTTTTGTTAGTACAGATCAAGCAAAGGCTCCAACTTTGTCTAATATCAAAATTACAGACATTTCTGGTATTCCCGTACCGGTTTCAAACACTCCAGTTATAGTGTTATCATCAGCAGGATTTTTAATCGGTTTGTTTTGTTAATAGGTACTTGTTTTTCATATATCTTAATTTTAAATAATCCCAGTCTGGTATCGAACCGCGAATATTTTCGTCATATTCATGCCATTAACATTATACTAAATCTTAGACGATCTAGCGATGCCCGTTTCTCTGTTAAAATACGCTAACGTTCGAAACTCAATTTAAAGACTGGTTGCTGAATCTTGGCATATATATTTTTGCCATTCTTCTCGTCAAGTTTCAGCGAAAACGGTCTCTGGAGTAAAAAGTTTTACCCAAGAAAATGTACAAATTACAAAAAATAAATAAATTTTTATTTCTAGTAAAATTTTTTTTATTTTTGTTTTTGCATTAAAAAAATGTAAATCATTGGAAAAGTGTTTTGAACTCTAGTTTTTATCTAGAATAAGTCAAAACCGTACAAAATGTATAACAAAAGATCTCTTTATTTAATTTTATGTGCAAAAATTAAACAAAATATAAATTTAGAATAGTTTTTCTGAAAAAAGTAAAATAAATATTTTAGCCGTTTTTTAGCCATTTTTTAGCCGTTTTTTAGCCGTTTTTTGGAATGAATTTAGCCGTTTTTGACTACCAAGTTCTGGCAACACTGGTACTATCTATGGAAAAAGTTTTGTTAAAATCGGTTTAGTCGTTTAATCGTTATTAAGGAATAGGCAGAAACACTTTCAGTATAGTATAAAGGCTCGTGTCAATTTACGCCCCCTTTGTTCAAACGCGCTCTATTTTAATCTTTAGTTCCCGCCTCGGTAAGTACTTACTATCTGTGGTAAAAATTTCATTCTAATTGATGTAGCAGTTATGCTAGATTACGAAACAGACAGAAATAGCGTTCAATAAAATAAATTTTATTAAAATCAGTAGAGTCGTTTAAGCATGATAACGGAACATGCAGATAAAACTTTCAGTATAGTACAAAGGGGCATGGCATTTATAATAATCTATAGTTTCCGCCTCGGTTAGTACTACCTCTGGTAAAAATTTCATTAAAATCGGTTCTGCCATTTATGCGTGATTACGGAACAGAAAGAAATAACTTTCAATGTAATAGAAAGGAGCGTGGCATTTTACGCCTCTTTTTCGGTCGCCCTCTATTGTGGCTCATAGTTTTCGCTTCGGTTAATACTATCTGTGATGAAAATTTCATTAAAATCAGTTCAGCCGTTTAAGCATAATTGCGGAAAAGGCAGAAATAACTTTCAGTGTAATAAAAAGGGCGTGGCATTTTACGCGCCTTTTTTCGATCGCCCTCTATTATGGTTCATGGTTTCCGCCTCGGTTAGTACTATCTGTGGTAAAAGTTTTAGTGAAATCGGTTAAATCGCTTTTCAGTGATTGCGAAACAGACAGACATAGCTTCTGTATAGTACAAAGGGGCGTGGCATTTTACGCCCATTTTACCGATCGCGGATTTTTTTGACCTATTCCCGCCTTGGTTAGTAGTATCTATGGTGAAAATTTCATGAAAACCGGTTCAGCCGTTGTTCCGTTATTGCCGGACAGACAGATATAGCTTTAGCATGGTACAAAGGGGCGTGTCATTTTACGCCCCTTTGTCCGATCGCGGTCGCTTATGGCCTATAGTTCACACCTCGGCTAGTACCATCTGTGGTGAAAATTTCATGAAAATCGGTTAAGCCGTCCTTCACTTATTGCGGAACAGACTGGTTTCACCGTCAACGCGTGTGTACGGATCGGGCCGAAATAAATTTCAATGTATTGCAAACGGACGTGGCAATTCACGCCTCTGTCTGGTCGTGTCTATAGTTTCCGCCTCAATAAGTACTAACTAACTGTCGTGAAAATTATAATAAATTAATTATAATAACCGTTTACACGTGATTATGGAAAGGCAGAATAAACTTTCAGTACATTGCAAAAGGCGTAGCAGTTGATACATACTAAAGTGCCCGCCTCTGTTAGTACTATCTATGGAAAAAATGTTGTTAAAATCGGTTTAGTCGTTTAAGCGTTATTAAGGAACAGGCAGAAACACTATCAGTATAGTACAAAGGCTCGTGTTAATTTACGCCCCCTTTGTCCAAACGCGCTCTATTTTAATCTTTCGTTCCCGCCTCGGTAAGTACTTACTATCTGTGGTACAAATTTCATTCTATCGGTTTAGCAGTTTATGCTAGATTACGGAACAGACACAAATAGCTATTTGCTAGCATTCAATTGAATATAAAGGGGCGTGCTATTTTATTTATTTTTTTAAATCGGTATGGTTGTTTAAGCATGATTACGAAACATGCAGAAAAAACTTTCAGTATAGTAAAAAGGGACGGTACATTTTACGCCCCCCTTTTTTTGATCGCTCTCTATTGTGGATCATATTTTTCGTTGCGGTTAATACTATCTGTGGTGAAAATTTCATTAAAAACAAATTAGGTGTTTAAGCGTAATTGCGGAAAAGGCAGAAATAGCATTCAGTGTAACAAAAAGGGGCGTGGCATTTTACGCCCCTTTTTTCTCTAGCCCCCTTTATTGTGACTCATAGTTTTCGCCTCGGTTAGTAGTATCTGTGGTAAAATTTTCAGTGAAATCCGTTAAATCACTTTTCAGTGATTGCGGAACAGGCAGACATAGTTTCTGATTAGTACAAAGGGGCGTGGCATTTTACGCCCATTTTTCCGATCGCGAATTTTTCTGACCTATAGTTTCCGCTCGGTTTGTACTATCTGTGGTGAAAATTTCATGAAAATCGGTTCAGGCGTTTTTCCATTATTGCAGGACAGGCAGATATAGCTTTAGCATGGTACAAAGGGGCGTGGCATTTTACGCCCCTATTTCCGATCGCGGTCGCTTATGGCCTATAGTTCCCGTCTCGATTAGTACTATCCGTGGTGAAAATTTCATGAAAATCGGTTCAGCCGTTTTTCCGTTATTGTCTGACATGCTGATATAGCTTTAGCATGGTACAAAGGGGCGTGGCATTTTACGCCCCTTTTTCCGATCGCGGTCGCTTATGGCCTATAGTTCCGGCCTCGGTTAGTACTGTCTGTGGTGAAAATTCCATGAAAATGGGTTCAGCCGTTGTTCCGTTATTGCCGGACAGGCAAATATAGCTTTAGCATGGTACAAAGGGGCGTGGCATTTTACGCCCCTTTTTCCGATCGCGGTCGCTTATGGCCTATAGTTACCGCTTTGGTAGGTACTATCTGTGGTGAAAATTTCATGAAAATCGGTTCAGCCGTAATTCCGTTATTGTCTGACAGGCAGATATAGCTTTAGCATGTTACAAAGGGGCGTGGCATTTTACGCCCCTTTGTCCGATCGCGTTCGCTTATGGCCTATAGTTCCCGCCTCGGTTAGTACTATCTGTGGTGAAAATTTCAAGAAAATCGGTTAAGCCGTTCTGTACTTATTGCGGAACAGACAGACAGACAGACAGACAGAAAGACAGACAGACAGACAAACCAACAATCAGATTTATAATATTAATAGGGATAATAGGGATGTTTTTTGTATTGTCGTGAACAAAAACTTAAACGACAATATTTGCAATTTTTGACATTTGAAAACGACACTCATGGTACCGAAATATGTAATAGAATTGCTAACAGTGTTGCATTTTTGTCGTTTTTCGACACTCATAATACCGATTTAAGAAAACGCCTTGTTTACGAGACGACAACGACACTCATAATAAGGCCGATTATCTTCCTTGATAATGACCATTTTATAGATCGTTAAGTTTTTATCAGGCTTTTTCCATTTGTGCCTCTTATGCATTTCTTTTAGATGCTCGTTTTTCCATCTATTGCAAAACAACTGGTAAAGAGCTTTCATTCGCTGCCACCTACCCAGCAGAAATAAATCGAGATTTTGGCGACACAGCATCTATTTATAGCATACCGAAGCGCATCCAAAGAGCGCTCTTAAGGATGCAGTAAAAGTAAGGGGAAAAAAGTTTAATTTTTTGTTAAGATTTTTTATGTAAAACTTACAATTTAAAATTATTTTTTGATAAAATTTCACACTTGCTTTCCTTTTTAATATTTTTAACACTTTTTGAATAAAAAAGTTTGAGTTTTGGACGAAGACAGATGATATCACTGCATCATTATTGCGCATTTATCAGCGCTGCAAAGAGTGCTTCAATCATAACATCTTTAACACATTTTGAATGATGATAAATAGGCTAACCAAAAAACAGCAAATGCTTTTTTGTTATTTCAAAGAATAAACCGATTTGGATTAAACACAGTCTGATAACGAAAAATCACAAAAATTAAAATACATTTGTTTTAACTTTTTTTGCATATTTTTTCATTTATTGGTATGTTTTTTATCTAATTTTTACATTTTTTCTCTTTCTTACAATTTTTTTCTTGTAATTTATCTAGATTATTATTTTTTTTTTAATCAAAAAAATGTTGCTAAAATTTTTACAAATATATATGTATTTCAAAAAAATGTTTGCAGATTTTAAAATATTTTTCAGTATTTTTAAAAACAATTTTTGACTACACAATTTCCACTTTAATTTCAAATAATACAAATTATATTACGAAAAACTTACAATCATATTTTAGAAACTTAAATTATATTTATAAAATTTCCAATTATATTTCAAAAATTTCCAATTATTTTTCAGAAATTTTCATTTATAACTCAAAAATTTACAATTATATTTCAAAAATTTTCCAATTATATTTCCTAAATTTCTATTTCAGAAACTTCCACTTATATTTCAGAAATTTCCATTTATATTACAAAAATTTCCAATTGTATTTAAGAAATTTACATTTGTATTTCCAAAATTTTCTAAATACTTTTCAGAAAATTCCATTTGTATTTTAAAAATTTCCATTTTGATTTCAAAATTTTCAAATTTTGTTTTTATTCTGCTTAAATCAGCTCTGAAAAGATACATGAATTCACTGCATCTTTATACCGCTTAATCAGCGCTATAAAAGTATGCTTTAATCAGCGCTCTAAAGACACGTGATTTCAGTGCATCTTAAGAGCGCTTTTTCTGTGTATCCAACTAGCGCTCTAAAGTGGGACATCGCCTTAGAGAATCATGCATGAATTCAGCACGTTTGGAAGCGCTACTTGACTCGGGATTCCTTTCCAAAAGCTGCTGCTAGTTCTGCAAAATTTCTGCTGGGTATTAACAATTGAACGTTTGGAAGCGCTACTTGACTCGGGATTTCTTTCCAAAAGCTGCTGCTAGTTCTGCAAAATTTCTGCTGGGTATTAACAATTGAATTTGCTGGAGAATCTATCGGAGGCTCACACGGGGCCAAAATTGGGGTACTAATAAGGAAATGTCCTGGTGTCAATGCTAGCAGATCAGTGGGGTCTTCGGATAATGGGGGAAATTGGACGAGAGTTCAGACAGATAGGAGGGTGGGAAATTCCTCAAAAGTATATTTAAAATTGTTAACGCTGGTAACTTTGTAAAAATGATTCTTAAAACTTTTAACAAACCGCCCATATGAGGGGATCTTGGTGGAATAAAGTGCCAGCTGATTTGGTGGTTGAGGTGAGAGTTAATTATGGTAGATTTAAAAGTATTTAAAAAGTCTTTTGCAAACGATCTTGAAAAGCCAACAAAGGTTGTTCCATTGTCAGAATAAAGATTAGATGGACAGCCCCGCCGAGAGATGAATCGATTAAACGCTGCTAAAAATGTGGAAGTAGAAAGATTGGCTCCAGATGGATAGCTTTGGTTGAAAAACATACGAATATGCGCAACATATCCTTTAGTAATCAGACATGCTCGGCCAGTATAATTTTTTATATCGAAGGGCTTTGCAAAGTCATGGCCCGTATCTGCAAATGGACGTGATATTTTAACGCGAGCTGGAGGCAGAACACCCATCATTTGCGTACAGGTTCTTTTCTTATATATGACACACTAGCTTATCATCCCGGTATTTCGTTACCGGTTGTATTGAATACCGGATAATAGAAGGATCAGGATTACTCTTATCGATTTTAAAAAAATTCCCCTACGTAGTCTTTGTTTTATTTACTTGTGGAGTCTTAGTCTTTCATAAAATGATATTTCAATGAATAAATTCAGGGGGTAGGCATGCACCTCAAACACTCAAACATTAACTGCCTGGATTAATATAATGAAGGTTGAAAGAGGAATTGAAAAAAGGCTTTTTGTTTTCTATAAAAAAAGCACTTTTATATTGTTTTAAACAAAACAAATTTATGAAATTTACGTTCTTAAAATGTTAATGATTCAATATAATTTAAAAAAATATTAAAAGTGCAAATAAAGTACAAATTTCATGACTTTAAAAAACCAAAAATTTTACTTGATCCCAGACAGATTTCACGTGAGAGAAAAAAAAGAGAGTTGAACCAATTACAATCTCTTTACTTTATTCCACTATGATAAATTAAACAATAAAATTTGAATAACTTCGCTGGTACGTCATCATGTTCGTTCCGGTGAAAAAAGATATTGACAATTTTCGAGCCCATATATCGGGTTTTTGGATTTTAAGTGAGTAAATATTTTAATAAAAAAAAAAATTGGAATAAAAATAAGTTCGAATAAAATACATATAAAGAGAAAAAATATGGAGTAAAAAAAGTTAAATATGAACAATTTTATTAAAAAGCAGCATTCCATATTGTTCCCTGCTTTATTCCATTTCGTTCCCCGTTCTACTCCATTTCATATCCAATTCAATCTCCTTCTTCTAAGGTCATTATTATAGGAACAAAAAAAGTACCAAAAGTACACTTTATTTCCCCCAATAGAAACGGAATTTCCAAAAAAGTACCTCTTCCAGATTGTTTTTTCTTCACCGAAGGTTCCTATAATCCATATTTCAATTATCTAGGATCATTGTTTCAGCAAATATTAAGAGTACAAAAAGTATTATTTTTATCCCCGTTAAGAAACGGAATTTCCGAAAAGTACTTTTCCCAATCTTTTTTTTCACCGAAGAATTTTACATTCCAAATTTCAAGTTTCTGTGACCATTATATCAGGAAATAAGTACACTACTCTACCCCTTTTAACCCCTTTATTTTCCGAGAGGAGAACCTTTTCAAATTTCAAGTTTCTATGATTACACCGCTCTACAAATCTGAGGTTTGTCGCTGCGTTTCAAATGAAACCAAAAAAAGTTTATAGGTTTTGGTTTTCCGATTCCAAAACGGTCACTCAAATTTTTCTATCACGTCACAATTTTGAGAAAATCGCGGTCAAAAAAGGACCATTTTGGCCATTTTTGAGCACCTATAAATTAAGATCCTGACATGCGAATGAATTGATATCAAGCTCATTCGAAAGTGCGTAATTTTCTCTTTAAGACAAATCAAATTTTCTTGGAATTTAATTTTTTATAATGATGAAAAAATCATTAGCCACAAGTGCTTTAAATCTAAAATTTACGTATGAATTTGTATGGAAATTTGTTAAAAAACACTGTGTAAATAAACTAAATATTGAAAAAATGGAAGGTTTTTTACTAATAATTTTTTTACCATTTTAGAAAATTAAATTTTTAGAACATTTTATCTTATCTTTAAGAGAAAATTATAAGCTTTCGAATGAGCTTGATACCAACTCATTTGCATGTCAGGATCTTATTTTATAAGCTTTTAAAAAGGGTCAAAAATGCCCTTTTTCGGTACTTTAACCGCGAATTACTCAAAATCCTGACGTGATAGACAAATTTGGGCTCCGGATTTGGAATCAGCGCAACAGACACTATCTAAATCACTAATCAGAATCCAATTCGCATTTTCTTGTTGAGCTGTGTTATTATTACAGGAAATAAAAAAAGTTCCAAAAGTGTACTTTCGGTACATTTAACAATATGTACTTTTATAGAAGGTACTTTTTATAAAAATTACTTTTTATAAAATGTATTTCTTATAAAAGGTACATTTTTCAAAAGGTACTTTTTATAAAAGGTACTTTTTATAAAAGGTACTTTTTATAAAAGGCACTTTTTTATAAGAGGCACTTTTTTATAAAAGTTACTTTTCATAAAATGTACTTTTTATAAAAGGTACTTTTTATTAACGGTACTTTTTATAAAAGTTAAATTTTATAAAAGGTAACTTTTATAAAAGGTACTTTTTATAAAAGGCACTTTTTATAAAAGGTACTTTTTATAAAAGGTACTATTTTTAAAAGGTACTTTTTATAAAAGGTACTTTTTATAAAAGTACTTTTTATAAAAGGTACTTTTTATAAAAGGTACTTTTTATAAAAGGCGCTTTTTATAAAAGGTACTTCTTATAAAAGGTACTTTTCATAAAAGGTACTTTTTATAAATGGTACTTTTTATAAAAGATACTTTATATAAAAGGTACTTTTAATAAAAGGTACTTTTAATAAAAGGTACTTTTAAAAAAAGGTACTTTTAATAAAAGGTACTTTTAATAAAAGGTAGGCACAGCATCCATACCAACCACTGAGTGGAATCTGTTGGTGTACTACGATTTGGGATATTACTGGTCAGAAACCACAATTCTTGTCAATGGGACGAAAACGTTACAAAACCTTTGTAGTATGATTACCTTTAATTCATCATGCCTCAGCATTATCGAACATTTTGAACACATGCAAGGCGAATTACAGTTGGAAAATCGACTACTACGAAGTAAAAGGGGAGCACTAGATATAGTCGGCAATGTTGCTCACTCGTTATTTGGTATATTGGACTCCGAATATGCCAACCAGATGTCCACTACAATACTAGAAGTCAAGGAAAATGAGTCATATTTATTAAAGTTACTCAAGAATCAAACATCAATTGTTGATTCAACAATTAACATTATGCGGCAGAGTCAAATTGCAGCTAATGCAAGGTTTGCAAAACTGGAGCAAGAAATCAATGGTTTCTTAGAAGAAATGCAGGACGTCAATCATGTACTACTCCAGATTCATCTTACTCAGTTATTTAATTCTGCCGTCTTGCAATTAACTTTAGTTGCAAATAATTTGGAAAAAATATAGTCATCAATCCTTGACACTCTCACGGACACACATCATGGAAAAATCAGTCCGTTACTGCTTACCCCGGAACAATTGAAAAATGAGGTTCATCAGATTAAACTTCACACATCATCATCTGTTGATCTTCCTGCATCGGATCTACTGGAACTATTCAAACTTATGAAGGTAAAGGGTGGATTCACACAGCAACACGCAGTTTTCAAAATAAGTATACCATTAGTCGAACGCGGCCAATTCAACATTTTCCATTTAATACCAGTTCCAAACTTGATCAACAACACTATGTTAGCCATTAAACCATGCACTTCCTTTTTGGGCACAATGGAATCTCACAAACTATATATAATTCTTACAGAATCAGAATTAAACTCCTGTTATTCAATGAAACAGGACGTATTTATCTGCTCTAACATCCAAACTCGATACAATTATGGGTCCGAGGTATGTGCATGCGAAATAAATTTATTCAACAACAAAACCACACCAACTTGCACCTTAGACAGGACTACAACGAATATTCAATGGATACCTTTGAGGAAAAAAAATCAATGGATATACGCCACCTCGTCATCTTCACGGGCCACTGCAGTATGCAACAAGGAAATTATTCCCCTTACTCTAAGAGGTTCCGGCCTGCTAACACTTGAGCCAGAATGCATGCTTAAGCATGACTTCGCCACAATGAATGGACGACAAACAATATCCAGTATATTTAAATCATCGTACACGAGTCTTGGAAAAATCTCAGAGTTGTCACCACAAAACTACATAACTCGTTTTCATAATAAATCAATGTCAACGAGAGTAGATGACGTTGCAGATGAATTAACAACGTTGCAAAGGTCTCTTGAAGAACAAAAAATCATTGATCTTCCCAACAAATTGAGAGTACATCAGCAGCACAGTCACGCAGTCGGTTACCTAGCACTCTTACTAAGCTTAATAGCAATCATCATAATGTTGCTTAAATATAGAACTTCTTGTAACAAAAAGGAGCCACCCACAACAATACCAATTGAAGATTCTACAGACAACATTGAACTACAGTCAATTGGATCAAGAAACAACAATGTGACACCTCTACCAACACCACGCAGATTCATCCGAGATATATAAACAAAATTAACAACTAGTTTTTCAATCCGAAGTTTATCCGATAGATGTTTAGCAACTGAGGGTCAAAAATTCAAGATAACAACGACAAATTCATTATTTTCTGAAATGTTATTTATATTATTTTCTTTTAAAATGATGTATTTTTTGTTTATTTGTTAGTGCATAATATAGAAAAAACAAAAAAAATATGAATATATATATTTTATTAGTTTGAGAAGCATCCACTTTTGTTGAACATTCGTTCAACGCCGGGGAGAATGTTAAGATTCATATAAATAAATGTCTCCTTATTGTAAAATAATAATGCTGACTATGCAATGAACCGATTTCATGGTCATACTGCAAAATGACATTTGATTCCTCTATTTGTTGACTTAAAAGTAAGCCAAAATAAAACCCATGGTTAGTCATTTGCAATAACCTTGAAGTCGTACATTTGCAATGTTTGCATTAATAAAATATTTATGTTTATATGTTTGTACATATTTAGTAATTAATTGATTAGTGCCATTATGGCAATTATGTTCCTTAGTTTTAAGTATAAATAGTGGTAAATAAATAATAAACAAATTAGTTAAGCAAAAACTTTTGTTTGACTCCTTTCTTTTGTTTCTTTTCAAGTAACAAGTGCTTGAAGTGAATTTAAATTAGAAAGCCCCAAAACAAAATAGTGCAGTACAAATTTATGCGTTTGTGCTGAGTTACACTATTTCTCAAACTAACAGTACTTTTTATAAAAGGTACTTTACATAAAAGGTACTTTTTATAAAAGGTACTTTTTATAAAAGGTACTTTTTATAAAAGGTACTTTTTATAAAAGGTACTTTTTATAAAAGGTACTTTTTATAAAAGGTACTTTTTATAAAAGGTACTTTTTATAAAAGGTACTTTTTATAAAAGGTACTTTTTTATAAGTACTTTTTTATAAAAGGTACTTTTTATAATAGGTAAAAGGTACCATTACTTCGGTATGTACACTCAAAAAAAAAAAACTGTAATCTTAGCAAAAAAAGCTTGTAAACCTACAAGAAAATTTGCTGATTTTGAACCCACAATTTTTTTTGCTAAAGTTAGCAAAAATGTTTTGCCAATAATTAGTTAACAAAAAAAATTTTTTTTTGACACATTTGAGGACCCCATTGGGTTCGGACCCGATAGGTACAGTCCCCGATGGGCTCAGACCTAGTTGGGTTCCTTAAAAATCGTCATAGTTTTTGATCCAAAATTTGTGTCCGTTTCGCTCTACCTTGCTTAGTTTATGAGATACGTGATTATAGGGGACCACTGGGGTCTTGAGAATTAAAAAACTCGATAACTTCAAAAATATTACTCGGAGAGCTTTTGACTATTTTGCGGTCTTGTTCTACGTATTGAGAGCTACAAAAATGCTTTTGGACTTTTTGTTGTGTCGGCAATATTTACCGAGATATGAGCATTTTAAAATTTTCGGGAATGCTAACTTTTTTGGATCCAAAGTTAGGGCCCATTAGGGTCCACACATGTGAAGAGGACCCGCGAAAGTATGGAGATTCTAAGAACCAAAAATGCCCTCCATTTTGCTCTATCTGGCTTAGTTTCCGAGATAGAGCCATTTTAAGTTTTCTGAAAATAAAAAAAAATTTACCATTTATTTTTGCTAATGTTAGCAAAAAATCTTGTAAAAATGTTGTCAACTCAATTTCAAATCTTAGCAAAAGAAATTAGTTCAACGTTTGTTTAAAATTGCTAATGTGCTAAATGAAGTTTACAAGAATTTTTTGCTAACATGCTAATCTCAACTAAAAATTTGCTAAAAGTTAGCTAACTAGCATTAGCAAAAAAAAATTAGTAAATCTACTAACGTATTTTTTTGAGTGTAAATAAAAAAAGTACCAAATGTACCCTTTTTTACCCCAGTAGAATCTGGGGAGGTGAACCTGCATTGCAAATTTTAAGTTTCTAGGATCATTAAGCTTGATTTACACGTTAACTATTCTTGACTACCCTTATCTACTATTTCCCAGTATTGGAGGATAAAAATTGTCAAATTCAAATAATTTTTCATACAAAATTATTTAAACCCGGCAAACCGTATCACCAATACTGGGAAATAGGAGATAAGGGTGGTCAAGGGTAGTTAACGTGTAAATTGCCCTTTATTTAACGAAATATAAAAGTGACCAATAGTACAGTTTTTACCCTTTTTACCCCCTTAGAATCAACATTGGCAAAAATTCAGCCTTAGTGTTGTAACGTAGCAAATAGACTCATCTATCGCTACAAACATATTAAATTGTCTTTTGGCCGTTTAATACAGTTATATGCGTTGATTGCTGTGATTTTTAACTAAATGACAACATTTACCCTGGTGTATAAGTACCACCCTAATATATACAACGACACTATATTTACCGCCCTAATATTGGCCAAGGGTCGCAAGTACATTATATTTACTGGAAGCATGAACACACATGTAAATAATGGCCACCCTATTAATTTCACCTACGGTATATATGCGTCACCCTAATTTTCGTGTGTTTTGAATAGTAGAATACATTCTTGTGGTTGGTTAAACATTTATGTTTCAATTCTCGTTGAGTCTAATTTGCCTTTTATATGAATAGTAAAGGTTAAGACAACCAAAGGCAGTTCACCAGTGGTGGACAAACCACTGGTGAACAAAGTTAGGTACGATCAAGTACTTGTTCAACAGAACAGGATGTTGAGTGTATCTCCTAAATAAAAGGAACCTGACTGAATTTTTGGTGGACGATCGATATCGATTGTCCTTATAAATAAATACTGACAGCTTTAATACTCCTGCGGCTTCGGCTGACAGCTTTACTACTCCTGCGGCTTCGTCTGACAGCTTTACTACTCCTGCGGCTTCGGCTGACAGCTTTACTACTCCTGCGGCTTGGGCTGACAGCTTTAATACTCCTGCGGCTTCGGCTGACAGCTTTACTACTCCTGCGGCTTCGGCTGACAGCTTTAATACTCCTGCGGCTTCGGCTGACAGCTTTGCTAATTTTAGTTAATTACAGGGGTCTTAACCTCCACCGCCGAGGGGCTGCCAACAGAGGGTCGTAACGAAAGTCACCGAATCTTGTTCTAGGTCAAATCTGCAGAAGTATAAACCTAGCGACGCATCTTCGTCATACCGAAACATCGAGCCTAAGCATCATCATCCGAATACGCAACCAACAACGTCACACCAGCATATCGTACTAATCCGAACTCAACCTGCCGAAGTACATACCTACCGACGCAGCGTCCGTCATACCGAAACATCCAGGCCGAGTCAAATACCGTAAAACCATCGAATACCATCCGAATACCGTACCCGTCATACTGAACAATCCAACCTGACTGTCGTTTCATGAATATCGTAATAATCCGAGTGAGTTAGAGTGGAGACGATGGATTTAAGTTGCCGATATATTTTAACATTGTAAAACATTTAAATATATGGGGGTTTTCGTGTCAACTGACACAACTTTTGAAACCAATGTCTTCCGATCGGGATGAAATTTGCACTAAGGTTAGTCCTATTGAATAGTAGTTCAGACACAATTTTTCAACGAGATCGGTCAAGAACTCTCTGAGTTAGAGGGGGTCGAAATTTGACATTTTGGCCAAAGAGGTGTACATTCTCATCCATGTAACTTCTTACCTATTGTTTTTAGCAAAATATGTCCCAAATAGTTTAGATAGCTCTTTTTTCAGTCTTTCAAAAAAAAATTATAAAAAAAATAAAAAAAAAATTTTGATTTTTTTTCTTAAAAATCCGAAACTTTTTTGACTTTTTCGTCAAATTGGGCCCTTTTTTTTTTGATTCAAAAGAAAGCTTAGGTGATTTCCTTTAAGAGCTATGGTGTCGTTTAGTGGGATGCGAGTGGGATATCTATGAAATTTTTTTTTTTAACTTTGGAACACAAATAACGGTTCTTCAATTTGCACTATTATGCGTGGGATAGCTAACCAGTTTTCGATTTCGATCCGCGATACCCTCTAATTTTTATAGGTTCTAAAAAGAAAGCACGAGCCAGAAAATGAGGGCGGTGGGGTGGGGCCATATGGCCCCACATCGGGGTCAAAGTTGGGCGTAAAGAGGTAAAAATCCTCAAAAAGCCCCAAAACTCCCATAGAAACGCCCCTGGAGGGGTGCAGTGTGAGACCGACCTCCATTAATTTTCTGCCCCCAACATTTTTCTTGAACATACCTTACCCCTATTTCCACTTCCTAAGGGGGCTCCCATACAAAACATTTTTAAAAAAATTTTATCCTACCATTCTAACTTACCCTAAAGTGCCCCTAGTGGGGCCAAATGTATGACACACCTCCATTATTTTATTAATTCCAACGATTTTTGCAAACATACCTTTAACCCTTAAGGTGGTCCCCATACATTTCTTTTACATTTTATAAATTTGTTTTATTAAACCAGCTCCTACCGCCCCAACCGTAAAAATTACGACCAACCCCCATTATTTTTTAGTTACCAACAATTTGTCCGAACATTATAACACCCTATCTCCACTCCCTAAGGGGCTCCCATACATTATAAAACAATGTATTTTTAAAAACTAATAAAAAAATAAAAAAATGTATGGGGACCCCCTTAAGAGTTGAAAATAAAGGGTAGGTATATTCTGAGAAAATGTTGGATTTGAAAAGATTGGGGGTCGGTCATATATTTTACTTCTCTAGGGGCACCCTATGGACAGTTAGAGCGGTAGGAGCAAATTTTATAAAAATGTCATTTTGTATGGGAGTCCCCTTAGGAAGTTTAAATAAAGGTTAGGTATATTCAAGAAAAATATTGGGAGCAAAAAATTAATGGAGTCGGTCTCACATTGCACCCCTCCAGGGGCAGTTGTGGGGCTTTTTGAGGATTTTAACCTCTTTACGCCCAATTTTGACCCCGATGAGGAGCCATATAGACCCACCCCACCGCCCTTATTTTTTGGCTCATGCTTTCTTTTTCGAACCTATCAAAATTAGAGGGTGTCCCGGATCGAAATCGAAAACTGGTGAGCTATCCCACGCCTAATAGTGCAAAATGAAGAACCGTTTTTTGTGTTCCAAAGTTAAAAAAAAAATTTTCATAGATATCCCACTTGCATCCCACTAAGCGACCCCATAGTTCTTAAAGGAAATCACCTAAGCTATCTTTTGAATCAAAAAAAAAAAAAAAAAGGCCCAATTTGAGGAAAAAGTCAAAAAAGTTTTGAATTTTAAAGAAAAATAATCAAAAAAAATTTTTTTATTTTTTTTTATAATTTTTTTTTCGAAAGACTGAAGAAATAGCTATCTAAACTATTTGGGACATATTTTGCTAAAAACAATAGGTAAGAAGTAACATGGATGAGAATAAACACCTCTTTTGCCAAAATGTCAAATTTCGACCCCCTCTAACTCAGAGAGTCCTTGACCGATCTCGTTGAAAAATTGTGTCTGAAATACTATCCAATAGGTGCAAATTTCATCCCGATGGTGCAAATTTCATCCCGATCGGAAGACGTCGGTTTCAAAAGTTGTGTCAGATGACACGAAAACCCCCATATATATTAGGGTGGTTTTTTATTTTATTTTTTTTGGAATTTCGAGGAGCGCGCAGCGGATTTTTGTGCCATTTGATGTTAAAATAATTGTGTAAAAATTTTACCTAAATCGGATAAAATTAACCCGAGGCGCAAGGAGGTCAAAGTTTCGTGAAAATGCCAAATTTTGAAAAAACTTAAAAAAATGAATTTTGTAAAAATAAAAAAAAAAAATTTTTTATTTAACTTTCTTGCAATAATACTCAGAAAAAATTATCTTAACTTTTTATGACGGCAGTAACACTTTCAAACATGAAATACAAAAATTACCTTGCATTTCGGTGGGGGGGGGGTACCTGAAATGAGTGTTTTAGATTTTTTGAAAATTTTATTAAACAAAAAAATCAAATCTTACTATTCTATAGCAATGGATTATTAAATACATCCTAAGGCTTAAATATTTAAAAAATTGGGGATGTCCATCGACTCAATTTTTTTTTTTTGGAGTCATTTGAGCTTTGCGGATTTCAAGGATTTTTTTTTTGTCTATGCAATTTTACTTTAAACTGAATTTTGGTTAAATTTTACAAATCTTGTTCTGTAAACTGATCCATTTGAAAAAAACTAACTAAGTTACGTTATATTATTTTTTTGGACATCATTAACCCATTTTGGCAGGGGGTCAAATATGACCCAGGAAGAATATATACTGTTTTGTTTCAATTTTGCGTAATTCATCTCTTTAATAATATTTTTGTTGTTTTATTTAATAATAATAATTTCGAAATAACATGTATTTTTAACCCTTTGCTAACCCAATATGGCCAGGGTCGAAAAATGCACACCTTGTTTAAAAAAAAAATATTTTTTATATATTTTTTTCGTCTTAAACGCAAACGAGCGCAGCTTAAAAAAATCTAATTTACAGAAATTCATGTTATCATAAAAAAATGTAAAACTAAATTCAATATCGATTACACTGTACAACAATTTCAAAGTTTTTCTAAAATTACGGGGTTCCGACGATTTATTCTGGTAGGGGATACCAAAAAAATATACGTGTGTCAGCGTTTTGAAAGATCACATCGGAATTTTATTTTAGAGATGGTTAAATTTTCACAGCTTTGGCCTGTTCTTGCAGCATATCGATATATAAAACTATGTTTTCTTTACTTCTGAGGTGTAAGGTGTGCTCATCAACTCTGTTCAAAATATTACGGCAAATATTTTTACGATTTGTTAGAATAGAGCAAAAAGATACTGTTACAAGGGGGAGGTAGAGGTTTAATATATAGCACAAAGATATATACCATAATATTTTCTACAAAGTTGCTGAATACACCTTACACTTCAGATGTAAAGAAAACATAGTTTTAAATACCGATATGCTGCAAGAACAGGCCAAAGCTGTGAAAAATATTATTAAAGAGATGAATTACGCAAAATTTAAACAAAACAGTACATTTTCTGCCTGGGTCATATTTGACCCCTGCCAAAATGGGTTAATGATGTTCAAAAAAATAATATATCGTAACTTAGTTAGTTTTATCAAATGGATCAGTTTACATAAGATTTGTAAAATTTAAACAAAATTCAGTTTAAAGTAAAATTATATAGACAAAAAAAAAATATCCTTGAAATCCGCAAAACTCAAATGACTCCAAAAAAAATTGAGTCGATGGATATCCCCAACTTTTTAAATATTTAAGCCTTAGGATGTATTTAATAATCCATTGCTATAGAACAGTAAGATTTAATTTTTTTGTTTAATAAAATTTTCAAAAAATCGAAAACACTCATTTCAGGTACCCCCCAAATGTATGGTAATTTTTGTATTTCATGTTTGAAAGTGTTACTGCCGTCATAAAAAGTTAAGATAATTTTTTCTGAGTATTATTGCAAGAAAGTTAAATAAAAAATATTTTATTTATTTTATTTTTACAAAATTTACATTTTTTTAAGTTTTTTCAAAATTTGTCATTTTTGGCATTTTCTCGAAACTTTTACCTCCTTGCTCCTCTGGTTAATTTTATCCGATTTAGCTCAAATTTTTACACAAATATTTTAACATCAAATGGCACAAAAATCATCTGCGCGCTCCTCGAAATTCCAAAAAAAAATAAAAAACCACCCTAATATATATATTGTGAATTTTAAACCGATCAATAAAGAATATTTATTGTAAAACCCCAAAAAGGGTAAATAAATCGTGTTATTATTACTAAAGGTTTGAGGGCCCTTAAGTAGATCCTGGCACGAGACTGAGCTACCTCAGCCACGACAAATCCCTTGTTATAGTGTATCTATATTCCGGGAGCTGAACCTACATTCCAAATTTCAAGTGTCTACACTCAAAGAAAAATGCTTCATCATATTGATGATACGGTTTCATTACTTGCTGTCATCAATTTTGGTGACAAATTTCTTCATATTGATGAAGCTTTTCTTCAATATGAAACATGTCATCGAAATTGAAAAAAAACAAGTGATGACACATTTCATATCATCAAAGAGTGTCATCAATATGCCTTTCAATTTTTTTTTTTTTAATAATTAAAATAATATTAAAATAAATAAAACTATTGAATAAATATGTTAAAAAAATATAAATAAATATCAAAAATAATAAAAAACAAGTAAGAAAATTATAGTCGGTCAAGACCGACCATATAATACCCTACACCAAGGTTTCCCGGAAAATGGGTCCCATGGATCGATTAGATCTATATGTTGTAAAACCTTTAATAAGTGAAGAAAACACTCACAAATCAAATTTGAGTGAAATAGGCTTCTATTTGTTGACAATAAACCGCTTTAACTGAATATCGGGCGAAATTTTCACAAGGGGCCTGAGTCCAAAACTGGTCCGATGATTATTAGGTTTGATAAGGTTATTTAAGTACGCGTTTAACATACACAAACAAAATTTTAATTAAATATTTTCTATTTTCATGAAATTTGAGACATTTATGTGAAAATCGGGAAGGTGGTTTGTATGGGGGCTACAAGAAGAACTGGTCCGATTTCTTTGAAATTCGGAATGATGATATGTGAAGACAAAACATGTTTACCATCCAAATTTCAAAGCGATACCTTCTATAATACGGTTATTAGAGTCATTTGAGCCAAAACTAAAGAGGACCTTTGTATGGGGGCTAGGTCTAAATATGGACCGATTTTTTCCAATTTCAATAGGCTTCGTCCTTGGGCCAAGAGACACTTAAGTTTCAAATTTCAAGTCAATTAATTAAAAATTGCGACCTGTATCGTGTTTACACCGTTTACATGGACAGACAGACAGACAGACAGACAGACAGACAGACAGACAGACAGACAGACAGACAGACAGACAGACAGACAGACAGACAGACAGACAGACAGACAGACAGACAGACAGACAGACAGACAGACAGACAGACAGACAGACAGACAGACAGACAGACAGACAGACAGACAGACAGACAGACAGACAGACAGACAGACAGACAGACAGACAGACAGACAGACAGACAGACAGACAGACAGACAGACAGACAGACAGACAGACAGACAGACAGACAGACAGACAGACAGACAGACAGACAGACAGACAGACAGACAGACAGACAGACAGACAGACAGACAGACAGACAGACAGACAGACAGACAGACAGACAGACAGACAGACAGACAGACAGACAGACAGACAGACAGACAGACAGACAGACAGACAGACAGACAGACAGACAGACAGACAGACAGACAGACAGACAGACAGACAGACAGACAGACAGACAGACAGACAGACAGACAGACAGACAGACAGACAGACAGACAGACAGACAGACAGACAGACAGACAGACAGACAGACAGACAGACAGACAGACAGACAGACAGACAGACAGACAGACAGACAGACAGACAGTCAGACAGACAGACAGACAGACAGACAGACAGACAGACAGACAGACAGACAGACAGACAGACAGACAGACGGACGGACGGACGGACAGACAGACAGACAGACAGACAGACAGACGGACGGACGGACGGACGGACGGACATCGCTAAATCGACTCAAAAAGTGATTCTGAGTCGATCGGTATACATAAAGGTGGGTCTAGGACCAATATTTCGGGTAGTTACAAACATCAGCACAAACTCATTATACCCTGTACCACAGTGTGGTGTAGGGTATAAAGATCCTGCCCTGGCCGGGACTTGAACTCACGGTTCCCCAGTTATAGAATTTATTTTCGACGCCTTAGCTAGTTAATCTATCTACAGATGAAAATCTCCCACCACTACTTAGTTAGATAACGTTAGGTTAGGTTAGATAATTATCTAACCTAACCTAACCTAACCTAACCTACGTATCTACACTGTGTGTGTGGCAATTTCTATTAAGTTCTAAAACGTAATTTCACCATTGATAAATTTTTCCTATGGTTAAAAAGGATCCAGTCGCATTTAAATAAACAAACATCTTAATATATTCTGAATCTAAGTACTACCTGCTCTTATAGAGTTTTATGATAGAGTTTTATGATAGGTAGTTAGTTTCACTTACAAGTGCGCAAATTTTTTAAGAATATGGTTTTATGATAGATAATTTTATTAACTTTTGTTAAATATTTCGCGAGAAGTTGTAAAAAATATGTTACATCGCATTTTAGGTAGTGATTTTGATGACAAAAAAACGGTATATAAAGCAGCCAAAATTTTTGTAATTTATCAGTCTACGTTTGGATTACCACAAATACCATTGGATTAGTAAAATTGCTCAAAATTTGTTTGAACTTTAACAGCAAGTAAACTATTGGATTATTTTCGAATATCTCTTCAAATACAAACATACTTTTCACAAAAACATCAACAAACAACATCAAACCTAAAAAAATTGACTTTTTCTCACAATTGTGTTTAACGTGGACGAGCTGAGACGGGTAGTAGTTTGGCCAGGCCACAATTTTCATCGCATTATTTTGAAATTTTAAACAAGTAATCACAATTATATGCCGATTCCAGCCATATAATTTTTTTAACAAGTCTCTTTGAAAATTTTCTCATAAAATGTCTTCAAACTTGAAAATTGTACACTTTCTCACACATTTGTATGGAAAGTGGACGAGCCGGGACGGGTAGTAGTATGGCCAGGCCACAATTTTCATCGCATTATTTTGAAATTTTAAACAAGTAGTTACAATAATAAGCCGATTCCAGCCATGTAATTTTTTTAACAGGTCTTTTTTAAAAATTTTTCATAAAATGACTTCAAACTTGAAAATTGTACACTTTTTCACACATTTGTATGGAAAGTGGACGAGCCGGGATGGGTAGTAGTATGGCCAGGCCTAAATTTTAATCGGATTCTTTTGAAATTTTAAACAAGTAATAACAATAATAAGACGATTCCACCCATGTATTTTTTTTAACAAGTCTCTTTAAAAATTTTTCCATAAAATGACTTCAAACTTGAAAATTGTTCACTTTTTTACACATTTGTTTGGAAAGTGGACGAGCCGGGACGGGTAGTAGTATGGCCAGGCCACAATTTTCATCGCATTATTTTGAAATTTTAAACAAGTAGTTACAATAATAAGCCGATTCCAGCCATGTAATTTTTTTAACAGGTCTTTTTTAAAAATTTTTCATAAAATGACTTCAAACTTGAAAATTGTATACTTTTTCACACATTTGTATGGAAAGTGGACGAGCCGGGATGGGTAGTAGTATGGCCAGGCCAAAATTTTAATCGGATTCTTTTGAAATTTTAAACAAGTAATAACAATAATAAGACGATTCCACCCATGTATTTTTTTTAACAAGTCTCTTTAAAAATGTTTCCATAAAATGACTTCAAACTTGAAAATTGTTCACTTTTTTACACATTTGTATGGAAAGTGGACGAGCCGGGACGGGTAGTAGTATGGCCAGGCCACAATTTTCATCGGATTCTTTTGAAATTTTAAACAAGTAATTACAATAATAAGCCGATTCCAGCCATGTATTTTTTTAACAAGCCTTTGTGAAAATTTTTACATAAAATGACTTCAAACTGGAAAATTGTACACTTTTTCACACATTTGTATGGGAAGTGGCCGAGCCGGGACGGGTAGTAGTTTGTCAAGGCTACAATTTTCATCGGATTCTTTTGAAATTTTTAACAAGTAAAAACAATTATAAGCCGATTCCAGCCATGTAATTTTTTTAACAAGTCTTTTTAAAAATTTTTCATAAATGACTTTAAACTTGAAAATTGTACACTTTTTCACACATTTGTATGGAAATTGGACGAGCTGGGACGGGTAGTAGTTCGCCAATGCCACAAAATTCATCGGATTGCACTAAAATTTGAAATTTGGTGTCCTTGAATATAGTCAATTCTAATTAGTAAAAAAAAATAGTTTTTTTTTTTTTGATTTTTTTATTTATTTTTTTTAAGTGGACTAGCCGAGACGGGTAGTCGGTTAGTAGTTTGGTCAGGCCACAATTTTCATCGGATTCTTTTGAAATTTTAAACGAGTAATCACAATTATATGCCGATTACAGCCATGTAATTTTTTCAACAAGTCTCTTTGAAAATTTTTTTATAAAATGACTTCAAAGTTGATAAATTGTACACTTTTTCACAAATTTGTATGGAGATTGGACGAGCTAGGACGGGTAGTAGTTCGCCAATGCCACAAAATTCATCGAACTGCACTAAAATTTGAAATTTGGTGTCCTTGAATATAGTCAATTCTAATCATTAAATAAAAAAATAGTTTTTTTTTTTTTTGATTTTTTTAATTTTTTTTTTAAGTGGACTAGCCGAGACGGGTAGTCGGGTAGTAGTTTGGCCAGGCCACAATTTTTATCGGATTCTTTTGAAATTTTAAACGAGTAATCACAATTATATGCCGATTCCAGCCATGTTATTTTTTCAACAAGTCTCTTTGAATTTTTTTTCATAAAATGACTTCAAACTTGAACATTTTTCGCTTTTTCACACATTTGTATGGTGATTGGGCGAGCTGGGACGGGTAGTAGTTCGCCAAGGCCACAAAATTCATCAGATTGTACTAAAATTTGAAATTTGGTGTCCTTGAATATAGTCAATTATAATTAGTAAAAAAAAAATATTTTTTTTTTGGGATTTTTTTAATTTTTTTTTTTTAAGTGGACTAGCCGTGACGGGTAGTCGGGTAGTAGTTTGGCCAGGCAACAATTTTCATCGGATTCTTTTGAAATTTTAAACAAGTAATAACAGTAGTAATCCGATTCCAGCCATGTATTTTTTTTAACAAGTCTCTTTGAAAATTTTTCCATAAAATGACTTCAAACTTGAAAATTGTACACTTTTTCACACATTTGTATGGAAAGTGGACGAGCCGGGACGGGTAGTAGTATGGCCAGGCCACAATTTTCATCGGATTCTTATGAAATTTTGAACAAATAATAACAATTATAAGCCGATTCCAGCCATGTAATTTTTTTAAAAAGTCTTTTTTAAAAATGTTTCATAAAATGACTTCAAACTTGAAAATTGTACACTATTTCACACATTTGCATGGAAAGTGGACGAGCCGGGACGGGTAGTAGTATGGCCAGGCCACAATTTTCATCGGATTCTTATGAAAATTTACACAAGTAATAACAATAATAAGCCGATTCCAGCCATGTAATTTTTTTAACAAGTCTTTTTTAAAAATTTTTCTTAAAATGACTTCAAACTTGAAAATTGTACACTTTTTCACACATTTGTATGAAAAGTGGACGAGCCGGGACGGGTAGTAGTATGGCCAGGCCACAATTTTCATCGGATTCTTATGAAATTTTACACAAGTAATAACAATTATAAGCCGATTCCAGCCATGTAATTTTTTTAACAAGTCTTTTTTAAAAATGTTTCTTAAAATGACTTCAAACTTGAAAATTGTACACTATTTCACACATTTGTATGGAAAGTGGACGAATCGGGACGGGTAGTAGTATAGCCAGGCCACAATTTTCATCGGATTCTTTTGAAATTTTAAACAAGTAGTTACAATTATATGCCCATTCCAATCATGTAATTTTTTTAACAAGTCTTTTTTAAAAAATTTTCATAAAATGACTTCAAACTTGAAAATTGTACACTTTTTCACACATTTGTATGGAGAGTGAACGAGCCGGGACGGGTAGTAGTATGGCCAGGCCACAATTTTAATCGGATTCTTTTGAAATTTTAAACAAGTAATCACAATTATATGCCGATTCCAGCCATGTAATTTTTTCAACAAGCCTCTTTGAAAATTTTTCATAAAATGACTTCAAAGTTGAAAATTGTACACTTTTTCATACATTTGTATGGAAATTGGACGAGCTAGGACGGGTAGTAGTTCGCCAATGCCACAAAATTCATCGGACTGCACTAAAATTTGAAATTTGGTGTCCTTGAATATAGTCCATTCTAATTAGTAAATAAAAAATATTTTTTTTTTTTTTTTGATTTTTTACATTTTTATTAAGTGGACTAGCCGAGACGGGTAGTCGGGTAGTAGTTTGGCCAGGCCACAATTTTCATCGGATTCTTTTGAAATTTTAAACGAGTAATCACAATTATATGCCGATTCCAGCCATGTAATTTTTTCAACAAGTCTCTTTGAAATTTTTTTCTTAAAATGACTTCAAACTTGAAAATTTTTCGCTTTTACACACAAAATTCATCGGATTGTACTAAAATTTGAAATTTGGTGTCCTTGAATATAGTCAATTATAATAAGTAAATTTTTTTTTTTTTTTTGGATTTTTTCATTTTTTTTTTTTTAGTGGACTAGCCGTGACGGGTAGTCGGGTAGTAGTTTGGCCAGGCAACAATTTTCATCGGATTCTTTTGAAATTTTAAACAAGTAGTTACAATTATATGCCCATTCCAATCATGTAATTTTTTAACAAGTCTTTTTTAAAAAATTTTCATAAAATGACTTCAAACTTGAAAATTGTACACTTATTTACACATTTGTATGGAAAGTGGACGAGCCGGACGGGTAGTAGTTTGGCAAGGCCACAATTTTCATCGGATTCTTTTGAAATTTTAAACAAGAATTAACAATTATAAGCCGATCCCAGCCATGTAATTTTTTTAACAAGTCGTTTTTAAAAAATTTTCATAAAATGATGTCAAACTTGAAAATTGTACAGTTTTTTACATATTTGTATGGAAAGTGGACGAGCCGAGACGGGTAGTTGTATGCCGAAGCCACAGTTGTCGTTAGATTTGCATAAAATTTTTTGAGGTTATTCCTTGCAATCTCTCCATTAAAATTTATATAACTTTGCTATACTTTCTAATAATAGTTTAGATTTGACACGGTTTTAAAAGTAAAAAAGCTCATTTCAACTACCCGGGTAGCTCAACTACCCGGGTAGTAATCCCGGGTAGTTGAGCTTCCCGGGTAGGCGAGTTCCCGGGTACTCGAGCTTCCCGGTTCTGACCGCAGGCTCTGGTCTATTTAACTATGGGATATTACAAATATTTGTAAAAAATTATATTTTTAATATATCAAAAAACTTAACTAAAACAATGGTAGATATAAAACAAACGTGTTTTTATTGACAGTTATAATGGGTATTATTGAATTTTATTTAGACCCATAGAAGAAATGTGCTATCCGCTTTCCATGATGTCGGCCCTTCACTGACCAAAAGGTTAAGAAATCTTGGTATCAACAAAGCATCTCTGGACAAATAGAGGTTTCGTGGTGTTTTTGACATTGGATACTCTCTTTAAACAAAAAATTCCATATTCCGGTCGAAGATAAATGCTGTTTTGGAATAATTTCGATTGAGTTTTTTTTTTTGTTTACAAAAATAAACAGGGTTGCTAAAACAAAATCTCGCTTAACGTCAAAAAATTTATATGTAAACGGCATAGATTTTTAAGTCAGATTTCAGCTAAAATCTACAATATTTTCGCTAGATGTGAATAGGCTATAAGACAAAAATGGTATAACGATTAAAGTGAAATACATTCTTAAGTGTCATAAAAATGAATATTGACAAACAAAATACTTTTGTTTAATTTCAATATTAATATTCTATTTACATTTATATCGATTTTTAATCAATTTATTTCTATTTTCTTCCTATAAAAAAAGTTTTATCATATTTTTTTTTATTTAATTTGTCAATACAACTAATACTATTAGTTGATATTATTCATTTGTTGAATTTCTTTACCATATCAACAAATGACGTTTGTGTTTGTTGAACTTCTTTGTTGAAAACAAAATTTATTTTTTTTTTTCTTTTGTTACACTCTAATTAAACTGATTTCTGTTTCCTACACTTATAGAAATATCTTAGTAGAAAAATTAGTAAACCCATTGTAGATCAAGTTTTACAGAATAATGCCGTATTCAACAAAAATTAATGTTGATATCGTTGAATAATCAGTAAAGTTGAATCAATTATTTACAACGCTTATACAGAATTCAATAGATAAATCAAAATAGAAAAAACAACCCTGTTCGTTCATTTTTTTTTTATTATTAACGAGTGACGAGTGAGTTGTTAGCAATGTGAATCGTTGATCTCTTATAAAATTATTTTATGTGTTTGTTTTTTATAAAAATTAGTGCCTACGGTCAGTACCGTAGTACCGGGAATACCGGTATTCCCGGTTCTCGGTATTCCCGGGAAATGGTACCGGTTTCCCGGTTCTTGAATTATTCCCGGTATTCCCGGGAATACCGGTATTCCCGGTTCCGGTTCTGACGGTATTCCCGGTACTGCCGGTATGTATATTTTGAAAAATGGTGTACAAATAAAATTTTTTCTTCGCTTTTACCAAAAACAAATACAAAACATGTGAAAAACACCATTTTCATTTTTATTTTTTGAATTTAAGCAAAAAATAGTTAAATGATTTTTAAATAATTTTACACACACAACTAAATATTGATTAAATAGTGTAATTTAAATATTTTATGGTATATTATTTTTTTGTATTTTGAGAACCGGTACCAGTATCAGAACCGGGAATACCGGTATTCCCGGGAATATATCTAGAACCGGGAAACCGGTACCAGAACCGGGAATACCGGTATTCCCGGGAATACCGAGAACCGGGAAATGGGGGGCACTAATAAAAATATTTAATATTATAAAAATAAATAAAAATAGGATCTGATTTGTAAATATTTGGTAAGTAAAAAAATACATTGGGTACGTTCAGCAGAGAAAGCTGCTACTCAGCTGCTCCCCAACATTCTGCTGAACGGTTTAATTTTTGACATTTCAGTCAACATGTTGAGTGAGCGCTTCACATCACTGGTAGCGTACAAAAATTATGCTACATTTGATCACAAACTCATAAATAAGCTGTTTTATTGAAATTATTTTTTTTTTTTTGACGTTATTCAAGAAAATAAACAAAAAAATAATAAAAAAAGTATTTTCCACAGAAAAAATAAATGAAAATATAAAAAAATAATAATTTATTCCAATATTTTAAAAAATTCATTAAAAAATGCGTTCAGCAGAGTCAACTAATCAAAACATGCTACATCTCAACTGTTGAGTAGCAGGTTTCTCTGCTGAACACGCTCATTGATTACTTTATGTATTCATACTATATTAAAACTTTTTTGTTTTTTTTTAAGGGTTTAGTTTGGTATCATCAAAAAACTGGAGAATGGCTTATGAGTGCATAACATGAATAAACGAAGTGTGAGTGAAAATCTTCAAATATTGCAGCTTAAAAAGCCGACGATAATACAAAAATATTGTGATTTATGCTTAATAAAAGAATATTAACAAATAACAACAAGTTTTTTTATTAATAAAATTTCTTATATTAACAAAAATATGAGTTGAATTTACAAAAAATAAGAGTTGATTTACAAAAAAACGAGTTGATCAACTTTTACAAAAACTGTCAATAATTTTTATTGAAATCAACATAAATATTTGTAGGGTCAAAATCAACAATGATTTCTGTTGAATTTACAGCGATTTTCTTTGGGAATACAATGATTTTTGGTTGAGTGTACTACAAATTTGGTAAATTACACACACTGTGTAATTCTACTTAAAATTATTGGAATTTTACCCAATTTATGGTAGTATATTATTTGAATTTTTTGAAATTTACCTAATTTAAAGTAGGAAACTATACTCATTTTTTTTTAGAGTGTAGATCAACTTTTTTGCACATAGATGTTTTGTGTCTACTATTTGTTTTGTTACACACGTTCTAGATTAGCAACCACCACTTCTATCAGGAAGGCAATTCAACGTCACTTTTGACGTTTAGAAACGCCAAAATTGATAGTAAGCAATTTCATTTTTCTTTTGGAGATTGTTGTTGGAGATTGTTTGTTCCCGCTTTTGTTAGCGTCTTCTTTTGTTTTCATGAAAAACGAATGTCAAATGAAAAATGACTACTCATTTTGACACTTGATTGCGAGCAATCTATAGTAAAGCAGGCTCTCTACCATCAATTGTATACCATCATTTACAAGACTGTCCGCATTAGCAATGACAGTGCTTTCTATCGATTTTGACGTACGATAGAAGTGGAAGTTGCTAATCTAGACCGTGTGTTATGGACAGGGTTTGTTTTGCTACTGGCAGTAGTCAAAAATTGCATAGAATATAATAATTTTCTAGTATTACTACAGAAAATATTAGAATACGAAAGCAATTTTTTTAAATTGCTAATTTATAAATTCAAACTTGAACATATTTTCAAAATGAATATATTCAAATTTTAAAATTTCTGAAGAAAATATTTTAGCAAATTTAAAAATTTGAAAATGAAAAAAAAACTGGTGACAGCAAATTTAAAAATTTTAAAATTAAAAAAAAAAAAAACTGGCCACAGCAAATTTTAAAATTGCAATTTTAGCAAATTTCAAAACATTTAAAATGCTAAAATTGTAAATTTCAAATTCCGAAAATTGCAATTTGGTAAATTTGAAAATATTTAACATGCTTGTTTAGAAAACTTAAAAACTGAATATATTACAATTTGAAAACAATACAAATTGAATACACATACATACGTATGTGTGTATGGAAAAGAAAATGATGAACGATATTTATTAAACGAATACATAAATATTAAAAGATAAAAATGTTACACGGTTTTTGTGCATACTTCTAGAATACATTTTCTAAAGTATTTTTGCCTCCTAAACATAAATCTGTCATCAGAAAAAGTTGTATCGCCTTCTCGAGATATAGGCATTTTAGTTTTTTGTGGACCAATACCTCAAAACCAATAATTCTTTTAGTATTGTAAAAATGTATGTTAAATTTTTATATGAGGGTTTCTGCGTCAACCGAGCCACCCCTCTCTCCAAAATTGGTATGAGTTTAAAATTTTTTAAAAAATTTTGAAATTACTTAAAAATATTTACTTTTGAATGCCGAGTGACGCCTTTTAAATTTCTATTGGCTGATCCAATGTGGCGCCCAATTTGTTAAAAATATTACAGATTCGCTTAAAACTCTTTATATATGGGTTCTTGTGGTCGCTTAAAAAGAACAGTTGGATTTTTAAAATTCAAAATGGTGGACCCAACATGGCGACCAATATTTTTTAAAAATAAACCGATTTGCTTGAAATATGTATGCACTGGTTTTTTGGGTCGCTAAAGAAGAATCTGAAGTTAGATTTTCTAAGTTCAAAATGGCAGATCCAACATGGCGATACTTTTTAAAAATAATTGACTTAAAACTTTTTACGCATTTTTGGTTGCTAAATTAAAATCTGAAGTAGAATTTCCCAAATTTAAAATGACGGATCCAACATGGCGACCATTTTTTTTTATGTAACCTAATTTGCTTGAAATTTTTTCATAAATTTTTCTTTATTCGGCTTATAATTATTCTTTATTCGGCCAAAAATGTGGCAGAATATTCGCCTCGGCTTTTTAGCCGAACCGAATATTAGGTCGGATCAGGGGCGTATCCAGGATTTTATTTCGGTGGGGGCACAAAATTTTTTGTCAATTTTTTTCTTACAAAAAATTTTTATAACAGCACATGTTTTAGAATTTGTCTCGATCTTTCCCTTGAACTGAATCACAGAGTAAAGAAGAATAAGAGATATTACGGATGAAACCGCACTTCTTTTGTTATTTTTTTTTAGCCGTGAACTCCGATTATCTCGGGCTAGAACCCAGAATACTTACAAAAGGAAATTGAAAAAAAGAGAAACCCCAAATACATTTCAAAAGGAAATCGAAGAAAAAAGTGAAACCCTAAATACATTTCAAAAGGAAATAAAGAAAAAAAAAAAAACGAATGCATTTAAAAGGAAAATGAAAAGAAAACAAAACCATTTATCTATTCTATTATCTAAAAGAGCCCGCCTTGAGATAATCGTAGTTCTCAATTTGGGTTCCACGAAGTTTTCACTAATCGTACCTCTGTTCCTTTCTTTACTCTATGACTGAATGTAACACAATCAGATTCTTAATTTGTTTGTAAGTTTAAAACTGTTGGGGAAAAAATTAAAATTTTTTAATATTTTAAAATTTTTTTAGAGACTTAAGTCTTTTTTTAATGTGTGAATTGTAACAGATGCTGATACATTTTTCCAATGAAGATTATCAGAATCTGAATTTTTTTCAAAGAAAAGTCTAAGATTCTATGACAATTTCCAGTTAAGACAGTTTTTGTTATAGAAAAAGTGAAAATCATAAAATCATATTTCCAATGAAAAACGTTTCTCGGGAAAAAGTCACTTTAGAAAATGATTCTATAAATATATTCATAAAATACTTTTCTAAAAGAAAAGACTCCGATTGTAAGACATTTTCCCAGAATCTGAGATATTTCTAGTCTAGCACATTTTCTTAGATTCTGAAACATTCTACACAAAAAGTTTTAGATTCTGAGAAAATCTTCGCCTTTTCTTTAAGAAAAATTATTCAGATTCTGAGACCTTTTTAAAAAGAAAACAGTATATAAAAAGTCTTAGATTCTAAAACATTTTTCCTAAAGAAAAACTCTCGGATTCTGAGAAAATTTTCCTATAGAAAAAGTCTAAGATTCTTAGACATTTTTCCTATAGAAAAAGTTTCTAATTATGAGATAATTTTCCTATAGAAAGTCTCAGATTCTTATAAAAAAGTCTCAGATTCTTCGACATTTTTCCTATAGAAAATGTCTCAGATTCTCAAACAAAAAGTCTCAGATGCTTAAACACTTTTCCTTAGACAAAGTTTCAAATTCTTAGACATTTTCTTATAAAACAAGTCTCAGATTCTCAGACATTTTGCCAATAGGAAATTGTCAGATTCTGAAACATTTTTAATATAGAAAAAGACTCAGATTCTGAGACATTTTTCATAAAGAGAAAGTCTCAGATTCTGAATTATTTTTCCCATAGAAAAAGATATTTTTACAATTGAAAAGTCTCAGATTTTTAGCGTTTTTCTACACAAAAAGTCCCAGCTTGTGTGTGTGAAACATTTTTTTTAAAACATTTTTCATATTGAAAAGCCTCAGATTCTTAGATTTTTTTATAGAAAAAATTTCAGATTTTGAGACATTTTTCAGATTCAGAGACATTATTCCTATAGAAAGTTCTCAGATTCTGAAACATTTTTCATGTAGAAAAGCCTCAGATTCTGAGAATTTTTTATAGAAATAGTCTCAGATTCTGAGACATTTTTCCTATAGAAAAAGTCTTAGATTCTGAGAAAAAGGCTAATATTTTAAGACATTATTCCTATAAAAAAAAAGTCTTAGATTCTCAGACATTTTTCTTATAGAAAGTTTTAGATTCTGAGACATTTGTTTTTAGAAGAGTGTAAGATTCTGAGACATTTTTTTTTTTAAGAAATAGTCTCGTTCTGAGTCATTTTTCTCAAAGACAAAGTCGAATTTTAAGATTTGACTACATTTTACTTACAATTAGGTTAATTTTTTGTGTACATAAAACTTTAGGTTGTAAGATATTTTTTCATTAGTATCTTAAGTTGAAAAGTATGAAATTCTAAGAAAAAATTTTCAGATTTTGAGATTTTTTTAACAGAAAAATTTTTCGGTTTCAAAACATATTTCTTTAAAAAATTTTAGATTCCTAAATGTTTTTCGATTTGTCTAAGAAGTTTTTTAATATTGTACTTGTTATTTGATACCAAATCCTGAAATTTGTGAAATCATACGCCACTGGGTCGGATCACTTATCGCCATGTTGGATCCACCATCTTGATCTTAGAAAATCTAACTTCAGATTCTTCTTTAGCGACCCCGAAACCCCGAGCATTTAAAGTTTCAAGCAAACCGGTTTATTTTTTAAAAATATTGGTCCCCATGTTGAGTCCGCCATATTGAATTTTAAAAATCCAACTGCAGGTTCTTCTTAAGCGACCCCAAGAACCCATATATAAAACGTTTTAAGCGAATCTGTAATATTTTTAAAAAATTGGGCTCCATATTGGATCAGCCATATAGAAATTCAAAAGGCGTCACTCGGCATTTAAAAGTAAATATTTTTAAGTAATTTTAAAATTTTTTAAAAATTTTAAATTCATGCCAATTTTGGAGAGAGGGGTGGCTCGGTTGACGCAGAAACCCTCATATAAAAATTTAACATACATTTTTACAATACTAAAAGAATTGTTGGTTTTGAGGTATTGGTCCACAAAAAACTAAAATGCCTATATCTCGAGAAAGCGATACAACTTTTTCTGATGACAGATTTATGTTTAGGAGGCAAAAATACTTTAGAAAATGTATTCTAGAAGTCTGCACAAAAACCGTGTAACATTTTTATCTTTTAATATTTATGTATTCGTTTAATAAATATCGTTCATCATTTTCTTTTCCATACACACATACATACGTATGTATGTGTATTCAATTTGTATTGTTTTCAAATTGTAATATATTCAGTTTTTAAGTTTTCTAAACCAGCATGTTAAATATTTTCAAATTTACCAAATTGCAATTTTCGGAATTTGAAATTTACAATTTTAGCATTTTAAATGTTTTGAAATTTGCTAAAATTGCAATTTTAAAATTTTAAAATTTGCTGTGGCCAGTTTTTTTTTTTTTAATTTTAAAATTTTTAAATTTGCTGTCACCAGTTTTTTTTTCATTTTCAAATTTTTAAATTTGCTAAAATATTTTCTTCAGAAATTTTAAAATTTGAATATATTCATTTTGAAAATATGTTCAAGTTTGAATTTATAAATTAGCAATTTAAAAAAATTGCTTTCGTATTCTAATTTTGAAATTAGCAATAAAGAAAAATATTGAAGGCGTGAAATATTTGTAGTATTATATTGTTAAAAAAATTTTTTGTGTATGCTAATTGTAAACCCTGGTTATGGATGCCTTTGTGATCTATTACACTCAAAAAAAAAAAATATTGTAAAACTAGCAAAAAAAAATGGTTAAAATTAGCAAAAAAACTGTAGTTTTGGACGTTGCAAAAATTTTGGTAATATTAGCAAAACCATTTTGCTAATCAAAAAATTAGGAAAAAAATGGTAAAATTACAAGAATACCATTTTATATTTGTAAAAAATCAACCTTGTAAAATTATCAAAAAATATGGTAATATTACCAAAAAAAATGGTAAAATTGAAATAGATAAAAATATTTGTAATTTGGTAAAAAAAAAACTGTTTTATTTAGTAATTTTTTTTCTCTGATTAGTAGTTGATTTAAAATTTGGTGAATATACTAAAAAAAGTTTTGCCTGTTTTTGAGCACCACGTTCTTTAAATGTAGTAATAGCAGCATCAACTATTACTTCTGTTGTTGGATGGTTTCTTCGGCTTGATGGTGGCAGCATCTTCTTTTGCCTTTTTCACAGCAGCTGTAGTTGCAGTAACTGGACTTCCAACAACATCAAAATCCAAAATGATTTTTTTTTTCACTTAAACACTTTAAACAAAAAATTTAATGAACAACACTTCAGTTTTTTTAATTTTTTGCGTCATTTTTATACCCTCCACTCTAGTGATAGAGGCAGTGACGGTCCGTGAAGTTGTCACTGGGTGTTCTCTACTTATTTAAAATATAAAAATTATGTATATAAAATACGTTTTTCTGGACGTAACACGTTCCCGTGATACATAAAGCCTCAGTTTTAATTCTTTTAATTGACATGCATCCAAAATTAATTTTTGTACTGCATTTATTTGCGAAATAATGTTTTTTGTTAATTGTCGATGTGGTGAGGCAACAAAATGACAATAAAATAGAATTTGGGCTGCATCTCATTTAAAAATATACAAAACTAGTAACATCCCATCTTTACCTATCTCGGGAATGCGTTAGGTCCAGAAAAACACGAATTATATACTTAAATTTTCTGTTTTTATAAATTAGAGAACACCCAGTGACAACTTCACGGACCGTCACTGGATAGAGGGCATGCGCGGGTACAAGGGGGGGGAAAAAGGGGAAATTTCCCCCCCAGACCGAATTTCAGAAAGAAAAAAAAAGAGGAAAAAAAGAGAAAAAAAAGAAAAAAAGAAAGAAAAAGGAAGAAAAAGGAGAAAAAAAGAAAGAAGGAAATTTTCAAAAAAAAATTCCGAATGAAAATTATCTCGAAATCCGAAAATTTTTCATATAAAAAATTCTGAAAATTTTTATAGGGAAAATTTTTAAATTTTTAAAGGAAAAAATGTGACTCAATCTGAAAATTTTCTGTGAAAAAATATATGTCAATCTTATTATGAATTTGGGTATCTTTTAATAGTACTTATATTTTGAGAATTTTTCTACTAAAATCCCTAAAAGAAAATATTTGAGGATTGAAAATTTTTTCTTTGTAAAAAATCTGAGATTTTCTATAGAAAAAATGTGTCGGAATTCGAGACTTATTCTATAAGAAAAAAGGTCTTAGAATCTGAGACATATTAAAAAGTTTCCAGATTCTGAGACTTTTTTTTTATAGAAAAGGTGCAGAGAAACTCTAAAATTTATCACATTCTAAAAAATTTTCTTTTTCGGATTTTTGAAGAAGAATTCACAAATTCTAAAAGTCTCAGAATCTGAGTATTTCTCTATGGGTCTTAAAATTTGAGACTTATTTATAGGAAAACGGTCGCAGAATCTGATACTTTTTTGAAAAGAAAAAGGTATAAGAATCTGAGACTTTTTCGAAATGAAAAAGGCATAAGAATCTGAGACTTTTTCTATGGGAAAAAGGTATCAGAATCTCTTAATTTCAGACTTATTCTAAGGAAAAAGGTCTCAGAATCTTAGTCTTTTTTAAAAAGAAAAATGTCTCAAAGTCAGAGACTTTTTTTTGTTGAAAAAAAGTCTCAGAAGTTTAAACTTTCTCAATTGGATGAAGGTCACAGAATCTGAGACTTTTTCTTCTGGAAAAAGGTCTTATTGTTAGAATCTAAGACTTTTTTATAGGAATAAGGTCTCAGAATCCCAGAATTAAAGACTTTTTCTATAGGAAAAATTTCTCAGAATCTGAGACTTTTTCTATAGGAAACAGGTCTCAAAATCTAGGACTTTTTCTATAGGAAAAAGGTCTCAAAATCTTAGAAAAAAAGTGACAGAATCTTATACTCATACTTAGACTATAGCTAAGAAAAGGTCTCATAATCTGGTACCTTTTCTTTTAGAAAGAGTTTCACAATCTCAGACTTTTTCTATAGGAATAGGGTTTTAGAATCTGAGACTTTTTCTTTAGGAAAATCTATAAGAAAAAGCTCTCAGAATCTAACACTTTTTCTATGAGAAAAAGGTCTGAGAATCTGAGACTTTTTTAGGAATAAGGTCTCAGAATCTGGGACTTTTTCTAAAAAGATCAAGGTCTAAGAATCTGAAACTTTTTCTATAGGAAAAAGGTCTCAGAATCAGTGACTTTTTTCACAAAAAAAGGTCTAAGAATCTGAGACTTTTTCTATAGGAAAATGGTCTGAGAATTTGAAACTCTTTCTTTAGGAAAAAAGTCTCAGAATCTGAAAATTTTTCTATAGAAAAAAGGTCTCAGAATATACATTTTTTTCAGTACGAAACAAATATACTAACTTGAGACCTTTTCTATAAGAAAAATATATTAAAAATGCTTTAAAATATAAGATACTTTCTATAAAAGGTTTCAGAATCTTAGATTTTTTTGTGGGAAAAAGTTAGAATCTGAAAATTTTTTATACAAAAAAAGTCTCAGATTTTGAGACATTTTTTGTAAAGAAGAAGTCTTAGATTTTGACTTTTTATGCGTCAAATTTGTTAGAATCTGAGAGTATTTCTATGTATACGAAAATGTACAATTTTCTTTTTAGACAAATTAAAACAAAATGATCTAAACGAAATACTTATGATCATGAAAAAACAAACCTCCTACAGCAAAAACTTTTGAATTTGATGATTTTATCAAAAAAAGAATCCCTGTTTTTGCCCGTCCAACATAGGTAAATTTATAATTTTTTTTTCGAAGTAAAAAAAAAAAATTCCCCCCCCCAAACCCAAAAGCTGTACCCGCCACTGATAGAGGGTATATATAAGTTTGTCATTCTGTTTGTAACTCATCGAAATATCGATCTGGAACCCAATAAAGTATATATATTCATGATGCCCGATCGATTTTAAGACATTCTAGCGATGTCCGTCTGTCCGTCTGTCTGTCTGTGGAAAATGCTGTCGCGGACAAAATATTGCACAAAGATGACTGAAACTTAACATATTTATTGGAAGTTCTCCCGAGAAGTTTGGTATTGCATTTGAGCGATTCAAAAGTTATGAACGAAAATGTAAGCACACCTCAAAAATTTCAGTACATTCAACATAACCTAAAAATACAAAATGCTTTAATTCGGCTACTGGTTGGCATATGTGAACAAATTTAAACACCAAATGGTATTTAAACAAGTACGAACACAAAAAAAATTTTTTTTTTCGCGAAAATTTTTTTTTCTAAATTTTTTTTTTTTTTTAAAGTAATTTCCTTTTCAATAAAGTTTTTTGCAATAATCTTTTTGAAATTGTGGAGGGTATCACTACATTCGGCAAGGCCGAATTTAACTTTTTTACTTGTTTTAGCTTAAGTAGAACAAATGAGAATTGCGTAGTAGTCTACACAAGAAATTTCTTACATTTTCAGGTAAAATTTGTAAAAAATTAACAATTCTTTTTCGAATTTTTAATTTTTTTCACATATACTTAAAAAAAAATAAAAAAAAAACTTTTGGATATCGAAGATTAGATATCTAACTATGTGTTAAAATTTAAAAAAAAATAATTTTTCAAAATTATCAACTTTTTATTAACAATTTAGGTGGCAAATGTTAAAAAATTTTCATATAAAATTAGCAAAAAATATGGTAAAATTAGCAAAAAATATGGTAAAAAATACTAAAAATTGTGTAGCCTATTTTTGAGCGCCCATTCAGTTGATGGATGCTATGGTGTTGGCAGCATCATCAATCTGCAAAGATTTTTTTTCACACTAGAACACTTTAAACAATTTTTTTTTCTTAAAAAAAAAAAAATAAAAAGTATTACCATTTCTTTAAGGAAAATACTAATATTTTTGCTAAAATTATAGTAAAATTAAAAAAAAAAACTAGCAAGAAAATATAGTAAAAGTATCAAAAAATTGTAGTATTTTACCAATAGTAAATTGCCAAAAAAAACTGTAAAAGTTAAATTTTTACAATTTTTTTTGCTAAAGTTTGGTTGAAGTAAATTACAACACCTTTTACTAATATTTTGACTAAGTTATTTTTTTGAGTGTAGAACCAAGTTTTTAATCAAAACCCAATTAAGCGGTAAAACTAGCAAAAAAATTGTTAAAATTAGCAAAAAAAATCTGTAGTTTTGGACGTTGCAAAATTTTTTGTAGTATTAGCAAAACCATTTTGCTAATCAAAAAATTAGGAAAAAAATGGTAAAATTACAAGAATACCATTTTTTTTGTAAAAAATCAACTTTGTGAAATTATCAAAAAATATGGTAAAATTACCAAAAAATGGTAAAATTGAAATAGATAAAAAAATTTGTAATTTGGTCAAAAAACAGTTTTGTTTAGTAATTTTTTTTTTCTCTGATTAGTAGTTGATTTAAAGTTTGATGAATATACTAAAAATGTTTTAGCCTATTTTTGAGCACCACGTTCTTTAGATGTAGTAATAGCCAAGAACAATATATGTAAGAGGATATTCAATGTTCTGACGCCAAAATAAGTTTGGCGTCTTGGCGTCTTGGCGTTTCTTACATAGGCCAAAATGAAAGGGTGTCAGGTGTTTCTTGCGGGAGTTGGTTGTATCCAACAGTTGCGCATCTCATAAAATTGAGATTTTACAGCGAAAAAATTATATTAAAACTTTAAAAAATTAAAAAAAAAGAAGAACAAATTAACAAATAACTCATCCATAAAAAAAATTAAAAATTGAAAATAAAATATTTTGGGATTTTTTTATTTTCTTATTTTTTTTTATTGGTAAAATTTTTTCTTAATTCTTTCATAATTTTTTTTAATTTTTTAAAGTTTTAATATAATTTTTTCGCTGTAAAATCTCAATTTTATCAAGAACAATATATGTAAGAGGATATTCAATGTTCTGACGCCAAAATAAGTTTGGCGTCTTGGCGTCTTGGCGTTTCTTACATAGGCCAAAATGAAAGGGTGTCAGGTGTTTCTTGCGGGAGTTGGTTGTATCCAACAGTTGCGCATCTCATAAAATTGAGATTTTACAGCGAAAAAATTATATTAAAACTTTAAAAAATTAAAAAAAATTATGAAAGAATTAAGAAAAAATTTTACCAATAAAAAAAAATAAGAAAATAAAAAAATCCCAAAATATTTTATTTTCAATTTTTAATTTTTTTTATGGATGAGTTATTTGTTAATTTGTTCTTCTTTTTTTTTAATTTTTTAAAGTTTTAATATAATTTTTTCGCTGTAAAATCTCAATTTTATGAGATGCGCAACTGTTGGATACAACCAACTCCCGCAAGAAACACCTGACACCCTTTCATTTTGGCCTATGTAAGAAACGCCAAGACGCCAAGACGCCAAACTTATTTTGGCGTCAGAACATTGAATATCCTCTTACATATATTGTTCTTGATTTTATGAGATGCGCAACTGTTGGATACAACCAACTCCCGCAAGAAACACCTGACACCCTTTCATTTTGGCCTATGTAAGAAACGCCAAGACGCCAAGACGCCAAACTTATTTTGGCGTCAGAACATTGAATATCCTCTTACATATATTGTTCTTGGTAATAGCAGCATCAACCATTATTTCAGTTGTTGGATGGGTTCTTCGGCTTGATGGTGGCAGCATCTTCTTTTGCCTTCTTCTCAGCAGCTGTAGTTGCAGTAACTGGACTTCCAACAACATCAAAATCCAAAATGATTTTTTTCCCTTATACCCAATTCACACCTGAGGTGAAATCTCGTTCGAACGAGATTTCGATCATATGGTTGTGTATAAAATGATACAGACCATATGATCGAAATCTCGTTCGAACGAGATTTCACCTCAGGTGTGAATAGGCCTTTAAACAGAAAATTCAACACTTCACTTTTTTTTATTTTTTTTGCGTCATTTTTTTTAGCTTAAGTAGAACAAATGAGAATTGCGTAGTAGTCTACATAAGAAATGTCTTACATTTTCACGTAAAACTTAAAAATTAAGAATTTTTTTTTCAATTTTTAATTTTTTTCACATGTATTTTTAAAAAAATAAAAAAAAACTTTTGGATATTAAGTACATATGTGTTAAAATAAAAAAAAATATTTTTCATAATTATCTAATTTTTATTAACAATTTAGTTGCCAAATTTTAAAAATGTTTCATATAAAATTAGCAAAAAAAAAATGGTAAAATTACCAAAAAATATGGTAAAAAATACTAAAAATTGTGTAGCCTATATTTGAGCACCACGTTCTTTAAAGTTACTAATAGCATCAACCATTATTCCAGTTGATAGATGCCTACTTTGCTATGGAGTTGGCAGCATCATCTTTTGTCTTCTTCTCGGCAGCTGGACTTTCAACAGCAGCAGAATCTGCAATGTTTTTTTTTCACACTAGAACTTTTTAAACAATTTTTTTTTTCTTAAACTAAAAAAAAAAATAAAAAGTATTTAAGGAAAAGACTAATATTTTTGCTAAAATTATAGTAAAATAAAAAAAAAAAAACTAGCAAGAAAATATAGTAAAAATATCACAAAATTCTAGTATTTTACCAATAGTAAATTGCCAAACAAATCTGTAAAAGTTAAATTTTTACAAATTTTTTTTGCTAAAGTTTAGTTGACGTAAATTACAACACCTTTTACTAATATTTTGACTAAGTTATTTTTTTTAATGTGCCATAAAATTTAAAAGTCATTAACTTTGCAGATTTTTTTTGTTAAAAAACCGGGTGAAAATGGGCCAATCTTTACAGACATTTTGCAAGAAAACTGTACCATACATCAAAAACGGAGAACGCCATTCGAATCAGCATGCCCGAAATATATAGAATTGATGGTCATACCTAGAGATGGGCACATGAGCAGATTAGAGCGTGATTCACGTGAATCACGCGTGATCACGCGTGATTTTGACTGAATTCAATTTTACTCACGTGATTGTGAGTGAGTGTGAGTGGAGAAAAAAATTGCGTGAGTGAGTGTGCGTGAGTAAGATTTTTGCGTGAGTGAGTGTGCGTGAGTCGATTTTTTTGCGTGAGTTTGCGTGATTTATTTTCTCTTTAAATTTCCTTTCGGACCAAAAAAAGCAACAAAAAAAATTGTAAAATTTGGCTTAACTTAAGATTTTGTCCCAAAAAAGCAAAAAAAAATGTAAAATTTCGCAGAACTTTAAATTTTGCAGAAAAATTTTGAAAGGTTTTTGAAATTTTCGTCATTGAAATTTTTTTTTGTATAAAAAAGAGTTTCGTGAGTGTGAGTCAACGTGAGTGTGAGTGAAGCTTGCGTGAGTGCACGTGAGTGTGAGTTGTATTAAATTTACTCACGTGATTGTGAGTGGGTGTGAGTAGAAAAAATATGCTTGTGATTGAGTGTGCGTGATTCGAAAATTCCTGTCGTGAGCGTGAGTGAGTGTGAGTCAAAAATCACTCACGCGCCCATCTCTAGTCATACCTCTTGTTTTCTAAAATAGTGGTCAGTTTTGCCACGCAGTGTAATTGGAAAAGAGTTAGTTGCTCCTTACTCTAAATCAATGGTTCCCAACCTTTGATTCTCGCCCCAATGGAGGGGAATTTGAAGGTTTCAGGGGGGCAACGAGCAAATTTTTCAAAAAAAATTGTTAGTCAAATTAACTTCAAAAACTACTTTTTTAGCAAATATATCTACAAAAATTTGGTTCATTGCTTAAAATTTTACTAAAAACTTAGTTTAAATGCTTACTTTAAAAAAAATTTGCTAAACCAGTAGTAATTTTTCATTAGAAACAAAAAAATTAGAAAAATTAACCAATTTTTCTTGAGTGTAGGGGGGCAAGGCAATTATTTTAACTTAAAAGTGGGGCGTGGCATAAAAAAGTTTGGGAACCATTGCTCTAAACGACTCCTGAACGAATCCTTATGCGCCAGTTTAAATATAATACCAGACTAGCTTACCATCCCGGTACTTCGTTACCGGTTGTATTGAATACCGGATAATAGAGGGATCACAATTACTCTACCGATTTCAAGAAAATTCTACATAGTATTTGTTTTATTTACTTGTGCACGTTTAAGTCTTTCATAAAATAATATTTCAATGAATAATTTAAACAATAAAATTTGATTAATTTTCGAGCCCTTATATCAGGATCTTGGATTTTGAGTGAATAAATATTTCAGTGAATAAAGAAATTGGTATAAAAATGAGTTTGAGTGAAAAAAACATATAGACTGAAAAATTCATGCAATTAATATTACTCATTCGCAACATTAAAACAAGAAAATACAAGCAAATTACAAAATTGTTATGAAATTTAAAATTCAAATGCGATTTTCTCGAAAAAAACGAAAAATACATTTCTGATTTTTTTTTGTGTGGATGGACAAACATCTAAACTTTAAAAAAAAATTTAAAAAAAAAAAAAAAAAGTGGCCGGATTTTTGATAAATTGACTTTTTTAAAAAATGGAAAATTTCAGATCTGAAAATTTTTCAAGGAAAAAAAAAAACTTTTGGATATTAAGTACATATCGTCGCTGCGCCTAAAAATGGAGTCATGTGTAGTTTTTTAAATTTTTTTTATTACATCTTTCTGGTCCCCTATTGGTCATACGTTTACCCACTAAACCGTTTTTTGATATCTTGATTGGTTCAAAAGTTAGTAACAGGAGCTATGTGCTCGTCATACTAAAAAAAGGTCTGAAAAGGAGTTATGTGTTAAGCTACACATAACTTTTTTTGATAAAAAAGTAACAGCACGTGACAAAATGGACCACTATTTTAGTAATATGAGGTTCACACATAGCATCCAAGTATTTTGAATGAATTTTTCAAGACTTTTTGGAAAATATTTGCAAATTTTCATCCTGTTATCTAAATCCTAAATGGCGGGTAATAAAGCCTTGCGAAAGCAATTAAATCATTGATGGCGATAAATTTTAGTATCTTAAGTACAGCATCTTTCGCAGATATCAATTTATGTCAAAACTCTTAAATATTTACTAGAAAAAACAAAAAATCAGCATCAGATTTGCGAAAAATCAGTTGTTCGCTGTTTATTGAAGAGATTTTAAATATCAAAATTTTAAGGACCTTGTCTAACTAATGTCGCTTGAAACCGCCAACAAACTATTTTTAGTCTTTGTCCCTCTCGAAAAGAAATTAACAATAAGAATGGTTTCATAAGCAAAAGGAGTTATGTGTAAAAAATATTTCCATTTATTTAAATTTTGTTCCAAAAAGTACTTAAAAAAGGAGTTATGTGTATGTTTTTTGAAAATTTCTGCACCATTGGAAAACCGCTAAATGTTTCATAATTTTTTTGCAGTTTGTGGATAGAATATCGGTACAAGAATTTTTTGTAGAACAAACTTTTAAAAATATCGCGAAGGTACGAAAATAAACAGTTTTTTTGCTCTCCTGAACACTTGCCCCAAAACACATGACTCCATTTTTAGGCGCAGCGACGATATGTGTTAAAATAAAAAAAAAATATTTTTCATAATTAGCTAATTTTTATTAACAATTTAGTTGCCAAATTTTAAAAATGTTTCATATAAAATTAGCAAAAAAAAATGGTAAAATTACCAAAAAATATGGTAAAAAATACTAAAAATTGTGTAGCCTATATTTGAGCACCACGTTCTTTAAAGTTACTAATAGCATCAACCATTATTCCAGTTGATAGATGCCTACTTTGCTATGGAGTTAGCAGCATCATCTTTTGTCTTCTTCTCGGCAGCTGGACTTTCAACAGCAGCAGAATCTGCAATGTTTTTTTTTTCACACTAGAACTTTTTAAACAATTTTTTTTTTCTTAAACTAAGAAAAAAAAAATAAAAAGTATTTAAGGAAAAGACTAATATTTTTGCTAAAATTATAGTAAAATAAAAAAAAAAAACTAGCAAGAAAATATAGTAAAAATATCAAAAAATTCTTGTATTTCACCAATAGTAAATTGCCAAACAAATCTGTAAAAGTTAAATTTTTACAATTTTTTTTTGCTAAAGTTTGGTTGACGTAAATTACAACACCTTTTACTAATATTTTGACTAAGTTATTTTTTGAGTGTGCCATAAAATTTAAAAGTCATTAACTTTGCAAATTTTTTTTTGTTAAAAAACCGGGTGAAAATGGGCCAATCTTTACAGACATTTTGCAAGAAAACTGTACCATACATCAAAAACGGAGAACGCCATTCGAATCAGCATGCCCGAAATATATAGAATTGATGGTCATACCTCTTGTTTTCTAAAATAGTGGTCAGTTTTGCCACGCAGTGTAATTGGAAAAGAGTTAGTTGCTCCTTACTCTAAATCAATGGTTCCCAACCTTTGATTCTCGCCCCACTGGAGGGGAATTTGAAGGTTTCAGGGGGGCAACGAGCAAATTTTTCAAAAAAAATTGTTAGTCAAATTAACTACAAAAACTACTTTTTTAGCAAATATAGCTACAAAAATTTGGTTCATTGCTTAAAATTTTACTAAAAACTTAGTTTAAATGCTTACTTTAAAAAAAACTTGCTAAACCAGTAGTAATTTTTCATTAGAAACAACAAATTAGAAAAATTAACCAATTTTTCTTGAGTGTAGGGGGGCAAGGCAATTATTTTAACTTAAAAGTGGGGCGTGGCATAAAAAAGTTTGGGAACCATTGCTCTAAACGACTCCTGAACGAATCCTTATGCGCCAGTTTAAATATAATACCAGACTAGCTTACCATCCCGGTACTTCGTTACCGGTTGTATTGAACACCGGATAATAGAGGGATCACAATTACTCTACCGATTTCAAGAAAATTCTACATAGTATTTGTTTTATTTACTTGTGCACGTTTAAGTCTTTCATAAAATAATATTTCAATGAATAATTTAAACAATAAAATTTGATTAATTTTCGAGCCCTTATATCAGGATCTTGGATTTTGAGTGAATAAATATTTCAGTGAATAAAGAAATTGGTATAAAAATGAGTTTGAGTGAAAAAAACATAAAGACAGAAAAAATTCATGCAATTAATATTACTCATTCGCAACATTAAAACAAGAAAATACAAGCAAATTACAAAATTGTTATGAAATTTAAAATTCAAATGCGATTTTCTCGAAAAAAACGAAAAATACATTTCTGATCTTTTTTGTGTGGATGGACAAACATCTAAACTTTAAAAAAAAAATTAAAAAAAAGAAAAAAAAAGTGGCCGGATTTTTGATAAATTGACTTTTTTAAAAAATGGAAAATTTCAGATCTGAAAATTTTTCAAGGAAAAAAAATTTATTCGATAGCCCATACGAAACTATATAAGAATGTAAATTTTTAAGATTGTGGTGCATTCCGTTTTAATGTGATAAATATTTAATCAATGCAACTCGCCACAAATTTGACCATTTTTCCAATATTTGACCACGCCTCCTAAGCCCAGTTTTTGAAAAATTGAAAAACCGAAAACGCAATTTTCTAAGTTCCATATAGGGCTATCCATAAAAGCTATTCAGAAGTTTATGGTTCACGTGTTTTTTTTCGCTGGACATTTGGTGTGGAATGCCTCAAATACGAAAAATTTGAGGAAAAAGTATCATTCCATGTTGTTCCCTGCTCTATTCCATTTCGTTCCCCGTTCTAAAATTTTAAAATATGTCCTTCTCTTGGGTGTTATTTCTGGGGCTTTTAGTTTAATAGTAAGATTGGTAAAAATAACAATTAGCCCCCTTTTCCCCTTAAAATTAAATTTTCCAAAAACTGTTTTTTTTTTGTTATATATGGTTTGAATTGAGAAAGGTGTGAAATTTATTTTTCTAAAAATTTAAGACATCCTGGTTCGTTTTTTACTAGTTTCATATAATCCAGTTATTATAGTCATCAGAAAAACTTTTAATGTCAAATTTATTCAGTTAATAGTCAATTTTATTCTATATGTAAAAATTATTAACAGATCGCAGCCGCCAGGGATTGAACCCATGATCTGTAATGTTTTTGCTATTAACTGCCTCTTAGGCACGATCACTCTAGACCGATACGCTAAGTTGGCTGTTAAGCAAGTATCAACTAAATCATGGTTTTTCAATTCTTGTGTGGTTGTTGCTGTTGTTTTTTTCGTATTTAAAATAACAAGTTTCTGAACCATTATTTTAAGAAATATAAGAATAACCAATTTTTACACTTTTTCATTATTATAGGAACAAAAAAAAAGTACCAAAAGTACACTTTTTTACCCCCGTTAGAAACGGAATTTCCAAAAAGAACCTCTTCCAGAATGTTTTTTTCTTCACCAAAGGATCTTCTATTCCATATTTAAATTTTCTAGGATCATTGTTTTAGCAAATATTAAAAGTACAAAAAGGATTTTTGATTCCTAATTTTAAGTTTCTAGAACCATTACGTCAAAAAATATCAATTGTACCTAAAATACACTTTTTTAGCTATTTTACCCCAGCGGAATTTTAAAAACGTATTTTTCCCAGAAATTTTTACCGAATTCTCCTATATTACAAATTTTAAGATTCTAGGAAATATAGGAAGTTTCTATAAATATAATTTCAGGAAATAAAAAAGTACCAAAAATTGTACTTCCGGTCCTTTAAATAAAAGGTACTTTTTATAAATGGTACTTTTTATACAAGGTACTTTTTATAAAAGGTACTTTTTATAAAAGGTACTTTTTATAAAAGGTACTTTTTATAAAAGGTACTTTTTATAAAAGGTACTTTTTATAAAAGGTACTTTTTATAAAAGGTACTTTTTATAAAAGGTACTTTTTATAAAAGGTACTTTTTATAAAAGGTACTTTTTATAAAAGGTACTTTTTATAAAAGGTACTTTTTATAAAAGGTACTTTTTATAAAAGGTACTTTTTATTAAAGGTACTTTTTATAAAAGGTACTTTTTATAAAAGGTACTTTTTATAAAAGGTACTTTTTATAAAAGGTACTTTTAATGAAAGGTACTGTAATGGGTTTAGCTTATCCTATATGTGTTTTGTGTTTGGCTTGTGACACGGTGGCAACCTGGCTGCTCGTCGGATTTGGCGTGTTTCTAAGCCACTAAACCAATGGTGCCCAAACACTTGTTAGAGATCAACGAAGACACACACACACAATATGAACGACAACGAAACTAACAACAGAGAGCGTAAAAAACAAAAAAAGATCTCTTTTTGGGCACCGCTGCACTAAACACACTACCCAAAACATAAAATCGTGTCACTTTTTATTTGTAAAGATAAAGATAAAAAGAGAATAGAATAAAGAAAGATAACATAAAGAAATTCACACAGATACGATAAGAATAGAAATCCACAATCAGAAAAACACCACTGCATCTCATAACATTGGTTAATACACACCCCCCCCCCCCCCCACCCATTTATTTTAAATTTTCCGGACCGACATCAGCGACTACACTCACCTACTTCACCCTGATTCTACTCGTTTACGTATCCTACAACCATTCACCCCCCACCATACATACGAAAGTATTGTCCCGTCCGATCGAGCTAACCCTCCCCTTCTGCTATTCATCGCAGCCTTTGGACTACCTAAGCCCGTGGTTACACGGTAGTCCCCTTTGAAGTCAGTTTGGTCTGTTCATCCGTTGTCGACTACATGCCCTTCAGAAACTCCTTAACACCCTATGTTTTTCATCCCCGCGTTGTTGACAAGATCTATTTAGCAGATCATTATGAATTAAAACCGGTCTTCAAAGACTGAAATAAAACGAATGGACATATTCAATTCATGACAGAAAATTACTAAATTTATTGTTGTTTATACTTTTTATATAAAAAAAATTTAATACTTGGAAATTTAACGAAAGTAACATTGAAGATTAATTTTTAAGTTTGTTTTTTTTTTTTTTTTTTACTAGATTAATTTTACAAAATTCATTTTTGTTGTTTAACTAACACTATGCATTTTCCTATTCATTATTATTCTCAAAAAATTTTAACAAATTATATATTATAACGAATTGAAATCATCTGAAAATATGTTAAATTTTTATTACTAAATAAAATTATTAAACCCTAAAAAAACGCGTTGAAGCCACACTTGTATAAAAAAAATGTTTCAATTTTTGTATATTATTAATTACTAGTCGAATAGCCTGTCCCTGCCAGGCGGAACACCAAATAACTTTTCTCAATAATTCTAACTTTTTACCAAACTTTATAAAAAATTAGGTTTGTGCTTCAAAAACTTAATATTGATAGATTGAGTTACATCAAACTGGAAAAAAATTTAATAAGTATAAAATGTTTTATTGATACAATTTTAGAACTAAATTTAGCACGCCCATTTCGTCTCTCACCGGATATCAAAAATCCATCGTGTGGATCTGTCCCACTCCAATATACATGGCAATTTTTATCTTTCTTAGTCATGAAGGGTTTTAAAATTAGATAAAATGTTAAAAGACACAATTTTTTTCACTTAAATTTTTCCTTATAATTCTCCGTACACAGTTTAAACTTTAAATCTGACTTCATAAGGACATGATCCATTGTCAATACTTTATGCTTTATAATTTTCAGCTTCCTTAGTCATTAGGGGTTTCAGAAATAGTTTAAATGTTTAAAAACTAAATTTCGCCGTCTTCCGCCACTCCCCCTTTCTTAAAGGCCGAAAATCCGGCTATGTTACAGATTATATAAACAAACTGAACAAAATTCACAACGGATTTTTTTGTATCTCCGCCATTTCATTGGGTATCCAGGTCAGTGTTGATCTTTGCCATAGTCCGCATCATATGCATCCCAATTTTCATCTTTCAAGGTCATAAGGTGACTTCAAAATTAGGTAGATGTAAAAACATAATTTTTCCACGCCCATTTCTTCTTTTAATTCTCCGTCCATTTTCCAAAATTTATAAATTTGACTACTTTAGGATAAGCTCTTTCGTTAGTACTATACTCGTATCCACGCCCTTTTCCCTTTTAATTCTACGTCCACAGTCCAAAAATTTTAAGTTTGACTACTTTAGGATATGCTCCAGTGTCAGGACAATATGCTTGCCAATTTTCGGCTTCGTAGGTCATTAGGTCATAAAGTTAGTTAAATTAAAAAGAATAAAACACAATATTGCCTTGCCCCTTTTTCCTCTCAACTCTCCGTCTATATTCCAAAAATGTTAAATCGGACTACTTTAGAATATGCTTCATAGTTAGGACAACATGTTAGAAAATTTCAGCTTCCTAATTCATTGGGGCGGAGCTTAAAAATACTCTAAAGGCTCCCATACATTTCAAACAAATTGGATGACTTGTTGGATGACCAATGTAATTTTTCTCGTGTATGGGTCTGTCGGATGGCTGGTCGGATGAAAAATCAAAAAGTTTTGATTTTTCGATGGTCGGATGAAAAGTTGGATGACATGTCGGATGGTGTATTGACTGGTCATCCGACCGTTGTACGAACAGAGACGTTTTAATTCATTATTTGTTATTGTTTTTCACAAAGTGATGTTTTTGTATAAAGCAATGATGTTAAAAAGTAAATTTTAACCTAAATATATTAAAAAAACATAAAAAAGAGTTGAAAAATAAAAAAAAATTTCATGTTACTCCTTCAAGAATTCTAAAAAAATGAGCGGTCATCCAACATGTGTATAAATTTGTCGGATAAGTGTATTTTGAAAATATTTTTTGGTCAACTAACAAGTCATCCAACATGTATTGTGTCTCTGGGCGGCTGAATATGTTAAAAAAAATAATTTTGCCCCAAGGCCCCTTTTTCTCGTAATTCGCCGCCCACAGGCAAAAAATCCGGCTTCGGAAGAATCTGTCCCTGGTGTTTTACTATATACATGCCAATTTTAAGCTTTTAAGGGCGGATTACTCAACGAAAAGTTAGCTGCTAATTGCCGATTTAACGGAGCCTTATGTTAAAATTTTTATGAAAAAGTTAAATTTAACGAAGAGTTATTTTTTAACAGCCTAAGTCCATCAATGAGATTCAAAAGGGCTGGTTACACAAAAAATAAGAAAAACACAAAAAAAAAAAAATTATATATACAGAAAATAGATGGAAATAAATTTACCACGCCCCTTTGCCTTTCTTATCCTCCACCCATACACTGGATATCAAAAATCCACATTCCCCATGAAACCTACTATATACATGCCAATTTTCATCTTCCTAAGTCATTGGGGGTCTTCAAATATTACAACACCCAATTTTTCCTCGCTCTTTTATCTTTTAATTCTCCGTCCACAGTCGAGAAATTTTAAATCTGATTACTTCAGGATATTCTACATCGTAAGGACTATTCGCTTTGCATTTTCCGCTTCCTTTGAGGGCTTCAAAAGAAGTTAAAATGTTAAAAAATCCCAATTTTGTGACTCCCCGTTTTCCTTTCAATTCTCCGCCCACAGTAGAAAAAATTAAAATTCGACTACTTCAGGATATGCTTAATTGATAGGACTATATGCTAGGAAAATTTCAGCTTCCTAAGTCATTAGAGGACTTTAAAATACGCAAAAATGTAAATTTTCATCTTCATAGGTCATTGGGGGTCTTCAAATTAGTTAAAATATTAAAAAACACAATTTTGCCACGCCCCATTTTTCTCTTAATTCTCCTTCCACGGTCTAAATAATTTAAATCCGATTACTTCAGGATATGCGTCATTGTTAGAACTAAATGCTATGCAATTATCCGCTTCCTAAGTCATTTGGGGGCTTCAAAAGAAGTAAAAATGTTAAAAAATCACAATTTTGTCACGCCACTTTTCCCCTCAAATCTCCGCCCACATTGCAAAAATTTTAAATCCGACTACTTGGGAATATGCGCCACCGTTAGGACTATATTCTAGGAAATTTTCAGCTTTCTAAGTCATTTGGGGGCTTTAAATTTAGCAAAAATGTCAAAAAATTGAATTTTGCCACGCCCACTTTTCCGCTTATTTCTCCGCCCACAGACAAAAAATCAAAAATCCGGCTACGTTAGGATCTGCCCCAGATGTTTTACTATATGCATGCCAATTTTCAGCTTTGTAGCTCATCAGTTGGCTTCAAAAAGCTCTGGATAGACAAAAAAAGAGGAACACACAAATAGGGAAATTATATATGAACATTTCCATTTAACTTTTGATTTTAAGGTTTAAAAAGTATTAAAATTTTTTCTGAGGGCACATCAAAACCGTTTAGTACGCGTATAAACGTGCATTTGGAAGGTTCAAATCCGTTCGCGTGAAGAACTTTTAGCTGACGGCGCGAAAGTTATGGCGGTTTAAAGATTTTAATTGAAAACGAAAAATCTCAAAATTGCAATTATTATTAGAATTTAACAAAATCAATGTTAATTAATGTTTCATACTATCCGCAATAAAAATCTGATAAATTACGTCCATTTACGTGGATATACAATCAGAATTTTACGATAAAAGTTTGTTTTAAAAAGTTGCTCTATTAATGCTTGATATTCAATTTACGCGAAATCTAATGACAATGGACCAAATTAAAGGTCATATTCGGATTAAGCACCCTCAAATTAGTTAAGAAACTTGTGCATTATGCAAAATTGTGAATTTTTAAAAGTGATGCAATTTCTGATTAATGAAATTTTGAAAGATGCATAAAATCCACAATCTTCAAAATTAATCAATGACGCTCAGTTTTGAGATAAAACTTTATAAGTACCAGCAATTGCCATTCATAGAAATGAATTTCTATTAGCGGTTTAGGTGTGCCCTGGCGGTTTATCTGGAGACAAAATTGGCGCGTTTTCAGCGTACAGTTACATTTAGTCCCAATTTTTGCACACGATCCATAATACGCACTACAAGCAATCGTCTGACGGGTATATTTTAAATCTAAATTCTTTTCGCGTGAAAATACAAGCACAAGTTTAAAATCGTGAAATGTCAGATTTTTGCAAAATTTTTGCTAATCAAAATTTTAACACGCTATATCGATTTTATTATAAAAAATCAAAAAATATTTGGATCACGCGATGTGCTGGCCACTTTTAAGTAATATTGAGAATGTGCCTCGCAAAAAAGTGGATTTTTGATGACTTTCACTTTTTATCTCTCAACCTTTGTCTAGCTAGTACTCCGCTCCTATTGAGGGCACATTCATGAGATCGGTTTTAAACTGTAGGGAATTACGACAGCTATCGTTCTTCGTATTAGCTTTTGAAAAGTATGAAGCGGCGCAAATTTTCTGATAAAAAAACGATGAAAAATTGAAAATGAAGAAATTTTAACTTCAAACCCTTACCACCAATTAACTTTTTTATTATTGATGGCACATCAAATTCATAAATACATCTTTTTTGAACAAGTATAGGGATCATATATTTTATATCTTTGAAGAATACGTTGGACGGCGCAAGTACAATAGGCCAAAGAGTACTTAATTTTTATGAAATTTCAATCGACTTTTCCACATCTCGGAAGTTTGATTGTCGCTAACTACCGCAAATTAAGATTTTTGGCCTTAAGCGTTTGTAAGCTAATTGCATTAGAAGTCCTTTATGCATTTCTATCAGTAGATAACCATTTGAATGCAAATAAAAAAAGTTTTTGCCAAAAAACCAAAATTTCAAAGAAATGAAAAGTTAAATGGAAATGTCCATTAGAGCACCCATATGTGCATAATTGTTTTTTTTATCGCTCCCCGCTCATTTTCGGTTGAGTTGGGAGTAAAAAATAATATATGTCCAGAAATTGGACTTCTAGGTTGCAAACAGGCCAAGCGGTTTGAACTTTTGACCTCAAAAACGGGCTAAAAACCTTTATAGATTAATTTGGCTGTAACTCCTAAAATAAAAGTTTTTCGCAATTAACTTTTATATTTTTTTTTTTGTAGAATCAAAATGCAAAGATTTTTCTCTCATACTGTTTTGACCTAAATATGTCCGATCGCAGTGTTTTGAGCGATTAAAGTCGAAATTTGGGTGAGAACTTTTTTTAAAAAATTTTCGTAAATTTTTTAATTGGGGAAAACTTGAGCTCTTTGCATAATTTAATAGGTAATTGAATGTGGTTTTCCAAAAATTTTTTTTTTGCAAAAATATATAGACCCTTCCATGAAAAATTGCCAAAAACCTACTCCGAACCACAATTTCTTAACCTCCAACCACGTTATGGGGGTATACTCACTTTGTTACTACATGTGTTACACATCGAAAGATGGATCTAGGATTCCACATAGTATATATGGGGTATTTCATGCCAAATCGGACGCTTGGAAATTTTAAATTTTATATTTTTACAATTTTTTAGTACCCTTCAAAAACCCCTTTTCAAGTAAATTTTTACATCTTTTTTGATAATCCGTTCAAAAAATATCGAAAAAACACGCTTTTTCTGTTTTTTACTTATCACTTCTAAAAAAATGGTCCAAATTCAAAATAATTTGTTGAAATTTTAGATTTTTCTTCAAAGTGTTTTAATAAAGGTTGGAGGACAGCAAAAAAAAAAATCAACAAGTAAAAAAGTTAAATTCGGCCTTGCCGAATGTAGTGATACCCTCCACAATTTCAAAAAGTTTATTGCAAAAAACTTTATTTAAAAGGAAAAAAAAAATTTTGAAAAAAAAAATCCGCGAAAAAAAAATTTGGTAAAAAAAAATCCGCGATTTTTTTCTTTTTTTGTCAAAAAATATGTTCGTACTTGTTTAAATACCATTTGGTGCTCAATTATTTTCACATATGTCAACCAGAAGCCGAATTAAAGCATTTTGTATTTTTAGGTTATGTTGAATGTACTGAAATTTTTGAGGTGTGCTTACATTTTCGGTCATAACTTTTGAACCGCTGAACCGATATCGCTCAAATGCAATACCAAACTTCTCGGGAGAACTTCCAATAAATATGTTAAGTTTCAGTCATCTCTGTGCAATATTTTGTCCGAGAGAGCATTTTCCACAGACAGACGGACAGACGAACATCGCTAGAATGTCTTAAAATCGATCGGGCATCATGAATATATATACTTCATGGGGTCCCAGACCGATATTTCGATGAGTTACAAACAGAATGACAAACTTATATATACCATGCGCGGGTACAAGGGGGGGGAAAAAAGGGAAATTTCCCCCCCCAGACCAAATTTCGAAAAGAAAAAAAAAGAAAAAAAACAAAAAAAAAATGGAAAGGTATGGAAAGGAAAGAAAAGAAAAAAAGAAAGAAGGAAATTTTCTAAAAAAATCTCGAAGTCAAAAAATTTTTCATAGAAGAAAATCTAAAAAATTTTAATAGGAAAAATTTTTTTATTTTTTAAGGGAAAAGTGAATTAATCTGAAAATTTTCTGTGAAAAATATCTGTCAATCTTATTATGAATTTTGGCATAAACTAATTAATTGGAATATGCTTTTTTTGTATAGAAAAATCTTACAGGATCTTAATTTGGTTTATTTAAAAAATTTTTGTATTCTACAAAGCAATGTTGATAGTCGAACTTACGTATGTAAAACTATTTTAATTTTTTTTTTCTAAAGAAAAAACTTTTTCTAAAGAAAAAATTCTCAGAATCTGAGACAATTTTATGTGAAAAAGGTTTTAAATTTATTTATAGGAAAAAGGTCGCAGAAGAATTTTTCTTTGGAAAAAAAGTCTCAGAATTTCTGAATTTGAGACTTATTTTAAGGAAAAAGGTCTCAGAATCTGAGTCTTTTTTAAAAAGAAAGAGGTCTTAAAGTCTGAGACCTTTTATTGTTGAAATATAGTCTCAGAATTTGAAACTTACTGAATTGGTAGAAGGTCGCAGAATCTGAGACTTTTTCAACGGGAAAAAGGTCTTAGAATCTAAGACTTTTTTATAGGAATAAGGTCTCCGAGTCTCAGAAAAATGTCTCAGAATCTCAGAATTTTTCTATAGGAAACAGGTCTCAGAATCTATGACCTTTCTATAGGAAAAAGGTCTTAAAGTCTGAGACGTTTTCTGTAGGAAAAACATTTCCGAATATGGGACTTTTTCTTTAGGAAAGGGACACAGAGCCTTCGACTTTTTCTATAGAAAATGTGTCTTAGAATCGGAGAAGATTTCAGAATCAGAAAAAGGTCTCGGAATCTGTCACTTCTTCTTTAAAGAATAAGTGCCAGAATTTAAACTTTTTCTGTATCAGAAAAAGCTCTCAGAGTCTGAGACTTTTTCTTTAGGAAAAAGGGGTGAGAATCTGAGCTTTTTTCTTTGGGAATAAGATCTCAGAATTTGAAACTTTTTCTTTAGGAAAAGTTCTTAGAATCTAAGAAGGTCAAGAAACTAAGACTTTTTCTATAGAAAAAAGGTTGCAGAATCTAAAATTATTTCAGTATGAAACAAATCTAATAATCAGAGACCTCGCTATAGGAAAAATGTCTCATTAACGCATTAAAATATGAGACTTTTTCTATAGTAAAATGTCTCAGAATCTAAGATTTTTTCTGTAGAAAAAAGTTCTTAGAATCTGAAAATTTTTCTATATGGAAGAATTTTTTCTATTAAAAAATTCTCAGATTTAGACTCTTCTTATGTATACGAAAAATATATAATTTTCTTTTAAATTTCTTTAAAAAATCTGAAAATTTTTCTATACGAAAATAGTCTTAGATTCTGAGACATTTTTCGTTAAGAAAAGTCTTATATTCTCTGACATTTTCCCTATAAAAAATATTTTTTTCACGAAAAATGTCTCAACATCCGATGTTTTCTATGTAGGAAGAATTTCTTCTATTAAAAAATTCTCTTCTTATGTATACGAAAAATATACAATTTTCTTTTAAAACAAATTAAAAAAAATTGACCTAAACGAAATATGGTCATGAAAAACAAACCTCCTGCGGCAAAAACGAATAAATTTGATGATTTTATAGCTTTCCCATCACTTTTTTTTTGTAAAAAAACGTATCCTTTTTTTTGCTCGTCAACAAAGTTAATTTATGATTTTTTTTCGAAGTAAAAAAAGTTTTTCCCCCCCCACAACCAAAAGCTGTACCCGCCACTGTATATACCCTCTATCACTAAGTGGAGGGTATAAAAACCGCTGAATATATTAATTATAATAATCCCACGATCTACTTAAAATAAAAATTTTACAAATATTAGGGTTACCACGAAAAATTAAAAAACAAATCAAATAAAAAATTTTAAGAAAAGATTGAAAAATAAAATTATTGTACGCAATAATTTAAAAATCGCATATTAGAACACTTTAAGAAATTTTAAATAACAAACAAAAATTAAAAAAAATAAATTTGGATCATTTTTGAAGAAATTATGATAAAAATACGGAAAACGATAGTTTTTTTTGAAAATTCAATATCTTTTGAACGGGTGATCTCAAAAATTTTAAAATTAGCTTTTATGGTGTTTTTAATGACTTTTAAAAAAATGTAAAAATAATTAAAAAATCTAAAATAAAAATTTTTCAAAGTGTCCGATTTGGCACTGAACACCCCATATATATTGAGGACAATCCTAGAAAGATGCTTCGGTGCGTAACACACGGAATTACAAAGTGGGAATTCGCCCATATTGAGGTTGAATAGTAAAAAAATGAGATTCATAGTAGTACTTTGGAATTTTTTCATGGAAGGGTCGATATATTTTTGCAAAAAAAAATTTTTTTCGAAAACTACATTCAATATCCTAGTAAAGTATGCAATGAGCTCAAATTTTCCCCAATTTAAAAATTTACGAGAATTCTTTTTAAAAAAGTTCTGCCCCAAATTTCGACTTTAACCGCTCAAAAGTCCACGATCGGATATATTTAGGTCAAAAGAATATGAGAGAAAAATCTTTGAATTTTGATTCTACAAAAAAAATGTTATGTAAGTTATTTGCGAAAAACTTTTAGTTTAAGAGTTACACCCAAATGAATCTATAAAGGTTTTTTACCCCATTTTTGAGGTCAAAAGTTCAAACCGCTTGGCCTGTTTGCAACCTAGAAGTCTAATTTCTAGACATATATTATTTTTTACTCCAAACCCAACCGAAAATGAGCGGGGAGCGATAAAAAATACACTTTTGCACATCCCATACATTCTGTGGGTGCTCTAATGTCCATATATAGATTATTTCATATTTTTTGTTTTGATTCCAAAAAAAAAAATTAAGTGTTATATTACCAAATGTTTTCTTCTACTCACCGCATCGTTGATATTGGCGCCAGTATCGACGATTATTAGGGAGAAAGCAGGACTGATATATATTTGTTAATATTACATACACTTATTATTTTTATTCGTAGTTTTTATACCCTCCACTTAGTGATAGAGGGTATATATAAGTTTGTCATTCCGTTTGTAACTCATCGAAATATCGGTCTGGGACCCCATTAAGTATATATATTCATGATCCCCGATCGATTTTAAGACATTCTAGCAATGTCCGTCTGTCCGTCTGTCTGTGGAAATGGTGATCACAACCAAAATACTACACGGATATGACTGAAACCTAACACATTTATTGGAAGTTCTCCTGAGAAGTTTGGTATTGCATTTGAGCGATATCGGTTCAGCGGTTTAAAAGTTATGAAGGAAAATGTAAGGACACTTCAAAAATTTTAGTACATTCAACATAACCTAAAAATACAAAATGCTTTAATTCGGCTGCTGGTTGACATATGTGAACATAATTGAACACCAAATGGTATTTAAACATGTACGAACATATTTTTTGACAAAAAAAGAAAAAAATCGCGGATTTTTTTTTTACCAAAAATTTTATTTCGCGGAAATTTTTTTTTCCATTTTTTTTAAAGTAATTTCCTTTTTTTTTTGCAATAATCTTTTTGAAATTGTGGAGGGTATCACTACATTCGGCAAAGCCGAATTTAACTTTTTTACTTGTTTTTTTTTTTATTATTATTGATTTTACTTTTTCTTCATATTCTCTTGTTTATTTTTTTTACCAGCTTTTCTTTTAGCAACAAGTTTTGTAATATATAATTTTTTTTTTTTTAATTTAATTACTTTTTTTTTTATACACCATGAGGCTTCACTTAATTTAACTTTAATTTAATATTGTAAAAGAAAAAAACTATTAATATATACGGATTTAACTGTATTCTTTTTTTGTTTCTTATATCATTACTTTTCTATATTCTCACTAACTTTCCTTTTACAACTTTGAATTATAAACTCTCACTTTATGATATATACAGGGTGATTCAGTCACGACCCGCCGAATTTTACCAGCGTATTCCTTGGCTCATTTCATGAAAATATATCCATTATGACCATCCCCCGAAAATCCAAGTGTGCGAAATGGCAGCGGTTTGAAAATTTTCGGATTGGTGGTTGGAGGGTAGTAGGGTAAAATTAATAACTTCTGGACCTGGGGTCCGATTTTTTTGTTTTTAGGCTTGTTGGAAAGTTCAGTAGGAGGCCTTTCAGAATCAATAACAAAAAATAATTAAAATAAAGTGAAATCGTCGAAATACAGAGCTTTTAAAAATAAAATTTAAAAAAAAGACATAAAAATTTGCCATAACCTCAATTTATTCAGCCAGATGGCAGGTAACTTATATTTTTCTCTCTCTTAAAATATAGCCGTACGTCTTACCTTTCTAAAATGCCCTAAATGAAGCCCAGAGGTCTTTCTGTTCTAAAGTTATGACCATTTGACTGAAATGCAAACAATTTTTTTTGGGTTTGGAGGCGAAACAGCACACATTCATTTGTTTTTGTAAATTAACAAGTTTAAGATTTTATTAAAATTTTTGGAAGGTAAATGGTCATAACTTTGGAACGGTAAGACCTCTGGGCTTCTTTTAGGGCATTATGGAAAGGTAAGACGTAGGGCTATCTTTTAAGAGAATAAAAAACATAAGTTACCTGCCATCTGGCTGAGCAAATTGAAGTTATGTGCAAATTCTTATGTCTTCTTTTTAAAATTTTATTTTTAAAAGCTCTGTATCTCGACAAAAAAATCGGACCCCAGGTCCAGAAGTTATTAATTTTACCCTACTACCCTCCAACCACCAATCCGAAAATTTTTAACCCGCTGCCATTTCGCACACATGCATTTTCGGGGGATGGTCGTAATGGACATATTTTCATGAAATGAGCCAAGGAATACGCTGGTAAAATTCGGCGGGTCGTGACTGAATCACCCTGTATATATATATATTTTTTTTTTAGATTTTTTTTTTTCCTAGATCCTGTTTTTTTCACTTTGCTTTTCAGAATATTTTATGTAGTTTTCTGTTTTTTTTTTCTCGTTTTGCTTGTTCAAAAAAAATTCTTTCTTTTACTTTTGTTTTATAATTTGATTTTCTTTCTATGATCACTGACACTATACTGAATCTTTTCCTTTTCTGCCATACATCAAGACTAGGGCTGTCAAACGGGATCGGTTTTTTAAAATCCCGGGATTCGGGATTTGAAAATCGAAATCCCGGGATCCCGGGATTTTTCGGGATCACGGGATTTTTCGGGATCCCGGGATTTTTCGGGATTCCGGGATTTTTTGGGATTAAATTTCTTTGATTATAAAAGTAAAAAAATAGTAGACTCTTTATGTTTCAATTTTATTGTGCATATTAAGGGGCTACTGGGTGTTAGTTGGTAGCGTGCTAGCCTATTAAGCAGGGAGTCGTGGGTTTGATTCCCACGAAAACCCTTGGGTCGATTTCGCTACAACGAAAAAAAAAATGATTTCTAATTATTCTTATTGTTATTTGAAGGTAATTAAAAAATTAAGTATACGCCACTTATGCAGTTTTCAAGTAATTATTAATATTAAATATTTAGCAATGAACTAAAAAAGCCTTAAGGGGTTGGTTATGGAAAATGACAACTTTTATTTGCTTTTGGTTTCATCCCAAAAGCAAATAAAACAACAATTAGAAAAATACATTGAAGAAAATAATATATTTTCTAAATATCAATCTGGCTTTAGAAAAAAATTTTCATGTGAAACAACGGTAAACTACGTCATTAATAGATGGAAAAATGTAGAAAAAAACAAAAAACTAATGGCAATCTTTTTAGATTTTAAAAGAGCTTTCGAGACAATTGATAGGGATATTTTAATACAAAAACTACATATGTATGGAATACAAGGAAACGAGTTAAAGTGGTTTAAATCGTATCTTACAGACCGAAAACAAATGGTAAAATTAAATAATATTAAATCTGATTATATAGACAACGAATATGGAGTGCCACAGGGCTCAATTTTGGGAGCACTATTGTTTATTATATATATTAACGATATGCCGGACGTTTTACAAAAATGCGAAATAGTTTTATATGCTGATGACACACTGATCTTCACTGAAGGATACACAGACACAAATAGAACGACTTCAAAAACTGCAAAACAAAGCTATGCGATCAATTTTAAGATGTAATATTTTAACACCAATTGAAAATATGCTTGGCGCACTGAAATGGCTCAATATACAACAAAGACTTGAAATGAATACACTATACTTTATACAAAAAATGAAAACGGGAAATGCACCAGAATATTTAATAGAACAACTTAATTATGTTGGAGACATACAACCGTATCAACTAAGGAATGCTGATAATTTCCGACTACCAAAAGCAACAACAACTGCAAAGCAACGTTCACTTTTCTACAAAGGACTACACCTATATAACATGCTTCCAAGCAATACAAAATCAGAAACAAATACTAATGTTTTTAAAAGAAAAATTGTATATTTTATAAGAAATAATGATATTCCACGGAGCTTTTGATAAGAACTTAAGTACAAAAATAATATTTTTTAAGAATTTACTGTAAAGTATTTTAATACTACTAAATTACCCAATAAAAAAAAAAAAAAAAAAAAAAATCCCATTCCGATTTTGGTGTTGCACTGTATAATTTTAAAACTAATTTAAAGAAAGTTTAAAATAATAAAAACATTTAAAGGGGAAATGTAATAATATAATACATTAGACTTGCATTTCTTTGTATAAAAAAGTTTTTCTTCCAATTTTGAACGTTCAGAAAAATTTTTACTCTCCTAGACCTAAAACTTATGTCGTACAAATTTGAGGCCAATCGGATTAGATTTACCCGTGGCGCCCTTCGATCAAAGTTTAGGTTTTTTAGAAAATTTTCGCCAAAACCTGCAAACTATGGTCAAAGGGCTCCGTGACTGTGGCTTAATGGTTAGTGCGTTGGACTATTATTCAGCAAGCCTGGGTAGAATTCTCAGCTAAGCCAAATTCGTGGCCAGCTACGTTGAAAATTAAAAAAAAGTTTTAGTTTTAATTTGTTAATGTAAATGTAACAATAATTGAACGAAGTTGTATTTTTGTATTAAATTCTCAAACATTTTTAATATTTCAAAAATCCCGGGATTTGAGCTTAAAAATCCCGGGATTCGGGATTCGTTTTATGACAAAAATCCCGGGATTTCGGGATTCGGGATTTCGGGATTGACAGCCCTAATCAAGACATCTAATTCTTCTTTTCGCCTTTCCTATAATTTGATTGGAGAGGTCCTCTCAGTTAAATTACGACATAAATTTTAAGAACTGTCAAAAACTGAGCTTTTTGCAAGTTCTAACTCTCCGAGCTATTGTCTGTAGTTCGACAATTGACAATATCCTCTCAATTCAACCAAAGCTCGGCAAATAAAAAAACACAAAAGAAAAAGTTTTATTTGAGGCCCCTTTGGAAATATTTCCTTAACAAATAAGAGACCTGTAGAAAAAAAAATACAGCACGTACGAAGAAAGTTTAAAATTAGATGTCATAAACATATTACCTTAACAAATCTATTTTTTTCCTTTTTTTTTTTGTTTCAACAAAAAAACTGAAAAAAAATCTGTTGCAAATAGTTTCAACCAACAAAATAGGTTAAAAAGGGCCAACAAATTTGTTTTTTAAATATTTTCAAGTTTTTAGTACTTTTACTACAGCATTCTGCCAGTTTTACAGCAAAATCATCCCTGCGGGAAAGGTGACCAGTCGAGGACCGGTCTTAAAGTGGTACTTTAGTACGAAAGCACTAATTAGCACCTTAATTAACACCTTGTGATACGTCGCAGAACTTGTCGCGAACTGATCTATCAGACCACTTGACAAATTTTTACAGGGGTTAGCACAAGTATTCCATTACTAGTCCGTGTTGAATCAGGCATAGGATAGGTTTTTCGGATCAATTTTCCTGTAGGACCAATCAATTACCCTCAGGGGTACGCAGTGTTGTATTTGATGTATTTTCCAATACGGTGGCAAAATGCATGTTCTTCCTCATCTCACACGTATTTAATAACAAATTAGATTCTTTGTTTATAAAAAATGGAATTTGTCTTTCATTTAATTAAATTTATTATTTATTTTGCTTTATTCAACGTTTTTTTTAGGTTAATACGCACTATTGATAGTTTAAAAACTTTTTTTCTCTTTTGTTGTTTGCTTTGTTCTTGTTCTCCTTTATGTTTCATTGTTTTTGTTAAACGTCAAAAGTTACATAATGTGCTGTCACTAATACTTATTCAAGCGAAATACGACTCTGTTACACTTCTATTTTTTTCTATGGTTACCACTAACTTTTAAATCTTAATTTAAAGAAAACAAAAACTTACATTGTTGCAAAAAATGGTAGGAATCTTTAAAGGGGAACAACTGACCCTTTTTTCGTGTTTGTATTACATAATTAAGTTTTAGTAAAAATATTTTTTTCATTAATTTTAAATAAATTTTGACAATATTCGGAATGAATGAAAAAGGGCCAAAACTGTCATTTGTGGTGCCACTGACCATTCAATAGTGCCAAAAATGGCGCTATTGTGCCACATTTCCCAACCGTGATATGAATTATATTATTACGAATTCATCCCAAAAAACCTCTTAAAATCCCAAAAAAAAAACGAAGCTGTAACCTATTTCTCACTATTTACGAGCCATAATATACTATCCACATTTAAAAGTGAACCTCAAGCATTAATACTAGTTGTAAACATAGTATATCTTAAGGATTATTTAAAAGAGACGTTAGAATAACTAAACTTTGAATTACAGGCGTACGTTACAAGCTCGAAATCGTCGATGTTGTCTGTGACATGGAATGTTTTCGCAAAAAAAATAATACGCAACCTGTTCCCAAACGTGTGGCCTCGACCCACTTACTCGTGCTCATTAAGCTAGCCGGAAAATTTTTATTTACCACTTAGCTTACCTTGGAAATTCTATAAAAAAAATATGTAATACAACAAAAACATTTAGAATTAAATCCCAGTGTACTACACTCAAAAAAAAAAAAACACCCTTCAACACAGGAAAAAAATTAATTTGAACATATTTCAAGAAAAAAAATTAGAACAATTTTACAAACTGTTGAAATTTCATTTCATTTTCCTGTTTTTTGAGTAAATATCAGACTTGAACGAAAAATAAAAAAAATGGACTTAGATTTTCCAAAGTTAAGAAAATTATTAGAATAACCGCACAAAATGGTAAAAATCGCAAAATAAAATATTTTTTTTTTTTTTAAATTTAATTAAAAGCCTGCACTGAAAAAAAATCTCTACACAGAAAAAAAAAAAACAAAAAAAAAAAAAAACTAGGGAAAATTTGTCAGGAAGACACAATTTTCCACTTATCTGTGAAAATCTATAGCACCAGCAACGTATACCACATAACGCCTAATTTTTTGCCTGCCAAATTTCCAAGTTCGTATAAAGAATTCCCAGTAACTTTTAGTACAATACACTTGATATTTGTCGGAGCCAATTTTGCATTGTATTTTTCAAGAAGACTGCTCTGTTTAAAGTTTTTTCTATATATGAACTTAACGTCCCTCTTTGAACTTAACGTCTTTACATCTGGTATTGTACACCTTTTCATTTCGGAGATGTGCCTTTTGAAGTTCTTTAACAATTTTTTCTCGGATAAGGTAGTTCTTATCTGATGGCAATACTACATCGAAGGTGGGATCTTTTAGAGAATCTAACTTTCGACCCACCTCATAAGAATTACCATGCTGCATCATATGCATGCCAAAACCTGCATAGTATGGTGATACCCCGATGGAACTATGTAGAACGCTACGCAAGGCAAAAGCTGCATCACTGATGTGCAAATCCCAATTTTTCTGATTATCGCCTATGTACGACCGAACAATCTGTAAAATATACCTATTTACTCGCTCAGATGCATTTGCCTGAGGCGAGTAAAAGGCTGTTTTAACATGTTTAACCCCATATTTAAGCAAGAACTCCTTAAATAGCAGAGACACAAATTGTTTGCCATTATCAGAATGGACAAGCTCAGGCACCCCAAACATGTGGAACACCTCACGTTCTAATCATCTCACCACGTCACTGGCAGTAGCCTTTCTTAATGGCTTTAAAAATACATATTTTGAAAAATGGTCAAGACACACAAAAATAAAAGTTTTCCCATCCCTGGTCCTGGGGTATGGTCCCATAAAATCGATGTAAAGGCGTTGAAAAGGTCTTTCTGTAATTTGTTGAGATCCCATGGGTGGTCTTCGTGTACTATTTGATGTTTTACAACTTTTACAGACCTCACAACCCTTTACTATCGACTGAACGTCTGAGACCATGCCTGGCCAATAATATTTGTCACGCAGCTTGGATAAAGTCTTCTGAATTCCCCCATGCCCTGATGATGGTGAATAATGTACTCTTTCCGTAAGTTCTGCACGTAACTCTGTGGGAAGCCACAACTTCCAAGCACGGTCCTCCTGCAAAGCATCTCCGGTACGAATTTCTGTTCGCTTATACACAAACCCGTCTGAAACACATAAGTCTGGCAAGTCCTCATTTTTATCCATAACTGTTCGTATTAGTTCCATGTACTCATCCGAAGAAAAGAATTCCGAACCTAAATCTACGTCTAAAATCCTATAATTTAGCTCAATCAGCTTTATGTCCACAATGTCTCCTCGCGACAGTGTATCTGGCATTACATTTTGAGAACCTTTACGGTGCTCGATATTGAAATCGAAAGCTTGCAGCTTAAGACTCCAGCGTGCTAACCTGCCTGACAATTATTTTTGCGACATGAGCCATTTTAAGCTCGAATGATCAGTGATAATAGTGAAAGGTAAACCCTCCACGTATGGTCTAAATTTCTTAACACTTAAAATTGCTGCATAACACTCCTGCTCCGTGACACTATAGTTTTTCTGAGCATTGTTGAGTTTAGCTGACAAATACGCAACGGGCTTCTCATTACCATCGTCATCGACTTGAAAAAGCACATCTCCTACTCCCTCGGATGACGCATCGCACTGGATGTAGAAGTGCTTTTTGAAATCCGGTATCGATAAAACTGGGGCAGTGACCAGACTATTTTTAAGTTTTAAAAATGCCTCACGTCCTTCCTCTGTCAAAGAAAACTTTTTGATTCTTTCCCTTGTCAACGAATCATGCAGCGGTGCAGCTATATTAGCATAGTCATTGATAAAGCGCCGATACCAGCCCGTCATGCCAAGAAAACGACGAAGCTGTTTCGGTGTTTTAGGTTCGGGAAACTCTTCCATTGCAGCAACTTTATCCCTATCCGTCCGAAGGCATCCATCTCCCACAACATATCCTAGGTACTTCACCTCACGAAAACAAAACTTGCTTTCCCCGACGTTAATGGTAAGTTTTGCCTTACTAAAGCAATCAGCCACTAGCTTGAGTAGTTTCATATGCGAACCGAAGTCAGGGGAACATACTAGCAGATCGTCCAAGTAAACAAAGACAAACTCGCGGATACTGGCAGGGATGACCTTGTCTATTAGCCGGCACATTTGCTGGGCGGCATTGCATAAGCCAAAAGGCATAACGGTGAACTGGTACAATGGCCGCCCAGGTACTGTAAAGGCTGTTTTTTCCCTCGATTTCTTCTCCAGCGGGATCTGCCAGAACGCGTCTTTCAGGTCAATGGCTGATATGTATGCCCTCAATATGCGGTAGTGGGTGCGCATCTTTGATTGTACGCTCGTTGACTTTTCGCTCATCTAAACATAACCTGATTTTGTTTACTTTTCTCACTAAGGTCCAGTGTTGCCACCAACAAAATCGTAAATTACACATGGGTCATGCCAAAATTACACATGAAATCACGAATTACACATGGATCATGCCAAAATTACACATGCAATTACACATGCTTTTTTTAATAACGTTTTTTTTTTTGTAAATTTTCAAAATATAACGGTTAAACAAAGTCTGGTTTTTACTGCTCAAAAAACCTACGATTTATATTCTTTACGAAATTTCTGTCTGGATAATCAAAGTCAAATCAGAAGAAAATCTGAAAAACAGCAAAAAAAATATACTGATTTCAGCTGAAAATCTGCTCAAAAAATTTTAAGCATAAACGAAAATATTGCAAAATTTTAAAGACAAAAAACGGCAGAAAAGGTTGCTTATTTCACAGAAACAGTTTATTGTATTTTTTCTTTTTTTTTCAAATCGTCAATTTTTTTTTTTTTTAATAAAATTTAGAAAAATAATGATAACTAAGTATTTTTGTAAAATTAGCAAAATAGTCTGCTATATTTTAATTTTGACAATTTTTAATCGTTAAAATTTCACAAAATAAAAAAAAAAAAAAATCTGTAAAATTTTAAAATAATTACCTGAAATGTTCACAAAAATATTTTTGTTAACTCAGCAAACAGAATCAGAAAAATAATTAAAAAACTTCTGTTATTTTTTAAAACTGAATGACAGAGAATTTCGTTAAAATATCCATATCTGCAGAAAAATCTGCTAAAAGTTTTGTTAAAACAAATTATGAAAAAAATGCTCCAAAAAGTAAAAATTTCAAATTACACATGAATTACACATGCAGACAATTACACATGGGCTACACATGAAAAAAAAAAATTACACATGATATGTGTAATTACACATGAGGTGGCAACACTGCTAAGGTCACAGGTGAACTCCAACTGCTATTACTCTCCTCTATAACCCCAAGTTTCAACATTCTGTCTAGCTCTTCAAAGATTAGCCAATGAATTAACGGAGATATAGGGTAATGTCGTTGTTTAACTGGCAACCCCTCATCAACCACTTCTATTATATGTTCCTCCAGACCTGTTTTTCCTAACCCAAGCACCTCAAATGACGGAAACAAACTCTTAACTTGCTCTAACTGTACGACCTCATTATCTGAAAGTACATGTTGATTCGCATCTAAAACCAAATTATCGTTACCGATTGTTTCTGGCAACTCCTCTAGCGTTACACCATCCTTTTCAACATTTAGGCCAGTGCACTAGCTACTAAATTTAAATCAAAAACTTGCCAAAAATCTATTCCAAAATTCATCTGCTGATTTAAGTTTGAAACAATCAGAAAATCCATATCTCTCGCTTTACCGTCCCAATCAACTGGTAAAGTTACCATCCCGGTTACTGGAGTTTTAGAACCATTCGCTGTTCGTATGTTTTGGCTCTTGACAGTCACAACCTTATGCTTCCTCTTTTCCAAAAATTCGGTTTCATTTCTACCAATACAGTTTGCACATGCTCCCGAGTCCAACAACGCTACAACTTCTTCGCCGTCAACAGTTGTCCTTGCATATAACCTTTTGAGTCCCCGCACAACAATGTCGGAGCGGTTGACAGTTTCGGTCGTGGGAGAGTATAGGCGCAAAACAAAGGCGGCAGCGGAAAATTCAGTCAAACTATTCACATTATTTTTTCACTTTTTCTGCACATTTTTATTTAATTTAATTATTTTTTTTAATATCAATATGATTTTTTCATATTGATTCGTTTTTTTTTTTGTTTTTTTTAGAATTTTATATATTTTTTTGTTAGAGATCACATTTTTTTGTTTACTTTATCGAAAATAATCGAAATATTTATAAAAATGTGGTAACATTTTCATATCAAAAATTAAAAGAGAGAGAGAAACCGACACAAAAATAAAATTGATTTTATTCAAGCGGTTTTCGGTCGAGCGTTTTTTCATGCCAAATTTGTATGAAAAAAACGTCACCGACATTGTTGTGCGGGGACTCTTTATCTCCTTCCATGGTAATTATAGATGACACAACAATTTTCTTTATTTTCCTTACAGTTCGGGTTTTTTTCTCTTAACTTTTTGATTTTTTTATACTTTCTGGTAGACTTCTTTTCTGTCAGTAACTCTTCGTGAAAAATGCGAGCTCTTGCGGCTTCGTATTCTGTTATACGCTGGTGAAGACTCTTAACGTGAACCATTGGTGGTGACTCATTTTTCGGCACACAGTCACCAGCGCTTCTATTTAATATTTTTACTGAGGATTCTCCGGATTGGTCGACTCCTGGCTGAAGCTCCCGGACACCTCCGCCAGGCTGTGGTTTAACCCCTTGCTTTCCTGACTGTTGTAGTACGATTCATTTTTTCCGCATGCAAAACATATCATTTCATGAAAAGTACACTTACCTCGACTTTCCTTCTTGGCTTCCGCGGGATTTTTGACAAAATAATCACCTGGCATTCCACATGTGAAACACAAAGTCAAATGGAATGGAGAGTGACAAAATATAGTGCGATTATCTTGTGGATTGGATCGATGAGAGTTAACAACAGGGGTGTTGCGCGGTTGACTGGTTTGAGGTCCTACATTTCCTCTACTTTCTTTAGGATGGTTACCTCCCAAGCCTAGTTTACCCACTCCATAACTGATGGCATCAATATTGTCTACCCCTTCCTCGAAATTATGTTCTAAAGCACTTACTTGCTTGTTAGTGTTGCGTGACCTTTTGTCTGCCTTTATTTTCTTTTCTGCCTCCTTACAATCTGTCTTTAATTCTGACAGTTTTTTATATTTCGTGGAAAATATCAGGTCTGAGACACTTGGCTTGACATTATCTCTTATTAGTTTTATAAGATTCTTTTCCTTAATTTTCTTTTTATATTTAAAAGTAAGATTGTGAATGTCAGCATAAAAGTCATCTAAACTTTCGGTTTCCCGTTGCTTCCTTTCCATAATTTCCCGTATAATTTCAAAATCAGAATCGGCGGTCTTATAGTTTTCCATTAGTTCCTCTTTAAGTTCGAAGTAACCAAAATCCTCATCATCATCGTCCTCATGATCCTCCAGTAACTGCCAGTACCACTTTGCAGCGTTTCCGGTGACCAAATGATGAAAATCGGTAAACAATTTATCGAACGTGATATTGTGACGTGCTCTTAACTTTTCAATTCAAAAGAAAAAGCTTTCGAAAGTCATCCCCTTACTCGAACCATCGAACTTAATGTGCCACTTATCCAAATCAACCTTTTTATCCTTGTTAATCAGGGTCTGACACAAATGCCCTGATCCGATAGAATGTTCTACATTATCTGCTACTCTTTCCGATCTGCTTTTCGCTCCTGGTCCTTGTGTTTCTCCCGTTTCAGACCCTCCACATGTCCTTACTTCTGGTGTCGATGTTGATGATGGTGGTGGTATTGTTCCATGTTGAATTGACCCCTCAGTTTCAGCTACTCGACGACTTAATGAAGTTAATTCTCTTCTGAAATTCCTCATTTCGTCCATGCATTCAAGCATAACTTTGTTTTGTTGTGAAAACATTGCCATCATTTGGGCGAACTGATCTGGAGCCCCACCCACTGATCCTTCCTCATCCGATGGATTTTCCAAATCTCTGTACCCAGCTCCTTGAAATTGGGCAGTTGATTTGTCAGTAGGCATGGTGCAAACCTGATCTAACTTACAAGAAAAACTAATAGAGTTCGAGTCTACTACTGTTTGAAGACTTATTCCCTGAGACTCAAACTCCCGATTTCTTCTTCCAAAAACTAAATCTGCGCAGCGATCTAAGTAATTTGTTGGTACAAAGTCAATTGTGTGCACAATTCTTGTATCTATCTGGTTGAAAATCGAACCAACTATCTGGTTTTCAAGTCCTCTTGCCACACTACGTGTTATTGGCCGATTTGCTAGAATTACTTGCGTTCTCTTCTCTCTATCTCTATCAACTTCTTTATAAATGGTATTTATGAGGAACTAATCACAAACAATAAAAAACAAACAAATGAAACAACTGCTTAAGAGATTTCGATGATTTACTCAACCTAAAATTTCTCACCAACCTTACTCTTAAAATTTTAATTAACCACTATTTGAAAAAAAGGACACTTAAAAAAATTAAACGAAAAGCTAAAGTATCGAACCTAATACAAAAAAACCCAAAAGCAACTAGGATTTCCTAATATCTAACGCAATCGAAGAAATATTCAAACCTAAACACCAAAATGGTAATTTGAGACCTAACTATCTAGCTTAGTAAGACGACATATGCTTACTCTCACATAACTTTGAGGATATGTCGACCAAACTCAACATGATTCATGAACTGGGAATGAAAGTCGGTTTAAAGATCAACTTTGCAAAAACAAAAGTAATGCGAATTAACACCAACAATACAACAAAGCTCAAAATAAATGAAAATGAATTAGAAGATGTAAGCAGCTTTTGTTACTTAGGAAGCATAATTTCTACCTCTGGAGGATCTGATGACGATATCAAAAGTCGTATAAATAAGGCTAAGCAGGCATTTGGAGCTCTACAACCCGTATGGAGATCCTCTCAGTACTCAATAAAAACAAAATTACGGCTTTTTTCCTCAAATGTAACATCCACCCTTCTATATGGTTGTGAATCCTGGAACACTTCTCAACGCCAGATTAACAGCCTGCAGGTTTTTGTCAATAAATCCCTAAGAAGAATCCTTCACATTTTTTGGCCAGCAACAATATCAAACACTGAGCTGTGGAGAAGGACAAACCAGATACCTGTTCAAAGTGAAATCCTCAAGAGAAAATGGAATTGGTTGGGTCATATCTTAAGAAGACCACAAGAAGATATTGCACGAATGGCAATTGACTGGAATCCACAAGGCAGTAGGCGACCAGGAAGGCCATCTCATACTTGGAGAAGGATGCTTGAAAGTGAAATACAATCAACTCGAAAAAGCTGGCGTGAAATAAAAAATTTGGCAGAAGACAGATCAGAATGGAAGAAGTTTGTTGTGGCCCTATGTTCCTCCATGGAACCCTAGGATTAAATATATATATATATATATATATCTAGCTTAGTTAAGAACTAACTGTATTATTTTTATCGTAAATAATAAAAAAAATATCTATAAACAAAAATTCATAATAATAAAAAAATGAAATACAAATAACAATAAAATTATTAGTAAAAAGAATAAAAAAAAATTAAAAAGTTAAAAGGGAATAAGTGAAAATTAGATGCACCAAAAAAATATAAAAAAAATTATATATAAAAATTAACACAACAACGCGGTTCAGGAAAAATTTTAAATGTCTGCTAAGAGCTTCTTTGGCAAAGTCAGTATAAAGTTTTCTGTCCGTAATACCTATTTATGTCATACCCCATATAATTTCCTTTAGAACAAATGTACCCAAATGAATCATGATTCTAAAAAGAACAAAACCCCATTCCTACTTCGTGCAATCACACCCTGAGAGAACCCCCTTTTAAGGTGACTGCATAAATTAGGCTTGAAACTATCTAGGACAAGACCTTTTAGATATAACCACTATTTTGAACCAACTTCTTTTAATCCATTAAGAAAAAGAGTGCGAAAAAAAGTATATGGTTAGATCTCCCAAGAATACACAACATAGTCACATATAGCACAAAGCTCAGGTAAAACCCAAATTAACTCGTTTCCATATGCCACAGAACATATAACAAAAAGTCAGACAGACATTTATTACACTAAAAAAAAAGTAGTCGTATAAAGTAGATTAAAATTGTCTAAATCAACCAATTATAAATAAATTCGTAAAATTACTTAAATTGGTTCGAGGTTGGCTGGCTCAAACTAGCACAAAACGACAAACGGACTTATTAAAATATCCAAAACCGAAACCGGTTTTAAAAGTTTTATTTTCTTTTTTTTCATATAAATCGAAACACGTTTTTTAAAAAAATGTTTAATTTAGGGCAAGAAAATATGTTCTGTGTACGTAAAATCCAATCAAGCTCTAAAGATTATTTTCTAAAATCCTAATAAAAGCCGAACAATAAAAATAAAAAAATGACAACTTTTAGTTCCATTCAGTTAATATTTTTATCTTTTTACCTATTGGTACCATTTAATTAATTTTCTGAGTGTAATACAAGAAGAAAAAAAAAAGAAAGATATAAAGCCGGTAGATTACTCAAAAGAACGACTTTAACCTTTCGTTGGGAGCCATTGTAATGGGTTTAGCTTATACTATATGTGTTTTGTGTTTGGCTTGTGACACGGTGGCAACCTGGCTGCTCGTCGGATTTGGCGTGGTTCTAAGCCACTAAACACACTACCCAAAACATAAACTCGTGTCACTTTTTATTTGTAAAGATAAAGATAAAAAGAGAATAGAATAAAGGAAGATAACATAAAGAAATTCACACAGATACGATAAGAATAGAAATCCACAATCAGAAAAACACCACTGCATCTCATATCATTGGTTAATACCCCCCCCCCCCCCCCCCCCCATTTATTTTCAATTTTCCGGACCGACATCAGCGACTACACTCACCTACTTCACCCTGATTCTACTCGTTTACGTATCCTACAACCACTCACCCCCCACCATACATTCCAAAGTATTGTCCCGTCCGATCGAGCTAACCCTCCCCTTCTGCTATTCATCGCAGCCTTTGGACTACCTAAGCCCGTGGTTACACGGTAGTCCCCTTTGAAGTCAGTTTGGTCTGTTCATCCGTTGTCGACCACATGCCCTTCAGAAACTCCTTAACACCCTATGTTTTCCATCCCCGCGTTGTTGACAAGATCTATTTAGCAATTCAACAAGCAAAACAAGAAAAAAAAAACAGAAAATTACATAAAATATTCTGAAAAGCAAAGTGAAAAAGGAGGATCTAGGAAAAAAAAACCTAAAAAAAAAAATATATATATGGGGCATTCCATGTGAAATCGGACTCTTTGAAAAACTTTTTTTTTAGATTTTCCCAATTTGTTTACAGTTTTTTTAAAAAATCTAAAAAAAAAATATATCTTCCATGTGAAATCGGACACTTTGAAAAACTTTTTTTTTAGATTTTCCCAATTTGTTTACAGTTTTTAGTACCCTTCGAAAACTCCTTCGTGGTAAATTTTCAGATTTTTTTGATGACCCGTTCAAAAGATATCGAATTTTTAAAAATTGGTAATTTGTTCCTTTACTCAAACTTCTTTTAATCATAACTTCTTCAATAATGGTCCAAATTTCAATTTTTTTTTTCTTCAAATTTTTTGTTTTTTTACGTACTTTCTAAAAAAAATCCCAAAAAATTCTTAAAAGTGCTCTAGTATGCGATTTTTAAGTTTTAAAATTTAAATCTCATTTTTGAAAATGTTTGTACTCTTCGATTTTTTTAAAATTTTTTTGTGTAAAACTTCTATCAATTCTACAAATTTTTTGCCCAGGAAGATCGTGGGATAACGATTATTACTATTTTTTAAAATTTTTTGAAAAAATTTTATTGTAATTTTCCAATCTTAAAATCATTACTACTGCTCCAATGGTGCGTCATAGAGGGGTCCTTTATAAGACCAACCCCCATTAATTTTTACGTCTTAACATTTCGTTGGAACAAACTAATACTCCATCTCCAATTTTTAACGGGGCTCCCACACAAAACGACATTTTTTAAAATTTGTTCCAACCGCTCTAACTGCCCTAATAGTGCTCTTAGAGCAACAAAATGTATGACCAACCCACAATATTTTTTTAGTCCAAACATTTTCTCTGAACACACCTAGCCTCTATCTTTAACTGTTAAGGAGGTCCCCATACAATTTTTTTTATTTTTTGTAAATTTGTTTTATTTAATCAGCTTCTACCGGTCCAATGATGCGTACGAGAGGGGTCATTAGTAAGACCGACCCCCATTTATTTTTACCCTACAACATTTTTTCAAAACATACCTACGGCCTATCTCCACTCCCTAAGTAGGCTCCCATACAAATAACAGTTGGAGCAAATTTTATAAAAATGTAATTATGTATGGGAGCCTACTTAGGGAGTGGAGATAGGGCGTAGGTATGTTCTGAAAAAATGTTTTAGGGTAAAAATAAATGGGGGTCGGTCTCACTAATGACCCCTCTCGGACGCACCATTGGACCGGTAGAAGCTGATTAAATAAAACAAATTTACAAAAAATAAAAAAAAAAATGTATGGGGACCGCCTTAACAGTTAAAGATAGAGGGTAGGTGTGTTCAGAGAAAATGTTAGGTGTGTTCAGAGAAAATATTGTGGGTCGGTCATACATTTTGTTGCTCTAAGGGCACTATTAGGGCAGTTAGAGCGGTTGGAACAAATTTTAAAAAATGTCGTTTTGTGTGGAAGCCCCCTTAGAAATTGGAGATAGGGTATTAGTTTGTTCCAAAGAAATGTTAAGACGTAAAAATTAATGGGGGTCGGTCTTATAAAGGACCCCTCTATGACGCACCATTGGAGCAGTAGAAATGATTTTAAGATTGGAAAATTACAATAAAATTTTTTCAAAAAATTTAAAAAAATAGTAATAATCGTTATCCCACGATCTTCCTGGGCAAAAAATTTGTAGAATTGATAGAAGTTTTACACAAAAAAATTTCAAAAAAATCGAAGAGTACAAACATTTTCAAAAATGAGATTTAAATTTTAAAACTTAAAAATCGCATACTAGAGCGTTTTTAAGAATTTTTTGGGATATTTTTTTAGAAAGTACGTAAAAAAAAAATTTTGAAAAAAAAAATTTGAAATTTGGACCATTATTGAAGAAGTTATGATTAAAAGAAGTTTAAGTAAAGGAACAAACTACCAATTTTTAAAATTCGATATCTTTTGAACGGGTCATCAAAAAAATCTGAAAATTTACCACGAAGGAGTTTTCGAAGGGTACTAAAAACTGTAAACAAATTGGGAAAATCTAAAAAAAAAGTTTTTCAAAGTGTCCGATTTCACATGGAAGATATATTTTTTTTTTTAGATTTTTTTTTTCTAGATCCTCTTTTTTCACTTTGCTTTTCAGAATATTTTATGTAATTTTCTGTTTTTTTTTCTTGTTTTGCTTGTTCAAAAAAAAATTCTTTCTTTTACTTTTGTTTTATAATTTGATTTTCTTTCTATGATCACTGACACTATACTGAATCTTTTCCTTTTCTGCCATACATCAAGACATCTAGTTCTTCTTTTCGCCTTTCCTAGAATTTGATTGGAGAGGTCCTCTCAGTTAAATTACGACATAAATTTTAAGAACTGTCAAAAACTGAGCTTTTTGCAAGTTCTAACTCTCCGAGCTATTGTCTGTAGTTCGACAATTGACAATATCCTCTCAATTCAACCAAAGCTCGGCAAATAAAAAAAACACAAAAGAAAAAGTTTTATTTGAGGCCCCTTTGGAAATATTTCCTTAACAAATAAGAGACCTGTAGAAAAAAAAATACAGCACGTTATGTACGAAGAAAGTTTAAAATAACATGTCATAAACATATTTTTTATTTTTATTTTTTTTTATTTTATTTATTTGTTTACTAGTCGAATAGCCTGTCCCTGCCAGGCGGAACACCAAATCACTTTTCCCAATAGTTCTAATATTTTACCAAACTTTATAAAAAAATTATGTTTGTGCTTAAAAAATTTAATATTGCTAGATTGAGTTACATCAATATATTTCCCAAACTGGAAAAAAATTTAATGAGTATAAAAGGTTTTATTGATAAAATTTTAGAACTAAATTTAGCACGCCCATTTCGTCTCTCCGTCCATAAATCGGATATCAAAAATCCATCGTGTGGATCAGTGACGGTCTGTGAAGTTATCACTGGGTGTTCTCTAATTTATAAAAACAGAAAATTTAAGTATAAAATTCATGTTTTCCTGGACCTAATGCATTCCCGAGATAGGTAAAGATGGGATGTTACTAGTTTTGTATATTTTTAAATGAGATGCAGCCCAAATTCTATTTTATTGTCATTTTGTTGCCTCACCACATCGACAATTAACAAAAAGCATTATTTCGCAAATAAGTGGAGTACAAAAATAAATTTTGGATGCATGTCAATAAAAAAAATTAAAACTGAGGCTTTGTCTATCACGGAAACGTGTTACGTCCAGAAAAAAATATTTTATATACATAATTTTTATATTTTAAATAAGTAGAGAACACCCAGTGACAACTTCACGGACCGTCACTGGTGTGGATCTGTCCTATGGTCACTCCATGGCAATATTTTATCTTTCTTTTTATCATGAAGGGTTTTAAAATTAGTTAAAATGTTAAAAAAACATAAACATTTTTCCACTTAAATTTTTCCTTATAATTCTCCGTACACAGTTTAAATATTAAATCTGACTTTATAAGGATATGATCCATTGTCAATACTTAATGCTTTACAATTTTCAGCTTCCTTAGTCATTAGGGGTTTCAGAAATAGATTAAATATTTAAAAACTTAATTTCGCCGTCTTCCGCCACTCCCCCTGACTTAAAGGCCAAAAATCCAGCTACGTTACAGATTATATATACAAACTGAACAAAATTCACAACGGATTTTTTGTATTTCCGCCCTTTCACTGGATATCCAGATCAGAGTTGATCTTTGCCATAGTCCGTACCATATGTATTCTAATTTTCATCTTTCAAGGTCATAAGGTGTCTTCAAAATTAGGTAAGATGTAAAAACATAATTTTTCCATGCCCATTTCTTCTCTTAATTCTCCGTCCCTACACAGAGAGAATAGTTTAGTTGTGCCAGCCGAATTTAGAGCCATCTGCATATTTTAATAACAACAACCGAAATTTTCGGTTGCCATAACCCAAATTTGTTTTGAAAATGTAACTTCTGTTGGTCCAAATAAATTTCGGTAATCGCAACCGAAAACTTCAGTCGTTGTAATTAAACCATGCAGTTGGCTCTTAATTCGGCTGGCACAATTAGAGCCCAGTCACAATTGGCACCACCGACGACGAACCACTGGGAAAGAGAGAGCGACACATTAAAATTAAGCGACAGACGACCGGACACATTTTATAAAGAAAAAGACGCTCATATCAGTCACACATCTATTTTTTTTCTTTTGTTGTCCTATAAAAGCAGGTATACGATGTTTCTTGTGTGCAACACACACACAATATAAGTATTAACTCCAATTGGAAAAATTAGCATATTTTGTTGAACATATGGCAACGCTACTTGATACAAATTTGAGAAAAATGAGAGGGTGGTGAGAGAGCACTACAAAAATAGAATCTATTCTGGCGGCAGTGTGGTCGACCACAAAGCGATTTTTTGCTTTTCATACAAAATGTATGAAAACATTTTGTGGTTACCGAATGTGGTGCCAATTGTGTCTCGGGCTCTTAAACTGTTTTTTCTGTGTATTCCAAAATTTTTAAATCTGACTACTTTATGATAAGCTTCATCGTTAGTACTATCCTCGTATCCACACCCCTTTTCCCTCTCAATTCTCCGTCCACAGTCCAAAAATTTTAAGTCTGACTACTTATGGCCTCTACAGACGATTCAATATTATGTACAATCTGCATGTATTTTTTTCAGTTCAATATTTTACACAGTATTTTTATGTATGCCAATTGTGGGTAAACGTCAAAAATATTGTGCATAATATTGTGTCGTCTGTAGGTACCTTTAAGGATATGCTCCAGTGTCAGGACAATATGCTTGCAATTTTCGGCTGCGTAGGTCATTAGGGCTTTAAAGTTAGTCAAATAAAAAAAATAAAACACAATATTGCCTTGCCCGTTTTTCCTCTCAACTCTCCATCTACATTCCAAAAATGTTAAATCGGACTACTTTAGAATATAGTTCATAGTTAGGACTACATGTTAGGGATTTTCTGCTTCCGTATTCATTGGGGCGGAGCTTAAATATACTCTAAAATATTAAAAAAAAATAATTTTGCCAAGTCCCCTTTTTCTCGTAATTCGCCGCCCACAGGCAAAAAATCCGACTTCGTAAGAATCTGTCCCTGATGTTTTATTATATACATGCCAATTTTAAGCTTTTAAGTCCATCAATGAGATTCAAAAGGCGCTGGACACACAAAAAATAAGAGAAACACAAAAAAATAAAATATATATTCAGAAAATAGATGGAAATAAATTTACCACGCCCTTTGCCTTTCTTATTCTCCACCCATACACTGGATATCAAAAATCCGTGCTCGTGTTGATCTTCCACATGAAACCTTCTACAGTGGGCGACAATACATTGGAAACTTTTTTATAGTAGATACAATTCGTTAAAGACAAAGTTAACAAAACTTGACGTTATCATTATCAAACGAGTGTTATTTTTAAAAATGCTATGTAGGTAATTTATAAAGCTTTAATTTAAGCTTAATGGTGTCTAGATTGAGTAAATAATAAAGGTGCTACGAGGGTCGATCTGGAAAATGAAATTATTTATAGACATTTTTTAGAACATTTTTTAAAAGTATTTCCAAGTCGATTTTTTCCAAGTTCAAACATTAAAAATTTAAAAAAAGGTCCAATAGATTTTATTCAGTGAACAAATAATTTTTCCAACAACCCAAACAAACAGTGAAATTTTTTAAGTACAGTAGAAAAAATCCACATTTTTTGACCTCCAATTCTTTTGACCACCAGTTTTTTATAAACAAAGAAAATATGTTATTGTTTATTAATTTTGATACACCTAAATGTATAGTCATGAAATATTAAAATAATTGAAATTTTTCTTTGTTTACAAAAAATTGGTGGTCAATAGAATTGGAGGTCAAAAAAAATTGGATTTTTTCAACTGTACTTAAAAAATTTCACTGTCTGTTTGGGTGGCTGGAAAAATTATTTGTTCACTGAATAAAATCTATTGGACCTTTTTTTAAATTTTTAATGTTTGAACTTGGAAAAAATCGACTTGGAAATACTTTTAAAAAATGTTCTAAAAAATGTCTATAAATAATTTCATTTTCCAGATCGACCCTCGTAGCACCTTTATTATTTACTCAATCTAGACGCCATTAAGCTTAAATTAAAGCTTAATAAATTACCTACAGAACATTTTTTTAAATAATACTCATTTGATAATAATAACGTTTAGTATTGTTAAATTGTCTTTAACAAATTGCATCTGCTATAAAAAAGTTTCCAATGTACACTCAACCAAAAATCATTGTATTCCCAAAGAAAATAGTAGTAAATTCAACAGAAATCATTGTTGATTTTGACCCTACAAATATTTATGTTGATTTCAACATTAATTGTTGTCAGTTTTTGTAAAAGCTGATTCACTCGTATTTTTGTTGGTTCTATTCGTATTTTTGTTAATCATTATCGTTTTGTTTTCTATATTCATGCAATTTTATTTATTAAAATGAAATTCTTATTTGTGTTGTAAATGTTATTTTATTTAATTAAATATTTTCACAATATTTTTTCGGGGTTTTCATTAACTCATTATTTTCACATAAACTTATTTTGCTTTTAGATGATATTTTTTGTTTTCTTGGACTGTGATGTATTTCGCTGTTGTTTTGTTGTCGGCAATCATTATACGTGATTAGCTTCTGGAGTTTTTAGAAAGATTCCAAATCACAAATTGCTAAAAAAAATAAAAAATTGCTTTATTAATGAATTAAATAACAAATATATTTAATTACTCACCCAATATTTTCTTTAAATTTGTAATAAAAAAGATTTTGTTTGAGAAACATCCCTTCTGTACAAGACAACAAAAATTTACAAATGGCGATCAGCAAAAACAGTGTTGCACATTTCATATACTTATATTTTATACAATTTTTTCCAACTATGTATTTTTCAACTATTGAATTTTGTAATATCAACATTGATTTTTGTTAAATTCTGTAAAACTTGATCTACAACGGGTTTACTAATTTTTCTACTAAGATATTTCTATAAGTGTATTGTCGCCCACTGTATATACATGCTAATTCTGTGCATTTTCCGCTTCCTTTGGGGTCTTCAACAGAAGTTAAAATGTTAAAAATCTCAATTTTGTCACTCCACATTTTCCTTTCAATTCTCCGCCCACAGTCCAAAAATTTAAAATTTGACTACTTCAGGATATCGAGGGCATATATTCAAAACCCTCTATCTTAAAAAACACAACTTTTCAGGAGAGCCAAAAAACTGTTTATTTCGCGTATTGTTAGAGTAATTAAAATTCGATATTCTACAATATTTTTTATAAATCAACTACTGAATCTCACATATAATTCGTTTTTAAAATTTTGCACTATTGGGGATATTATGAAAGATAGAGGGTTTTGTTTCTCAAAAATATTAAGTACATGAATGAAAATTATCAGATAGAGGGTTTTGCATTTTAATAAAAATGAATTATTATGATTTCATTTACGACATCGGTAAATTTTTAACGTGATTTATTAATGATAACGGATTATAAAGAGTTCCAAATCGCGGTTTTGGTCCAAAGGTGCTGATTTTTGAGAAAAAAAATATTTTTTGTACCGAATTTATCTTAAAAGATGACAAACTGTTTAGTATGTTATGTAAAAAAAAGTACAAAATTAAAAACGCGATTTTGGTCCATAGATGCTGACAGCATCCCGATTTTTAAGATTAAAATTTTTGTTTCATAATGTACACAAGTCATCCAATTTTGAGCCTTATTTTCCAAAAAAGTCAAACAAGAATTTTGAGAAAAAATTAGCATCAGTGGACCAAAATCGCGATTCTGGAAATTTGTTGACAAATTCATGTTCAGCATGCAAAAATTAGTATAAAAGCATGTAATGCATGATGAAATTATTCAAAAAAAATATTTATAAATTAATTATTTGAAAAGATAGAGGGTTTTGCATTCAGAAAAATTAATGGTGTAAGAGATAGAGAAAACTAAAAATGCAAATAAAATAGCAAAAAAAAAATTTTTGTTCTGAATTTTACACCATAGATGAGGGCCGTTTTACTGAATATTTTGCCATCAAAAAGTCATTTTCGTGAAAATGGAAGATAGAGGGTTTTGAATATAGGCCCTCGATATGCTTCATCGATAGGACAATACGCTAGAAAATTTTCAGCTTCCTAAGTCATTAGAGGACTTTAAAATAAGCAAAACTGTAAATTTTCATCTTCATAGGTCATTGGGGGTCTTCAAATTAGTTAAAATATTTAAAAAAAAAATTTTGCCACGCCCCATTTTTCTCTTAATTCTCCTTCCACAGTTTAAAAAATTTAAATCCGATTACTTCAGGATATGCTTCATTGTTAGAACTAAATGCCATGCAATTTTCCGCTTCCTAAGTCATTTGGGGGCTTCAAAAGAAGTAAAAATTTTAAAAAATCCCAATTTTGCCACGCCACTTTTCCCTCAATTCTCCGCCCACATTGCGAAAATTTTGAATCCGACTACTTGGGGATATGCGCCATCGTTAGGACTATATTCTAGGAAATTTTCAGCTTCCTAAGTCATTTGGGGGCTCTAAAATAAGCAAAAACGTCAAAAAATTGCATTTTGCCACGCCTATTTCTCCGCCCACAGGCAAAAATCAAAAATCCGGCTACGTTAGGATCTGGCCCAGGTGTTTTACTATAAGCATGCCAATTTTCAGCTTTGTAGCTCATCAGTGGGCTTCAAAAAGCTCTGGATAGACAAAAAAAGAGGAATAGACAAAAAAAGATTCCACACCAAATGTCCCGCTACAGAAAAACATGTGTCCCGTAAATTTCTGAATAGGTTGTTTGGATAGCCCTATATGTAACTAAGAAAATTGCGTTTTTGGTTTTTTCAAATTTTCGAAAACTGGGCTTAGGAGGCGTGGTCAAATATTGGAAAAATGGTAAAATTTGTGGCGAGTTGCCTTGATTAAATATTTATCACATTAAAACGGAATGCACCACAATGTCAAAAATTTACGTTCTTATATAGTTTTGTATGGGCTATCGATTAAAATTTTTTTTTTGGAAAATTTTCAGAACCCGTTCTGAAATTTTCCATTTTTTAAAAAAGTCAATTTATCAAAAATCCGGCCACTTTTTTTTTCTTTTTTATTTATTTTTTTAAAAGTTTAGATGTTTGTCCATCCACACAAAAAAAATCAGAAACATGTTCATCTTTTTTTTCGAGAAAATCGCATTTGAACTTTAAATTTCATAACAATTTTGTTATTTGCTTGTATTTCTTTGTTTTAAAGTTGCGAATGAGTAATATTAATTGCATAAATATTCGTCATACGCTCTGTTGACACAAGAAAATACAAGCAAATTACTAAATTGTTATGAAATTTAAAGTTCAAATGCGATTTTCTCGAAAAAAAAGATGAACGTGTTTCTGATTTTTTTTTGTGTGGATGGACAAACATCTAAACTTTTAAAAAAATAAATAAAAAAGAAAAAAAAATTGGCCGGATTTTTGATAAATTGACTTTTTTAAAAATGGAAAATTTCAGAACGGGTTCTGAAAATTTTCCAAAAAAAATAATTTAATCGATAGCCCATACAAAACTATATAAGAACGCAAATTTTTGACATTGTGGTGCATTCCGTTTTAATGTGATAAATATTTAATCAAGGCAACTCGCCACAAATTTTACCATTTTTCCAATATTTGACCACGCCTCCTAAGCCCAGTTTTTGAAAAATTGAAAAACCAAAAACGCAATTTTCTAAGTTCCATATAGGGCTATCCATATCACCTATTCAGAAGTTTACGGTACACATGTTTTTTTCGCTGGACATTTGGTGTGGAATGCCTCATATAGATTAGTCTATGGAACATAAATTCCTTCCACCCTGCAAGCATTTCGATACGAAGAAGATACGCCAGCGTATCGCCTGGAAGATAAATTGTATTGCGGGGGATATCTTCTTCGTATTGCGGAAGAAACACCCTTTGGTAGAAATCGTGTCCCGAAAGCGATACGTCCAGGAGATACGAAAGTAATTCTTCCAGACGATAAAAGGGCAATATTGCCAGATAATCATTTGGAAGATAACTTTAGGATATCGCCAATAATATGTGTGGAAGATAAAAAGAAGATGTCATAGTTTTGTCTCAAAAGAGAAGAAATATGATTTTTATTGGATGTTATTAGAATTAAATACATAAAATTTTACAAAATATCATAGATTAGATTACAATAAAAGGGAAATACTATAAATTCACGAAAAAGAAAAGGAACTTTTGGAACAAACCACCAATTAACTTTAAAATTCAATTAAAAACCGCTATCGAAACCAGGTCATTGAATAAAATAGGTTATTGCATCTTTGAAACCATATTGTAATTAATGGAGTTCTTACATCGTTTAAAACAATATGTAGATGGACCGTCATCTGAAACAACACGAAAAACTTAAAATTTGTTTAAAATTCCTCTTTTGAGCTACTACTTACGTTTGAAGTGGCTGCTAACGTTGTAAATTTGCACACAAAAGCTAATATATTTTTAACAATCACATTAAATGCAAAATTAAACAGAAAAAAATCGATTGTGATTGGAAAAAAATATTTTTGACAACAAATAAAATGTTTTGATTTCGTATTTTTTTCATCCGAATGATAAAAGGAAGATATCGTATATGAATCGCGCAGGTGAAAAATCACCTGGAAGATAAATTTTTGATAATTTGGCGATTTTATCTACTTTATAAATAACAAAAAAATATATATTTTTTTTTAATATTGCTTAAATTTCTTCGAAATGATAAAAGGAAGATTTTCAAAAATACTACTTTGATGATTTTTTATTACGATAAAAAGAAGATATTGCCGCAATTTCCCCTAGGCGATATTTCTTCCAAATGCTTGCAGGGCAGACTTATGATTAAAATATAAAAAAGTGGTTTAATACATATTTATAAATATAAAAAGGTAGTATAATACAAAGTTTTAAATATCATTTAAAAAATCGAAATGGTCGCACATTTACGTCAGCCGGCCACAATGAAGGTTTAAACAGCTCCTTATAAAGATCAGCAGTGATGCCAAGTTTAAAAGGTATTCTGTTTAGCGTTTTTAAATCTGTGTCATTTTTGACAAGCTTATAACATTCTAAATGATGTTTTCCAATATTAAAATACTAGCTGTTTTGCACCCGGCGTTGCCCGGGTAAAAAAAATATTATATAATGAATGAGTTTTTTATTAGTCAGTTTATCTACTGCTTCATGACTTTTCACTGGTGAATATAAACCTATTCCTGAGGTTTGGTCGATTTTTTTCGACTTCGCAATGTTCCCGACGCTAAGGGAACATTGTGCGTACGTGTTCTTCCGTCATGGGAACAAACCTTCTTGGTTGGGTGGAGTGTGTGATGCAGGCCGTTCAAAAAAAGTTATTCGACCATCATAAAAACCTTTTTTAACAAAAAAAATCAAAAACGTTTTTTTTAACAAAAAAAAATCAAAACGTTTTTTTGCACCTTGTTTGGAACTTCCCGATTTCAAATCAAAAAAGGAACCTAAAGACATTGCCCAGCAGGTGCAATACTTTTGTGAGTTAATATTGACCATAAAAGGCAACTGTTACGACCCCGACGCAAAGCGAAATAGAAAAAACGAATAATCGCCCCACTCCAAAATTAATGTATTTCTTTAATGGCTTTTAAAAGGAACCTATAGTTCCCTCCTCGGTTAGCACTTTATGTGGTGAAAACTTCAATAAAGATATAACTTTCACAATAGTTCAAGTGGGTGTGGCATTTAACGCATCTAGTTCAATTTTGGTCTCATGTGACCTATAGTTCCCCTATTGGTTAGGACGTAAAAAAAATTGCAATTAAATTTGTTCAGCAGGTTTTCCACGTTTGCGGAACTGGCAGACATAACTCTCTCTAAAGTACAAAGGAGCGTGCCTTTATATGCCTTTTTTTATCAATCGCTGTTTAATATTGCCTATAGCACTATTTGTGTTGAAAATTTCATTGAAATCGGCTTAACTGTTTTCAGGTTCTAATATGGCAGTAGTGTTTAAAGGAATTGGTTAAGCCGTTTTTGCATGATAGCAAATAAGCTAGAAATAACGTTCTGTATATTACAAATTGATGTGGCATTTTACTTTAGTTTGTCTCATCGCATTTTATATGGCATATAGTTACGCAACAGGAAAACATATTTTTTAATTTAATACAAAAGGGTGAGGCATTTTAAGCCCCTTTGCCCGATCGCCGCGGTAAGGACCAACTGTGGTGAAAATTTGCTTAAAATTGGTTTCACCGTTAACGCGTGAGTACGGATCAGGCAAAAATAAATTTTAATGTATTACAAAGGGGCGTGCCAATTCACGCCTTTGTCTGGTGGTGTCTATAGTATCCGCCTCAATAATTAATAACTGTGGTGAAAATAATAACAATATCGGGTTCGTTGTTTAAGCGTGATTACGGTACGGCAGAAAAAACTTTCAGTACATTGCAAAAGGCTTGGCAGTTGATACAGACTAAAGTTCTCGCCTCTGTTAGTACTATCTATAAAAAAAGTTTTGTTAAAATCGGTTTAGTCGTTTAATCGTTATTAAGGAATAGGCAGAAACACTTTTAGTATAGTATAAAGGCTCGTGTCAATTTACGCCGCGCCCCCTTTGTCCAAACGCGCTCTATTTTAATCTTTAGTTCCCGCCTCGGTAAGTACTTACTATCTGTGGTAAAAATTTCATTCTAATCGGTTTAGCAGTTTATTCTAGATTACGAAACAGACACAAATAGCATTCAATTGAATAAAAAGGGGCGTGATATTTTATTTATTTTTTTAAATCGGTATAGTTGTATAAGCATGATTACGGAACATGCAGAAAAAACTTTTAGTATAGTAAAAAGGGGCGTGGCATTTTACGCCCCTTTCTTTGATCGCCCTCTATTGTGGATCATACTTTTCGTTTCGGTTAATACTATCTGTGGTGAAAATTTCATGAAAATCAAGTTAGCTGTTTAAGCGTAATTGCAGAAAAGCAGAAATAGCTTTCAGTGTAACATAAAGGGCGTGGCATTTTACGCCCCTTTTTCGATCGCCCTCTATTGTGGCTCATAGTTTTCGCCTCGGTTAGTAGTATCTGTGGTAAAAATTTCAGTGAAATCGGTAAAATCACTTTTCAGTGATTGCGGAACAGGCAGACATAGTTTCTTATTAGTACAAAGGGGCGTGGCATTTTAAGCCCATTTTTCCGATCGCGGTCGCTTATGGCCTATAGTTCCCGCCTAGGTTAGTACTATCTGTGGTGAAAATTTCATGAAAATCGGTTCAGCCGTTTTTCCGTTATTGTCTGACAGGCTGATATAGCTTTAGCATGGTACAAAGGGGCGTGGCATTTTACGCCCCTTTGTCCGATCGCGGTCGCTTATGGCCTATAGTTCCCGCCTCGGTTAGTACTATCTGTGGTGAAAATTCCATGAAAATCGGTTCAGCCGTTGTTCCGTTATTGCCGGACAGGCAGATATAGTTTTAGCATGGTACAAAGGGGCGTGGCATTTTACGCCCCTTTTTCCGATCGCGGTCGCTTATGGTCTATAGTTACCGCTTTGGTTAGTACTGTCTGTGGTGAAAATTTCATGAAAATCGGTTCAGCCGTTTTTCCGTTATTGTCTGACAGGCAGATATAGCTTTAGCATGGTACAAAGGGGCGTGGCATTTTACGCCCCTTTGTCCGATCACGTTCGCTTATGGCCTATAGTTCCCGCCTCGGCTAGTACTATCTGTGGTGAAAATTGGTTAAGCCGTTCTGTACTTATTGCGGAACAGACAGACAGACAGAAAGACAGACAGACAGACAAACCAACAATCAGATTTATAATATTAATAGGGATTTTACGACATAATCCATTATCTGCTCAGACTTTACATTGGGTTTAAACGATGAAAGATGAACAAATTTCTTACTGGCAATAACTTCTAAATCGTTATTATTATTGTCTCCAACAATAACCTGCTTTCTTTTGTTCTTATTAACATTTATCCATCCCGAATTATTAACTGGGGTGTCACTTTTAGCACTAGCTGCACTCAAATTATTATTAGATATTTGTGAAAAGCAAAGACTCTCTCTTCTTACACGGGAACAATCAGTACTTAAAACTTTTGCATTACGATCAACAACTTCATTATGATTATATTTATTCTCTCTTATGACTAATGCTGAGTCATAACAACAGCATTAGTTTTATTATTAGCAGAAAGTGATGAAAAGGAACCACATAAAGGTGAACGACCTCTTGTTTGTTGAATATTTGCATTTTTAATTGTTTCAGCTAGTGTTTTATTTTTTGAAGGAACACTCTCACTTATATTGTTGCTATTCTTAACAAAGACATAGAAAAGAGTTTTTAATTCTCTTAATTCATTTGATAACATTGATACCGTAGCATTAAGATCAATAGAAGCATCAGCACAATTATTACAATTATAAGCAATATTTTTATTATATTTTAAAATCTCCAAAACATCATTATTAACGCCCGAACATAATTTGTGAAAAAGTCTACTGCAATTTTTGCATTTTACGAAAGCACTTCCGACTACTTTATAACAAGTAGCACAAAATGAATTAGACGACATTAGAAACAAACAACCTGTTCAAACGGCAGTTACCTCAACAAAACTATTTTTTTCCTTTTTTTTTGTTTCAACAAAAAAACTGAAAAAAAATCTGTTGCAAATAGTTTCAACCAACAAAATAAAATAATTTTTGAATCTAATAAAAAAAAATCTCTACATAATAATTTAAAATTTTTTTTTATCAAAAAAATATAAAAAACTAACAATTTTTATTTTAAATAAAAATTAATTAGAAAATAACAACTAACTAGGGTTTCTATACGGGAAAAAATTCCCGGGAATTCCCGGGAATTTTTTTTCTCAAAATCCCGGGATTTTTTCATCGGGAAATTTCGGGAATTTGTCAACAACTTTTTTAAAAATAGTTTATCAAATTACCTATTTTTAATACAATTTTATATGATTTATTGAAAAAAATAAAACTTTGCTTAAATTTAAAATATTGCAAAAAAATACTACTAGTTAGGATACGCTTCAGGTTTCATAAAAGTATTTTAAACAAACCAGCTTAATAGCCTAAAATTTCACAAAAGTTAAATTTTTTAAAGATGCATTTTTTAAATTTAAAGACTAATATTTTGGCACGAATGTCTTGAAACGGTTATTTAAGTAATTCGAAAGTTTTTCAAAATTTATCTTTAAAATAAAGTCCTGATTATGATTATTCAGCATTATTCGAATTTACCAACAACCATGTATCCTGAATGGTCGAAAGGACGTCTCAGGAAAGTAGGCGATAACCGCTGAAACATGTTTGCATCGTGGGATTGGACACGTAGATAGCTGCCCTATCACCAATCTAGGGGACGAGGGTTAGCAGCCCACATTCCCGAATCACAAATTGCTAACGAATCGCTAATTAAACAGGCGCCCTATGCTCCAATGGGAGTTAGAGGAACACATATATATATATATATATATATATATATATATATATATATATATATATATATATATATATATACTTTTTTATAAAAGGTACTTTTTATAAACGGTACGGAATTTTCAGAAAGTACTTATTCCAGAATGTTTTTTTTTCTCTAAAGGATCCTACATTCCAAATTTCAAGTTTGAATGACCATTATTTCAGTAAATAAATAAAAGTACAAAAAGTACACTTTTTGTACCCATTTTACCCCCGTAGAATCTACATTGGCAAAAGCCCAGCCTTAGTGAATATTTTTTCCGTTTTTGCAAATTTCAAGATTCTACACCTTTTCCAATTGAAATTCAGAAAAGATCAATTGTAATTCAGAAATCACAATTGAAATTCAGAAATCCCAATTGAAATTCAGAATAGCCCAATTGAAATTCAGAAATCATAATTGAAATTCAGAAAAGCCCAATTGAAATTCAGAAATCACAATTGAAATTCAGAAAAGCACAATTGAAATTCAGAAATCACAATTGAAATTCAGAAAAGCACAATTGAAATTCAGAAAAGCACAATTGAAATTCAGAAAATCACAATTGAAATTCAGAAAAGCACAATTGAAATTCAGAAAAGCCCAATTGAAATTCAGAAAAGCACAATTGAAATTCAGAAAAGCACAATTGAAATTCAGAAAAGCCCAATTGAAATTTAGAAAAGATCAATTGAAATTCAGAAATCGTAATTGAAATTCAGAAAATCACAATTGAAATTCAGAAAAGCACAATTGAAATTCAGAAAAGCACAATTGAAATTCAGAAAAGCACAATTGAAATTCAGAAAATCACAATTGAAATTCAGAAAAGCCCAATTGAAATTCAGAAATCGTAATTGAAATTCAGAAAAGCCCAATTGAAATTCAGAAAATCACAATTGAAATTCAGAAAATCACAATTGAAATTCAGAAAAGCCCAATTGAAATTCAGAAAAGCACAATTGAAATTCAGAAAATCCCAATTGAAATTCAGAAAAGCACAATTGAAATTCAGAAAAGCCCAATTGAAATTCAGAAATCGTAATTGAAATTCAGAAAAGCCCAATTGAAATTCAGAAAATCACAATTGAAATTCAGAAAATCACAATTGAAATTCAGAAAAGCCCAATTGAAATTCAGAAAAACACAATTGAAATTCAGAAAAGCACAATTGAAATTCAGAAAAGCACAATTGAAATTCAGAAAAGCCCAATTGAAATTCAGAAAACCACAATTGAAATTCAGAAAAGCCCAATTGAAATTCAGAAATCGTAATTGAAATTCAGAAAAGCCCAATTGAAATTCAGAAAAGCACAATTGAAATTCAGAAAAGCCCAATTGAAATTCAGAAAAGATCAATTGAAATTCAGAATATCACAATTGAAATTCAGAAAAGCCCAATTGAAATTCAGAAATCACAATTGAAATTCAGAAATCACAATTGAAATTCAGAAAATGTAAACAAACCAATTGTTGTAGATATATTTAAATATCGTAGTTCCTCAAAAGTAAAAACAGGATTTATATTTGGAATTCAATCAATATATTTAATTCAATTAAATGTATAAAAATATTAAAGATATTACAAAGATGTGTGCTTCTTATATGACAGCCAAAAGACAAGAGAGTTTAGAAAAACGGAAATGCAATTATTACAAATACAAAATTATTAAAAATGACATTAGATGTTTTATAGATAATGTCAAAATATTTGTTAACTACGTTACCATATTTATATATTAATTAGAAAACGTTAAATTCAACACTCCCTCTCGTTTTCTTTAATTAATATTAATTTTCAAAACCAAAATATTTAATTAAATTATTAAATTTTTCTTTTGTAAGAGATTTTGTTAAAACATCAGCGAGTTGTTTAGATGTCTCCAGATATTGTACGTCTATGGCACCTTCTCGTTGAATATCACATGTATAAAAGTATTGAATATCAATATGCTTTGTTCGCTTTGAAGATTCTGGCGTCTTCACTAGAGTAATTGCTCTTTGATTATCACACATAATTGGTGTAAAAGATGTTTGTTTTATGTTGATATCAGCTGCCAACTTTCTTAACAGCTGTACTGCTTTTGTTGCTGCACACAAAGCTATAAATTCAGCTTCCGTAGTAGATGTTGCTGTTACGCTTTGTTTTCTGGAACTCCAGGCAACTGGACCTCCATTCATAAAACAAATCCAACCAGTGGTACTACGCCTTGTATTAATATCGCCAGCCCAATCAGAATCACAATACATCATAAGCTGTTTTGAATCAGAGCCAATTTTAAAAGAAATACCACGATTTTCAGTACCTTTTAAATACTTAAAAACTCGTTTGACACCTTGCCAATGGATATTAGACGGATTTTCTACAAATCTACTTAAGACTCCAACAATATATGCAATGTCAGGGCGTGTACATACCATTAAATACATCAACGAACCGATTGCTTCACGATACGGGAAGTTTGGCTGTGTTGTTACCTTTTCTTGTACAAATTGTATACCAGGCTCAGCAGGTGTAGCTACAGAAGAACAATTAATATGATTAAAACGTTGTAAAATTTTCTGTGTATAAATATTTTGAAAAATTTTTAATATATTTTTCTGACGATCGATTTTTATTTGAAGTCCCACGAAAAATTCAGCTTCTTTGTACGTTATTTCAAACTCGTCATGTAAAGCTTGTAACAATTGATGCATTATATCGCTGTTGTTTCCACAAATTAAACCGTCATCAACGTATAAAGTGAGATATATTGTTGTTGTATCAGTCGTGTAAATGAAAACACACAAATCGGCACTCGACTGTTTGAAACCAAAATTTGTAAGAAAACCAACTATTCTTTTATTCCACTGATGAGAAGCTTGTTTCAAACCATACAAACCCTTTTGTAAATGACAAACATTGTCGTCTTTTTCAAAACCATACGGTTGCTCCATAAAAATGTTTTCTTCAATAAAACCATGTAAAAACGCAGTCTTTACATCAAATTGTATAATCTGCATGTTTTGTGCTGCAGCTATAGCTAAAATAATTCTTACCGACTCGTATCGTGCAACAGGAGAATAAATTTCATTATAATCGATGCCTCTTTTTTGAAAACAACCACGGACTACTAATCTGGCCTTGTATTTATCAATATCTCCATTTGCTTTGTACTTACGTTTAAAAACCCATTGATTTGACAATACGTGCATATTTGTTGTTCTTGGTACTAAAATCCATGTTTTGTTTTTAATAAGAGAGTCAATTTCATCATGAATCGCTGCTAACCAATTCTTAGAATTTGAATCTTTCAGCGCTTCTTCTAATGATGTTGGTTCCAATTCCGCTACACACAGTTCAGCATCAATTTCATCGTAATTTTCCTTTTTATTTTTAACACCACTTCTTGTATTGTATGGACTGCGAGCAATTGCTTGTTTTGTATTTTTATTAATTTGTTCACTTTTGTCTTCATTAGAGTCATCTGTTTCTTCTTCTTGTTCATTTATTGTTTTGTTTTGAATTTCCACTATTTCATGAACTTTTTCTTCTTTTTCATTAAATTGCACATCTCTTCTTATAAATATTCTCTTACCAACTGGATCATATATACGATATGCTTTGCTGTCATCATTGTAGCCAATCATAATTCCTTTAGTTGAATTTTTCTCCCACTTTGTACGTTGTTCTTTTGGAATGTGTACATAAGCGTCGCAGCCAAAAACTTTAAGGTGACCAACTGAAGGTTTTTTGTTAAACCATAGTTCATAAGGTGTACGTCCATTTAAAACATCTGATGCTGTACGATTTTTGATGTATACCGCTGTATTTGTGGCTTCCGCCCAAAGAAAGTATTGTAGCTCACGTTTGTGCAGCATAGCTTTAGCACTTTCTACTATTGTACGATTTTGCCTCTCTATAAAACCATTTTGTTCCGGAGCTCTTGGCGTAGTTACTTCATGTTTGACATTATGTTTTAATAAAAATGTTCTTACTTCTTCGTTGCAAAATTCCAGACCCCCGTCAGTTCTGAGCCTTTTAATTGTATGACCATCCGATTGAACTTCTGCAAAAAATTCCATTAAACTTTTTAAAACATCTGATTTATTTTGAAGAAAATAAACAAAACAATATCTAGAATAATCATCTTTCAACAATAAAAAATAATTTGCCTTTCCAATAGATGACACACTCATCTTACCACAAAGATCTGCATGAAATGTTTCACCTGGTTTGTTGGCTCGTTTTGCACCTGTTTTTGGAAAACTATGACGATGCTGTTTACCGTACGCACATCCTTCACAAAATGGGGTTTCTGCTGGAATATTTTCAATTTTTAAATCTTCAACCACATTTTTGTTGTTCATTTCTATTAACGTTTTAAAATTTACATGACCCAGACGCTCGTGCCAAAGCATTATACTTTCTGTGGTCGCTGTATTTAGTTCTGCACTTGCTACTGGAACTAAATTCATTTTGTACAACCTATTATCGCGAATACCATCAACAATAATTTCACCGCCTATCATAAAGCAAACACGTTCTGCACCCTCCTCAAACACCACCTTCATACCCTTTTCTGTTGATTTTGAAACTGACAAAAAATTTCTATCCAAATCTGGAACAAGCAAAACTTCTTTAATTGTAAGTATGCAACCACCTTTACCACTGCCATTCACCACCTGCACCTCAATATCACCAACACCAACAACGTTTAATTTGCGACCATCACCAACTCTAACTTGACACGTACCATGTTGAAATTCAGAAAAGTTTGTATATAGCTCCCTCTGGAAACACATATGGTCTGTTGCACCTGAATCTGCATAAAAAATATTTTTAAATTTATTTTGTGTGTTGTTAGAATGTAGAACAAATAAATGTGATTTTCTGTTGTTTGACATTTCTTCATTTGGTTTTGTTTTTGAATCTCTTGTTACTACTAAAGAGCTACGTTCATTTGGTGTTTTGTTTTGCTGATCTCTTTGTCTCTTAAAACATTCTCTTGCCCAATGACCTTGTTTATGACAATAATTGCATTTGCCATTTCTCTTATTTGTATTAAAATTGTTGTTTTTATTTTTACTTACAGAATATGCAGTTTTGTGTGTGTTGGGTTCCGCAACTTCATTTGTACGCAGATTTAGTAAAGATTCTTCATTTACAAGGTGGTCAGTTAATCTTTCAATGTTTTGTTCTTTACGGGGGACGGCATACCATGAAGTTCTTACATTGTCAAACTTTGATGGCAAACTGCTTAAAATTTTTGCCATTATCATTGGTTCTGTTTGTTCTAAATTCATATCTTTCAACCGTTGTGCCAATGAAGTAACATTTGCTATAAAATTTACCATGCTGTCATCCTCATCCATTTTACAGTTTATGAATTTTTCTAATAAAACTTGTAGCGATTGCTCACTCTTTTCTGCATGTACTGTTTTTAGTTTTGACCACATCTGTTCTGCTGTCTCACAACTTGTTAAATATTTTAACTGATCTAATTCAATACCTCTCATTATAAAAGCTTGCGCCTCAGCATCCTTTTCATCCCATGCTTGGCTATTAGTTAATGGCCTCGGTATTGTTCCAAAAATATATGGCTTCAATTTGTTTTCCGTCATATAGATTTCCATTTGACGCTTCCACAACTGATAGTTCTGCCCGTTAAAACGATGTAATTGATACGATTTAGTTTCAGACATTTTGTTTTCTGAATGGTTGACTAAGTTTTCTAAATCAATGTCTGTTGCAGAATCTTCTTTAGGTTTCAATGCGTTGTCGATCAAGCCCAAATTAGTTGTATCAGTTTCAGACTCCTTTTCAGTCTTTAAACGAGTTTGTTCATCCATATAAACTTCAATGTTTTACCAATGAGGGACTGGGCCCATAACCTGTTGTAGATATATTTAAATATCGTAGTTCCTCAAAAGTAAAAACAGGATTTATATTTGGAATTCAATCAATATATTTAATTCAATTAAATGTATAAAAATATTAAAGATATTACAAAGATGTGTGCTTCTTATATGACAGCCAAAAGACAAGAGAGTTTAGAAAAACGGAAATGCAATTATTACAAATACAAAATTATTAAAAATGACATTAGATGTTTTATAGATAATGTCAAAATATTTGTTAACTACGTTACCATATTTATATATTAATTAGAAAACGTTAAATTCAACACCAATTATTAGTCACCACTACAAACATAGACACATTATGCAAATTAGAGACGGGCGCGTAAGTGGATTTTGACTCACACTCACTCACGCAAAAAATAATCGAATCACTCACTAATCACTCACGCAAGTTTTTTTTTTACTCACGCTCACTTACATTCACGTGAGTAATAAAAAACTTAGTCACATTCACGCGTGACTCACGCCAGATTCAATCACGCTCACGTGTGAGTCACGCAAAATCTACTCACGCAATAACATTTTCTTACAAAAAAAAACTCAAAAAAAATGTTTTTACAAAAAATGAAAAAAAAAAAAAATTGGCAAATCAAAAAATCTAATCACGCAAACTCACGCAAAAAATAAATGACTCACTCACTAATCACTCACTCAGATTTTTTTTCAACTCACACTCCCTCACAATCACGTGATTGAAATGAAAATCACTCACACTCACGTGTGATTCACGCGTGATTCACGTGAATCACGCAAATCACGTGACCAGCGCCCATCTCTAATGCAAATGCAGTACAGAAATGTGTATATGAGAGTATCTAACTTTATTCTCTTGCTACGTATTGTAGAGAGCAGACAGACAATACACTCATGAAATGCTTAAGGTAACATCAAGTGAAACTGACTTTTTATTATTTTTCTTTAAAACTAATTTTTCATTAATGCATTTGTCAAGGTAGAGTAAATATTTTTGTTCACTATATTAATTAATTTACAAAAAATAATAAAAATTCTGTTAAACTAAATTTTACCTACAACATTCTATGAGTGTATTATTGTCTGTCTGCTCTCTACAATACGTAGCAAGAGAATAAAGTTAAATACTCTCATAGTTGTACAGCATTTGTTTAATGTGTATATGTAGTGGTGACTCATAATTGGTTTGTTTACATTTTCTGAATTTCAATTGTGATTTCTGAATTTCAATTGGGCTTTTCTGAATTTCAATTGTGATTTCTGAATTTCAATTGTGATTTTCTGAATTTCAATTGTGCTTTTCTGAATTTCAATTGGGCTTTTCTGAATTTCAATTACGATTTCTGAATTTCAATTGGGCTTTTCTGAATTTCAATTGTGATTTTCTGAATTTCAATTGGGCTTTTCTGAATTTCAATTGTGCTTTTCTGAATTTCAATTGGGATTTTCTGAATTTCAATTGTGCTTTTCTGAATTTCAATTGGGCTTTTCTGAATTTCAATTGTGATTTTCTGAATTTCAATTGTGATTTTCTGAATTTCAATTGGGCTTTTCTGAATTTCAATTACGATTTCTGAATTTCAATTGGGCTTTTCTGAATTTCAATTGTGATTTTCTGAATTTCAATTGTGATTTTCTGAATTTCAATTGTGCTTTTCTGAATTTCAATTGTGATTTTCTGAATTTCAATTGTGCTTTTCTGAATTTCAATTGGGCTTTTCTGAATTTCAATTGTGATTTTCTGAATTTCAATTGTGATTTTCTGAATTTCAATTGGGCTTTTCTGAATTTCAATTACGATTTCTGAATTTCAATTGGGCTTTTCTGAATTTCAATTGTGATTTTCTGAATTTCAATTGTGCTTTTCTGAATTTCAATTGTGCTTTTCTGAATTTCAATTGTGCTTTTCTGAATTTCAATTGATCTTTTCTGAATTTCAATTGGGCTTTTCTGAATTTCAATTGTGATTTCTGAATTTCAATTGGGCTTTTCTGAATTTCAATTGTGATTTCTGAATTTCAATTGGGTTTTTCTGAATTTCAATTGTGATTTCTGAATTTCAATTAGGCTTTTCTGAATTTCAATTATGATTTCTGAATTTCAATTGTGCTTTTCTGAATTTCAATTGGGATTTCTGAATTACAATTGATCTTTTCTGAATTTCAATTGGAAAAGGTGTAGTACCATTATTTAAGGAAATATAAAATGTACAATAAGTACAGATTTTTACCCTTTTTACCCCCTTATTGGCAAAAATCCAGCCTTAGGGGATCTATATTTCGGGAGGTTAACATACAGTCCAAATTTCAAGTCTCTGTGACAATTTTTTAAGTAAATATAAAAGGTACCAAAAGTACAGATTTTTACCCCTTTTACCCCCTTAGAATCAACATTGGAAAAAATCCAGCCTTACTGGATCTATATTCCAGGATGTGAACATACAGTCCAAATTTCAAGTGTCTATGGCCATTATATCAGGAGATATAAAAAGTACCAAAAGTACAGTTTTTTACCCATTTTACCCCCTTAGAATCAACACTGGCAAAAGTCCAACCTTAGTGGTTCTATATTCCGGGAGGTGAACATACAGTACAAATTTCAAGTCTCTATGACCATTATTTCAGGAGATATAAAAAGTACCAAAAGTACAGTTTTTTGACCTTTTTACCCCCTTAGAATCAACATTGGCAAAAATCCAGCCTTAGTGGATCTATATTCCGGGAGGTCAACCTACAGTCAAAATTTCAAGTCTCTAGCTTCAGCGGTTTTGTCTGGGCCATGATGAATGAGTATGTCAGTCAGTCAGTCAGTCACATTACTCTTTTATATGGGTGAAAATCAAAAAATGTCAGTGTTTTTGAGCCAAAATTGTACAAACAAAAAATTCTAATTTTTGGTAAATTTTTTTATTAAAGTCGATATGTTACATCACTACTAAATTAGTAGTACTAATATTACTATAAAAGATCTCTTCTACAAAATGTTTCAAACAAATTTTATCGACAATTTTATGATTTTTTTGGTGCAGAGTTTACATTCACCTTAGAAAAATACATTTTGAATTTTCTTTGAAAACATTTTATTGTAATTTAAAATACTTATTTATGTAATTGCTAACAATTTTTGTTATTAGGATTTTTTTCTGGTTTTTGTTATTAAAGATTTTGCAATTATTTTTTATTTTAATAGGATTTTTCTAAGGAAATGTAAAATAAATTTATTATTATTCATGTTTAAATTAGTTTTTTTACTTTTTTTTTAATGACTAGTGTTAATATTTGCGCCGGTTTTAACAACTACATAAGGTTTTTTAATGCTATCTGCAAAAAAAAAAAAAGTTGACGGAGTTTACAGTTTTTTTCGAAAACTATTTGTCGGAAATTTGTTTCCGAAAAAAATCATTAGATGTCTACTAGATACGTCAAAATATGACGATATTTCAGATACACGCTAAGTAGTTTTGTTGTAAACGTGGAGACGGAGTTTACAGCATTTTTCGATTTTTCATTTATGAATTAACTTTTCATACCGGCAAATTAATATGCAATGAGCAAACTTGAAACCAATGATGCAAAATGATACTTCATAGCCTCGCGTTTAATAAATGGCAATAACCTATTATTTTTCTAAACATAACACGTCAAAAACAACAAAATTGTCAGGTTCCATAATGTCGAAAAAAGTGTCGAAAAAAAGTGTCGAAAAATCGTTAAGGTACCTACAGATGACGCAATATTATGTACAATATTCAATTATATTGATGGTGTGTGGGTTATATTGACGATTGTACAATGGTCAATCTTACCCACACACCATCAATATAATTGAATATTGTACATAATATTGCGTTGTCTGTATGTACCTTTACACAATTGAAGCCGTGTTTGCATGGGTAAAAGAGATAGTTATGACTATATAAAAATATTTTTTATGAACGTCAACATTCCCTCTTTAAAAATGTAGTCAATTATTAAGCTCTTGGGTTATTGGTTTTTAAGATATAACCGGTTAAAGTTAAAAAATTGAACTTGTTGCTGGCGACGGAGTTTACATTTGGCCTACAAAAATGAAAATAACTTGTTTAAAATAGCTAACTAGTATCCAGATTGTTGTTAGTTATGTAGAACGCCAATCTATAAGACGTTGTACATTAAAAAATATGCGAATACTTTAACCCATGTATGAGATATTACACGATTACATGGTTTGGTTGACATTTTTTGATTTCACCCATATATATAGATTGTTACCAAATACTTTGGATATATACAAATATGTATGAGCAAAAATGCATATTTATAATATTTTTTTAATTATTTGTTATTTTAAATTTAAATTATTATTAATTATAATTTTTTTGTAATTTTCTTGTTTAGTTCGGTTTTAGATTACTTCTCATGCTTAGCTCGTGTTTTGGCCATTACTGTTGTTGAGTTAGGGTTATCCGATTTTTTGCTACGTGGCAATGTTGTACAACTTGCGGATATTTTATCCTGTAAAAAATAAAAAAAAAAACAACTGTTAATCAAAAACTTCATATCGATAAATATACATAAAAAATAAAAAGTTCATGCGAATGTCAGTAAATGCATTGGATTCAGCATGTTACGGAATAAATAAAAGTATTATTAAGCATTTCTTAAAATCTCCTACACTTAAAATAATACGTCAGTAAAAATAACACAAATATACAGTGACGAGCAAAAGTGAAACAGGGTTTACATTGTCCAAATAATTTGCTCTATATTTTTAACTACCCAGTGAAAATTGTTCATATATGCTCAATGAGCATTGCTCATACATGTTGCATATGTGATCACTAGGGCGTTTCATCAAAAACTTTTTTTGGATTTTTGCAACTCTTGAAGCGGAATTTGAATTCTTATGGCCTAAAAGATTTTTGAGATTTTTTCAGATTTTTGGAAGGTCGGGATCCACTCGCTCAAATCGATTTTATCAAAAAAATTGAGATTATGAAGCATAATTTTTTTAAATTTTTTTCTCTGGTGCCTTTTTTTACAAATTACGGATACATAACTTATTATTTTAACTTTACAAAAAAAAAAAACTACCTAATGCATCCCTTCAATTTTTGATAAAATAGGTGAGAAAATGAGTTTTTCCAATTTTTTTTTTTAAACACTTCTACTAAAGTGACAGTTGTCAGATTGGTTTTAAATGAAAGGTGTTTTAAAGACCTATCTGTCGGATTTAACATGATATAGCTTATTTCTCGAGTTATTGAGGTTGAAACACGGGAAATTCGGATTTTTTACTTTTAAGGTCATCTTAGTGACCCTTGAACTTATAATTTCGAATGCGAATATTTTTTTTTACTTTTAAGGTACCCACGCAGAAATTGCCAGCGGTGCAAAAAATAAAGTACTGCCAAAGCACTTATATTTTGAAAAATGAAGCGCTTTGCCAACGTTTCAAATTACAACCTTAAAAGTGCTTTGGCATTACTTTTGTACAATTTTTGTAAGAATATTTTTTTTTATTTATACTATTCATTAAATTATTTTATTACAATTATTTGTGTAACAGTGCAATAGCAATTCCCAGCAAAAAAAGTGCGGAGTACTTCTATTTGGAGTGCTTTAAACTATAACAAATGTAATGAAATACAACAAAAATAACAAAAAACACAAGAAAAAAACACACAAACAGTTTTAAACAGTAGATAAGAAGTACTCCGAGCTTTCAAACAACTTCCAACTACTTCCCTGGAGTACACTCAAAAAAATAACTTAGTCAAAATATTAGTAAAAGATGTTGTAATTTACTTCAACCAAACTTTAGCAAAAAAAATTGTAAAAATTTAACTTTTACAGTTTTTTTTGGCAATTTACTATTGGTAAAATACAACAATTTTTTGGTACTTTTACTATATTTTCTTGCTAATTTTTTTTTTTTTATTTTACTATAATTTTAGCAAAAATATTAGTATTTTCCTTAAAGAAATGGAAATACTTTTTATTTTTTTTCTTAGTTTTAAGAAAAAAAAATTGTTTAAAGTGTTCTAGTGTGAAAAAAAATCATTGCAAATTGATGATGCTGCCAACACCATAGCAAAGTAGCCATCCATCAACTGAATGGGCCCTCAAAAATAGGCTACACAATTTTTAGTATTTTTTACCATATTTTTTGCTAATTTTACCATATTTTTTGCTAATTTTATATGAACATTTTTTAAAATTTGCCACCTAAATTGTTAATAAAAAGTTGATAATTTTGAAAAAATATTTTTTTAAAATTTTAACACATAGCAAGATATTTAATCTTCAATATCCAAAAGTTTTTTTTTTATTTTTTTTTAAATACATGTGAAAAAAATTAAAAATTGGAAAAAAAAAAATTAATTTTTTACAAATTTTACCTGAAAATGTAAATAATTTCTTGTGTAGACTACTACGCAATTCTCATTTGTTCTACTTAAGCTAAAAAAATGACGCAAAAAAATAAAAAAAGTGAAGTGTTGTTCTTTAAATTTTTTGTTTAAGTGTTTAAGTGAAAAAAAAATCATTTTGGATTTTGATGTTGTTGGAAGTCCAGTTACTGCAACTACAGCTGCTGAGAAGAAGGCAAAAGAAGATGCTGCCACCATCAAGCCGAAGAAACCATCCAGCAACTGAAGTAATAGTTGATGCTGCTATTACTACATTTAAAGAACGTGGTGCTCAAAAACGGGCAAAATTTTTTTTAGTATATTCACCAAATTTTAAATCGACTACTAATCAGAGAAAAAAAAATTACTAAATAAAACAGTTTTTTTTACCAAATTACAATTTTTTTTATCTATTTCAATTTTACCATTTTTTTTGGTAATTTTACCATATTTTTTGATAATTTTACAAGGTTGGTTTTTTACAAAAATAAAATGGTATTCTTGTAATTTTACCATTTTTTTTCCTAATTTTTTGATTAGCAAAATGGTTTTGCTAATATTACCAAAATTTTTGCAACGTCCAAAACTACAGTTTTTTTTGCTAATTTTAACCATTTTTTTTGCTAGTTTTACAATATTTTTTTTTTGAGTGTAGTTCTTATCTACTGAATATCTACTTACATTTGTATGGAGGTGTCGCGATAGGTAATGAGTTAAGAGCTGAATATCTATGTATTCTGGAGTAGAAAAAACTGTTTGTGTGTTTTTGTCTTGTGTTTTTTGTTATTTTTGTTGTATTTCATTACATTTGTTGTAGTTTTAAAGCACTCCACTGAGAAGTGGTAATGACTTTTTTTGCAGGGTTGTTTCATCATAACAATATTTTTATCTTAATTTTTAACATTGTACAATACGATTTCTTTTGAAGACAATGTCTGGTAGTTAAAAAAATCGGTATTTTTATTAATAATATTTTCCTTTAAAAAGTAATTGTGGCATTTGTAAACCGAAAGCTTTAAAAAATAATTATTCGGGACTCGCTACTGTACATCTTTCGCTACTGTACATATCGCAGCAAAAAGCCAACACACTAAATTGAAAAGGTTTCCCATTCAATGGTATCCCAGCAAAAAAAGGACGGAGTACTTCTATTTGGAGTGATTTAAAACTATAACAAATGTAATGAAATACAACAAAAATAACAAAAAACACAAGAAAAAAATGCAAAGACATTATTTTCTACTCCATAAAAAGTTGTTATTCAGCACTTAACTTATTACCTTTCGCGACACTCCCATACAAAAGTAAGTAGATATTCAGTAGATAAGAAGTACTCCGAGCTTTCAAACAACTTTCAACTACTTCCCTGAGTAGTTCTTATCTACTGAACATCTACTTACATTTGTATGAAGGTGTCGCGATAGGTAATGAGTTAAGAGCTGAATATCTATGTATTCTGGAGTAGAAAAAAATGTTTGTGTGTTTTTGACTTGTGTTTTTTGTTATTTTTGTTGTATTTCATTACATTTGTTATAGTTTTAAAGCACTCCACTGGGAAGTGGTAATGACTTTTTTTGCAGGGATAACTTAAAAAAAATTAAAATATATTTCAATTTCATAGATTAATACCTTCTCTAAAGAAAACATTGGATTCCACCACAAATTCTTCTAAAAACTCTCTAGATTTTTTTTAAGTGCTGGGAAACTACCCCAATTTTTGTTTTTGAAGCGCTGCCACAACAATATATATTTGGTTTTAAGGTACTTTGCCAGAGCTTTGAGAACCTACGGCACTATATTGCAACGGTGTTATAAATCTCGTACTTACGCAGTACTTATATACAATGACCAAACAAGGGGCTTTTATGCCTCCTTAATAATTGTTATTGTAACTGTCCATTCCGTTTCCCTTTTCTACGGTGTTTAACGGCGGAGTGCCAAACTGTTGTTGGGTTATTTAATGATAAAGGTATAGCCATAGAAAAAAATAGAATTGAAACAGAGTCGTATTTCGCTTGAATAAGTATTAGTGACAGCACATTATGTAACTTTTGACGTTTAATAAAAACAATGCAACATAATGGAGAACAACAACAAAGCAAAAAAACAAAAGAGAAAAAAAGTTTTTAAACTATCAATAGTGAGAATTATCTTTAAAAAAACGTTGAGTAAAGCAAAATAAATAATAAATTTAATTAAATGAAAGACAAATTCCAGTTTTTATAAACAAAGAATCTAATTTGATATTAAATACGTGTGAGATGAGGAAGAACAAGCATTTTGCCACCATATTGAAAAATACATCAAATACAACACTGCGTACCTTCTAATCTTTTCTATGGGTATAGCACTGGTCATTAAATAGCCATTTACAACATCAGTTTACTTACTTCGTTTTATAAATACTCGTAAGGAATATTGATTGAAACTTTTCGTGGATTATTATGACAGGCAGATTTCGTATAGACTTCTGCAACATACGCGGATTGAGAGCAAATCACTTTTCTGCATATGCTCACATTCGCTTTCATCGGCCGGATGTTTTTGCCTCATGTGAAACTCAGGTGTGTGAGGATGCTGATCCACAGGATTTTCACATACCTGGGTATCACCTCCTATCCCTTTTTTCTGTACATCGGGGCCTTGCAATGTACATTCGCGACGATGTTGTGTATCAGTATCAGCAACAGTTGAACTGTAATGATAAGGAATTTAGCTCTCTTTGGGTTAAATTCCAGATCAGGTCGCACATATTGCACTTCGGATTTCTATATAGAAGTCCAAACACGGAATGGGCTAAATCCCTTGAATCTTGGAGAGTTGTCCGAATAGTGAAATTGTAGTTGCTGGTGATTTTAATATCCACAACTCATCCTGGATTCGCCATTCGAGCCATACAACTCCCGAGGGCCAATACGCTGAGCTTTTCGCCGCGCATAACGATCTTGCGCAACTTGTGAATGAACCAACGCACATTCCGTGTGTTGAAGGGCAGTCGGAAAACACTCTCGACCTCTTCCTCACTTCTCACCCTGAAAAGTACGAAGTGAAAATACTTGCACCTCTCGGAAACTCGGATCACAGTACTATTTCTGCATCTTTTTATACCCTTCACTTAGTGATAGAGGGTATATATAAGTTTGTCATTCCGTTTGTAACTCATCGAAATATCGATCTGGGACCCCATAAAGTATATATATTCATGATGCCCGATCGATTTTAAGACATTCTAGCGATGTCCGTCTGTCCGTCTGTCTGTCTGTCTGTCTGTCTGTCTGTGGAAAATGCTGTCGCGGACAAAATATTGCACAGAGATGGCTGAAACTTAACATATTTATTGGAAGTTCTCCCGAGAAGTTTGGTATTGCATTTCAGCGATATCGGTTCAGCGGTTCAAAAGTTATGAACCAAAATGTAAGCACACCTCAAAAATTTCAGTACATTCAACATAACCCAAAAATACAAAATGCTTTAATTCGGCTTCTGGTTGACATATGTGAACATAATTGAACACCAAATGGTATTTAAACAAGTACGAACATATTTTTAGACAAAAAAAGAAAAAAATCGCGGATTTTTTTTACCAAAAATTTTTTTCGCGGAAATTTTTTTTTTCAAAAGTAATTTCTTTTTAAATAAAGTTTTTTGCAATAATCTTTTTGAAATTGTGGAGGGTATCACTACATTCGGCAAGACCGAATTTAACTTTTTTACTTGTTCATATTCTACTCTTCGTAGCGTTTCTAACATGGCGCCGAAACGCTCTATTTTCCTCTATGAAAAAGCTCGTTGGGCCGAGCTCAACGATTTCTTCCGGCATTTTAATTGGAAACTTTGTTTTCTCGATGGAGACGTCGATGCCGCTGCGGAAATGGTAGTAAATATTATTATGCTAGGAATGAAATTTTTTATTCCCACGAAGCATATTTCGGCTAAATCAAAGCACAAGTGTTGGTTTAACCAGACGTGCAAAAATGCAGTCAGATCCAGAGAGGAAGCGTTCAGTAATTGGCATTCGAACAAGAATGTCGTTATTGATCTGCATCGCAAAAAGGCGAGAACCGAGTGTGCCAAAGTACTTAGACGTGAAAAGGTTCTATACGAACGGCGTCTACGTGCCAAAGTTCTTTCTGCTCCTCGGGGCAGTAAGACTTTTTGGACGTTCGTTAAAAGAGTAAAGGATAATGCTAGTTCTTCTATTCCAACTCTTTTAAAGGACGACCAATTATTCACTGACCCGGTTGATAAGGCCAACCTCTTCGCTGAACTTTTTGCAAGAAATTCTTTCTTGCCGGAAAGCGATCAACCACTGCCCGTTCTCGAAAGGGTATCCTATACTATGCCTTCGATTTTTTTTCGAGCCCGAGCAGTCAAAAGGGTTCTTGCGAACCTCAACGTAAACAAGTCACCGGGGCCGGATGGCATATCAGCATTGGTGCTGAAACAGTGCTCTTCTACGTTGGCACGTCCATTGGCTAACCTTTTCAGCTCTTCTTACCATGCGGGAGTCTTCCCCTCATGTTGGAAGGTGGCCAATGTCCAGCCAATCCCTAAAAAGGGTGCGGCTAACAACCCTAAAAATTACCGCCCAATCGCAATTTGCTCTGCGCTCTCCAAAGTGATGGAGAGCATGGTTAACTACCATCTTGTGAAGTATTTAGAGACCAATTCACTTTTAAATGATCGATAGTATGGCTTCCGTAGTGGTCGATCTACGGGAGACCTGTTGGCGTTTCTATCGGAACGTTGGAGTCGGTCCCTTCACCATTTTGGTGAGAGCAAAGTGGTTGCTCTAGATATTTCTAAGGCGTTCGACCGTGTGTGGCACGGGGCACTCGTGTCTAAGCTAGTTGCTTTTGGTGTCGGTAATGACTTCTCTCCTTTTATAACGAGTTTTCTCAGAGACCGCACTATACGTGTTGTTTTAGATGGGGTCTCATCAAACGAGTTTCAGCTAAATTCAGGGGTACCGCAAGGTTCTGTTCTTTCTCCTACTCTATTCCTTATTTTTATTAATGACCTTCTTGGTCAGACCTTCAATCCTATCTACTCTTTTGCAGATGACAGCAACATTTGCCATTCATTTTCATTCGGTCACAGGCCAAGCTCTCTGGAGATTGAGGGCATGCGGCAGAACATGAATGACACACTCAACCACGACCTTTCTACAATCTCCGAGTGGGGTCGAGTGAATAAGGTCGATTTTAATGCGCGCAAGACCCAATGTTGTATGTTAACCCACAGACGCGCTGTGGAATTAACATTGTCATCTGTAGCTATGGATGGTATAGGTATTGAGGAATCGGATACTCTTGATGTTCTGGGCATGAGAATACAGTGTGATGTCCGTTGGAATAAACACGTGTTTCAAGTGTCGAAAGAGGCATTCAAGTGTCTTGGTTTTCTGAAACGGTGCAAGACTTACTTCACTCCATCCGATCTCCTTACTATTTATACCAGTTATATCCGGCCGAAAATGGAATACAACTCTCATATATGGGCAGGGGATTCAGTGTCTATTCTGAAGCTTCTGGACCGTGTTCAGGGGAGGGCGGTGAAGCTTATCAATGACAGTAGTGTATCCAACTCTATTGATTCGTTGGAGCATCGTCGGAATGTGGGTTGTGTGGCACTTTTCTATCGATATTACCATGGGAGATGCTCATCTGAGATAAGTGAACTTATTCCTCGGGACCGAGTATTTATTCGTAATACTCGCTTATCTAGTAGAGCACATCCGTTTGTAGTTGATTGTCCTGTGTTTCGCACAACGCATTACAGAGAAAATTCGTTTTTTAGTCGAACAATTCGTATGTGGAATAAACTTCCCGCAGAAGTCTTCCCTGTTACTTATAATTTAGAAAAGTTTAATGGCGTTTTCTTTTCTGGAAAAAAATGTTGCACTTTCTGCACTTTTTTTCTTTAATGACTCCTTGTGGACAGTAATAAACAGTATAGACATATTTGATACCAAAGGAAAGGTATTTTCGAGTTCTATCTAACTGTTCATAATAAAATGTCGAAACACGCTTATTTTATTGAAAAAAATTTCAAAAACCCATAAATTTTTACATTTATCGGATCAGCTCAAAAACTGAGTATTGTTTTCAAATGCTTGATATAGCATTTTATAGTCTTTATAAATACTTTTCTTTTGGTACCAAATACGTCTTTATTTACTGTACATAACTGTGCACAAAGAGTCATTAAAGAAAAAAAAGTGCAGAAAGTGCAACATTTTTTTCCAGAAAAGAAAACGCCATAAATCAAATATCCATAAACACTACTCCCTCTTTCCTCCTTCCCATACCCTATTTTCCTGATCAGTACAATGCATAGCATGAGTAGGGGGCATCCCCTGAGTATTGGTTAAAATAAAAAAAAAAAATAAAAAAAAAAAATAAAAAAAAAGAAAGCTGACAGTACTTGTACTACCGTGCCAAGTACTTTAGCTGTACTGGTCCGTTTGTATTTTTCTGCCTTAGTGACCCTTGAACTTATAATTTCGAAAGGGAATATTTTTTTAGGAGGCTAGCAACATTTAGAGGTAATGTATCCGGTTTTGTAAATTAAAGCAACAGGGAAAAAAATAAAAAAAAATTATGTTTCATTTCTTGGATAAAATCGATTTGAGCGAAAATCTCTGAAAAAAATCTCAAAAATCTTTTAGGCCAAAAGAATTCATATTCCGCTTCAAGAGTTGCAAAAATCAAAAAAAAATTTGTGATGAAACGCCCTAGTAATCACATACGAATAATATCTAAACATATTTGTCCCATACACACATCAAAATATTTATGTTAGTATTCCTTACAAAAACAGTCTGTTACCATTACTAACAAAGTTTTAAATTTGTGGCCGACATTTTTTCAAGTACCATTACAAACTTTTATTTTCAAAATTTAGTAATCTTAAAAGAGCTGGAAAAATAGTACTACAGTTTTTTTCTGTACAATTTATGTAAAATGAATTTTATAACCCGGTTGTAAAAACGAATAACTTTTTTTGTAAAAAAAATGGTAATTGCATATTTATAATTTTTATATTTTTTTTACAATGTGTATATTGTGCGCTTGTTGTACATAGTTTTAACTTAAAAAAAATAATTAAAAATATGTTTTTAAATGCTCTTTTTAATAACCAAATAGTTAAGTACAAATATAAAAAAAAAATAATATTTAATTATATTTTTTTTTCTAGAAAAAGAAATTCACTAATTTTGTCAAATTTACAAAATAATTATCAAAATTTAGCACGATAGTTTAAAAAAAAATCAACGGAACAAATTATTAAAAAATCAGTAATAAATCAATAGTTCGTAAAGCGATTTTACTAAAAAGAATTACGAAAAACTAATTTTTTAGTAAGAATTAGTAAAAAAGTAGTAGAGTTAGGGTTCAAACTATTTGACAAATTTTTTTACTAACGTATTTTTTTGAATGTATGAATGCGTGCGTATTTGAACAATATTACTTGATTTTTTACCGTGTATGCTGATGTATGAAAACCAGTGATCGGCACCCATAGCTCTCAGGAACCGAACACATTCGGATATTTACACAAAAAAACAAAACTCACAACTAACATGGAGAGTCTCCCTGGTGTCACCCTACGATCTTCATGGAATTTGGATGTGTTGTTCAGAACGAAAAATAATTCGACACGTATTTTTTTTTTTAGCGGCCCAAACTCATTTTTAGGGGGAGTCGATTTGTATGGGGGAAGTTGACCTTTTTCAGTTCTTTACGGTTTAAGCCTATTAACTCAAATTAAATATAGGCATATTTGGTATCAGATTAAAGATATATAAAATACTTACATATCTCAAATGTCCTAAAATTTGAGTATTTTACCAATATGACGAAAAGTTGTGCATGTTTGGATACGTTCTTAGGTTTTCGAAATACCTTTCATTTGGTATGTAACATGAATAGGTTTATTTGCATAGTATAGGCGATAAACGCAAAAAACTGAAAAATTACCGTTTCTTCCCCCTCATTTTCACCCCCTAAATATGAATTTGGGCCGCTAAAAAAATACAAGTCCCTTTATTTGTCCTGCTCTACAAAATAAAACCAATTCCATAAAAATCGGCGGATGACACCAGGGAGATTTCCCTTGTATGAGCATAAAAAATAAAAAATATTTATAAAAGTAGCATGTTTGCTTTTAACAAGAATGGTGATGTCGCTCTGTTTAAGAAATACACCAATACATGCATATTTACATTCCTACACCAACGCACACACAGAAAACAAATTTGCTAATTTCCAACTGAAATTCAGTTGTTGCAACAAAAAATCGGTGGATGCAATTGAATTAAGGTTGAAACAACTAAATATCGGTAGTTACAACAAAATTTTGTTATTACAACTGTCTTTTAATTGAAACAACTATAAAATTCGTTAGCCACATCAAAATGTAGTAGCAGCAACCAAATTTTTAGTTAATACAACTGAAAAATTCAGTTGGAAATTTATTTTTCTCTGTGCATCCTTGGCTCTCTTTCTGCCACTGATGAAAATACATGTGCACTAGGTTGGGTCGCCAAAAAAGTTTTTGTCACCCTCTAGAATTAAATATTAGTTGAAGACGATTACAGAAACATTTTTATTTTTTTTTCCACTCCCCTGGCCGTCGTCTTTTTAGTTTTTTATTCACTACGTCGCCATTTGAAGTCCGATCATTATTATTTTTTCATCATTATGCATATTGTTGTTCATGGTTTGACAACTTTGACTTTAATCATTTTTGACTCGGACGTCAAATTGTTGTTTTGACATTCGGTATCTCGGTTTCTACTCACCTAGAGCCCACTTTTACCCAAACACAAAGAAAGACGATCAAATTTCATTTAACTATTGCTTTTAAAGCTTTCACTTTCATGCATAAAAAAAACTGACTGGGATTTTAAAAAAATGAACTCAGTGTTGTCAACTTTTTTTTAAAAAACCTACACATGCAAAAAAATTCCTTGTTGCCCTACATTTTACAAAAACAAATCCCCTAAATTTATCCATACATTTTAACTGCAAACATTTATTAGGCCTATAAGTCTTGGGTTCAATTTCCACCAAAAAACTGTTTTTTTTTTGTTCCGTCCAGATACGGACTAGAACCCAGCCTCTTATGACTCACAATCACAGCCTCTATTGCGTTCACATAGCGATAAATGGTTAAAAACATATGTTAGCTAAACACGAAAATATGAAAGTAAAGACAAAAACAAAACAAAAATGAAAAACAAAAAAAAATAATGTACTATTTGTAATGACATTGTCATTACCAAGTTTTTGCTGGGTAAATAAAAAAATCTTAAGCATAACTATTACACTTTAATGAATTTTTTAAGTTGGATTTTAATAGTTAAATCAATTTTACAAAAATAACTTATATTTTTTTGAAATAAGCATATTTTTTTGCAATAATTTTTTTGATAATAATCACTATAGGACGTTGTTGTTTTTTCTTCATATAAAAATAAACATTAATTTTTTTTTTTTAAATTTTGACAAACATTTTTTTTTAATCAAAATTTTTTTTTACAAAATCTTTTTTTGACAAATTTTATTTTACAAAATGATTTTTCAAAACATATCAATTTTAAGACATTTGAAAAATTAGGGGGGTTTATTAATGTCCACAGCACAAAAAAAAATTAAATGGAGTTGCTTTTAAACAAAGGTAAATTCAATTCTTTTTATCAGAGTCAAAAAGCAGTTGAGTCCACCGAAAACGAAATCTAAATTTTTATACAATTTTTAAAAATAATTATATACCACAACTATGACGAGCAGCGTTGCCAGAATTTGAAAACAAAACAAGCTAGATTTTTTCAAAAACCAGCTAAAAAAAATTTAAAAAAAGCTAAACAAATAAAGCAAATTTTTTTTTATTAATTTATATTACACAGAAAAAAATATCGTAAAATCAAAAGTAACCAAACAAATTGTTGACAACTAAATACTAGTTCAACAACGTTTTTAATTGTATCAACAATGTATATTATTAATGTGACAAAAATTCATTTTTATTTTATTACTAACACAGACACATTATAAACTCATTTAATCAAGCAAAAATATATGTGACGATAGCACGGTGGTAGTGTGCCAGACTCGAATCATGAAGGTTGCGGGTTCGCTGCCAGTTGGCGGAACACTTGTTTTTTTTTTTTTTTTTAATTTGTGATTATTTTTTGTTATTCTATTTTAAATTTTTAAATATGTGTGAAGCCACATTATTATATATTTTTAAATATAATGCCACATTTTTTTATTATTGTAAAAACAGCAAAGAGTACACACTGATTCTACATACACTTTATGTACACATTTAGTCAACCACAAATATATATGAGGAATAGCACTGTGGTAGTGTGCTAGACTTGTAGCACGAAAGTTGCGGGTTCTATGCCAGGTGCCGGCGGATGATTTTTTTTTTAGATATATATATTTTTTTTTTTATTTTTTATTTTTTTATCATTCTTTTTTTAGTGTTTTTTTAAATATGCTGTTTAGTTAAGCATAAATATATATGAGGATAGCACGGTGGTAGTGTACTAGACGCGTAGCATTAACGTTGCGGGTTCGATGCCAGTTGTCGGTAGATGATTTTTTTTTATTTTATTTATTTTTTTTTTTAGATTATTCTATTTTTAGGTTTATTTTTTTAAAAAAGTTACAAAAGTCATTGTTGTATTGACAATATCCAATGTAGGCTCAGTTTCAATTAAATGTTTAATTGTATTAACAATGAAATTAATTGAATTGACAATTTTTTTTTTCTGTGTTAGCTTTATCTTTAGTTTTACAATTGAATTGCAAAATAAGGATCTGTTATTCCTTTTATAGCATATTTGGGACTAAAATTATCTTGAATCTTCTTAAATTTGAAAAAAATTGTGTCTCATAAAATTTCGATTGTACGAGTACATATTTATAAAGATAAAAAAATAATACAATCAAGAAATTCTTTTATGTTAACAATTTCAATTTTCGATCAACTGTTGACGAGTGTGGACGTGTTTTATTTTAACTCCGTGCTATAAATTGAATTACTAAAATTGTTCGTAATAGGTTTGTTCGGAATAGGTATTTTTGTGATATTGTCATTACCACATCAAGGAAAATGAAAATATGGACACAAATGATACCGATTTAATTCGAGGCTCTGCCTCACCGACTGGTCCTGGTCCTAGCACTTGTCTTAGGGTTGCGACCTTGAAGTCCGGCCTTGATTCTGGTAGGGGTGATCAGCCTAATATTGGTGGTAAAAAGAAACTTAAGCCATCAAAGGTCAGGCACAACCAGAGAAGGCTTTGTTTGAAAATAATTAACAGACTAAGCCAACTCGATGGAACGAAGCTCTCCGAACGTGAGAGGGCGTCGCTATCATGGGCGAAAGGAGTAATTGAAGAACAGGATAAACTTTCGGCAATGCGCGCATCTGACAAACAGAGCGCTGTTTCGGCCTCGTCATCGAAGTCTGGTAAAAGGTTGCGCTCGCCCGACGAGAAACCTTTACCTAAGAGATCTAAGGTGACCGGCAACGTCTGGACTCAGTCTTTTAGTGAAGTGGTGAAAGGTTACTTCGTTAGGGCTGTAATAAACAGGCAAAATGGGGATTGTAGTATTCCAAGGGACAAGTGGAGTTTAGTTGAAACTAAATTAAATGAAATCTACTTTAGGCTCCTTGAGAGTATGCCTGATTTTCTCCCCACTACTGTCAACGCAGGTTGGTATCAGGGGCGAGTAAACCTCGTTGCTTTTGGGAACGAAAGATCCGCAGCCGTGTTTAAGGTTGCCATTAGCCAAGTGGGAGAGTTATGGCCTGGAACCAGACTGGACGTTGTGGAAAAACATGATATCCCCTCGCAACCCAGAGCTCATGCATGGATTCCAATGGCTACAAGTGACACTGAGGTGATTCTAAAGATGATAAAAGTCTGCAATCCTGACCTTCCAACTCAGAATTGGCAAATTGCCAGATTGGGTGAGATGGAGGGCGCTCGTCGTCAAGCAGTGGTCTTGGTTAATGAGGAATCGCTTCCTCTTTTAGCCAGGACTGACGGCATTATTAGATTTGGCTTTTTTCATATAAGAGTCAATGTCTACAAGGGCGATCAGAAGCCAATTTTGGACGCAGCCAAGCCAGGGGCGGAGTCGGCTGGGGAGGAGAATCTGGAAAAGGTTGATATTCAGCTGACCGATTCTAGGCTGATGGGAGATGCATCTGGCATTTTCGAAACCGAATCTGGTAACGAATGCGACCTCTGTGATGGCACGGAGGATAAAGCTGAGGCCACGATGGGTGACATTCAGGACGAGGCCCATGCAGTGAGTTATTCGGAGAGTTCTGTTGCCTCCGATTCAGAACAGATGGGACACACATCTGGCTTATTCGAAACCGAATCTGGGGACGAATGCGACCTCTATGATAACACGGAGGATGAAGCCAATAACAAGGTGGTGGAAAGGATGGTGAAAAAAAAAACAAGATGTTGCGGTTCCTACAAATAAACCTCCATCACTGTAAGGCAGCCTCAGTTGCACTCTTGCTGCGCCTGACGACAGGAGCAGTTGACTTGATTTTTATCCAAGAGCCCTGGGTGCGGGGTGGAAGGGTTTGCGGATTGAAGACCCCTGGGTTTAAGTTGGTGGTTGCCAAAGGTGAGGGCTCACCAAGAGCCTGCATCTTGGCGAAAAATGGCTTAAATATATTCTTTTTATCAACTTTTAGTGATGTGGATGTTACAGCGGCTAGCTTAGAGCTTCATGGGAAGTCTATTTGGCTCGCCTCTGCGTATTTTCCTTATCCGGGGCCAATACCCCCGGAGAAGGTTGTCGGTCTAATTCGGGAGTCTGAATCTAGGGGACACCAGTTAGTAGTGCGTTGTGATGCTAATGCACATCATTCGATATGGGGAAGTACAGACACAAATGATAGAGGCGAATCACTTTTGGAGTTTTTGTTAAGCACTAACTTGTATATTTGTAACAAGGGTAGTGAACCAACTTTCGTTACAAGTACGCGGCAAGAGGTTGTTGACGTAACACTTGTATCAGATACATTGTCTGATAGAATTGATGACTGGAGAGTTTTGGAAGAGCATTCTTTCTCAGATCAGCGCTACATTGAGTTTTTACTCAGGGAGCGTGCCCCGGTTGAGACAGTCTCTAGAAATCTGAGGATAACAAACTGGGTGAAATATAGGGAGACTTTTTCTTTGCTTTTAGATGAAGTACCCTTATCTGAACCGCATAGTTTGGCGGAAATTGACTGTCTGGTTGACCATATAACAAATGTTTGTAATAGGTGCCTGGATGCGTCTTGCCCTTCTGCAAAGCCTACAGGAAAAAAAAGCCACCTTGGTGGTCAAATGAGTTGCAGACGAGCAGAATTTCCTGCAGAAACTCTTTAATAAGGCTAAATTTTCAAGAGCGGACGAGGACTGGTCTGCATACAGGCTACAACTTAAGAGTTATAAAAAGATGATCAGAAATGCAAAATGTGATTCTTGGAAGAGCTTCTGTGGAAACATAGAAGACGTTTCTGAGGCATCCAGGCTGCGCAAGGTTCTGGATTTTTCTCCTTGTACCCTAGGATACCTGAAAGATCCTAATGGGGTGTGGTCTTCCTCCAGTGGAGAGTCGCTGGATCTCCTTTTGAACACGCATTTCCCAGGCAATTCCATGACGCCGTTTCAAGCTTTGGAACGTTCTGACGCCCATGCATCTGAAATTGCTTCGGAAATAATAAATATGCCAACATTAATCTGGGCGATAAAAAGCTTCAGGCCCTATAAATCCCCGGGACCTGATGGTATAATCCCGGCTGAGTTGCAGCAAGTGTCGGACTATATAGCCCCGTTGCTGTATAATCTATACACAGTATGCATCAACTGGTCGTATATTCCTTTAAAATGGAGGGATGCCAGAGTCGTATTTATCCCGAAGGCTGGGAAAAGTTCCCACACAGCTCCGAAGGATTTCAGACCAATTAGTCTGTCTTCTTTTTTGTTAAAGACAATGGAACGAATGATAGACTCATATTTGCGTAGAGTGATTGACCCGAGGTTGCTTTCGACAAAGCAACATGCATACAGCAAGGGACGATCAACGGAAACAGCTCTTCATGAGCTCGTTGGTACCATCGAGAGATCGCTTTCGATAAAGGAGTACACTATGGTGGCCTTTCTTGATATTGAAGGGGCTTTTAATAATGTCATCCCAGAATCGATAATATTGGCATTGTCTGGTCTGGGAGTATAGCGTGAAATCGTTTTAGTGGTGGAAAGCCTACTTGCCAATAGACGTATAACGTCTGAATTGGGAGCGTCCGTCATATCTCGATTTGTCAATAGGGGCACACCACAAGGAGGTGTTCTTTCGCCGCTTCTTTGGAACCTGGCACTGAATTCAATACTACTTTCTCTAGAAGCACGTGGTTGTCATGTTGTCGCATATGCTGACGATGTCGCGATAGCGGTAAAGGGGAAGCATCTGCCAACATTGCGGGACATTCTTCAGGGTTCTCTGAAAGATCTGTCCAAATGGGCAAGAGACTGTGGTCTAGGAGTTAATCCTAGTAAAACAGAGCTTGTTTTGTTTACAAGGAAAAATAAGATTCCTGCTTTTGATCCTATTTCTCTGGACGGTACTGAAATCACCTTCTCAGATGGAGCCAAGTATCTTGGAGTATTTCTAGATAGGAAGCTGAATTTCAGGCGTAATATTGAGGAACGGGTGAGAAAAGCAACGATTGCTTTATATTCCTGTAAAAGATCCATTGGAAAACGATGGGGTTTTAGCCCTCAAGTCGCTCATTGGATCTATACATCAGTGGTGCGTCCAATTTTGCTGTATGGAATCATTGTCTGGTGGCCTGCTTGAGAAACAAAAGCGAACTGTGTCTTTATCACGAAGGTACAGAGAATGGCGTCAATGTGCATCACTGGTGCTCTTCGTACTACACCTACGGCTGCATTAGAAATCCTCCTTCACCTGACACCCTTGGACATATTGGGTAGGCAGTATTTTTTTTTTTGCTTTTGGATGAAGTACCCTTATCTGAACCGCATAGTTTGGCGGAAATTGACTGTCTGGTTGACCATATAACAAATGTTTGTAATAGGTGTCTGGATGCGTCTTGCCCTTCTGCAAAGCCTAGAGGAAAAAAAAGCCACCTTGGTGGTCAAATGAGTTGCAGACGAGCAGAATTTCCTGCAGAAACTCTTTAATAAGGCTAAATTTTCAAAAGCGGACGAGGACTGGTCTGCATACAGGCTACAACTTAAGAGTTATAAAAAGATGATCAGAAATGCAAAATGTGATTCTTGGAAGAGCTTCTGTGGAAACATAGAAGACGTTTCTGAGGCATCCAGGCTGCGCAAGGTTCTGGCTTTTTCTCCTTGTACCCTGGGATACCTGAAAGATCCTAATGGGGTGTGGTCTTCCTCCAGTGGAGAGTCGCTGGATCTCCTTTTGAACACGCATTTCCCAGGCAATTCCATGACGCCGTTTCAAGCTTTGGAACGTTCTGACGCCCAAGCATCTGAAATTGCTTCGGAAATAATAAATATGCCAACATTAATCTGGGCGATAAAAAGCTTCAGGCCCTATAAATCCCCGGGACCTGATGGTATAATCCCGGCTGAGTTGCAGCAAGTGTCAGACTATTAGCTCCGTTGCTGTATAATCTATACACAGCATGCATCAACTGGTCGTATATTCCTTTAAAATGGAGGGATGCCAGAGTCGTATTTATCCCGAAGGCTGGGAAAAGTTCCCACACAGCTCCGAAGGATTTCAGACCAATTAGTCTGTCTTCTTCTTTGTTAAAGACAATGGAACGAATGATAGACTCATATTTGCGTAGAGTGATTGACCCGAGGGTGCTTTCGACAAATCAACATGCATACAGCAAGGGACGATCAACGGAAACAGCTCTTCATGAGCTCGTTGGTACCATCGAGAGATCGCTTTCGATAAAGGAGTACATGGTGTACTATGATGGCCTTTCTTGATATTGAGGGGGCTTTTAATAATGTCATCCCAGAATCGATAATATTGGCATTGTCTGGTCTGGGAGTAAAGCGTGAAATCGTTTTAGTGGTGGAAAGCCTACTTGCCAATAGACGTATAACGTCTGAATTGGGAGCGTCCGTCATATCTCGATTTGTCAATAGGGGCACACCACAAGGAGGTGTTCTTTCGCCGCTTCTTTGGAACCTGGCACTGAATTCAATGCTACTTTCTCTAGAAGCACGTGGTTGTCATGTTGTCGCATATGCTGACGATGTCGCGATAGCGGTAAAGGGGAAGCATCTGCCAACATTGCGGGACATTCTTCAGGGTTCTCTGAAAGATCTGTCCAAATGAGCAAGAGACTGTGGTCTAGGAGTTAATCCTAGTAAAACAGAGCTTGTTTTGTTTACAAGGAAAAATAAGATTCCTGCTTTTGATCCTATTTCTCTGGACGGTACTGAAATCACCTTCTCAGATGGAGCCAAGTATCTTGGAGTATTTCTAGATAGGAAGCTGAATTTCAGGCGCAATATTGAGGAACGGGTGAGAAAAGCAACGATTGCTTTATATTCCTGTAAAAGAGCCATTGGAAAACGATGGGGTTTTAGCCCTCAAGTCGTTCATTGGATCTATACATCAGTGGTGCGTCCAATTTTGCTGTATGGAATCATTGTCTGGTGGCCTGCTTTAGAAACAAAAGCGAACTGTGTCTTTATCACGAAGGTACAGAGAATGGCGTCAATGTGCATCACTGGTGCTCTTCGTACTACACCTAAGGCTGCATTAGAAATCCTCCTTCACCTGATACCCTTGGACATATTGGGTAGGCAGTATGCGGCTGCGTCGGCAATTCGACTTAATAGCATGCTGCAATGGAGGAGCAGCGATTGTGGCCATAGCGCGATCTTGAAAAAGATAACAATACCACAAAATGTGGACTCCCTCTTTGAGCGCCACTTTACCACTATGATACCATCCAGGGAGTCTTGGATGGGGGATACTCCGGGTAGTGGAGCTACCATAAATTTTTACACAGGTGGATCGAGGCTGCACGAACAAGTGGGCTTTGGAGTCTATTTGGAAGAGCTTGGGTTGAGCCTGGCTCGTAGATTGCCAGATCATTGCAGTGTTTACCAGGCATAGATGCTGGCAGTAAAGGAAGTGGCTGACTGGTTGAGCTGCAATGTCTTGTCTACAACCGCAGTCAACATCTATACTGACAGTCAAGCCGCGGTCAAGTCCCTGGATTCAATGTTTCTGAAAACAAGATCTGCCCTTAACTGCCGCACGTCTTTAAATGAGATGGCCAAGCAGTTTAACATACGACTCATATGGGTCCCAGGGCACAGAGACATTCCAGGGAAGACTAGGAACTACCTTACAGGTTCCAACAGAATTGGAATGTGTTGGTATGACTCTAGAAACTTGCAAGCAAAACCTACGGCTTTGTTCTGCGACGGAGACTAATCAAAGATGGGCAAATGAATGGACGTGTGAGACAACACGACTGATTTGGCCTTCTCTTAATCAGGGGCGCACAAGTGAGCTGATATCGCTTCCAAGAGGAGAGATTTCGACGGTGGTTTCTATAATTTCCGGACACTGTCTTATAGGGAAGCACGCAGAGCGGTTAAACGTGCCATCGAACGACTTTTGCCGAAGTTGCATGAATGAAGAGGAGTTGGAAACTATCGAACACTTTGTTTGCCATTGCCCGGCACTTTCTGGTCAGAGACTTGCTTCACTGGGATCTAGGGAGCTGTACGATCTTTCTGATTTGTCGGATGTCAAAATTCAACATCTAAGGAGTTTCATAAGAAGCTCAAACTGGTTTAACGACAGGGACTAGTAGGGAAGCCTATTGCGGTCCCGTGGTATCACAATGGACCTCAGAGTCTACGTGTGTTGACGTAAAACGTCAGCAGCCACTTACAACCTAACAATTTCAAAGTGCATTTCAGAAATTTCAAAACATTGTGTATAAACTGCTTAATAAATTAAAGAAATTATCAAATACAAATTAGATTTTTTTTGGATTTTTTTTAATTGAATTTTAGAATTTTCTCCCAAAATGTATTTTAAAATGTTTAAATTACATTTTTAAACAAAGTAAAGAAATTAAGAAAAAATTAAAAGTAGAAATTTCTTTAATACATTCGCAGATTTCTGAAAATGAAAATAAAAAAACTGTTTGTAAATACATCAACACTATTCCCAACTATTTTTCTGGAAATACAAACAATATTTAAAAAATTTACAAATACATTTCAGAAAACTCCATTTATATTTTAAAAATTTCCGATTTTATTTAAAAAAATAATAAATATGTTTTAGAAACTTCTTTATACATATGTTCCAAAAATATCAATGTATATTTGAAAAATTTCCAAATACATTTTAGAATTTTTTATTTAAGTTTTAAATTTTTTCAATCACTTATAAGAATTCTGAAAAAATTAAAAAAAAAAAACTTTCTAAATCACATTTAAACAAACTTTAAAATATAAATAGTTAGGTATTTCTGAATTACAATTGTATTTTTGAATACAACTACAAATTTTTGAAGTAAAAATTTATGCTTTTTTTTTTTTTTACATTGATATTAAAAGAAAAAAGTCTAAAAGTCTAAAAAAAAAATTCAAAAATCTAAAAAAAAACGCTTAAAGCTAAATGCAAAATTTTCCTGCGAAAAAATAAAAAAAAAAAACTAAATATAGCGGGAAAAAAGCTGAATTGATGCATCATTGAAGCTGATGATGAGCAATTTTTTGTTATATTTCTTATGTGTAACTATTAAAAAACAATTTTTAAATATTTGTCAAAAATTAATAGTTATCAGAAATATGTTTTATCCATAAATATTTAAGATGGACGCGTGATTTTTGACTCACAATCACTCAACTGCTTTTTGACTTTGGATAAATTATGAGCAATGCAATTTTGTCTGGCACTGGCTGGACTTATTAGTTATATTAGTTTTAAGATTTTAATACTTATTATTAGTTCACATAATTTTAGTGAAGATTCAATAAAATAAAAAAAACTCACTCACTCACGCTCACGACAGGAATTTTTGAATCATGAACACTCACACACAAGCATATTTTTACTCACATTACTCACAATCAAGTGAGTCAATTTAATACAACTCACACTCACGCAAGCTTCACTCACACTCACGTTGACTCACACTCACAAAACTCTTATTTATACAAAAAAAAATCAAAAACTAAAATTTTAAAAATCTTTCAAAATTTTCAGCAAAATTTAAAGTTTAGCGAAATTTTATTTTTGCTTTTTTCGGGACGAAATCTTAAGTGAAGCCAAATTTACAATTTTTTTGTTGCTTTTTTAGTATGAAAGGAAATATAAAGAGAAATCACTCAGGCCAACTCACACCAAAAATTAGACTCACGCACACTCACTCACGCAAAAATCTAACTCACACACACTTACTCACGCAATTTTTTTCTCCACTCAGAATCATGTGAGTAAAATTGAAATCAGTCACACTCACGCGTGATCACACGTGAGTCACGTGAATCACGCGCTAATCTGCTCAGGTGCCCTTCTCTAATAACTATTACACTGTGCTACACCAAAAACACAGACTAATACAGACTCGACAAATATGACAGGTGTCAAAAAAGTATTTTTTAACCATATGGTTAATGTTTTCAAATTATTCTACGAATAATAAGAAAAATGGATGCCAGATCCATTTTTGTTGTTTCACTCACTCCTAAGTCGTAGGAAGTGTTGACATGTTAGCGTAAAACGGACTAAAAACCGCTGTGTTTTCTCCTAAAATCGCTTAGTTTTTCCCCATTTTTTCTTATAAAACCCTACTGTCGAGTCTGTATATAGTCTGTGCCAAAAATATGCAGGGATTATAATATGAAAATTAGGATTGGTTGGTTTGCAAATAACCGCAGTTTCCCTTAACCGCGGTTACGGTTAAAATTCATGAGATTAACCGCGGTTAACCGCACTTTTTTAAAATAACTTTAATTTTATTATTTTTTAAATTAATAAAAATGTGTAATGGAACTACATTACTGGTTTTATGCAAAATGTAGGCAGTAGAGGGAATGGCTTTTGGGTTTTGCTGAATGAAAGTTATAAAAAAAGTTTTTTTTATTCTTATTTAAAACAAAAAACAACAAAATTAATTTTATTATTTAAAAAAATAGAAAAAAGTAGAAGCTTCCGATATATTTTTCCTGTAGAAAAAAACATACCTAAGACAAATAATTATATGTGCATTTTTTATATTGAGTTGTAGGAAAGAAAAGAAATTATTTTTTCATGTTTGGTTAATATTTTATTATGTTTATATATAAGCATTAAAATCATAAACATTTTAATTTTATACTTTAATTTTTTAAACAGTAAATAACGAAAATGGAAATACTTCACATATTTTCTATAGAAAATAATTATGTGTGCATAAAAGAAAATTCGTATATATTCTTTTTTATTGCAATGTAATTAAGTATTTTGTGAAAATTTGTGTTCGCCTTGTATATTTAAACTTTTTTACGCCTAGGAGACATATAACCCACCAAGGTTTTTAATGTGCCAATACCCCTTGTCCCCCGTTTTGTCAGTATTTAAATTTAAAGTCCTTTAATGGTCTTGTACGGCCTTGACTTTGAAATGACCTTGGCAGAAAGGGTCCTAAAGAGGAATTTAATTGTTTGTAGGTCGGGACTAACGGCTGGCCATTTCAATACTGGTATGTTGTGCGCATTTAACAAGTTTTTTGTCAAACGAGTGAAATGGATTAGAGCGTTATCATGTGAGAATGCCCAATTATCTCCATACAGTTCGGTAGCAAAGTCTATTAAATGGTCTCCAACAAGTAAAAATATATTTTTGCATTATTTTTATTGGAACCAAATCATATTCAAACCCTTCCTCATGATCCAAATATCATGATCCATTCACAAATAGCTCGTTTTGCGGAGATGTCTTAAATCTCTACAAGAGAAGTGGTGACCATCAGCGCCGTCTTAATTTAAATTTTTTTCGTCATATTTAGTGACAAAAAAAGTTTAGTTTGGATGGCACTGATGGTCAACACCAATATTAGAGAGATTTAGGACATCCGCGTCAAACGTGCTATTTGCAAAACCACAGTTGCGAATCCGATATGGTATGGGATGCATTTGAATCACGAGGATGGTTCCGAATATGATTTGCCCATACTTGTTCGGGAACATTTAATAGACTTTGCTAGCGAACTGTGTGGCGATAATTGGACATTCCACAAAGACAACGCCCCAATCCATGTCACTGGTTTGACAAAAAACTTGTTTAAAACGCCCAGCATACCAGTATTGAAATGGCCAGCCATTAGTTCCGACCTAAACCGAACTAAATTCCTCCTTAGGACCCTTTCTGCCAAGGTCGTTTCAAAGTCAAAGAGGTACACAACGCGCTAAGGACTTAAATTTGCGATATTGACGAAACGAGGAAAAAATAGCATTGGCACATTAAAAAACTTGATTGCCCAGTTGGCAACGTCCTCGAGCCATCCTCAGTGACGGAGCGGTGACATGTCACAGTCACTGCTGACATACACAAGACATCTCTATGTACTGGGTTGAGGACAGTTTCATACAAATTTTCAAAATGTCCTCACTCAAAGTCAGCAGTGGTCAGGGCTGACCTTCTGGGGACATGTCACCAAAGACTTCTTTGGGGAAATGTCTGACGTAGGTCATGCGAAAATACAAAAAATTTTCGTATTTCCTTTAGTTTTTACTTTTATCAATTTTCCTTTATAAATTATCGTTCTCATATTTAGAAAAAACTTTCCGCCTTTTTAGTCCCAACTGGATTTGAACCTGGAACCTCCAGTTTATTAGTCCCACACCTTACTACTTGTTCCAAACTTTATTTTGAAAATTGTTTGTCTATTTATTACTTTTCTTCTACTTGTTAGATTTTGAATTTATTTTAAATAAATTGATAATATTGCCATCTTTTTCTTGGAAATTGAAGAGTTGCCCATATTTTAAATTTTAATTTAATATATTGCTATTCTGAAGACATTTCCTTTTAGATGTCTTAGAGGAATTGTCCACACTATTAAAGCAAACATTCAGTGCTGACAATGTAAGGACATGTCATCAAGGATTAACTATGATTTGTCAGAACCTGAAGATATTTTCTCAAGGAATAACTGTGGAAATTTCCTCAGTGACACATTTTTCAACTGGGTGGTTTTATGCCTCGTAGACTAAAACAAGTATAAATATTTAAGTCCATACCATTTTTTTATGAATAGCCTAATTATATTGTAAATCAAAAAGAAAATATGTGAATTTTCTTTTTTGCACATATAATTATTTTCTATGAAGTATATTTTTATGCCTTATTTTCTGTACTAAAAAATAAAGTTTGAAATGAATGTTTTTATGATTTTATAGCTTACTTAAAAACATAACAAAATATTAACCAAACTTGAAAAAATATTTTGTTTTCTTTCCTATAACTCAATATAATACAGTGCACATATAATTATTTGTCTTAGGTATCTAAGATTTAGAGCAGTGATAGCACTCAAATACACGTATATAACACGAATGTCAACAAATCTTGTAACAAAAAGCTTAAAAAATACAAATATTTCATTCAGCGGCATGTTAGCTTTTGACGATAATCGTTCAACTGTTGACAAGTGTGGACGTGTTTTAATTTAACTCCGTGCTATTAATTGAATTACTGAAATTGTTCGTAATAGGTTTGTTCGTAATAGGTATTTTTGTAATATTTTCATTACCACATCAAGGATAATAAAAATATGTACACAAATGATACCGATTTAATTCGAGGCTCTGCCTCACCGACTGGTGCTGGTCCTAGCACTAGTCTTAGGGCTGCGGCCTTGAAGTCCGGCCTTGATTCTGGTAGGGGTGCTCAGCCTAATATTGGCGGTAAAAAGAAACTTAAGCCATCAAAGGTCAGGCACAACCAGAGAAGGCTTTGTTTGAAAATAATTAACAGACTAAGCCAACTCGATGGAACGAAGCTCTCCGAACCTGAGAGGGCGTCGCTATCATGGGTGAAAGGAGTCATTGAAGAACAGGACAAACTTTCAGCGCTGTTTCGGCCTCTTCATCGAAGTCTGGTAAAAGGTTGCGCTCGCCCGACGAGAAACCTTTACCTAAGAGATCTAAGGTGACCGGCAACGTCTGGACTCAATCTTTTAGTGAAGTGGTGAAAGGTAACTTCGTTAGGGCTGTGATCAACAGGCAAAATGGGGATTGTAGTATTCCAAGGGACAAGTGGAGTTTAGTTGAAACTACATTAAATGAAATCTACTTTAGGCTCCTTGAGAGTATGCCTGATTTTCTGCCTACTACTGTCAACGCAGGTTGGTATCAGGGGCGAGTAAAACTCGTTGCTTTTGGGAACGAAAGATCCGCAGCCGTGTTTAAGGTTGCCATTAGCCAAGTTGGAGAGTTATGGCCTGGAGCCAGACTGGACGGTGTGGAAAAACATGATATCCACTCGCCATCCAGAGCTCATGCATGGATTCCAATGGCTACAAGTGATACTGAGGTGATTCAAAAGATGATAAAAGTCTGTAATCCTGACCTTCCAACTCAGAATTGGCAAATTGCCAGATTGGGTGAGATGGAGGGCGCTCTTCGTCAAGCAGTTGTCTTGGTTAATGAGGAATCGCTTCCGCTTTTAGCCAGGACTGACGGCATTATTAGATTTGACTTTTTTCATATAAGAGTCAATGTCTACAAGGGCGACCAGAAGCCTATTTTGGACGCAGCTAAGCCAGTGGCAGAGTCGGCTGGGGAGAAGAATCTCGAAAAGGTTGATATTCAGCTGACCGATTCTAGGCTGATGGGAGATGCATCTGTCATTTTCGAAACCAAATCTGGTAACGAATGCGACCTCTGTGATGGCACGGTGGATAAAGCTGATGCCACGATGGGTGACATTCAGGACGAGGTCCATGCAGTGAGGAATTCGGAGAGTTCTATTGCCTCCGATTCAGAACAGATGGGACACACATCTGGCTTATTCGAAACCGAATCTGGGGACGAATGCGACCTCTATGAAAACACGGAGGATGAAGCCAATAACACGGTGGTGGAAAGGATGGTAGAAAAAAACCTAGATGTTGGGGTTCCTACAAATAAACCTCCATCACTGTAAGGCAGCCTCAGTTGCAGTCTTGCTGCGCCTGACGACAGGAGCAGTTGACTTGGTTTTTATCCAAGAGCCCTGGGTGCGGGGTGGAAGGGTTTGCGGATTGAAGATCCCTAGGTTTAAGTTGATGGTTGCCAAAGGTGAGGGCTCACCAAGAGCCTGCATCTTGGCGAAAAATGGCTTAAATGCATTATTTTTATCAACTTTTAGTGATATGGATGTTACAGCGGCTAGCTTAGAGCTTGATGGGAAGTATATTTGGCTCGCCTCTGCGTATTTTCCTAATCCGGGGCAATACCCCCGGATAAGGTTGGCGGTCTGATTCGGGAGTCTGAATCTAGGGGACACCAGTTAGTAGTGTGCTGTGATGCACATCATTCGATATGGGTAAGTACAGACACAATTGATAGAGGCGAATCACTTTTGGAGTTTTTGTTAAGCACTAACCTGTTTATTTGTAACAAGGGTACTGAACCAACTTTCGTTACAAGTACGCGGCAATAGGTTCTTGGCGTAACACTTGTATCAGATACATTGTCTGATAGAATTGATGACTGGAGAGTTTTGGAAGACCATTCTTTCTCAGATCATCGCTACATTGAGTTTTTACTCGGGGCACGCTCCCTGAGTTGAGACAGTCTCTAGAAATCTGAGGAGAACAAACTGGGTGAAATATAGGGAGACTTTTCGTTGCTTTTGGATGAAGGACCCTTATCTGAACCGCATAGTTTGGCGGAAATTGACTGTCTGGTTGACCATATAACAAATGTTTGTAATAGGTGCCTGGATGCGTCTTGTCCTTCTGCAAAGCCTAGAGGAAAAAAAAAGCAGAGATTCATGCAGAAAGCTCTTTAATAAGGCTAAATTTTCAAGAGCGGACGAGGACTGGTCTGCATACAGGCTACAACTTAAGAGTTATAAAAAGATGATCAGAAATGCAAAATGTGATTCTTGGAAGAGCTTCTGTGGAAACATAGAAGACGTTTCTGAGGCATCCAGGCTGCGCAAGGTTCTGGCTTCTTCTCCTTGCACCCTGGGATACCTGAAAGATCCTAATGGGGTGTGGTCTTCCTCCAGTGGAGAGTCGCTGGATCTTCTTCTAAACACGCATTTTCCGGGCAATTCCATGACGCCGTTTCAAGCTTAGGAACGTTCTGACGCCCAAGCATCTGAAATTGCTTCGGAAATAATAAATATGCCAACACTAATCTGGGCGATAAAAAGCTTCAGGCCCTAAAATCCCCGGGACCTGATGGTATAATCCCGGCTGAGATGCAGCAAGTGTCGGACTATATAGCCCCGTTGCTGTATAATCTATACAAAGCTTGCATCAACAGGTCGTATATTCCTTTAAAATGGAGGGATACCAGAGTCATCTTTATCCCAAAGGCTGGGAAAAGTTCCCATATAGCTCCGAAGAATTTCAGACTAATTAGTCTGTCTTCTTTTTTGGTAAAGACAATGGAACGAATGATAGACTCATATTTGCGTAGAGTGATTGACCCGAGGTTGCTTTCGACAAAGCAACATGCATACAGCAAGGGTAGATCAACGGAAACAGCTCTTCATGAGCTCGTTGGTACCATCGAGAGATCGCTTTCGGTAAAGGAGTACACTATGGTGGCCTTTCTTGATATAGAGGGGGCTTTTAATAATGTCAACCCAGACTCAATTATTTTGGCATTGTCTGGTCTGGGAGTAAAGCGTGGGATCGTTTTAATGGTGGAAAACCTACTTGCCAATAGACGTATAACGTCTGAATTGGGAGCGTCCGTCATATCTCGATTTGTCAATAGGGGCACACCACAAGGAGGTGTTCTTTCGCCGCTTCTTTGGAACCTGGCACTGAATTCAATGCTGCTATCTCTAGAAGCACGTGGTTGTCATGTTGTCGCATATGCTGACGATGTCGCGATAGCGGTAAAGGGGAAGCATCTGCCAACATTGAGGGACATTCTTCAGGGTTCTCTGAAAGATATGTCTAAATGGGCAAGAGACTGTGGTCTAGGAGTTAATCCAAGTAAGACAGAGCTTGTTTTGTTTACAAGGAAAACAAAGATTCCTGCTTTTGATCCTATTTCTCTGGACGGCACTGAAATCACCTTCTCAGATGGAGCCAAGTATCTTGGAGTATTTCTAGATAGGAAGTTGAATTTCAGGCGTAATATTGAGGAACGGGTGAGAAAAGCAACGATTGCTTTATATTCCTGTAAAAGGGCCATTGGAAAACGATGGGGTTTTAGCCCTCAAGTCGTTCATTGGATCTATACAGCAGTGGTGCGTCCAATTTTGCTGTATGGAATCATTGTCTGGTGGCCTGCTTTAGAAACGAAAGGTAACTGTGTCTTCATCACGAAGGTACAGAGAATGGCGTCGATGTGCATCACTGGTGCTCTTCGTACTATACCTACGGCTTCATTAGAAATCCTCCTTCACCTGATACCATTGGACGTATTGGGTAGGCAGTAGGGTGGCAGCTATTTTGCAAAACTTCGAATTTGAAGGAGTGCACCCCTAATTTTTATTACATTTGGTCTAAAAATGCTATGCTAAAAATGTCAGCCAAATCGGACAACGTTAACACGAGGCGCATCGAGGTCAAAGGTCAAAGGTCAAAAAATAGCCATATTTTGATGAAAAACATTAAATAAATGGTGTTGTTTTTTTAATATATTGTTAAAAAGTGGTACACGAGTTGTTTTTAGTATAAGAAGATAAATTAAAAATTTTTGGGTTTTCAAAAATTAACCCTTGTTAGTCTTTCGGGGTCAAAATGACCCAATTTTCACAAAATGACCCCTAAAACACGAAAATCAGCCCCAATTTTCTAAATTTATTGAAATAAACCAATGTAAACCCATATTTATATTCTATTCTATCATAAATACTCAGATATGAAATACTGTCTTTGTAGGATGTCATTCACCCGTTTCACGGTAAGGCCAAAAATATGCATTTTATTTGGCGTGGTTCTCAAAACTGATATTTTGGTTTTTTCAAAATTTTCTTAAACAAAATTAGGAAAAATGCTGAAAAAACCACAGAATCTTATAAAATATATGTTAACATATAAAAAAAAAATTTTTTGGGGGATATCCCTCGGATAGTTTGGCGGGGGCATCGATTTAAACTCAGCGGATTTCGAGGAAAATCCCTTTTTTGCCCACAATTTATTCAATATGGAAAAAATTTGGTAAATATTTTAAAATTTGACAAAGTCAGGGCCATAAATTATTAAAAACTATGTTAGACATTAACCCTAAACGTTTTACGAAAATAGAATAATATTAACCCGGTTTTTATTCGGGTCAAAGGTCAAATTTAGGGATATTTGGATTTTTTTTTGAAAAAAGGCATCTAAATATGAAATTTTTATTGCGATTTTTTATAAAACTTGGTATAATTATTGTACGAGCTCAGAAAAATAATTATTTAATTTTTTTTAAATTAACCCATAAATGAACATGGGGTCAAAATGGCCCAGCACATTAAAATTTCTTTATATAGATTTTTATATTTTCTTTCGATTTTTATAAAACTTGTTATCATTATGTGCGAGGTCAGAAAACTAATTATTTGATTTTTTTTAATTAACCCATAAATGAACATGGGGTCAAAATGGTCCAGCACGTTAAAAATTCTTAATATAGTTTTTTTTATTTTTTTTTCTATTTCTATTAAACTTGTTATTATTTTTATGCGACGTGTGAAAAAATAATTATTTGATTTTCTTAAATTAACCCATAAACGAACAAGGGGTCAAAATAACCCAGCACGTTAAAATTCTTAATATTTTTTTTTTATTTCTATAAGAATTGGTATAAACATTGTGCAAAGTCAGAAAACTAATTATTTGATTTTTTTAATTAACCCATAAATGAACATTGGGGCACGATAAAAATTCTTAATGATTTTCTTTTTCGATTTCGATAAAACTTGGTATAACCGTTGTTCGAGGTCAGATATTTTTTTTTTTATTAACTCATAAATGAACAATGAAAATCAAATAATTATTTTTTCAGACGTCGCATAAAAATAATAACAAGTTATATAGAAATAGAAAAAAAAATAAAAAAAACTATATTAAGAATTTTTAACGTGCTGGGCCATTTTGACCCCATGTTCATTTATGGGTTAATTAAAAAAATCAAATAATTAGTTTTCTGACCTCGCACATAATCATAACAAGTTTTATAAAAATCGAAAGAAAATATAAAAATCTATATAAAGAAATTTTAATGTGCTGGGCCATTTTGACCCCATGTTCATTTATGGGTTAATTTTAAAAAAATTAAATAATCATTTTTCTGAGATCGTACAATAATTATACCAAGTTTTATAAAAAATCGCAATAAACATTTGGTATTTAGATGCCTTTTTTCCAAAAAAAATCCAAATATCCCTAAATTTGACTTTTGACCCGAATAAAAACCGGGTTAATATTATTCGATTTTCCTAAAACGTTTAGGGTTAATGTCTAACATAGTTTTTAATAATTTATGGCCCTGACTTTGTCAAATTTTAAAATATTTACCAAATTTTTTCCATATTGAATAAATTGTGGGCAAAAAAGGGATTTTCCTCGAAATCCGCTGAGTTTAAATCGATGCCCCCGCCAAACTATCCGAGGGATATCCCCCAAAAAAATTTTTTTTTATATGTTAACATATATTTTATAAGATTCTGTGGTTTTTTCAGCATTTTTCCTAATTTTGTTTAAGAAAATTTTGAAAAAACCAAAATATCAGTTTTGAGAACCACGCCAAATAAAATGCATATTTTTGGCCTTACCGTGAAACGGGTGAATGACATCCTACAAAGACAGTATTTCATATCTGAGTATTTATGATAGAATAGAATATAAATATGGGTTTACATTGGTTTATTTCAATAAATTTAGAAAATTGGGGCTGATTTTCGTGTTTTAGGGGTCATTTTGTGAAAATTGGGTCATTTTGACCCCGAAAGACTTACAAGGGTTAATTTTTGAAAACCCAAAAATTTTTAATTTATCTTCTTATACTAAAAACAACTCGTGTACAACTTTTTAACAATATATTAAAAAAACAACACCATTTATTTAATGTTTTTCATCAAAATATGGCTATTTTTTGACCTTTGACCTCGATGCGCCTCGTGTTAACGTTGTCCGATTTGGCTGAAATTTTTAGCATAGCATTTTTAGACCAAATGTAATAAAAATTAGGGGTGCACTCCTTCAAATTCGAAGTTTTGCAAAATAGCTGCCACCCTAGTAGGCAGTATGCGGCTGCGTCGGCAATTCATCTTAATAGCACGCTGCAATGGAGGAGCAGCGATTGTGGCCATAGCGCAATCTTGAAGATGATAACCAGGGAAACTAAAAATATGCTCTAAAAAACACGTTTTATGCGCTTAAAAAATGCCCTTAAAAACGGAAAATATGCTCTAAAAACAATAAAAATATGCTCTTAAAAAAATTATGTCCCCTTTTTCGAGGTATTTTTTTAGAATTTTTTAGAGAATAAACCCAAAAAATACCGTTATGTGGGGTAGTTAGAGGGTTAATATGGGTTAATGAAGCAAGAACAGGCCAAAGCGTAATCAATCGTCAGAACCCCGTTATTTTGGAAAAAAAAAACATTTCAATTTACTTACAAAATTTAAAAAAAAAAACATCCCAAAAAAATTTTAAAAATAAGTGTTGTTATAAAAAAAATTTAAAAAAAATTCTCCAAAAATTAAAAAATGCTCTAAAAACTTAAAAAAATGCTCTAAAAAGTGAAAAAATGCTAAAAATTGAAAAAAATCTCTAAAAATATGCTCTTATGTTAAAATATGCTCTTAAACCTTAAATATGCTAAAATATGCTCTTAAGGCTAAAATATGCAAAAATATGCTCTAACAAATCGATGCCAGATGTCTTAAAATCTTCTGAAACGGATAAATACCTTACCCATTTATCAATACAACGCGCAGGAAAAAACATGATACTGCATATTTTTGGTTTCCCTGATGATAACAATACCACAAAATGTGGACTGTGATCCCTCCTTGAGCCTCTTAGAGCGCCACTTTACCACTATGATACCATCCAGGGAGTCTTGGATGGGGGACATTCCGGGTAGTGGAGCCACCATAAATTTTTACACAGATGGATCGAGGCTGCACGAACAAGTGGGCTTTGGAGTCTATTCGGAAGAGCTTGGATTGAGCCTGGCTCGAAGATTGCCAGATCAGTGCAGTGTTTACCAGGCAGAGATGCTGGCAATAAAGGAAGTGGCTGACTGTTTGAACTGCAATGTCTTGTCTACAACCGCAGTCAACACCTATACTGACAGTCAAGCCGCGGTAAAGTCCCTGGATTCAATGTTTCTGAAAAAAAAGATCTGCCCTTAACTGCCGCACGTCTTTAAATGAGATGGCCAAGCAGTTTAACATACGACTCATATGGGTCCCAGGGCACAGAGACATTCCAGGGAATTGCAAAGCCGATGAGCTTGCAAGACTAGGAACTACCTTACAGGTTCCAACAGAATTGGAATGTGTTGGTATGCCTCTAGAAACTTGCAAGCAAAACCTACGGCTTTGTTCTGCGACGGAGGCCAATCAATGATGGACAAATGGATGGACGTGTGAGACAACACGACTGATTTGGACTTCTCTTAATCAGGGGCGCACAAGTGAGCTGATATCGCTTCCAAGAGGAGAGATTTCGACGGTGGTTTCTATAATTACCGAACACTGTCTTATAGGGAAGCACGTAGAGCGGTTAAATGTGCCGTCGAATGACTTTTGCCGAAGTTGCATGGATGAAGAGGAGTTGGAAACTATCGAACACTTTATTTGCCATTGCCCGGCACTTTTTGGTCAGAGACTTGCTTCACTGGGATCTAGGGAGCTGTACGATATTTCTGATTTGTCGGATGTCAAAATTCAACATCTAAGGAGTTTCATAAGAAGCTCAAACTGGTTTAACGACAGGGACTAGTAGGGAAACCTATTACGGTCCCGTTGTATCACAATGGACCTCAGAGCCTACGTGTGTTGACGTAAAACATCAGCAGCCACTTACAACCTAACCTAGCTTTTGACGAAACTGGTTAATGTTGCATTGTTTAAGAAATACATCAATGCATTCATATTTAAACTCATACACCAATACTTTTATTTACTCTCTTTCTGCCGATCAGTGATTTAGAGTCTTTTGCTTTAAAAAGAATATTGCATTATATTTTTTCTGTAACAAAAGTCTCGGATTCTAAGAATTTTTTTTATAGAAAAATAGAGATTTGTTCTGTAGAAAAAGTCTCAGATTTTTTATAGTCTTAGATTTAAAGACATATATTTTATAGAACCTGTTTCAAATTTAGACTCTGAGACACTTTTTCTATTGAAAATGTCTCAGACACTGAGGTATATTTTCTATAGAAAAACATTTTCATCAGAAACTGTCCCAGACTTTGAGACATTTATACTACAGAAAAATTTTCAGATTCTGAGATATGTATTTCTGCAATAGAAAAGGTTTCGGATTAATTTCTTTATTATTCGTTGTTCTCTTTTTTCATTGCTTTTTCTAAAAGAACCTATTTTGCCCTACAAATCTTATGTTAATTTTATTGAAAATTAACCGTAACAGCAGGATTTTTATGTGGTTACGGTTAAATAGCGCGGTTAACCACGGTTACGGGTACGATTAAAACCGCATTGCAAACCCTAGTCCATAGAGTACTGATATACTCATCGTTTTTCTAGACCATTTCGTTAAGTACGTTTTTTATTGGCAAATGTGTTGAAAAACGGCAATTCTTAAATTACAATTTTAAAAAATTATTATTTTTCCGATTTTATGGATTTTTTGAAAGGTATAAATAAGTCTTACCTTTTAAACAACACAAAAATATTATAGGGTGGCCCAATAGCAAGTATCTTTTTTAAAATGCAATAAAATTAACAATAATAAACTTTTTTGGAATGTTATGGCTTTATTTGAAAGAGGAAATATTCCCATTTTTTACGGCAAACTACTTCATTAATGCGTCCCACAGTGTTGCGTCTTCACATAAAGAGTGGCCAAAAATAGGAGTTAAGTTAGAGCGTTGAAATTTGGAACACTTGTTAAGATCGATAAGATCAAGAAAAATTTTGAATTTGGTAAATATCCGCCCAAGGATTCGTAACCTTCCCATATATCCTGAAATTAAAATATGGCATTAAATGAAAACCAACACTTCAATTTTCATGTTATTCATTGTAGTTATTACCTATAATGCCATTAATTATTCTACTAAATTTTGTCCAATACTGAGCAAGGATACGCCTAGCTCAAAAATGTCGTTTTTAAAATAACGTTCAGAGAAAGGGTAAAAATTGAAGTTATTTCATGAAATTTTAAAATTCCAACTGTTATAATATGCAGGGGTAACTCATGAATAGTAGTGTCAGTAATAACGAAATCGTTATTAATAGATGACTTGAAAATTAAAAATACATAATAAAAAAAAGAAATGAATATAATTAAATCAAAACAACCAGCAAAATTAAAGGAAAAATAAAAGGTAAACAAAATTTCCAGCTTTCCCAGATACCATTTGTAAAACTAACACCACCTTTAAACGTCAAACAGAACTGACACATGGGTAGTCTTTATAAATATAAGTTTTTGATAATATGCCCAATGTATTTACAAAAATTTGTGCAATTTGGAACAAGGATACGCCCTCCTCGAAAATGTCCTTTTTTAAAAAAGTCAACAAAAATTGTAAAGTTCATATTCCCTCATGAATTATTGCATCCGCAACACTTAGAATATAGTATATATTCAATATACCTCAAATCTTAATCAAATGAAAACATTGAAGTAAGGATGTAATTCATAAATTAAAAATGTCCTTAAAAAATTAAAAAAAAAGTTTAAAAAATCCTTCGAACGTCATGAAATTCTGTTCTGATAATGTTGAAAATACCTTATTTTAGTATAATTGAAGCAAGGATTTTCCTTAACCTATTCTTAGGATATACTTACACCGAAAAAATTACCCAGTTAGATAGTTACGAAAATTCCCAGTTGATTTAAAATAAATTTAGAATAACTGGGGTAGTTTAAAACAACTAGATTTTTAGTTTAAAAAAACAGTCTCTCGTTACCCTGTAAAAAAAAAGTTGCTACAAACTTCAAAAATGAACATAATTTTATAAAAACAAAAAGGATTTAAGAAAAAAGATTTTTATGTTGTGCCCTGGTAAGTCTTTATTAGCTAATTTGGATTCTTTTTTAAGTAAGAAAATAACTAATATTAATTTTTCAGATAGAGATATAAGATGTTTGTGGATTTGCAGCATGTAAAGAAGCTAAGAATAAGTTAATGCTCTGACAAAAATGCAAAAACAAAACGGATAAGAAATCTTCCAATAATGTAATTTATATAAAAATTATTATTTTCAAATAAAATATTAGTAATAAAAATAAAAAAAATCTTTCATTAAATGGAAGCATCAAACCAAAAATGTGCAGTCCCAAATGACCATTTATATTTTGTTCCCAGTTACTACCTACTATTTTGAACAATTTTCAAATTTCAATTATTATTTGGTTTCCAGGATCTGGGCATTCAGTTGAATTTTAAATTTTTGAAAAAATTAGTTATCATCAACCAAGTCAAACAACTGAGGCCCAGTTAGGTGTATTTTAACTGGGACTTAGTTGATTTTTTAGTAGCCAGTAACTGGGAAATTTTTTGGGTGTAGCCAATAAATATCCTTTTTATAAAGACTTGAGAAAATTCAGGGAAATCCTTTGACCTTAAAACTATCAATAATTCACACACTTTTTGCAAGTAGTATTTACAATACGTTTAATATTGTTTTAGGTTTGAGCAGGGATATGCTTATCCCAAAAAGACATTTATAAAATAAGCAAATAAAAATATATTACAACGTACTTTCTCAACAAAATCTTACTAAATAAAAGTCTGCATCTGTTATTGTGCAACTTGTGTCTAGCCAAGCATCTAATTTGTGTCTGGCCTGGATTACAAATAATGGTTCTTGGACAAATTTAAATAAAATTTAACCGACCGATTCATTTTGCATTCCCATTAATTATATGTGTTCCATAACTATTTTTCGCAAAACATTTTAAATTATCAAGGAAAACTACTGCATCTTGGTGTTTTCGTTAAAAAAATTCCAAATTTATATTCGGGTTCCCAAAAAAAAAATTGATTAAAAAAAGTGGAAAAACGTGGACGAGTTCTTTTGTTATTTTTAATCTACATACTTATACCAATATTTTCTGCAAGGAACTAAGCGCGCCAATGAGGGCCACAAAAGTAGCTGACTATCAAATATGAAATTTGCAAAATAAATTAGTATTTTCTTTGGAACTCACTTTATAACAGCGTTACTTGCCATATGTTTAAGCCAAATGGTCACCCTACTTATGGTCACCCCTTTTTAAAGCTGTGTTTTATATCGGAGTAATTGACACCTAGGCGGCGCCTTTGTTATTATATATTTTCTTTTGTTTTTTAATTCTAAGTTTAACGAATGCCATTGAACAATAATTTAGCTTTATCGTTGTAATTTTTTCGATACCTTAAGTTGTAATTTTTGTTCGCGCTCTACAAATTGTTTTTTTGTAAAATTTAAATTGTAAATTTTATTGGATATACCTTGTAATAAAACAGGAAAGTATTTATTACTTCACCAAATTTACTTGAAACAAGTAAGAGCGTTAAATTCGGCTGTGCCGAATCTTGTATACCCTCCAACATGCAAAAAAATAAAAAAAAAAACAGGTGCGTTTTTTTTTTGGGGGGGTCAGGGGTTCGCTTGTAGTTATTGAGGGGGTGCAAAATTTCCCTCGAATTTGTGTTTAAAAATTCATTCTTATGCTTTTTGCACTAAAGAAATACAAGATTATCATTATTTTAAAAAAAATGTTTTTTTCCACGTCCATAAAAGGGGGGCGGGCCGAAAAAACGACATTTTCTAATTCTGTGGGTCCAAATGCAGGACTTTTAACTTTTTGTGGCATAAAAATTTTGCATTTGCTAAACAAAAACACAAAAAATCATGTAAAAATATGGTATTTTTCAGAGGTTGGTTTAGTTCTTCAAGGGGGAACTTTTTTGCCCCTGGTCCGATTTTGCTCATTTACGAACTTAACCTGCCTATGAACATAAGACATATTCGTGCCAAATGTCGGGAGTCTAGCTCTTTTATTTTGGACTGCATCGTGTTAACTACAGACGGACAGACGGACAGACGGACGGACGGACGGACGGACAGACGGACGGACGGACATCGCTAGAATGTCTTAGAATCGATCACTGATCATAAATATATATACTTTATGGGGTCCTAGACCGATATTTTGATGCGTTACACACGGAATGACAAAGTGAGTATACCCTCATACTGTAGTTGGAGGGTATAAAAACAATCATTTGTGTTTTTTATTTGGTTTTATTTCTCTTTTTGTTCCAGCTGCAAGCCAGGTATACATCCATTGCCAACCCCCACTTTGTTGTTGCTTTTTATAAGGATTCACTTGGAATTTTTTATTGGTCCTTCGAACCGGATTGCAGTGGAACCGTTTGTTGTTGGAAAACCATTAAATAAGGTGAAGTACCTTTCCGTTTATTTTCGAAAAAAATCCTCATATTTTCCATTAAAATTTTTTTATTTAATAAAAAATTTTAAGGAAATATTTTTTGGATGTAAAAAGGAGTAAAAAATACTCCTATATATAAAAGAAATAAAAAGTAGTGCAAAAAGACATAAATTAATTACTTTAGAGCCACCCTGTTTTTACTCCGAATTTTAAATACAACTCTGAGTTTTTTGTTGATCTGGCAACACCATACGATCATCTGTTCATTTGATCATCTGTTGCTGCCACATTAATTTTTCGTTTGTTTACTTTTTAATTCTTTTTTTTTGTGTGAATTTATTAAAATTTAATTGTGATTTTTTTAAATTAAATTCGATAAAAAATATAAAAATATTCAAGGAAAAATATTTGTGAGTGGGTGGAAATAATTTAAAAGTGGGAAAAGTACCAAATACAACGAATAAAAGTGGTAGAACAATTGATAAAAAACCCACTGAGATTCTGTGTATATTTCGATACAGTGAAGGGCAAAAGTGGTCATATATTTTTTTTTATTTTTTAATTTTTTTTTCAATAAAAATATTTTTTATTTTGCCTTTTAGTAATATCTGGTGAGTGTTTGGTATTTTAAAGTGTTTTTTAGATTTTTTGTTGGAAAAAATAAAATTTTTGGAGATTCTTTTTTGGATTTTTAAATCGTTTTTCGACTTTTGTACAAACTTTTTGTTAGAAAAGGGTATATTTTGTTGATTTGCAATCAATACTTGTTGAACGAGAAATAGTTTTCGCTATTTTTTGTGATTTTAAATTCAGATTTTGTCAACTTTTCTTGGTTTTTGAAGACTTTTTGTGCTGTTAACGTATTTTTGGATTACCAAGCAACGTTTTTTGTTGGAAAAAGGATTCTTATTGATTTTTAATCAATATTTTTTGGAATTTTAATCGTTTTTACTGGCTGTGTTTGATTTTTGAAGTAAATTTTTGTGATTTTTCTTGTTTAAAGAAGATTTGTTGGTACTTTTTAACGGCTTTCAAATTTTAAAACAACTTTTTGTTGAATAAAAGGTTTTTGTTAAATAACAATCTATATTTTTCTAGAAAATTCGGTTTATTTTCGTGCTTTCATCAGTTTCCATTGAATTTATTTGTAAATTTTTTAAATTTTATTCGGGAAATTTTCATTTTGTTTGAAAAAAAAAATGGTGAAATCTGGTCTTTTGAAAAAGTTTGAAAAGCTGGCTGCTCTTTTTATGGAGTTTGAGGATGACTACACTAACGCCCGCCCTGCCAACCAGACGTCTTTCGCTATTGACGTTGAAAAGGAGGAATTTAAAGTGTTGTGGGAAAAAGTAAGGGTGTCTTACGAGACTTTTGTGACCTCAAATGAGGGTAAAGATTCTGAAGCGAATTGCCAGGCAGCAAAGCTGATGTTTAAGGAATGTAGACTGGCGTACATTACCTGTGCTGCACAAATGGGAGAACAACTTCAGAGTTTTATAAGCAAGCCAATGCTTTCTTCTACTCATTGTGGTGGAAATTCAACTGGGGTAACTCTGCCTGTTGAAAATCGTCCACCTAGTCATCAGATGAAGTTGCCACCGTGTACTACGGAAGTTTTTCATGGTGATTACCAATCTTGGCCCACTTTTAGGGATATGTTTTCTGCAGTCTATCTTAAGGCAAACGGTTTGTCGGACGTCGAAAGACTGTTTTATCTTCGACAAAATACCAGAGACGAAGCCTTAGAGATTGTAAAGAAATCTCCTCTTACTAATGAGGGTTTTGAGACTGCTTGGAAAAACTTAAGGGAAAGGTACGAAAATAAACGCATATTAGTCAACATTCAACTGAAAATTTTGTTTAATTTAATTGAAGTCAAATCGGAGTCAGCTAGTGAAATAAAACGGTTGCAAAGAGATATCAATAATTGCATTTCGGCACTTCATACACATGAAATTGATATCGAAAATTGGGATCCTATTTTTGTTTTTCTTTGTTCGATAAAATTGCCCGACTTAACTTTGTCATTGTGGGAACAATCGATCAGAGATAAAACAGAGATTCCAAAGTGGAACGAAATGGATGATTTTCTCACTTCTCGTTTTCAGTCTTTGGAAACCGTATCCGGAATCCGCTCAAACCCGACCAGGCATTCTGAAAAGTCTGCCACGAATAAAAATTCTCATTCGGGGAATAATTTTCATTCGGGTAATAATTCTTATTCGGGGAATACTTCGTTTTCAGGTAATAATTCTTTTTCAAAGAAAAAAGTGAGGACTTATCAGGCAAAAGTCACAAGGAAATCATGCCCAACTTGTTCTAAGGACCATTTAGTAAGATTTTGTCCCAAATTTCAGAAAATGTCACCGGAGGAGAGATCTGTGATTGTAAAAAGAAACAAACTGTGCCTGAACTGTTTGAGTGAAGGCCACAAATTAAGTTCCTGCCAAAGCAATTTTAGTTGTTAGGTGTGCAAATTGAAGAACCATACGTTGTTGCATAAGAAGGTTGAGGACAACACCACGGCTGATACGGGACCAAGTACGAGGCAAGCGGCTGAACAGGGTACATCGGTTCAGAATTGTTTTGCGGCGACTTCAAGGCAGATTCTTTTGGGGACTGCTGTCGTAAATATAGAGTGTCGCGGCGAAGTTTTTTCGGCCAGGGCGCTTATTGATTCGGCTTCTCAGTCAACTTTTGTTTCGGAAAAGTTTCAAAGGAAACTTCGTTTGCCGGTTAGGGGTATAAATGCTCAAGTTTCTGGATTGAACAATGCTTTGGCAGGATCGGTACAAAAACTCTGTTCGTTTGTTTTGAGCTCTCCTGTGAATAGTCAATTTAAAATCAAGGTGGATGGTTTGATTCTACCTAAATTGACTGGAAATTTGCCGTGTGAATCGATAGATATTTCGCGTTCGTCATCGTTGTTTAGTTTGAAACTAGCTGACCCCAATTTCTCGAAAAGTGGTCAGGTTGACCTCTTGATTGGTGCGGATATTTATCCAAATATCATGCGAGAAGGGGTCAGGCGAAATATTGTTGGGAATTTAATGGCCCAGGAAACCATTTTTGGATGGATTTTGACGGGGTCAATTCCTGACACAGTACAAGGGGCTTTCACAACTTGTGTGTCGTTTTATACGGAAATCGGTCTGGACAAGCAGTTGGAAAAATTTTGGACATTGGAAGAACCCCCAAAGGCCTCAGAATCTTCGCCGGAAGATGAATATTGTGAAGATCACTTCCAAAGGACGACAAAGCGAGATTCTCATGGGCGGTATATTGTTTCATTGCCTATTAAACCGCAATATTTGGTTGATAGTGGCTTAGGTTGTTCGCGTGAGAAGGCTCGGCGGCAGTTTTTGAGAAATGAGGTATCTCTTCTCAAAAATCCGACATTGAAGACGGTGTACGACAATGTTCTTTCGGAATATGAGGTTTTGGACCATATGGCTCGAGTACAGCATGATGATTCGGACTTATTGGGGTCATTTCATTTGCCACATCATGCTGTGTTCAAGCCTGAAAGTTCATCCACGAAGGTTAGAGTGGTTTTTAACGCCTCAAGTCGTACGTCTTCGGGCCTAAGTCTAAACGATATTTTGTTCACGGGGCCTGTCCTACAAAATGATTTAATGTTGCTGATAATTCGATGGCGTTTTTACCGATACGTTTTTAATGGCGACATTGAGAAAATGTATCGTCAAATTCTTTTGGACCCAAAAGAAACTAAATTTCAGCGAATTGTTTTTCGTGAAAACCCGAATGATGAGTTAAAGGATTTCGAGTTGAAGACAGTCACTTTCGGGGTGAATTGCGCTCCGTATTTGGCTATAAGGACACTACATCAGTTGGCCTCCGATGTGGAGGAAAAATGGCCTCTTGCTTCAAAGATTTTACGTCGCATGATGTATGTGGACGATGCTTTGGCAGGGGCTCATGATGTTTCTTTGGCGATTGCGGCAAGGGACCAACTGATGTTAGCACTAACATCGGCTGGATTTTCAATGAGGAAATGGACCTCAAATGATGAAAGAATTTTACACGGTTTACCGGCTGATCACCTTTTAAGTGAAAACTTTTTGGAAATCGATGATGATAGCACTACAAAAACATTGGGTATTAGGTGGAACGCAAAATCGGATCGATTTTATTTTGCTACTTCGCCAATTCCTTTTAAGGAAAATTTTACAAAGCGAGAGGTTTTGTCCATCATCGCTAAACTTTTTGATCCCGCTGGTTGGCTAGGCCCAATAGTCATTATTGCTAAATTGTTGATGCAACAGATTTGGAGCGAGAAGACTGATTGGGACGATTTTTTAACTGAGGAAAGTTCGAAAAAATGGAAACAATTTATCGATGACTATGGGGCCATTGATAAAATTACCATTTCTCGCTGGGTTGGATTTGAACCGTCAGCCTATTTAGAGATTCACGGCTTTTTTGACGCCTCTGAAAAGGTATATGGCGCTTGCGTGTATGTTCGCCTTCAGAATGATACCGGCGCTATTCAATCTCATTTGTTGTTGGCGAAGTCAAGGGTAGCGCCTCTAAAAACAATTTCTCTACCTCGATTGGAACTGTGTGGGGCTGCTCTTTTAGCAGATTTAATTGATACGGTCAGAAAAGACTTCAAATTTGATGAAACCCGAACCAAGGTTTTTACATGGAGCGATTCGATGATCGTTTTGGCTTGGCTCCAGAAACCGACCAATACATGAACAACTTTCCCTTTTCGGCCTACTAGATATTACAGCTTTCTTTATATTGATATTTGTCGCACGAATTATGCGTGTGCAGATCCTATTCGTAGGATGTGTACTGATTTTAACTCGTTATACAGGTTTGTTGACTTTTCGGAGAATTATGCTCTTGTGAAATCAACTATTTTGACATATTTGAATAGATTGCGTGACGATGATTATTTTAATTTCTTTGAACGTTTATAGTTAATTTAGGATTATTAATACTAAATTATCTGTAGAAATTTTGTAGTTGTAGTAATTGTATATAAATGTATTTAGTGTCCATATAATAAACCGACTGATGACTAAGAGTTTGTAGTTGGTTTATTACTATCCTTACTTATCCAGCCTAATCCGCTATGGTTCGGACCATGGTGTGTACGTGTTCCCCCGTCATGGGAACGAGCCCTCTCGGTCGGTTGGGGCGGGTAAGTGTGAGGTGGGACCATTCGTAAAGAAAAAAAAAAATAAAAAAAAAAAAAAAAAAAAACTTTCGTTGCGAATAGGGTTTCAAAAATTGTTGATAAAACTGACAAATATTGCTGGAGACACGTTTGCTCTAAGGACAACCCAGCTGATTTAATAAGTCGAGGGGTTCGTCCGCAGGATTTAGTCAATAATCCTCTCTGGTGGCATGGTCCACCATGGATCTGTGGTTCAACGGACCGTTGGCATTCTTCGTCTGCCAAAGAGTTTGGAACTAGAGAAGAAGAACGTAGACATCAGGCCTTTTTTGTCTATTTTAAGTCATTTTATGATTTGCTAAAAGACTTTTCTTCTTACTCAAGAGCTTTGTGTGTTTTGGCTTTGGTGGTTAGAGGTTGGAAATTAATTCTTAAAAAGGAGATTAGTTTTTCGACGCCTGAAGTCACTCCAGCTGAAATTCAGTCAGTAAAGGAGAAACTGATAATAGTATCACAAAAAGCGTTTTTTGCGAGTGAATACTATAAGTTGTCAAACGATGAACCTATTTCGGAAGGTAAATTGTTAAATTTAAATCCCTTTTTGGACGATTAGGGCATTATTCGTGTTGGCGGCCGGTTGGCTAACGCACCTGATTTAACATACAACGAAAAGTTTCCTATCGTTTTACACTCTGGTTGCGAATTTTCCCTTCTTTTTGTTACTTATCTTCACAAGATTACGTTGCATGGAGGAAATCAGTTGACGTTAAGGGTCCTAAGAACGGAATTTTATATTCCACATGCCAAAAATCTTATAAAGAGAGTAATAGGCCGTTGCAAAATCTGTACAATACAGAAAAAGGCAACTCAAAGTCAGATTATGGCAGCCCTCCCAACATCTAGAACGGTAATTTCACGTCCGTTTACTACCACTGGGGTAGATTTTGCTGGTCCTTTTGATATTCGAAATTACACAGGTCGAGCATGTTTAGTAACAAAGGGCTATGTTTGCTTATTTGTTTGTTTCGCAACCAAGGCGATTCACTTGGAAGCGGTGAGTAATTTATCTACTCCAGCGTTTTTGGCCGCTTTTTCAAGACGTGGGTATCCGACAGAGATGTATTCGGATAATGGCACAAATTTCGTTGGTGCCTCCAAAGTTTTGAAGACAGAATTTAGAGATTTTCTTCGTTGCTCAAATTCTGCAGTAAATTCTGAATATGGACCACAGGGCCTTAATTGGCATTTTAACCCGGCCAGTGCGCCTCATATGGGAGGCCTATGGTAAGCGGGTGTAAAAAGATTCAAGCACCATTTTCGTAGAATAGCATTTAGCTTAAAATACACTTTTGAGGAGTTTTCGACCCTGTTGGCTCGCATTGAGGCTTGCCTAAATTTAAGACCTTTGTGTCCTTTGACTGAAAATGTTGATTGTTTGGACATTTTAACTCCTGGTCATTTTCTTATTGGCGGCCCACTTTTAGCTCCACCTGAAGTTGAAATTTCGGAAGCCCCGATTTCCATTACTAATCGATGGCAGCGGGTAAAGGCTTTAAATCACCGTTTGTGTGTCAGGTGGAAAGATGATTGTCTGAAAGATCTTCAAAAACGAAATAAATGGAAATTTATGCAGAAAGATCTTGAAATCGGTGATATGGTGGTTATTCGTGAAGACAACTTACCGACTAATGAATGGCGATTAGGTCGGGTAGTTAAAAGTCACATGGGTAAAGATGGTCACGTCAGAGTTGTAGAGTTAAAAACAACGCGTGGCTTAGTTACAAGACCAGTTGTGAAGCTTGTAGTTCTTCCAACCTGTTAGTCTTTTTGTTTTTTACTACTTAAATTTTCTTTTTAGCATCATGGTCTCGTCGAAAAAATATGCTGAAGGTCGTTGTACCACCGCTAAAATGATTTGTCGGGTCTGTTTGAAAGACCACCCCTTACGCTTTTGTAAGAAGTTCCTGCAGGTGGATTACAAGGAGAGGATGCATTTGGTATCCGTTTACAAATATTGTGCTGGTTGTTTGAGCCACGACCATACCTGGCGTACTTGTGAGAGTACGGGAAAATGCAAACGCTGCGGTGATATGCATCATACGCTTTTATACAAACCGGGCAAAAGACCTCGTTCGTCTGCCCCGAAGAAGGAGAAGACAGTAAAGCGTTGCCAACGGGGACCTAGTTCGTCGACCCGCCCAAAGAGTAGTGGACCTCGTTCGTCCCAAGACTCAGCCAGGGGACCTCGTTCGTCCAATGGTCAAGAGAGCGAAAGACCAAGTTCGTCGAAAGCTCTTGTTCCTCATCATTCGAAGAACAGCTCAAACACACGGCACAAAAGTTCCAGCATTAAAAATAGAACCCACAATAACGTTTCGGCCCTTGCTACCTACCACATCAGTGAAACTATTTTATTAAAACCGACAGCGATGATAAAGATAGTTTGCAAGGATCGTTTTATTTTGGTAAGAGCGTTAATTGACCCTGGTTCTGATTGCTCAATCGTATCGGAAGAGGTAGCTCGCCGGCTTGGTGCCAAGAAAATTGTGGTAGCGTCGGGGGAGAGGTGTTTACTCACCATAAAGGGGAACCATGGTATCAGCGAGACGATTGAGGCCTATGCTGAAGTTAGACGGCGTTACAGCGTGACGACTCCATCGAAGAAGATCGACGCAAGGATAGTAGATGAGTTTCCCGGTCTACAGTTGGCGGATCCACAATTCCATGTTCCCTCTCCTGTAAGTGTGGTTCTTGGCGGTGATGTTTACGCGAGGATAATGAGAAATGGTGTCTCTGGTGGCTCTTTTGGCAAGCCCTTAGCCCAATTTACCATTTTTGGCTACATCATATCTTGGTCCTGTTCTCCATAATAATTACATCTTTTTTTTTTCCCCCCTAACATATTTGGGTTTTTTGCCTACTAAACAGCTGGTAGCTGTTGGATTTTGAAGTTTGCTGCTGGCGGTTTAACTTCTTATTGTTATAAATTTTTATTAATATATTATTTTTATTTTATTTTTTTCTGTTTTAAATAAAATGGAGTTTTTTGAACCGATAATTTGGAGTTCTGGTTCTTTTTCTCTTCTTTTATTTTTTATTTTTGTCTCCTAGGTACTCCCTGTACTGGTATTTTGTTGCAGTACTGCAAGGCGGCCGGGATGTTTAAGCCAAATGGTCACCCTACTTATGGTCACCCCTTTTTTAAAGCTGTGTTTAATATCGGAGTAATTGACACCTAGGCGGCGCCTTTGTTATTATATATTTTCTTTTGTTTTTTAATTCGAATGCCATTGAACAATAATTTAGCTTTATCGTTGAAATTTTTTCGATACCTAAAGTTGTAATTTTTGTTCGCGCTCTACAAATTGTTTTTTTGTAAAATTTAAATTGTAAATTTTATTGGATATACCTTGTAATAAAACAGGAAAGTATTTATTACTTCACCAAATTTACTTGAAAAAACAATCATTTGTGTTTTTTATTTGGTTTTATTTCTCTTTTGGTTCCAGCTGCAAGCCAGGCATACATCCATTGCCAACCCCCACTTTGTTGTTGCTTTTTATAAGGATTCACTTGGAATTTTTTACCATATGATTAACTTATGTCAACCAAAACAGCATTATCATACAAGCAACATATCTAACTTACAACTTCATTACCAATAAGGTCGAATTTTAAAATACAGCTAAAGAAACCATTATTTTTTGACCTCCAATACTTTTGACTACCAATTTATTTGTGAACAATAAAAAAATATTTTGTTTATTGATTTTAAAACATCTACCCCAGCAAAACTTTTCGGAGTCATTCAAAAATAACTAGTTCTAGAAGTTCTTCAAAGCTTGTCACGATAGGTTCTCAAAGAGCATCCTGGAACTAGTGATGTCACAACTAGTTCTAGAAGTGATCCAAAAGGGTAATATTTTGATTCCAAAGAGCTTTTTTGGAGTAGTTTGGGAACTAGTGATTTGGAACTAGTCGTACATGACTTCTGCACCACTTCCATGAAACAAATACTGGTTCTCAAATAACATCTTATTGTTAGAAGCTGTTTCAAAAACTTAAAATTTTTTTTAAAAAAGAAAAAAATATATATTTGATTTCGCATTTCTCTGTTGCATCTTCTATTTGGAAGAGTCAAACCTTTTGAAATATGTACAGAGAGGCTAAAAATATTATTAAGTATTGGGTAATTTGTTTGGTATTATTTAGTATTGGGGCATTAAAGCAAATAGGTTTTTATAGATCCATTCAATTACCTTACTACAATCTGCAATAAACTACTTTATTTACTAAAGTCTGGAATTTTTTATTACATAAAGTAAACAAAACTTTCCAATTGTAGCAAAAATAGTAAGCAATTTGAGTAATCCAACTAAGCATATAATCGTATATTTTTTCGTCCCTACAATATTTTTTTTTTTTTTCAAAAATCCCTTATTCTTCTTCTAGATAATTTCCAATTGCATTAATGACTAAAAAACAAAAAATACTACTAATTTTGTTCAGTAAAGTGCTGATATTTCGTTATATTTCCAACAAAAAATATTTCAAAAATGTTTTTTTTTTGCAAAAAAATGTACAAAATGTTCCTAGGCTGCTTCCCTAGAACTAGTTCTGATGGTGACAATTTCAAACAAAAATCATGGGTTAAAGAATGGGATAAAGAATTGGTTCTAGAATGACTTAAAGAACCGTTCCATACATGGGTTCCTAGACTACTTTCCTAGAACTAGTTCTGATGGTCACAATCCTACCTAACCTAGCACTAGTTCTGGAAGTCATGCAAGTTTTGGTGGGTACTTAAGTGCAAAGTAATGGGATATCAAAATAAAAAAATATTTCTTTGTTTACAAAAAAGTTGGTGGTCAAAAGTGTTGGAGCCCAAAAAATAGGTACTGGTGTCTCCAACTTTGTTGATTGACTTTTAGTATTTTTGTGGGTCGTTTAAAAAATTATTTGACAACACAATAGAAACTTTTAGAGTATTACATCCTAGCACGAATCTGTCATCAGAAAAGTTGTATCAAATAGCCTTCTCGAGATATAGGCATTTTAAAATTTTGTGGACCAAGCCTTCAAAACCAACAATTCTTTTAATATTGGAAAAGTGTATGTTAAAGGAATAAATTTTTTTTATTCAAATTTCTTATCAAAAATCCTAACATATCCAAGAAATCCGGGCTCGATACGATCAGGGATACCATCAGGTAATGTCAAGGAAGTTGACAACGTCCTTTTTGGAGTAAGTATCCAAATTTTGCAAGAAATTTCCTGTTCAAACCACCCAGGCAGAAAAATACGAACGGGAAAGCGCTGGCAAAGTACCTTTTATGGTCGCTTGTGTGCTGGGAAAGCATCACAGTTCAGTACTCCCCCAGCGCACAGTGGGTTGAAGGATAGGCAAAACGGGGATTAATTCAGGGATGCCGTAATTTTAAAATATTATAATTTTTTATTGATGAATACTTATTAATCAACAAAAAACTACTATTTTGAAAAATAAAAATATGGAAAAAAAAATTTTTTAACCTGCTAGGCACTTTTTCGATTTTTGGAAAAACTTATGTTGAGTCACAATTTTTGCTGTAACTTTGGAAGCAAAAGAGATAAATTAATGAATCAAATTTCAAATTAAAGAATATTTAATGCGTTTTTATTAAATTTAAAAAAAATATATATACGCATTTTTATTAGAATAAATTTTTTATAAAATTTTATTTTTGTAGTTCATTAAATTAAAAAAATTTTAAATTTTCTTCAAAAAAGGAATCACAATTTTTTTTATTTAAAAATCGTATAAATACAAAAAATTTTACATTTTCAAATCAAAACTTGATTCATATATTTTAAATACAATATTTTTTATTTAAAAATCAAAACTAATGCAAAAAAAACCAAAATGTTCGATAAAAAAATATTGGTTCATAAATTTTGTTGTAACTTTAAAATTAAAATCGATAACTTAATAAATTAAAATTCAAATTTAATTATACTATAACCACAGAAAAAAATGTTGAGTAAATTTTTAAGAGTATTAATTGATAATAACTCAATTTTTCACCAGTAAACCATTTAAAAGTGTTGAGTAAATAGTTAATAAAATTTATCGAAAAATTTGAGCAAATCAATAAAAAAACTACTAAATTTTTATTAAATTATTTACTCATTTTTTTTTAATTTTTGAGTAAATTTATAATTACTCAATTAAAAAATTATAATTTTTGTTTTAAGTTTTAACAATTCATTACTCGAGTTGTTTTCTAACATATTTTTTGTATGCACTAATTATACCTAGTAAATAATTAAGAAAAGCTTTATATTATATTCTTACAGTAAAAATACTAAATTGGGTTATTCGCTACAAGTTAACCTAATTAAGGTTTGTTTGATATATGAGGCATTCCACTATATACAATAAAGTGGACTGAAAATCCATTATGACAAATTTTAAAATTTGCAGCTGTTAAGATATTTTAAGTGTTTTGCACTTTAAAAACTTTTAATGCTCCATTTGTAATATAAATAAATAATGCTGTTTTTTATACCGCGATCATGGCAAAAATATTAACCAGATATCACTGAAACTTAACATATTTACTTCTAGTTATCTTAAGCAGTTTGGTAATGCATTTGAGCGACATCGGTGTTGCGGTTTAAAAGTTATGAACGAAAATGTAAGGACACCTCGAAAATTTTGGTACATTCCACATAACCTAAAAATACTAAATGCTTTAATTTGGTTGCTGGCTGAGAAATATGAACAAAATTTGATACCGAATGTAATTTAAACATTTAAAAAATTTCGCGATTTTTTTTTTCAAAAACTGCATGGGATATGTACTTTTTAGAATTTTAAGCAAAAACATTACCAATTTCGATAAAAAGTAACTTTACACCCCACTCTAATATATATGATCATTAAAATTATTTGTTATTTTAATTAAATTACACATTTACAATAAATAGCAATAAACAAAAACGGTAAACAACATAAAGACAATAGAAAAACTAAAACAAAACACAAGTATAATTTTTTTACACTGGAGAAGTTTTTTTTTTTTTTTTTTTTTTTTTTTAAAAAAAAGAAACAACACTCAGGCAATGCTGCCTATCAATTACTACTGTAACCGTGATGTTTCTTTCGGAAAGGGGATAGAAGAGAGATGAAAGATTTGAAAGATAGAAGGGCTTCAGTATGGCAACACTATAATTGCGCGTGTTGATAATTTTGAGTACAGTTGTTGCATCGCCATCTGTTATTGATCTGGCGAATTATTTTTGAAGCTGTGTTTAATAGCCATTATTTTATTATTTTACTTCGTTGACGTTTTTTAGTGCTATTTATCAACGAAGGAGGGCTCTTGTATTTTTCGTATTGGCAAGTCTTGGCATTGGTTCTTTCATGGATTTTAAAGCAAAAATCCTATATTTTATCACTATGTTCTCAGATACGCCCGAGCTCATCAGAGTAGCAACCAAAACTCAACATATATGTAAAAAATACCCTATTTTTAGGATATTTTTTAAAAAATTATTAAAACAATTTTTTCAACATTTATCTTAACAACCGATTGTCAATAATATAGTTAAATACCTTTAGTTTGTGAATCCATTTTACAAAAATTTTTATTTTTAATTGAAAACAAAAAAAAATCACTTGAAATATCTCGTTTTTAACTTTTTACCACTGTACACAAAATTAATTAAAATTATTAAACTTTGAGAGAGCATAGCAAAAAAAGTAAACAACTTAGAACACGAATTTTGACAGTTATTGATGGAGAATTTTATCCTCTTTAAACCCAAAAAAAATATATTACAATATACCAACTTCAAATTTTGAATTAATCCTCAGTTTTGATAGTGTTCAACCCAATGTGCAGCGTCCAAAATGATAACCACGGTAAACGGTATGCCGTTGCGAAAACGAAAAATATGGTACTATTATAGCACTTTTAGAACAAAAAAAAATGGGACGTATCAAAATTGTATAAGTCCATAAGACACAACTTTTGTTGGTGTTTATTTGAATAAAGAAATTTATTAAATTAGGATAAAAAATTTATTAGGATAAAAAAATGTTGACAAACTTTGAAATATTTTCAAAGTCCCGGAAAAAATTTGTTTGCAGTTTTCTTTGCGTTTTGGAATAAAAAATTTATTAAAAATGCTTCTAGGAAATTTTTTGGAAAAGTCCCGAAAAAAGTGGTGTATTGAACCGAATCGGGTAGTGTTCCAAAGGGATAGTCCCAGTGACATTTCACATGTGATGTATCCGGAGTTTAAGACACTTCCTCACGAAAGAAATAGGTGTTTTTATATAAAAGGTGTCAAGTTTGTAATATGTAGGTGTCAAGACTGCCTCGTGAAATAAACTGTTCCTTTTACACTTTCAATTTTAATGTTTATAATTTATTTAATTATATATGAATGAAAAACAATTTAAAAGTGTTTAATAGATAAATAAAAATGAATTAAGAAAAATACATATTAAATGATAAATCACTGTGATGCGCGAACGTCTTTAGTTGTTTGCTGTCAATCAAGTACTGTCGTCTCTTATAGCTCGGCCTTTCCTGACGGTTCGTCATCTGAGGAGTCCTCGGTGTCGTTCTTGTTGGTTTCATCAGCGTCTAATTTAGGAAGACCACACCATGGTTTGATATGGTCACTGGCAAATATGTTAACGTATCGACGACGATTTTTAGGAACGTCTGGGAGATCCTCCACTACATAACGGTCATTTTCTAATACCTTCGTGATCATATAGGGACCTTTATATCGCGGCTCTAATTTGTGAGAAGTACCTGTAGCACCCGGAACATGATCAATGACAACTAAGTCATCTTTATAATATTGTGGTGGAGCCTGATGTTTCTTGTCAAATCTTTCTTTCCACTTACGCTTTTCGTCGTTGATATTTTGTGCTGCTTTCTGATGGCGTAGTTCGTATTGATGATGGTCATCGGTTTCTTCATCATGAAGAGCTTGTATAATTCGGTTTGAACTTACATCTCGAGGGTTGTAGTTGAAAACTAGTTCATTCGGACTAAACTTGGTAGTTGAATTCTCTTGTGAGTTTATGGACCACTGGATATCTGGGAGTGATTGATCCCAGTCTGTGCTGTTTCCAGCCGTACATTTCAGTGATGATAAAAGAGTTTTATTTACCCGTTCCGCCTGGCCATTTGCACGCGGCGTGCGCACTGCGGTTAGGATATGTTGTATACCGTAATGGGTTACGAATTCCTCAAAGTCCTTGGATGTGAAGGCCGTACCTCGATCGGTTACAACACACATTGGCTGCCCGAAGGTAGTCATCAATTCTCTAATTGCGTTTAGTGCCGGTTTGGTTTTGGTGTTTCGCAATGCTTTCAGAATTGTGTATTTGCTGAAAGAACAAACTAAAACGATTATATACAAATTTCCAGACTTACTTTTTGGAAAAGGCCCCAGATGATCTATGTGAACCTTTCTAAACGGGATCGGTAATATTTCCATAACGTGTAGTTGGGCTTCTGGCTTACCACCTTTGACTTTATTTAAACAACAATCAGGACAAGCTTGTATATAGGATTTTATGTATCGCCGCATACGTGGGAACCAAAAGTTCTTTGAGATTCTCTCTACGGTCTTCTCGACACCAAAATGTCCAACTTCATCATGGCATGACCTGGTGATTCGCCAACGTATAGCCTCGGGAATGTATAACTTGCGGTCATCTTTAACTTTACGGAAAAGTCTGTTGCTATGTATAACGTAGTCTTGTTTGACTTGCTTTTCGTTCTTGGTATCGTTGCCTTTAAGAACATCTACTATGGTTTTTAATTTCGGATCTTGTAACTGCATGGACATTATCCAGTCGGAGTCAAAATTATATAAAACGTAATCGGCCACCGTTGTAGTCTCTGAGGGTGGTAAAGTAGGACTGCGACTCATGCCATCAACGTGAGACATTTGACTTCCCGCTCGGTGAATACACTGGTAATCAAATTCCTGCAATTTCAGTAGCCATCTTGCTATACGTGGTGGTAAAGGATTAGTAGCCTTAGTCGTAACGACGGCATTACAATCTGTGACGATAGTAAAGTTCCTACCAAGTACATACATTCTGAATCGTTGTAACGTTTCTACAATTGCTAAAACTTCCAATTCATGGCTTGCATATTTACGTTCTGCTTCTGATGTCTGACGACTATAGAAAAATACTGGTTTCAAATCTTCGCCGTCACGTTGAAATAATACCCCCGAAAGTCCCATTGAACTGGCATCGGTATGCACCTCATGTTGCTTATTAGGATCATATAACGTTAATATCGGTTTTTCAGTAATGACTGATTTTAGTTTTCCGAACGAATCTTTTTGTTCCTTGTCCCACATAAATTTTGAATCCTTCTTTAATAACTTTGTGAGTGGCGTTGAGATTAAACTATAGTTGGGAATAAATTTCCTGAAAAAGCCGGTGATTCCTAAGAATCTTCTGACCCCAGAGACATCTGTTGGCCTGGGGTAATCATTTATACATTCGGTTTTCTGTGTACCTGGTTGTATACCTTGCCCACTAACTATATGGCCCAGAAAATTGACGGTTGTGTTTAAAAATGTACACTTTGATGGACGTAACGTAAGACCAACCCTTTGTATAGCCTCCAAAAATTCTCTTAAAATCAAAATACCTTCCTCCGGGGTCTTCGATGCGATAATCACCTCATCGACGTAGCTGATAATGTTGTCCTTATTTGTTAACGTCCTTATGATACTAACGATCATCTCCTGAAACACCATTGGAGCGTTTACCAAGCCAAAGGGCATTACGTTGTGTTCAAAAAGTCCTTCGTGTGTTATAAATGCCGTAAATGGCTTACTTTGTTCGTCTAGGGGTATCTGGTAATAACCCGAAGTCATATCCAGCGTCGTAAAAAATGTGTTACCAGCTAACCTAGACAATTGCCCTTCTACCACCGGCATTGGATACTGCTTCTTTACGGTAACTGCGTTTAGGGCTCTAAAGTCAACACACATTCTAAACTCTCCATTAGACTTCTTTGCTAACAATGCGGAGGCTGCATGTGGTGACGCACTCGGTCGTATAATGTTGTTTTCCATCAAATTTGTAATGATGTTTGACAATATACCACGTTGAGAAAACGGAACCATGTATCGTTTACCCAGAATCGGTTTATCCGTAGTAACCTCAATACTCATCATTGTGGTTTGGCACCTGCCAATGTCCCCGACGTTTTCAGCAAAACAATTTTCAAATTTTGCCAGTAAATCAAAAAGACACCGTCGCTGAACTACATCTAGTTCGCTCGTCTTAAAACAATCATCCTTACCTGCTTCTTGTAGTTGTAGAACACCAGCTTCGATTATCATTCGTTTATCGTCACGGCACAACAAATCACGTCCAAGTAAAACATCGTAAGGAAAATTTTCATCATCGATTATGTAAAATTGCGTTTGAACCGTTTCGCCATCGATTTCTATGGGTAGATAAACTTTCTGATGTACCACCATGATGGAACCCGCAAAACCTTTCAAATGTTTGTAAACTGACTGTCGATTTGCATCTGAAACTAGAGATGTTTTTATTAAAGAGTATACACTACCCGTATCAACAAAGGCTGTTAAAATTTTGTCCTCGATTTTAATTTGTTTCATAACCGGAGGTGAACTAATAGACTCCACATCACACGCATCCTCAACGTTGGCCACTGAAGGCTTCGATTTACTTCGGCATTCCTTCTCGTTGTGCCCAATTTTCTGGCAGTTTTTGCATCTTTCCTTACGTTGAGGCTTTGGACAATTTGAAGAAATATGACCCTGTTCGTTACAGTTATAACATTTTACCATCTTGCCATCACCCTTGTGACGTCTGGAGTCGTTTCTTTGCTCTTCACCTCTTTGGTTTTGCCGTGTTGATTCCGGCGATGCCGACAGTTTCTGTAATGACATCAACAAGTCGTTACACTTAGCAAATTTTGATGCTTAAAGCGTTTTAACCAACTGTGGGTCCCCAATACCCTTTATGATATACGAGATTATTGAATCATCATCTAATTTACCACGTCTACCCATGGTCAACATCGTATAGTAGTATTCTACCAACGTTTCCGTATGAAGTCGCCTACGGGCTTGCAGTTCTCGATGAACATCAGCTGCTATAGCTGCGTCTGGAAAATCTTCCTTAAATTCCGAAGAAAAAACGTTCCATGATGTAAAGACAGGTTGTGAGTCCAACCAGCCCTTAGCAAACCCCTTTAATTTATGTTGCACTGCAAATAATACACTTTCCTCGTTCCAGCCATAAGCACGTTGGAGCTGTTCTACTTTCTCAATAAATTGGCTGGATGACAAAGAGAGTTTTACCGGGTCGTAATCAGGCAAAATGCCAATTATCTCCGGTATGTTGTTAATTTGCATTCGCGCTGGGATATCGTCGTCAGTTTCCTCTTCGCCTTGCAAAGTTTGCGCAATAACAGAGGCACTACCCGTTGGAGAGGTTTCACCATTAGTGTTACGTTGGGAATTGCCGATTTCACTTACCGCACGTGTTAAGTTCGATATCATTGCCTTTAATTCCTCAACTTGTGCTTTCCATGGTTTTGCAACCAATTCATCATTATCCACCTCGTCCGCTTCCAATACCCCTGCTAAAACTGCAACCTTATTATCCCGTGTTCCCGTCGTGGGTAAACCATTATTCTTAAGGAGTTGGTTTAGTTGTTTAACCTTCAATTCTTCCAATTTCGTTGTCATTTTGATTTTCGTTTTCCAATAGTTTTACCTTACTACAATATTGAAATTTTCTTTAACTTTTTCCTTTTACCAAAATGCGTCTTAATTTTCGCGTCTTTAGTCAACCAACTTCTTTTTCCTTTGTTATTTTTTTTTTTCAGCCGTTACAGATTTTCGATCACGTTTGCCTTTGCACCGCTCTGTTTTCTTTTTTTCTACGTTTGTACATGTATGTGTACCGCGTTTTATTTTTCTCCTCCGTTTACAAACTTTCGTTGATGTTGTTTTTGTCTTTTTCGTTGCTGCTTTTTAAAGTTCACGTTGTCGTTGTGCAGTATGGAGAAAAATACGTTTCGTTGTATGCGTTGATACCACTTGTTGTCCTCTCTTTTTCTTTTGCAGACTAGCGCTGCCTTTAAATTTGATGTTGTGCAGAACTTTAGCAAAAAAAAAAATCCAATTCGCCTTCGTTTCGTTGTATGCGTTTAATACTTTTTACGTTCGTGCCTTTATGCGTGTATGTGTTTTTCAACCGTTTCTCCTTTTCGTTGGAAGAATATTCTGGATTTTCATCCCACTTCTGAAGCTGTCAAGACTGCCTCGTGAAATAAACTGTTCCTTTTACACTTTCAATTTTAATGTTTATAATTTATTTAATTATATATGAATGAAAAACAATTTAAAAGTGTTTAATAGATAAATAAAAATGAATTAAGAAAAATACATATTAAATGATAAATCACTGTGATGCGCGAACGTCTTTAGTTGTTTGCTGTCAATCAAGTACTGTCGTCTCTTATATAGGTCATTGTGTCTAAGTGACATATCACGAGAACTGTCAAGGACCGGCCACTTATCCTGCAGGGAAATAAAACCTATTCGAATTGCTACGAAAATTAATAAAATTTAAAAAAAAAATTATATTTTGAACGGATTTAAATTTCGAGGAAATCGATCCAGTGTTTCAGAAGTTATGATCAAAACCGTGGTTTCATCTTGAATTCCCTCGTTCAAAAAAACCCTAAATGCTCTTTTAAAATATTGGTATGCCACAAATATATTTTACAAAGTAATTTTATCGCTAAAAAAGTGTTTACAATCTAAAAAAAAAAAAAAACACTTAAAAAAATTTTACACTCAAAAAAAAATTACAATTAAAAAAAAATATATTATTCTCAATTTTTTTTTTACAAAAATTATAAAAAAGAGTTTTTTAATCCAAATAATTTTGTTTTCACGTTAGAAAAATTACTATCACTAATGGCTAATGGAGGGTATGCATGGATTCGGCCAAGTCGTTTTTAACTGTTCTGGTTGTTTGTTAGTGGCAATTCTAAAGAAAATTGTGGCAACTCTGGGAAAGTTTTAAACATCTTTTTGCAATGCACACATCTTATTTTTGTTGCCATCATAGACAATTTGGATGGCCAAAAATGTTTGAGTGTAAAATTTGTTTGAGTGTTCTTTCTTTTGAGTATAAAATTTTTGTGAGTGTATTTTTTTAAAGAGCATTTAAAGTTTTTTGGAAAGAGGGAATTCAAGATGATTTCCATTCGAAATTCACGGGTTTGATCATAACTTGAATATTCACTAGAATTTACCTACATAATTCTTTGAGTGTGTCTTTCAAAAGTTACCGTATTTATAACCCTCTATCATTTAAAAGAGAGTATAAAATCATGTGAAAAATCGTCCAAATTTGGAAAATTTCTTCATAACTTTTAAACCCATGGACCGATTTTCCTCATGTTTGCACATTTTATCTGATACTATTTGCAAGTATTTCAGCTTAATTAAAGCCATCACGAATTACTGTTGAGCGCGTAATTCTCACTTCCGCAAGTGATTAAAACTCGAATATATACAAAATATTGATTTGCTAATAAAACGCGAAAACGAATTGATCTAGAAAAACTGGGAGACACGGGTATCTTTTTTACCTCTATTTTCAGAATTTTTTGGTCTCGATCATGGGTGCAAAATCGTGTCGTACAGTGTTATAATTGCTAATTTATCGTAGATAACGGAAAAGAATATTCCAAATTTGTTTTGCAATGTTAAAGTATTTATTTTAAACTAAATAAGATTAATCCGAAAATAAATCCACTTATTGAAAAACACAGCAATTGTTTCATGATCGATTCTAATGGTGTTTTCTTTTCTGAACAAAAAATTGTGCATTGTTAAAATGTTTACTTTTAAAATGTTGACATGGCCCTGAAACGATGTTGCATTTTTTTCACTCAGAAAAGAACACAAAAAATGCTGTTTTGTACGCAAAATGCCCTGATTTGCTGGTTCGATGGATGTGTTTTTCGCTTATATTGCCGGCAGCTCAGGTTCGAATCCCGGCGATGGCCATCACATATTTTTTTTATTTTTTTTTTGCTTTAAATTATTTTTTTTTAATTATTTAAACTTTTAAAAAAAAATACCAAAAAATTAACAAATTTAGTCGATTTTATATGAAAATTTACTTTTTTTTTTTTTTTAATTATTAAATTATTAAAAAAAAAACATTATTAAATAAAAAATAATACATAATTGAATAAAAAAAAAATACCAGAATAAAAAAAATAAAAAAAAAAATTGTCCATACCGGGATTTGAACCCCGAACCTCCAGTGTCACATGCCACGACACATCCTCTGCACCACAACAGTACCAGTTTACTTGTGCGCTTAATTTGAGTTTTGCTACATGAGAGAATACCAGGGCAATTTTTCACCCCGTCATTTGATTTTGGGGTGGAAAATATGAATTTTTTGCATCAAGGGCAGGCAATATTTTGAGAAAAGAACATAATATGTTATCAAAAGTGTGCATTTTTTTTAGAAAAGAACACAAAAAATTCAAATAATAAAAAAAATGTTACAAAATGCTACATTTTTTGCCAGAAAAGAAAGCGCCATAAGATACTATACACTCAAAAAAAATGTAATGTTAGCAAAAAAAGCTTGTAAACCTACAAAAAGTTTGCTGATTTTGAACCCACAATTTTTTTGGTAAAGTAAGCAAAAATGTTTTGCCAAAAATTAGTTAACTGAAATTTTTTTATTGGGCCTAGACCTAGTTGGGTTCTTCAAAAATCGTCATAGTTTTTGATCCAAAATTTGTGTCCGTCTCGCTCTACCTTGCTGAGTTTTTGAGATACGTGATTTTAGGGAACCACTGGGGTTTTGAGAATTAAAAAACTCGATAACTTCAAAAATATTACTCGGAGCTTATATCTTGTTCTGCGTGTTGAGAGCTACAAAAATGCTTTTGGACTTTTTGTTGTGTCGGCAATATTTACCGAGATATGAGCATTAAAAATTTTTCGGGAATGCTAACTTTTTTGGATCCAAAGTTAGGACCCATTAGGGTCCACACATGTGAAGAGGACCGGCAATACTATGAGAGTCCGAGAGCAAAAAATGGCCTCCATTTTGCTCCATCTGGCTTAGTTTCCGAGATAGCGCCATTTTAAGTTTTCTTAAAAAAAAATTTACAATTTATTTTTGCTAATATTATCAAAAAAACTTGTAAAAATTTGGTCAACTCAATTTTAAATTTAGCAAAAAAGAATAGTTCAAATTTTGTTTAAAATTGATAATGCGTTAAATGAAGTCTACAACAAAGCTTCGAAAGAATTAATTCTTTAATTCAATTTTCTAATTCGAATTAAAAAAATAGAATTTGGCATTCCCTAAAATCATTCAACTTTCAAAATCACTGAATTTATTCTTTCAAGAATTCATTCCTTAAGAATGATCATTCTTAAGGAATGAACTATTTTTTTATCCAAATCAATCTACTACAAATTGAATGTGAAATTTTCTTATCATTCAATTTTAAACAGTAAAGCGCAACACACATACACACACATTTATGCTTGTGTGGGAAGAAGTAGGCGAGACGTCGACAAAACAACAGCCAATCGTTTACACACTAAGATGCTTAAAATGCACACAAGCACTGTTGCCAACTATTTTTAACCAAAAACCTCTAAATTTCACGAAAAAAGCGCTAGAAACCGCCAAAAATTAATTTAGCGGGGAAAATTTAAAATTTTCCCGCTAAATTACAAAAAAAAAGCGCTGAAAACCGAAAAACTTGGCATTTTTGATTGACAAAAAAGAAAAATTTAAAAAAAAACCTCCAAATTTTTTTTTCTACGTAAATTTACTATTCATTAAAAACGCGCATGAAACCGCCGAAAAAATTTTAGCGGGAAAATATAAAATTCTCCCGCTAAGTTACAAAATAAGCGATAAAATTCGACAAACTTGGCGTTTTCGATTGAAAAAAAAAGAAAAATTAGAAAAAACCTCTAAATTTGTCTCACTAAATCCAAACAAAAAGCGCTAGATTTTCCCGCTAAAGCACCGTTCCCGCTAAAACCAATTTTCCCCCGCTAAATCCAAACAAAAAGCGCTAGATTTAGCGGGAAAACCTCCAACTTGGCAACAGTGCACACAAGCAACACATTTTTGAAAATATAAAGGGAATGAAATAAAAAAATCATCATTCAATTTGTAATAGATTTGAATGATGAACAATTTTGATTGATTAGCTTGCAAGGAATTAATTCTCTTGGGAATTAATTCAATTTGATTTAAGCTTTGAGAATTAAGCCTTTGAATTAATTCGTGGTGAATGCTGTAAGGAATGATAATTCAAAACTTTTTAAAACAGAATTGAACTTTTTGGGAATTAATTCTCAATAGAATTAATTCGTTCGAAGCTCTGGTCTACAAGATATAATCTCAACTAAAAATTTGCTAAATGTTAGCTTACTAGCATTAGCAAAAAAAAAAATAGTAAATCTACAAATGTATTATTTAACGATTTAACTCAAATACTAGTTTCGATTGCCAACCTTGAAAGAAATTTATAATAAAAATATTTTTAACTTTTAACGTCTTTTTTGGGGAGTTTCATATATTTAGCAAGCTAAGAATTTACAGACATTATTTTTTTAATGGTGTTTATATCAGACGATAGCAGACACAAATTCTTTGATACATATATGTATTCTAGAAATCGCTGCAGAAAAAAAATGTTTTTTTAGAGTAGAGTTATTGCTAATTAATAAGTTTATTTGGGTTACCAGCTCATTTACATATTTTTTACTGATTTATTTTTTAAGTGAAGAGAAAGATTTTAGAATCCTATATTATAGATTTCGAACCATTTTCAAATTTATGTTGCATGTAATTTGAAATTGATTTTAAACCCAAATCCTTGGAAAATTTTTTAACCGTGACAAATTTTATAAATTAACGATTAGTAGTTAGTAGAATCTCAGGAATTTACTGTTAAACAAACAATGTTGGTAGTAATGCAATTGTTAATTGGGCATCCTTAGAATTAGTTTGTTATATTAAAGGGAAACTTTATTACATGTATTTACCGTGTGTATAATTATATTTCAGTTTCTTTAATATTATATTTCTGTCTTTCAACATTTTGAGGAGAATTTGACTTGAGTGCTGAGCATTCCAACTGTTTTGGTGGTTGGGGTGCCTGTCCTTTATTATGAATGTAAGGCCCATAAGCGGAGCTGTGAACGGAAGTGGTCGACGACGTCGAACCTTTAATATTCGTACGGAAGTTATTCTCAATATCCTTTAAATTAGTACGCAATGCACTCAAATTTAAACTTGCAGAGATTTCATTTGGTTTTGTCGCTTTCCAAATTGAATCATCAATAAATACATCACTGGATTCATAGGATTGAGTCTCGAAAAATTCCTCCGTTTGTTCTATTTCTTCGGTGTCTTCTGTATTTATAGATTCTTTAAATAAAATATCTCCGGCTGAATTGGTATTTTCGTACTGACCAAATTTGAACGTTTGACTTAATGAAGATGAACTATTCGATAGTTCCAAATTTTTTGAAATGTGGTCCGCCTTACCTGATTCGACCTGAGATAACATAAAATGTATTGCAATTTGCATTTAATATGTATGTATATGAAGTTTACTAAAAAATCGTTAGTAGTAAAATTTAGTAAAAGCTTTTTTGTTTTTTTATTCAAGTATTTTTAGTAAAGTCGGTTAGTGGGTTTTTATTTACGCACAGCAAAAAATTTTGGTTTACTTTTTTAACTTGAAACCCACTTTGGAATTAAATTCAATTTCTTTGGAATTAAATTTAGTGTTGATTCCGAAATAGGGAATTGTTTTTACACTATGAATATTTAAAAGTGTACTTTATTGTAATAAATTTAATTACTTTTTGTATTTTATATATATACTAGAGTTGTCAATTATTCGCCTTTTAACTTTGTTCGAATAATTCAAATAATTGTTTTTGTTCGTTCGATCAAACGATTAAATATAAAAAATTAATCGATGAGAATAACGAATAAAAAAGTGGTTTTTAAAAAATATTTTTATTAACAAAAAAATAAATAATTCATACAAAAAACTTAAAAATAAAATAATTAATAAAATTTTTTTTTAACAAAAAAAGTAAAAGACTTATAAATTTAATAACTAATTTTTTAGGTAAGAAATGCATAAAAAACTTAAATTTGAATAATTTTAAGTTGGTGGAAGTCTACGGGATCGTTACAAATTCATTTTTACGATATTTACGCCTAAAAAACACTTACCATTATTTGTTTAACAAAAATACAAACAAAACTTGTAAAACAATTGTGTTTTTCTGTCCGATTCTGACAAACTTCACCCAGCAAATTTTTGCATTACTAGTAATGAGTATAGTAATTAGTAATAATTATTGGTATGTACTTACTCATTGCATGAAACACTACTTATTCTATAAAGGCCGTGAGACAAAAATAATTAGTGCCTACAAGCTTACGAGTAGGGAGATATATAACTACTTACCCATAACGAGTAAAATAAGTAGTTACTTATAAGGAATAAAATAAATGGTTGAAAACCGAGTTTGAAATAACTATTTTCATTAGATTATTCGTTTTCGCGAAACTTTAAGCTAAAAAGGTGAAACAAATATTGTTTTTTTCTGATTGGACTTAATTTCCCAGGTAAGGCCATGTTCACACTACAAGAACTTACCATGGTAAGTTGAGATGATTTTGCAATTTTTCTTTATGCTAGTACAATTTGAGATGATTTTGTAAATCACTATGTGATTTTGTTCAAAGGAAAATCACATAGTGATTTTAAAATTACGCTAGTCTGTATACAGTATAAACTTGCTATTTGCAAGTGTTTATTTTTAACATTCTTAATAACTTATTATTTACATTATTGCAAATAGATAGTTACATATTACAATATAAGCCACTAGTTGCTTTGTGGACTAAAGTAATGCAGTGGGTAATGAGTAGTTGTTATAAGTAATGTGATTGGCAGTCAATACTTTTCATAACACATTACCTAGGTTTTGCTGGGCAGGAGTATAATTCTTTTATTTTGGACTGTATCGTGCCCTCCCAAGACGGACATAGCTAGAATGTCTTAAAATCGATAACTGATCAATAATATATATACTTTATGGGGTCCTAGACCGATATTTCGATACTGTAGTTGGAGGGTATAAAAAAAAGTACTTGACATAAATTAATCGATTTATTCGTTATTTGAAAATCGTAATTTTTAAATTAATCGAACAAGAGTTTGGTTTTGTTTGATCGATTAATCGAATTATTCTTAATCGGTTGACAACCCTAATATATACACACCAACTCGGTATTAAAATTATCCCAACATTTTTACTTGGCATTCTTAACTACCTAAGTAAAAACAATTAAGGCTGGATTATCCAATGCTCCGTTGTAAAATAACTCTCCGTTAAATTTAACTTTTTCATACAAATTTTGACATAAGGCTCCGTTAATTGGCAGTTAGCAGCTAACTTTTCATTGAGTAATCCGCCCTAAGAGTGTTAAATTCGACTGTGCCTAATCTGTTATACACACCAACATGTATAAAAAAAATGGACAAGGACGCTTAAGAAACACAATTTTATCATTATTTTAAATAATACTATTACAATTTTATTATTATTTTTCCTTTATCATTTCTAAATCCCCTTAGTCCAAATGCAGGTCGATGAGCTTCATATGGCATAAAAATGTTTTGTTTGTTGAACAAATATACAAAAAAACATGTAAAAATTTTGTTTTTCTGAAGTTTTTTTAGTTCTTCAAGAGGAAACTTTTTTCCCTGATCCGATTGTGCCCATTTAACTTAAATAGTAACATCCTTATCCCCATGGACGTATACAGGGGTTGGGCACAGGGGGCACGTGCCCCCCCCTTTTCGATTTGAAAATTTTTAAAATTTTGTACACAAAAATGCATTATACAAAAAAAAAAAAATCACAAGTTTCTAAATATTTAGATTTTAAAAGAAAATATTTTATTTTTTTATAACAACTCTGAAGTTTGAAATAATTATGTTTCTAAAAAGTCATTTATACCTAAAAATCAGTAAAATATGATAAAAAAAACACATAACATTAGTTTTATCTAATAAAAATTATGCATCAGGATCATGAAAATTAATTTCTACAGAACATTTTTCAGACAATAAGATAAGGGAAGTATCTCAACCCTTATGAACCGATTTCTCTGAAAACTCAAAGACGATTTTAAATTTACACATTTTCATGGAAAAAATATTTAACGAAGCCAAATTTTTAAAAGGTTGTGGCCCTATTGAATAGGCATTAAAAACATTTATTCTCATATGGAAACATCATATAGTTTCTCAGAAAGAAATGGCTGAAAAATCAAAAAAATTCCCCATTTTTTTACCCATTTTTTTAATCCCAAAATCCCCGATGAGCCGAGACACCACAACCTTAGAATCGTTTCTTGTATATGAGGGTTCCTTCGTCAACTCTTTTAACATTTTTAAAAAAATTGGGCGCCATATTGGATCCGCCATATTGAAATTCAAAACCGCCACTCGGTATTAAAAACCAAATATTTTCAAGTAATTTCGCAATTTTTAAAAAAAAAATTTAAACCCATACCAATTTTGACAAAAGGGTGGCCCGGTTGACGAAGAAACCCTCATATATATTTTTAAGTTTCATGCAAATCGGTCCATAAGGGTTCAGATACTTCCATTGTAAGACACATTTTCTGTATTAAAATCTGAGATATTATTTTTTTATTAAATTCTCAGATTCTGAAAAGATTTCTCTACAGAAACATTAATATATGGAATTTGTCAGACATTATTTTCATCAAAAGTTTTAATAATTTTTTAAAAGAAAATTTTTAGATTCTGAACATTTTTCCTGTACAAAGATTTCGAGATTGTATAAAAAAATCTGATATTCCAAGACATTTTTATATAAACAAAGACGAAATGGTGTTTGGGGGGGAGGCAATGGGGGTAGTTAAAAATAAATATTAATAGGCAATGGGGGTAGTTAAAAATAAATATTAATAGGCGATGACGAAAAAATTTTTGGGAATTGTGCCCCCCGGTTTTCAAATTCCTGGATACGTCGCTGCTTATCCCTATTAATATTATAAATCTGAGTGTTGGTTTGTCTGTCTGTCTGTTCCGCAATCAGAGGAGAACGGTTGAACCGATTTTCATGAAATTTTCACCACAGATAGTACTAACCGAGGCGGGAACTATAGGCCATAAGCGACCGCGATCGGACAATTAGGCGTAAAATTCCACGCCCCTTTTTATTTTATGGAACTTTATTTTGCCTTTTCCGTAATAACGCATAAAAGGCTAAACCGATTTTTATGAAATTTTTACCACAGATAGTACTGACCGAAGCTGAAACTATGGCCCCAATAGAGGGAGATCGAAATAAGGGGCGTGAAAACCACGCCCCTTTGTATTACAGTGAAAGTTATTTCTGCCTTTTCCGCAATCACGCTTAAACGGCTAAACCGATTTTCGTGAAATTTTCACCACAGATAGTATTAACCGAGGCGATTTGGGTCATCGCATTGAGCCTCAATGCCCTCAATGCCATAAGAAAGTAGACCATCAAGTGAACAAAATCACCAAAGGGTTTTGCAAAGTCAGTTCGGATTTCTTTTTTATAGCCCACTGAAGTTTTCATTTTTTTGTCAAAGGCGTTTGGAAAACGCCAAAAATACTACAATAAAAACATATCTGAGCTTCAAAATACGATCTGATGTCTGCAGTGAAATTTTATGGCGGTTCTTTTCTTAGAACATTTTAACCCTCTAACTGCCTTTTTAAGGGGTCATTTTAGTCCTTTTTCAAAAACTAAACACAGAAGTCTAATAAAACGTCCATTTAGAGGGTTAAAATGTTCTACCAATATTTTCCTCATAAAATTTCACTAGGGGTTGTCAAATGTTTATAGTTTGTGCGACATGCGCAAAGTGCTTAAAAAGAGTCAAGTATAAATAATCAATGTTTGTTATTTTTTTTACCAAAGCAGTGTTAAAAAATATCGACAAAAAACATTGCAAATATACTTTTGAGCCAAAAATTATGTTTTGATGTGTTTTATAAAATTTTATGATGATTCTTTTCTTTGACCAAATTAACCCTCTGGGTCCCGTTTTAAAGGGTAATTTTTGTCCTTTTTTAAAAAAAATACAAAAAAAGTCTATAAAAAAAGGCAGTTAGAGGGTTAAAATGTTTTACAAATATTTTCTGCATCAAATTTTACTAGGGCACGTCTAAGACAGAAAGTTCGTCCAGCATATAGAAAATGCTTAAAAATTTTAAAGTATTCAAATTTTATTTTTATTTTTTTTCGGCCCGAAATATAAAAAAAACAAGTAAAAAAGTTAAATTCGACTTTGTCGAATGTATTGATACCCTCCACAATGTAAAAAAGTTTATTTACAAAAAAAGAAAAACAAAAAAAAATTAAAAAAAAAAAAATCTGCAAAAAAATTTGTTGGTAAAATATGTTTGATCTTCTTTAAATACCATTCGGTGATCAATTCTGTTCACATATGTCAACCAGCAACCGAATAAAAGCATTTTGTGTTTTTAGATTATATCGGGCCCTTTTTTTTGACTTAAAAGAAAGCTTAGGTATTTTCCTCACCTAATTCTTCTTCGTCCTCAAATATATTTTTGCTCCACCAACAAATTTCCGCTAGAACGGCATCACGCGACTTTTTCCCAAGATATCTGAAATGGTGATCACGGGCAAAGTATTAAACAGATAAAACAGATATATAAGACTTAGCATATTTACTTGTTGTTACCCTAAGTAGTTTGGTATTGCATTTGAGCGAAATCGGTTCAGCGGTTCAAAAGTTATGAACGAAAATGAAAGAACACCTTGAAAATTGTGGTACATCAACATAGCCTTAAAAAACAAAATGCTTTAAAAAAATGCTGCTGGTTGACACATGTGAACAGAATTGATCACCGAATGGAATTTAAACAAGTACAAACATATTTTTTACAAAAAAATATTTTCGTCGATTTTTTTTAGCAAAAAATTTTTTCGCGATTTTTTTTTTGTTGTTTTTTGCAAATAAACTTTTTACATTGTGAAGGGTATCAATACATTCGACAAAGTCGAATTTAACTTTTTTATTTGTTTTTTTATATTTCGGCCCAAAAAAATACTACTATAAAAAAAAATTTTAATACTTTAAAATTTTTAAGCATTTTCTATATGCTGGACGAACTTTCTGTCTTAGACATGCCCAAGTAAAATTTGATGCAGAAAATATTTGTAAAACATTTTAACCTTCTAACTGCTCTTTTTAATAGACTTTTTTGTATTTCTTTTAAAAAAGGACAAAAATGACCCTTTAAAACGTGAGCTAGAGGGTTAATTTGGTCAAAGAAAAGAATCATCATAAAATTTTATAAAACACATCAGAACATCATTTTTAGCTTAAAAGTATATTTGCACTGTTTTTTGTCGATATTTTTTAACACTGCTTTGGTAAAAAAAAATAACTACATTGATTATTTATACTTGACCCTTTTTAAGCATTTTGCGCATGTCGCACAAACTTTGAACATTTCACAACCCCTAGTAAAATTTTATGAGGAAAATATTTGTAGAACATTTTAACCCTCTAAATGGACGTTTTATTAGACTTCTGTGTTTAGTTTTTGAAAAAGGACTAAAATGACCCCTTAAAATGTCAGGTTAAAATGTTCTAAGAAAAGAACCGCCATAAAATTTCACTGAAGACATCTTATCATATTTTGAAGCTGAGATGTGTTCTTATTATAGTATTTTTGACGTTTTCCAAACGCCTTTGATAAAAATATGAAACTTCAGTGGGCTATAAAAAAGAAATCCGAACTGACTTTGCAAAACCCTTTGGTGATTTTGTGCACTTGATGGTCTACTTTCATATGGCGTTGAAGTCATTGAGGCTCATTTTTCTTGTTGCACAGTGTTATAGGGGGCGATGGTGAAAAGGGGCGTAAAATGCCACGCCCCTTTGTATTACATTAAAAATTTTTTCTGATCGTTTCGTATTCACGCATAAACGGCTGAACCAATTTTAATTAAATTTTTACCACAGATAGTACTGACCGAGGCAGAAACTATGATCCACAATAGAACGCGTTTGGACAAAGGGGCGGAAAATGCCACGCCCCTTTGTAATTTATTGAACGTTATTTCTGCCTTTTCCGAAATCACGCTTAAACGACTGAACCGATTTTTATGAAATTTTCACCACAGATAGTACTAACCGAGGCGATCGGGCAAAGGGGCTTAGGGCCTAATTTTGTAAATCACTCGCGTTGAACGCATCACCAACGTTAACGTGAACGCGAGGCTCAAAAAGTGCAATTTTGTAAATCACTACGTTTTCGTGTTCAATCTTTACGTCATCACTTGAAATGTCAATTATATTTGAATCAGTGTTGCCAGACATTCTAAAATTAATTAAATTGGACACCCATTTTGTAGGGGATACACACCCATTATCGTGGGGAAACACATATATATGATAAGGCAACTCCTGTAAAGAGAATATTTGAGAAAAAAGAGAACAAAAACAAAAGTAACATAAATTAGTTGAAAAAAGCAAAAAAAATCACAACGAGACGCTTTGCTATTTTCGATGTTTTTCTTCTGCCGGAGAAGTTTTTTTTACACATTTTTTACTTTTTTGTTGTATATTTACATATTCCAACATTATTTATTTATTTTTTGCTATTTAAAAGCATATTTGTTACATCAACGCCCCAAAATTTCAAGTGATCATTTTGACACTTCAAGTGATGAAAAAACACTCTCTTGCGTTTTACAAAATTCCATTTTCCATACAATTTGTTCTACAAACACGTAAGTCAACGCGAAAAAAACAGATGTTCAGTGCTCGCGTTTTACAAAATAGAAAATTGTCCAACGCGAGATAAAACGGCGCGTTGCGTTTTACAAAATTAGGCCCTTAAAATGCCGCAACCCTTTGTATTAAAATAAAAAATATTTTTTCCTGTTTCGCAACTATATGCCATATAAGATGCGGAACTATATGCTATAGTTTCTTCTGCCAGTTCCGTAATCACATTCATATATTGGAGTACTCCAATCTGGCGAAAATTTGATACCTTTCCCTATTGCACTTTCATATTTTTGAATTCGACTATCTTTTTTCAATACACTCCAGAGTCAACCATGTTCTACTCTGGAGTTTCCAATCTGCATTAACAGAGCCTATGGTAACCGTTAACTGAGAAAAAATACACCTCTGTAAAAGTTCCATCTCTAATAATGTCATTAAAAAATATAAAAACAAATATGAATAATTTATATGAAGTTTTGATAAAAAAAAATATTAAAAAAATTAGATTTAAATAAATTAATTAAGTACGCCAATTTTTTTTACGTGATTTTGTGAAATTCTGAGAAGGGTAAGTATAATGGCGTTTCGAATCTGACAGAACTCTAATCAGCATTTTGCACAGTTAACATTTCAATTTGTGCCATGGATTGGATTGACTCCGACATTGTGAACGTAGCTTTAAACGACTAAACCGATTTTAACAAAACTTTCTCCACAGATAGTACAAACCGAGGCGGGAACTTTAGTTTGCATCAACGGGCGATCGGACAACGGGGTGTAAACTGCCACGTCTTTTGCAATGTACTGAACGTTTTTTCTACCTGTTTCGTTATAACGCATATTTTTTGTTTGCTGATGCGCGAAACATAACCAAACTTATGACTGTCAAATTTTCGCTACAAATTAATTGATGTTTCGAAAAAATTTTTACCGATGAACAACTTATATCTTCAGTAAAAAATAAAACGTTTTTCCCTTTGTTCGGAACTTTTCGCCTTTCAGCATGCTATTAAAAAACTCATTCATTATATAATATTTTTTCAACCAGGGCAACGCCGGGTGCAAAACAGCTGGTATATATATAAAAATGACATGTTAGTTTGTTTGTTTGTACACGCAGAGAAAAAACATGTTTGGAACATGATCACGGAAACCATTCTATGGCTTCTACAACAATACATTGTTATAGCAATCATGTTATATTCGTTTTAATGTTTCTCTAACAATATAATGCTTGCAGGGATCATGATAACATGATTACCACTATAAAATTAAAAACATGTTTGGATGGAACAACAGTATGGTTACGAAAAATCAAACCAGAAACATGGTGGCCTAACATTATGATCATAGCAATCAATATATGATCAGAAATCTCAGTTATTCATAGCATTTATTGTGTGTGGTTTATGATTTGTCAGTCGTCTGTGGTCTGTCAACCTGGTTGGTTGTTCAAATTGTTATACTAACAGAAGTGATATTTAAAAAATCAAAAAAAGAAAACAAAAAAAAACAAAAAAGGAAACAAAAAAAAATCAGTGTATACAAAATACAATTTTAAAATTCATAACAAAAGGATAAGAGTAATTTTTGAACGTCTATTTATGTGTAGTATAGGTGTGTTTGAAAAATATGTAGTGAACTTTTATTAAACATACTATGTTCATTGTAGCTAAATGACGCCTGTTGCAGGAACCATGTTTTGATTGTTAATGACCATTGAATGTTTAAAAGTAATCATACTTTAATCGCTACAATTCATACTATGATTGAGCATTTTTTTTTGTTTCTTCTTCTTTTTGTTTATTTTTTACAAAACGGTGGTCGTACGAACAAAAACTATTCGCATTAAAATTCAATGGTGATAATGAATTTAGTATGTTTATAGAAGAAGCTACATCATATTTAAATTTCAATATTTTGATTTTAATAAAATGTTTTTTTTTTTTTTTGTTATAAATTTTAGTGAAGCCGAAGATATTTTAGAGCTGATGGCAGAATATATTTCCACCCCGAATTTGTGCTGACAGTGACGCATCGTTGCCATTTACAGTGAACGAGTTTTTTTACTTTCAATTAATGTAGTAGGTACATACATATTTATGAATTTTATAAATAATTAAAAAATTAATAAAAAAGCAGACAATTTCTAAAATCCGGTTTGTGTTTATTTGGTTAATACGTAAGTATATGATTTTTTATTCATTAAGGTACAATCATGTTATGATTAATACGTGTGTTATTATTGGCTGCAATCATAATATGCTAAAAATGCTTATCAGACTATGTTTAGCTACAACCATACAGTGTGATTGAACGCAATCATAATTTGTTTAAAAAAGGTGTTGGACTATGTTTGTTATACTCATACAGTATGATTGCTACAAACATAATCCCAATCATACTATTTCGCCCCTCCATTATGATCACCACAAACATGTTTTTTGTTTGCGTGTATGTTTGTTTGTGTCGCTTTCAGAAAAAAACTACTCAACCGATTGAAATGAAATTTGGCATGTAGATAGAGAATTTTCTGGAATGAAAAATGGGCCAATAGGCATCTGAATTAGATGCCCCGCCTCCTTTAACGCCCACTTTTTGTGAATTTCAGATTTTTCAATATATTTGGTTGTTTGTTACTATATTTGGATGTTTGCTACAGATTAGCATGAAATTTGACATACTAATACGGTGTTTTTTGCAAGGAAATATAGGTCATCCCGCATCTTGATTGGAAGCCACGCCTCCTTTTACGCCCACTTTTTGTAAATATAATATACTCACAAAGGGGCGTGGCATCCTTTGGTTTTTCTTTCTATCTGCTCCACAATCACGGATAAATGGCTGAACCGATTTACATGAAATTTTCACCAAAGATAGTACTAACCGAGGCGGGAACTATAGGACAAAAGAGATACCGATCGGCCAAGTGGGCGAAAATTGTCATTGTATTATATTGAACGTTACTTCTGCCTTTTCAGCAATTACGCTTAAACGGCTGAACCGATTTTAAAGAAATTTTCACCACATATAATACACTCAAAATATTTTGTAAGTAAATTCAACTGAAAAAACGTTTAAAACAATCGTTTTTCCTTTTAAAAAACGGACTACTTATATTTCAGTTGAAACAACATACTTTTTCAGTTATTTTTGAACGTTAATAAATGACTAGACATTCCGTAAAAACAAACTATATCAGTTATTTTAACTGATTACAATGTTTTATTTTGTGAAGTAAAAATAAAATTTTTTGAATAACAAACTACAAAAACCGTACTTCTGTAAAATTATACGGTATAATCAGTCACAAATAATTTAACTGATAAAAATATTTTTCCGTAACTTTTGTAGTTTATTACTTTAACAACAGTATAAATCGTTCAATATTTTATTTTCATTGAAAAACAAACGATAAAACGTTGAAAACAACTTTAACTAAAAACTTTTTGAATTACCGTAAATAGTTACTGTAAAACTTTTCTAGGTGTACTAATCTAAGCGGAAAATATAGTTCATAATAGGATGGCGATCAGACAAAGGGGTGGAAATGCCACACCCCTTTGTATTACATTAAAAGTTATTTCTACCTGTTCCGTAATCACGCTTAAACGTCTGCACCGATTTAATTGAAAATTTCACCACACATAGTACTAACCCAGATGGGCACTATAGGATATAATATTAGGGCGCTCTGACGGATGGGCGTAAAAGTCCACGCGCCTTTGTATTACATTGAAAGTAATTTCTGCCAGTTCCGTTATCACTCTTAAACGTCTGAACCGATTTTATTGAAATTTTCAACAGAGACCGAAGAGGCAACAGTATGCCATATCAGCACGTTATTGGGCAAAGGCGTTGTAAAATGCCGCCCCTTTGTATTAATTTCAAATTATTTTTGACTGCCATAATAAAGCGCGTTTGGACAAAGAGGCATTAGTTGTTACGCTCTTTTGTACTATACTGAAATTTTTTTCTGTCAGTTTCGCAATGACGCATCAACGGCTGCACCAATTAACATGAAATTTTCGCAACAGATAGTACTAAGCGAGGCGAAAACTATAGAACATAAAATGAGCGATTGAACAAAGGGGCATAAAATGATTGCACCTCCTTTCTGCCTTTTTCGCAATCACGCTTATTTGGCTATTTGAAGAAATTTCCACCACATATAGTACTAACCGAGGTGGGAACTACAGGCCATAAAATAGTGCGATATGACAAAGGGGAGTAAAATCCCACGCTCTTTTGTATTATATTGAAAGTTATTTCTGCCTGTTCCATAATCATGCTTTAACGTCTTAAACGAATTTAATGGAATTTTTACCACATATAATATTTCCGAAGCGAGAACTATAAACCATAATAGAGCGCGTTGCGATCACGGGGCGTAAGTTGTAACGCCCCTATGCACCACACTGAAAGTTTTTTTCTGTCTGTTTTGTAATTACGCTTAAGCGCCTAAACTTATTTTAAAAAACTTTCACCATATATAGTACTTACTAACCGATGCGGGAACAATATTCCATATTAGCGCGTGATTGGGCAAAGGCGTGTATTTTTGCCAGTTCCGCAATCACGCAAAAACGGCTTAGCCGATTTTTACTAACTGACAAACCGATGCGGGCCCATATCAGCGTACCATTGAACAAATGGACGTTAATTGCCACACCCCTTTATAATATATTGAAAGTTATTTCTGCCTATTCGGTTATCACGCTTAAACGTCGAGTACTAAACAAGGCGGGAACAATGGGTCATATCAGTGCGCGATCGGACAGAGGTGTTGTAAAATGATGCGAAAATTAAATTTTCACCAGATGTAGTGCTAACCGAGGATGGAACCATAGGTCATTACCAACTGTCATTCATTATACAATATTTTTTTCAGCCCAGGCAACGCCGGGTGCAAAACAGCTAGTAAAACATATTTGTAACAAACTTCGGGAGTATAGCTCTTTTAGTTTGGACTGCATCGTGGTTTTCACAGACGGCAGACGGACATCGCTAGAATGTCTTAGAGCAGAGCTTCTCACTAACTTTTGCTTTGCGACCCCTCTTCAATGTTTAAAATTTTTCGCGACCCCCCAACATAAAAAAAAAGTTATTAACGTGAACTTTGCCTTCAGTTTGCCCTGAAGTAATGGAAAAATTTGCAAACTAAATTCAGAAGCAGCATTGAAAAATTAATTGAAAACGCGTGGTCAGATCCAAAACGCATGCCAAAAATTTCACGTAAAAAGCTTCTAAAAAATAAAAAAATTCAATTTTTGTGGACTTTGACCTCAATTTTCTAAAAAAAAAATGGAAACCAGGTCCCGAACTACGTCCTTTTATATCGAAACTTATTTTTTATTTCCGAAAATAAAAGAAAAATACCAGTTTAGCCTGCTCAGACTCCCGCCACTGGTAACAATCTTGAAGCGATGCGGGAGCTTAAGTGTACATTAGTTGAGGTTCTGTCGGGTCGCAAGAACTGGCTTTCTAACTCTTACGTCCAAGGCAGAAAATCGCGAATGGCATGACTAATGGTTACCTACCCCCCCCCCCCCATATGATGAGTTCACTATTAAATTTAAACTCTGCAAGTGGTACGCCTTGCTAATCCACCCATGGAGCCCTCACATGAAGGTTCCATGGCTGGGGCTCAATATTTGCAGGTCCCAAACCCGTCTGCCCCAACTACTGTACAGGCGCCTACCTCAGGCTTGGACAGCGGACATGCTACTGAGGTAGAAAAACCGTCATCACTCACCAGACAGGATAACATGGATGTGGTTTCAGATTGTGATACCAATCACCTGTCGGGCTTGGATGACCTCGTCTTATTTGGTACCGACGACGAGGATAACTTGTTGTTGTCCCCCAGACCGGTTTGTAAGGAGAGCGGTACTTCTGAGTCCGAAAAAGGGGTCAAGGGTGTTGCAATTGAAGCCACCGCCTCTGCATCCGCCCAGGTGAAGGATGACACAAAACGTTTGGCAGGCTATAGGCGCTCTCTAAGGTACTTGAGGAAGTTGGCTCAACGAGATCCAGCTACCCTAAGTACAAGGGATAAGCTTCTAAAGCGCAAGCATGAATTCCATGTTCGGGTGTACGAAAGGATGACTACACCCGGCATGGATGACTCGCCAAACGTTAAAGCACAAGATCGGTGCCAAGCTATGATGACCTCAGATCAGTCTGTGCGCCATAGCATCTCCGATGTGCGGAAAACGGACTCCACAGTTCCTCGTGGATCCGGACAGATCACGTCCGCTAAATCGGCGATACTGGACACACTTCCCTCCACATCACGTGGTAAGGCTGTGGGCGGTACAAAGATTTGCGGGGGTCTTACCAATGAAGCCAGAAATGGATACGGTAAACCGAAGGAGCAAGCCGTACACACCTCGAATAAAGGTGGTACTGCAGGCTCCAAGGCAAACACTCCAAATCTGGTGGCAAGCGGCAAAGATCCGGTGAAACACAGGTGTCTGAGGGAAAGAGGTTGAAACCTTCAACTAGCTTGACATCAGCACCTGAGCTACAAGTAGCCATAATTGACCGAAGTCATCCAGAAGGCAGGATGGCTACGGACAGGTGGCTGCTTATAGAGGAACGGATCCTAAGGTCACTAGCTGACGCGCTCAAAGACAGTGAAGATGATTCTTTCACTGAATTTGACCACGCCAAATAGAATAAGGGCATCAAGATCGTGGGCTGCAGCAATGATAAAGCGCTAACCTTTCTCAAAACCTGCATCTTGATGACCTTTGGCCTTTGATAAAGGTACAGGTCGTCGCTGTTGATCATTTTTCTTACCAGGCCACAGTGAAGGTATGGATTCCTCCTCCAGTTATAGAGGATAAATCTATACTTACGCTGCTTAAACGCCAAAATAAGGGGCTTGGTTCTGATGATTGGAGAATCATCAGGGGACGTGTGAGGGACAAGGGAGAAGAAAATCAGCTCAGAGTCCTTGCGCCTTCTGCGTCTCTCCAAAGGCGAAGTGAAGTTCGGGTTGAATCATCTGAAGATGATTCTTCCCAAAGACGAAGCGCAAAAATGACTCCTAGCGGAATGAAGGTGGTGCAGATTAATCTGCATCATTGTGAAGCAGCTACGGACGAATTGCTGCGTTTCATGGAGAGGGACGGATGCCAACACTGATCCTTGCATCCATGTACTTGCCATACGATGAGGACGAACTCCCAGCACAACATCTGCGAACTCTTATCGAGTACCGCACGAATAAGGGCCAGGATATTGTGGTAGGTGGAGATGCCAATGCTCACCATACATTGTGGGGAAGCACTGGCATCAACAGGCGAGGTGAGTCCCTTTTTGATTACCTTCTATCTACTAATTTAGTCATATGTAATAAGGGAAATAAACCGACTTTCTATAACTCAATTAGGGAACAAGTTATTGATATAACTTTGGTCTCAAATACGGACTCGGTTAGAATTTCAGACTGGAGGGTATCTAACGAGTGATCTTTTTCTGACCATTACTGGATACTCTTCAGCATTGATCTCTCAATGGAGAGTAGGATCCCTTATAGGAACCCCAAGAAAACGAACTGGGTTAAATTCCGAAGCCTTGTTAGAGCACTACCGGCTCCAGAAATGAATAAACCGGTCAGCACACAGGATTTGGAGGAATATGTTTGTTTAGTGACGAACACCCTTAGGGAAGCTTATCTTAAATCCTGTCCAGAGCGCTTGCCTCCGAAGAAGATCCATCAACCATGATGGACCCAGGAAACCATCGAATTTCTGATGGATACCCATTTTCCGGGTTGCAGAGACGAAGTGAAGAGAGAAACTCCCTTGGGTACACTTTCACCAGCTGCAATTCCAACAAATGAATTCATCAAAACGATGGTGGACGAACGCAAGATAACGTGGGTGGTACGTTCCTTCAAGCCCTACAAATCGGCAGGGCCTGATGGTATTTTTCCGGCACTCTTGCAGGAGTCCCTCGGGATAATCATGCCATGGCTACTGCGTATTTTTACGGGGAGCCTAGCATCGGAATATATACCCTCCGAATGGAGGGAGGTTAGGGTGGTCTTTATTCCCAAAGCGGGAAAAATAAACCACAATACCGCCAAGGATTACAGACCTATCAGTCTGTCATCGTTTCTATTGAAAACACTGGAAAGACTGGTAGATGTCTATGTGAGAAGTATCCTCACATCAGACAACTTCAGCGAGGCCCATCACGCCTATCTTGAGGGTAGGTCTGTTGAGACGGCTTTAAGTGATGTTGTCGGTTTGATTGAGGATACTCTTCACAAAAAAGAGTACGTTTTGGCATCATTTCTGGACGTGGAAGGCGCATTCAACAATGTCAAAATATCATCAATTCTTAATGCCCTACGAAATACAGGCACGGACACACAGATTACTTTATGGACGGGCAACATGCTGAAAAGCAGGGCAATTAACTCGAAGATAGGTGATGGTGAAGCGAGGAAAGTAGTTACAAGGGGCACACCACAAGGGGTGATCTCTCCTCTTCTGTGGAATCTTGTAATAAATTAAATCCTCGAGTCACTCAACGGAATGGGCATCAAGGTGGTTGCCTATGCTGATGACGTTGTGATCCTAATCAGAGGTAAGTTTTTACCAACGATTAGTGAACTCATGGAATCAGCACTTAAGATGCTCTTGACGTGGGCAAGGGACAACGGTCTGGGAGTCAATCCCTCCAAAACCGAACTCGTCTTGTTCACGAAAACGACTAAGATAGACAGGTTTGTTCTTCCCAAACAAGATGGAATCACCCTGGAACTATCTAATGAGGCGAAATACCTGGGTGTAATCCTGGACTCAAAGCTTTCCTGGAAAAGGAATACAGAGGAAAGGATGAAAAACTCGTTATGTGCTTTTTACACCTGCAGAAGAACTTTCGGAAGAAGGTGGGGTCTAAAACCGTATATTATCCACTGGATGTATGGTGCGATAATTAGACCAATACTTACCTATGGAGCCCTTGTGTGGTGGAAAGCAGCGGATAAAAAATCATATCTCTGCAACCTACAGAAGGTACAGCGACTGGCGTGCGTGGGTATCACTGGTGCTATTAGATCAGCACCCCAGGCCGGTCTGGAAGTGATACTAAACATTCAGCCCGTAGATATCTACATCAAGAGCACAGCAGCAAAATCGGCTCTTAGGTTAAGAGAGTCACTAATGATTAAGCAACGCTCTTGGGGACACTCGACCATATTAAGTACGGTGGGCGGGTCGGAATTGGAACGGAAAACTGACTATATCTCACCGTAGACGAACTTTAATAGGAACTTCGAAGTCCAAATACCAACTAGGGAAGACTGGGCGGAAAACTCTGTTATAACGGGGAACGCGATCTCAATTTTCACGGACGGATCGAAGATGGAGATGGGTATAGGTTCGGGGGTATACTCTGAATGCCTCGAAATCCGGTCCTCAGTAAGTCTCTCGGACAAGTGTAGTGTTTTCCAGACCGAGGTTTTTGCAATTGTGATTATGATTATGACAAAGGACTTAAGTCCTTGCGCCATCAACATTTTTGTGGACAGTCTTGCAGCCCTGAAGGCCTTAGGGTCACACACTGTAAAATCGAGAATTGTTAGTAATTGTATACAATCCCTTCATCGAATCAGTCAGCACACAGTCAAGCTAATCTGGGTCCCTGGACATAGTGGGGTCGATGGTAACGAATTAGCTGATGAATGTGCAAGAAATGGCTCCGAGTCGGTGGGGGAAAGTGTCGAACCTGATATCTAGGTTCCTATAGTGGAGTTGATGAACGAAATTGATAGGATATCGGAGAATATGATAGGTGGATATCGCTGACCACGTGCAGGATATCGCGAACCATGTGGCCACTGCCAAATCCTTAGACGACAGAAAGTCTTCTTTCCTTTGGCAAACGGACGGTTAGCCTATTAGTACACTCAAAAAAATACGTCAGTAAAAAAGTTTGTAAAATGGTTTGTAACCCAACTTTACAGGTTTTTTACTAATTCTTACAAAAAAAAATATTTTTTAGTAGTTCTTTTTTGTAAACTCGCGTTACAAACTATTGATTTTTTACTGATTTTTTAACAATTTTTTCAGTTAATTTTTTTAAAGTTATCGTACTAAATTTTGATATTTTGTTTGTAAATTTTACAAAATTAGTTTGTAAATTTCGTATTTTTCTCTAGAAAAAAAGAAATTATAATTAAATATTATTTTTTTTTCTATTTTTTACTTACCTATTTGGCATTTAAAAAATATATGTTTAATTAATATTTGTAACTTTAAGAAATACCATAACAAAGGAGAAGAATATACGTACAACAAAGGCTTTGGATTTTAATTTTTTTTTATACATACATTGTGATATGTAAAATTCAAAAGCAAGGCGCCAGCGAGCTGGTATTTTTAAACCGGTTTGTATATTTTCTTCTTTGCACACAAGAGTTTTTTTTTCTCTCGTAAACATAAAGAATAGATTCTGTATTTCAAAGAGTAGCGCAAACAATTTTGTTTTACAGTTTACAGTTTGTTTATTTCTCAGTCAAAAAGAAACATTCGAGCAATGAAGATCGCCCGACACGCACCGCAAAAGGAAACAAACAAGCAATATGTAAATATACACAAAAAATTAAATACTAGGTAGAAATATATTAAGGGTTTTTTTTATTCAAGAATATACGCTTTTTTTCAGTACACAAAAGGAAATATAATCACGAGAGGTACCTATGTAAAACAAATGTAAATATATTTTGCATTCAAAAATGATTTTTTATTCCATTTCAGTTTACACAACAATAAAAACTTCTACCTAACAAAAATTCATCTAATTATTCTTGGAAACATCAATTTTATGTTGTTAGCATTCTTTGTATTACAAATATTTTTGTGTTTAATGTTTTTTTTACATATTTCAGATTTCTAAAAACCAAAAACAACAACTGAGTAATAATTGATGACGACCACCAAGCGCACAGTATACACATTGTTAAAAAAATTATAAATGAATTTTTTTTAATTCATTTTACAAGAATTTTACAGAAAAAAACTGTAGTAATTTTTGAAAACCAAAGTTTGTAATGGTAACTGAAAAAGTTATCGGGCACAAATTGAAAACTTTATTAGTAATGGTAACAGACTTTTTTTGTAAGGAATACTAACATATTTTTATGAGTGTAGGAGTACTGACAGGACACTGTATAATCGGACAAATGGCCGTTCGTATGGGAATTTCTGACAGGGACTTTTGCAGAAGTTGTGGAGAGGTGGAGGAGGAGGAGTCAGTGAAGCACTTGTTGTGTGAATGTCCGGGTCTGATGAAACGTCGTCTTAAGTATTTGGGGCAACGATTTTTTGATGACCTAGATTGCCTAAACAGTGTCCCATTGACATCTCTAGCAGAATGGTTTGAGAGGTAGAATTTTGTATATCAGAGGGGAGTAGGGAGACAGCTTTAGGGGAATCACAATGGGCCTTAGGCCTCCGAGTGAATTCGCCAAATTGGCGGACGCCCATCCAACCTAACCTAACCTGATCAGAAATGAAGACATATTTAACAAGAAAGTAAAGTCCAATTTGGAGTAATCATAGTTTTTTTTTCAAAATTATGTACCAATGTTTGGTAATGATCGAAATTTAATTCGATCACGAATCTAGATCCGTTATTTGTATCCAGTACCCGATTTCTGTAACTATGCGAGAAGTTTTCGCATCGAAAAAAATAAATGAACATTATAGTCACCTTATACTTAACAGAGTGATTTAAAAACATAGCGTTGCATTTTTTTCGTATTCGATGTTTTTTACATTAGCAACATTGTAGTCACCCTGTTAAAAACTAAATGACTACAATATTGTTTTATTTTTCTCGATGCGAAAAGTTTTCGCATAGTTACAGAAACTGGGCACAGATTACGAATCACCATTAAAAGTAAATCGAAAAAAATGGTCAGATCCCAGACGCATCCAAATATTTCACAAACAATGCTTTTCAAAATGCACAAGAATACGTTTTTGTGAACTTTCCTCCCACTTCTGAGGGGAGTGCTTTACAACTACAACAAATGTAATGAAATACAACAAAAAACACAAGACAAAAACACACAAACATTCTTTTCTACTCCAGAATTCATAGATATTCAGCTCTTAACTCATTACCTATCGCGACACCTCCATACAAAAGGAAGTAGATATTCAGTAAATAAGAACTACTCCTGGAAGTTGTTTGAAAATTCGGAGTGCTTCTTATGTACTGCATATTTACATACATTTGTATGGGAGTGTCGCGGAAGGTAATGAGTAAAGAGCTAAATATCAACTTTTTATGGAGTAGAAAAGAATGCCTTTGCGTTTTTTTCTTGGGTTTTTTGATATTTTTGTTGTATTTCATTACATTTGTTATAATTTTAAAGCACTCCAAACAGAAGTACTCCGCACTTTTTTTGCTAGGTTGCCTTTAGTTTTCTCAAAAACCTAACGTACTAGAAAAATTTGGACCCCGATTCAGAACCAGCATCGAAAAGTTAATAGAAAACGAACTGTCAGATCACAGACTCAGCCAAAAAACCTTACAAATCAGTGTTGGGCATCCCAGAAAAATCACAACTTCACAGTGATTACGGAGGGACCTTAAGTGATGGAAAAATTACATTTCTTTAATAAAAGTATTTTTATTACACAACAATAAAAAAAATGTGGATCAAATTTTCCAAAATTTTGGGTTTTAACAAAATTGTTCGCGACCCCCCTTGAAACTCTTCCGCGACCCCCTAGGGGGTCGCGACCCACCGTTTGAGAACCATTGTCTTAGAGTATCCCATGGATCAAAAATGAACACTCTGTGAAATTCACCCCATTTTTTTGGAATACATATTTTAAAGGATGTCTTTTTACTTTGTTTGAATTTTGTAGGTACATATTTCTAATTGCATTTATTTAAACAAAAATTAATTTAATTTTTATGTAAAAAAAAAATTACGACACATTTAAAAAAAAATATAAAAATTAAATAAATAAATTGAACGTTTCAGACCTACAAATTGTGCATTAAGGTGACCAGCTCTTACAGGATCGCCATTGGATTTGGACAATATCGTACATAGATTTCTTTAAGATTTAAATCGAAGCTGGCCACCACAAATTTTCAATTTCTTAACGGTTACACCAGGGCATGAAGTCTCTTGGCGTGTGAATAGCCGCTTTATCCTGTTAAAAATTCAGTTTTATGTTTGATACGACTCGGAAAATACAACTTAAACATTTTCCAAAAGTTCCGAGTAGTACTTCAAAAGCATTCATCTTTTTCTTTCAAACTACTGAATTGTTTGGGTTAAAATTTGTTGTAACTCCCGATCCCAACGCAGCATAAATCTTTGATGCAGAATAATTTTCATCAAGTTCAGTGCGTAAAAATGGGACTTGGCTGAATAATCACTTAGATTTTAGACAGTGACGCACAGTGCTTCGTTCCCATATAACGAAGGGACAAAAATAGAAGAAGTTGTCACATATTTTTGAAATTTGGTACACGTGCATGAAACGTCTTATTTAAGAAAAATATGGTTTTTTGGAAAAATCGGTGCAAGGACACGCCTACCGCCCATGTGTCCTGAAATTGAAAAAATTAATTTTAGCATTAATAATGCACACAAAATTACAAAAGTGGTCATGCTGATACACATTCAACTAGCAACTTGTGAATAAATTTTCATTTAAATCGGAGCCAGGACTCAAGGTCCTGCCATATATCCTTTTTCTTTAAAACGCTATAACACCTACATTAAAGGTGTCCTAACGACTAAGGTAATTTTTCAAAATCACTTTTTAATACGTGGTAGGGTCCTAAATTGTAGTTTTGTATCTAAAAATGAGTGAGCCAAAATTTGGAGACAATCGGATAAAAATAACTCGTGCCGAAAATGGATTGAAGTTTTGGGACACTCTTATCTGATGAAAAAACACGTTTTTTCTAGTTTTTTGAAAAATAAGCATTTTACGCATACATGCCCCAGACCATTGCATGGTTTTTAAAGCCAAAATTTGAAAATTTTCAAAATTTTTAGGCAAAAAAATAAAAAAAATTAAATTTTACTTTATAATTATATTAAATACATGTTATAGATAAAAACTAACAGATATGGTAGTCTAACTTTTTTTTCATTTGGCGTGGGTAGTGATATAATTTCCGCGGATTCCAAAGAAAATGAGTTTTTCTAAAATAATTTAGCAAATATGGGATACAATTTTCTGTATTGTATTATACGAAGTGAAATACATAAATTCTGTAAATTTTTTGAGAATTCGGGCATCTTTAACCCCTTTTCATCGAGGTGAAATGACAAATTTGAGACGTTATACATTTCTATAATACAAAATATCTGCATATATCCGATTTCTCAAAAGTTACAGAATTTACGTTCTACACTTCGATCCGCACAATAGAGCACAAATTTTCAAAAATTTGCTTAATTATTGTAGAAAAACGCATTTTATTTGGAATCCGCGGAAATTTTATCACTTCCCGCGCCAAATAAAAAAAAAGCTTGACTACCATATCTGCTATTTTTAATCTTAAACATGTTTTCAACTTGATCATAAAGTAAAATTAAATTTTTACTATTTTTTTGCCTAAAAATTTTGAAAATTTCAAAATTCTGGCTCTAAAAACCACACACTGGTCTGGGGCATGTATGCGTAAAATGCTTATTTTTCATCCGATTTTAATTTTATTAGTCGTTTTGAAAAGGTAATTTAGTACCATTTTCATATTATTTCACAAAAAATTTAGCAAAAAATATCAAATACAAATGTTTTTCCAAAAACTAGAAAAAACGAATTTTTCGTTCTTATAAGAATGTCCCAAAACTTCAGTCCATTTTCGGCACGAGTTATTTTTAGCCGATTGTCCCCAAATTTTGGCTCACTCATTTTTAGATACTAAAGAACAATATAGGACCCTACCAGGTATAAAAAGGTGATTTTCGTTTTTAAGGACACCTCTAACCTACATACGAAAATTTTCCGATCGTAAAAAAATTTTGTAAGCAAATTAATATTCCTTAGATATATATTAATACCAAATTTGGGCAAAATCGGATTAGTAGTGTGGAAAATAATTTTGATCCAATGATCGGTTTTTATTTATTTTTCCAATTTAATTACAAATCATTTTTAATAATTTAAACCTAAACGAGAACTGGTAACAATGACCGTCGTCTCGTTGTAGCGAAATCGACCAAGGGTTTTTGTGGGAATCGAACCCACGACCTCCTGTTTCATAGGCTAGCACGCTACCAACTAACCTACAGGGCCCCCTAGTGTGGAAAATATAAAAATATCCTTTTTTAAAAAATAAGTTTTATTATATTTTTATTTTTTATGTCATCTAGAATAAGTCAAACAAATGTATTAAATCAACTTCTGAGCTACATAATGTTCATACATGTCTTAAGTAAAATTTGATGGCGGTTCTTTATTAAAATACATTAACACCCTATCTTCCATTTTTAGGGGTCATTTGTGGCCTTTTTTACATATCCTTGTAGAACAACACTAAAATGTGCGTTTAAATAGTTAATATGTTCTACAAAAATGTTAAGCATCAAATTTTACTAGGGGTTGTCAAATGCCAAAAGATCGTGCGATATAATCAAAATGCTTTAAAAAGTAAAATTGTTAAGTATCACATATTGTTAAATCGCGTTTACTAAAGTAGATTGAAATAAGTTGAAAAATGTACTAAAATACTTCTCTACAGTGAAATTTAATGGCAGTTCTTTTGTAAGAACATATTAACCATCTATCTTCCATTTTAATGGGTCATTTCAGTCCTTTTTCCAAATATTCTTATAAAATTCAATAAAACGAGCGTTTCTAGGTTAAAGCGTAATACTAAATTCCTTTTTTAATGTTTCTTATAATTTAAAATTTAAGAGTTTTTTAACATAACTTAAAGATTCAGTAGAATACACTGTGCAACAAATTTGGGGTCACTTTCACGGAGTGTAACTTATATTGAACAAAACAAGAAATGAAAGTATGCCATTTGTAAACCGAAATCCATGAATTGTTTTGAAGTCTTTAAAATAAGGCGATTGGAATGATTAAAAAAATCAACTAAATGTTTGTAGAACATTTTAACACTTTAAACACACGTTTAAGTGGTTTTCTATTAGAATATTTTAAAAATGGACTGAAATGACCCATGACAATGGGATATAGAGGGTTAATATGGTCTAAGGAAAAAAACATCGAATTTTACTGAAGACATCTATTAACAGTAAGCTAAGAAGTACATTTGTTACAATATTTTAAATAATTTCACACGATTTTGGTGAAATACAATTCAACAATTTAAAATAAAAAAATTTACTTTTTTAAGCATTTTGCTTTTTTCTCATAAACTTTTGGTATTTTACAACTAATAATGAAATTCTATGCAGAAAATTTTTGTATAACATGTTAACCCTTTAAACGAAAGTGTAAGTGCTATTCTACGAGGATATTTAGAAAAGGAACCAAAATGACCCCAAAAATGGTAGATAGAGGGTTAATATATTCTTAGAAAGACCCGTCATCCAATTTTACCGAAGACATCTATTAACCTCATTTAGCATAAAATTAAATTAAATATTTTTTTTTAACTTATTCTGAATGACTTTTTCTGAATGTCTTTGAAAACAAATTAAAAACTTCAGTGGGCCATAAAAAAAACTGGAGCTAAATTTTCGAAATTCTTCAAGGGTTTGGTCTGCTAATAATATACTTTCATTTTGCTTTTTTACCCATTTAAAACATAAAATCGTGTTGCACAATGATATTAAATACTGTTAAATGCATAAATTTTGTGTAAAAATCATGAATTTAGGCATTTAAAAAATCGCATTTTTTTAAATTTGTGGTCAAAAGTGGGCCCTAATTTTTGAATAAGCTGTTAGACGAGAATATAAACTAAGAAAAAATCGCAAAAAAAAATATATAATTTTATATATTTTTTTTTTTAAACTCCATCAAACTTTAGTAATTTTTGGATTTTTAAGAGAAAAAATTTCTTTTCTGCGCAATAAAAAATATTTTCTTTTATAAATATATGCAAAATTCTATATTTTAATTTTATTACAAATATATCAAAGTACTTGAAAACAAAATTTCGAAACATTTTATTAAAAAATGGATTTTTGAGAATTATTTTTGGGAAACAACTAAAACACATTTTCCAGTTAAGTCATTTTTGCATAAAATTCTCTGAGTTTAGCGCCCTCTCGTGGCGGCAAAAGCAATCAGAAAAAATATTTTTGTTAATATTTATTTGAGATACCTTATTATCTTTCAAAAAATCTATATTTAAACACAATTTGAGACAAAATTTTTTTTTTTTGATTTTTGTCCATGGGTCGAAGCATAGTGTGACGGTCCGTGAAGTTGTCACTGGGTGTTCTCTACTTATTTAAAATATAAAATTTATGTATATAAAATATGTTTTTCTGGACGTAACACGTTCCCGTGGTAGACAAAGCCTCAGTTTTAATTTTTTTTGTTGACATGCATCCAAAATTAATTTTTGTACTACATTTATTTGCGAAATAATGCTTTTTGTTAATTGTCGATGTGGTGAGGCAACAAAATGACAATAAAATTGAATTTAGACTGCATCTCATTAAAAAATGTACAAAACTAGTAACATCCCATCTTTACCTATCTCGGGAATGCGTTAGGTCCATGAAAACATGAATTTTATACTTAAATTTTCTGTTTTTAAAAATTAGAGAACACCCAGTGACAACTTCACGGACCGTCACTGATTTTAGAGGTAAAAAAAGGATTATAGAAATGAATAAGGTGTAAATACTCATAAATGACATCAAAAATTGGATAAACCCGATAAATAAGAGCCACAACACCTATTTCAATCTAACTAAAATTCAGAGAAATATCCGAAATACCCAAAATTTCGACAATAAAAGCAAAACAATAAAAAAATACAACCATAAAATAAAGTAAAAGGCTAACTTCCTAATAATAAGTGAGTTCTTTCAGAGGGCACCCACTGATTAAAACTGAAACTTGCATATGGGAAAGAGGGGGGAAAATAATAGTTATCTGTTTTTCTTAGCTAGACCATATTTTTTCTAAAGGTAAGTAAGTTGCTCGGTTTTCACTTGAAAATCTGTCAAACTCATAAAAAAAACATAAATTTTATACTGGCTTTACAAAAGCGTAAAAATTTCGCTAAAGAGGTATTCTGTTCGCGGGTGAAAACCCGGCAAAATAACCCGGCAATACACATCAACATTATTTTTTAAATAGTACAGACCATTTCAAAAAGCGGTGTTAAAGTTGTTTGGCAATGTTAACATTAATTATTTCAAATAAATAAACAAAAAGTGCAAAAAAATTGTAAATAAAAGTTATTTTGTGTATGCCGATTAGGGCTTACAATCGGGATATCCCGATCCCGGAAAGCCCGGGATTTTCGGGATTAGGCAAATCCCGAATCTCGGGATTTCTAATTTTCAATCCCGGGATTTTCGGGATCCCGATTTTTTATTTATTTTTTTTCCAATATTTTTAGATTTTTTTAAATAATTTGTATAAAATATGAATTTTGTGAAACAAAATAAAAAAAATCGACAAAAGTTCTGTCAGGTACCATGTTATTGTTATAGAAAAGGGAGAAACGTTTGCGAAATGTAAAGAAATTCTAAAAACTAGTGGTGGTTCGACATAAGGGCTTTTATATATATTACTTTTACTCTTACAAGAAGCATAGGACCGTAAATGGCTTTTGACACATCTTAACTCCTTAAGTTGTAAACTTTTTTAATTTTATGTTTTACTAAAAAATTTTTTTAAGCCGTGAGTGGGTTTTGACTCACGCTTAGTTACGCTCACCAAACAATAATGAAATTACTCACTTATGACTTACGCTCACGCGTGATGCATTCAAACTCCACTCTCGCACTCTCGCTAACACATCTTTTACAAAAAAAAAAAGATTGCTAAAAAATATTTTTTTTGCAAGAAATAAAAAAAATTAAAAAAAAAAATCAAATAAATTTAAAAAAAAAAAATCAAATCACGCAAGCTTTAGCAAAAAATGAATCACTTATGCAAAAATTCGAAAACTCATTAATTTTTTTTTTTTCAACTCACGCTCACTAAAAGTTGATATCGATGAGCCACGACGAAAGATAAGAAATATAACCGAATACGGATATTCTTCACAGGAGGAATCCCAAACTTTTTTTGAAGTTAACAACATCAACTTTGCTAATCTTTACGAACGCGTAGATTTTTCAAAGTGGCAAAAAATATTAAACATTTTTGAAAATCCCGAAAAATCCCGAAAATTTCCAAAAAAATCCCGTGAATCCCGGGATTCAAAATATCCCGAAAATCCCGGGATCCCGAAATCGGGATCCCGAATATTTTTCTTTAATCCCGAATCCCGGGATTCAGAAAAACCAATCCCGATTGGAAGCCCTAATGCCGATGCAAAAAACGTAACCTACCATATGACTGTCAAATTTTCGCTACAAATTAATTGCTGTCTCGAAACTTTTTTTTTCACCGGTGAACAACTTACGGCCTTAAAGGTGGGTAAGTTGTTCACAGGTGAAAAAAATTGTTTCGAAACATTAATTAATTTGTAGCGAAAATTTGACAGTCATGTGTTTGGTTATGTGTTGCGCGTCGGCATACACAAAATACCTTTTTTTTTTTTTTTTGTATTTTTTGTCTTTTTATCTGAAATAATTAATGTTTACACTGACAACAACTTATAAATGATTCATTTTATTTCTGAATATCAAACTTCACCGCTTTTAAAATGGTCTGAACAATTTAAAAAAATGTTGCGAGTAGTGTTGATGTGTATTGCTGCAACAGATACCGGGTTATTTTCACCAGCAAACAGAATACATCTTCAGCGAAATTTTTACGCTTTTGTAAAGCCAGTGTGAAATTTATGTTTTTTTATGTTTAGACAGATTTTTACGTGAAAACCAAGCAAATTGCTTGCCTTAAGTTAGAAACCCTTTTTAAATTTAAGAATTTCAGGTTACTCTTATTTTTCTCCACTCATTCCTATATGAGGCATTCCACACCAAATTTTCTGAATAGGTTGTATGGATAGCTCTATATGCAACTAAGAAAATTGCGTTTTTGGTTTTTAAATTTTTCAAAAACTGGGCTCAGGAGGCGTGGTCAAATATTGGAAAAATGGTCAAATTTTTGTCGAGTTGCCTTGATTAAATATTTATCACATTAAAACGGAATGCACCACAATCTCAAAAATTTACATTCTTATATAGTTTTGTATGGGCTATCGATTAAAATTTTTTTTTTGGAAAATTTTCAGAACCCGTTCTGAAATTTTCCATTTTTTACAAAAGTCAATTTATCAAAAATCCGGCCACTTTTTTTATTTTTTTTTATTTTTTTTTTTTAAAGTTTAAATGTTTGTCCATCCACACAAAAAAATTCAGAAACACGTTCGTCGTTTTTTTCGAGAAAATCACATTTGAATATTGAATTTTATGACAATTTTGGAATTTCCTTGTATTTTCTTGTTAAAACATGTCGTATGAGTAACAAATTTTTGCGAAACCAACGAGTTAATCCCATTTTAATTGTTTTTTCATGTGTGGACAATATAGAGATGGGCGTGAAAGCGATTTGACCCACGCAAGAAATATTAAAGTCACTGACGACTCGCTAATATTTTTAGTTTACTTGTGCAATCACGTGAGTCAATTTACTGTTACTCACGCTCACGCAATTTTTGATTACGCTCACGGTTGCTCACTCACGTTGATGATGATTTTACAAAAATAATAAAAACAACAAATTTTCTATGAAAACTAAGCACTGAAAACGAAAATTCAAAAAAACAGTAAAATTCCAAAAAAATAGTTAAAAATCACAAAAACTTACTTAAGAAAAATTTTAAGCATTCACTCATCTCGCTTAAATGCGTAAATGCGTAAAATGCGTAAATGCTTAAATGCGTAAAATGCTTAAATGCGTAACCGTCCAACCTGAATCAAATTACGTCGCGTAAGGCGTAACGCCCAATAATTTTTCGTTTCTAATATTTAAATGTGAGTTACCTAAATCAAACGGACGTAAAAATTTCAAATTTGATGTGTTTGTTTTTGTTTTATTTTTACGTCTTGCGCTACGCACTTGATTCTGGTTCAACCCTAAAACTGATAAGATGCGTTTATAAGAGTTTTTTTAGATATGCATCAATGTCTTTCTGACCGTTTATATCGAAAACAAATCGCCAATTGTTAAAAAAATTTGTTTTAAGATTTCATAAAGATTTCAATTTAAATTAAAAAAAAATACAGAATTACTCGCTTAAATGCCTAAAACTGGTAAGAGTAGTTTCATACAAATTTTACTGAAATATCAACACTAAAATGAGTTCAAAATCTTAAGATCACTTGATGTGCGTTTATAAGAGTTTTTTATGTAAATGCATCAATATCCTTCTGATTTATTTAATATTTTGGATAAGCGCATTTAAGCGGGAGCAATAAATCGGACACTACATTTTAGGTACATATTCTTTAACGTTCAACATTTAAAAAAATTGACTCGCGAGTCACGTACTAAGCTTTTCACGATATTAAAGAGATAGCGTGAGTAGAACATTTCGTGAGTGATTAGGACGTCCAATTTTTGCGAGATGAGTGAATGCTTAAAATTTTTCTTAAGTTTTTGTGATTTTTAACTATTTTTTTTTTTTTGGAATTTTACTGTTTTTTTGAGTTTCCGTTTTCAGTGCTTTTTTCATAGAAAATTTGTTGTTTTTATTATTTTTGTAAAATCATCATCAGCGTGAGTGAACAACCCTGAGCGTAATCAAAAACTGCGTGAGTAACAGTAAATTGACTCACGTGATTGCACAAGTAAACTAGAAATAATAACGAGTCGTCAGTGACTTTAATATTTCTTGCATGGGTCAAATCGCATTCACGCCCATCTCTATATTGCACCACAAATGAAAAAATAATTAAAATGGGATCAACTGGTTGGTTTCGCAAAAATTTGTTACTTATACGCCATGTTTTAACAAGAAAATACAAGGAAATTCCAAAATTGTCGTGAAATTCAATATTCAAATGCGATTTTCTCGAAAAAAACGACGAACGTGTTTCTGATTTTTTTTTTGTGGATGGACAAACATCTAAACTTTAAAAAAAAAAATTAAAAAAAAAAAAAAAGTGGCCGGATTTTTGATAAATTGACTTTTTTAAAAAAATGGAAAATTTCAGAACGGGTTCTGAAAATTTTGCAAAAAAAAAAATGTAATTGATAGCCCATACAAAACTATATAAGAATGTAAATTTTTGAGATTGTGGTGCATTCCGTTTTAATGTGATAAATATTTAATCAAGGCAACTCGACACAAACTTGACCATTTTTCCAATATTTGACCACGCCTCCACAGCCCAGTTTTTGAAAATTTGAAAAACCAAAAACGCAATTTTCTTAGTTCCATATAGGGCTATCCAAACAACCTATTCAGAAATTTACGGGACACATGTTTTTCTGTAGCGGGACATTTGGTGTGGAATGCCTCATATGCAAGTTTCTGGAAAATCGGAAAAAATTTTTTTAGTTTAACATTTTTTTTAAGTATTGGTTTGAAGAATAAAAAAAAAATATTTAAGAAAAATAAAATTCCTTGAAATCCGCAAAACTTAAATAGATCCAAAAATTTATTGAAAGTGGGATACGCCTACATTTTGGAAATTTTAATTTAAAAATGTATTGAACAAATAACATTAAAATGGTAGTTTTTAAAAATACTTGTTCAAAGTACCACTCCAAGACATATCATACATGTTATCACAATACTTAGCTAAACTCAAGTTCCCCCTTGAAGAACTCAATCAACCTCTAAAAAAATCCCATTTTTTACAGGTTTTATTATACTTTTGTTAAGAAAATTAAAAATTTTAATGTCGGCAGAAGTTCTTTGTCCTGCACTTAGACCTAGGGGATTAAAAAATGTTTTTTTTTCTTGGTCCGCCCCCTTTTGTGGGAGTGGATTTAAAAATATCATTTAAATAATATGCTTGTTTTTTGCAGTCCGGATTAAGATTAGGATTAACTCTATTTTGTTTCTGTTTATATTTACTAATTATATATAATAACTGAAGTTTTATTTATTTCGCTTTGAGTCCATATTAATTATTTCTGAGAAACAATTATTTTTTTTTTTGTACAATGAGAAAATCTGAAAAAATTTATTGACAACACAGGCTAAGTGGAGATGTCGACAGCTTTCGGAAGAAGCCACCCTTCCTTCGTCAGCACTCTTCGATTGTCACTGTAGGTGTATAAGATTAAAATCAGCTATTTAAACGTACATTAAGGTGGAAAAGCGGACGAGAATTATATCACATTTCATCACCCATATGTTACGTTTAGCACGAACTTAATCAATCTATTTTTAACTTTTTCTAACACAGTTGTAATTTCTTACACTATAGTAGATTTTCTCAGAGTTGCAACCCTTAGTACACTCAAAAAAAAAAAAACTGTAATGTTAGCAAAAAAAGCTTGTAAACCCACAAGAAAATTTGCTGATTTTGAACCCACAATTTTTTTGCTAAAGTTAGCAAAAATGTTTTGCCAATAATTAGTTAACAATTTTTTTTCTTTTTTGACACAATTGAGGACCCCATTGGGTTCGGACCCGATAGGTCCAGACCCCCAACGGGTAGACCTAGTTGGGTTCCTTAAAAATCGTCATAGTTTTTGATCCAAAATTTGTGTCCGTTTCGCTCTACCTTGCTTAGTTTTTGAGATACGTGATTATAGGGGACCACTGGGGTCTTGAGAATTAAAAAACTCGATAACTTCAAAAATATTACTCGGAGAGCTTTTGACTATTTTGCGGTCTTGTTCTACGTATTGAGGGCTACAAAAATGCTTTTGGACTTTTTGTTGTGTCGGCAATATTTACCGAGATATGAGCATTTTAAAATTTTCGGGAATGCTAACTTTTTTGGATCCAAAGTTAGGGCCCATTAGGGTCCACACATGTGAAGAGGACCCGCGAAAGTATGGACATTCTAAGAACCAAAAATGCCCTCCATTTTGCTCTATCTGGCTTAGTTTCCGAGATAGAGCCATTTTAAGTTTTCTGAAAAAAAAAAAAATTACCATTTATTTTTGCTAATCTTAGCAAAAAATCTTGTAAAAATGTTGTCAACTCAATTTCAAATCTTAGCAAAAGAAATTAGTTCAACGTTTGTTTAAAATTGCTAATGTGCTAAATGAAGTTTACAAGAATTTTTTGCTAACATGCTAATCTCAACTAAAAATTTGCTAAAAGTTAGCTAACTAGCATTAGCAAAAAAAAATTAGTAAATCTACTAACGTATTTTTTTGAGTGTAGGACTTTTCAAGTCTTGAAAAATGTCCGTTAGGTTTGAATTTATATTTCATATTTCTAATTCTTAGAAATATTACTAAATTGCATGGTACCTTATGAGTAGAGTATTAATTCTGTTTTATTTATTGTTGGACTTTATATTTTATAACTGAAGTTTTATTTATTTCGGTTTGAGTCCATATTAATTATTTCTGCGAAATAATAAACATATTTTTTTTTTTTAAATTAGTATCGATGTATATTGATAGTTTTAGATTTTTAAAATAATGATACCGAAACGAATCTCAAAGAAATTAAAGGGTGACTTCAAAAATTAAATAAAAATTTAATAAAATGAAAATTAAATAAATAATAAAATGACAGATTAAATTAAAAAAAAATAAATTAACAATTAAGTAAAAAATATCAACTTAACGGGAACTACGATCACCATTTCAGTCTTTGGCGTCATTTCTGTCTTTCTAATACACTCAAAAAAATACGTTAGTAGATTTACTAATTTTTTTTGCTAATGCTAGTTAGCTAACTTTTAGCAAATTTTTAGTTGAGATTAGCATGTTAGCAAAAAATTCTTGTAAACTTCATTTAGCACATTAGCAATTTTAAACAAACTTTGAACTAATTTCTTTTGCTAAATTTGAAATTGAGTTGACAACATTTTTACAAGATTTTTTGCTAACATTAGCAAAAATAAATGGTAATCTTTTTTTATTTTCAGAAAACTTAAAATGGCGCTATCTCGGAAACTAAGCCAGGTAGAGCAAAATGGAGGGCATTTTTGGTTCTTAGAATCTCCATACTTTCGCGGGTCCTCTTCACATGTGTGGACCTTAATGGGACCTAACTTTGGATCCAAAAAAGTTAGCATTCCCGAAAATTTTAAAATGCTCATATCTCGGTAAATATTGCCGACACAACAAAAAGTCCAAAAGTTTTTGTAGCTCTCAACACGTAGAACAAGACCGCAAAATAACCAAAAGCTTTCCGAGTAATATTTATGAAGTTATCGAGTTTTTTAATTCTCAAGACCCCAGTGATCCCCTAAAATCACGTATCTCAAAAACTAAGCAAGGTAGAGCGAAACGGACACAAATTTTGGATCAAAAACTATGACGATTTTAAAGGAACCCAACTAGGTCTAGGCCCATCGGGGTCTGGACCTATTGGGTCCGAACCCAATGGGGTCCTCAGATGTGTATGAACTAAGTTCAAAAAAAAAAAAATCAGTTAACTAATTATTGGCAAAACATTTTTGCTAACTTTAGCAAAAAAATTGTGGGTTCAAAATCAGCAAATTTTCTTGTAGGTTTACAAGCTTTTTTTGCTAACATTACAGTTTTTTTTTGAGTGTAGGTTTATATTTTGGGAATTTCAAGCCTCATTCGCCGAAAGAATTTTTTAATGAATTAATTTTAGAAACAAATGCATTAACCAATTAAGATATGAATTTTATTTTTAATACTAGTCGAATAGCCTGTCCCTGCCAGGCGGAACACCAATTCATTTTTCTCAATAATTCTATTTTTTTGACCAAACTTTATAAAAAATTATGTTTGTGCTTCAAAAATTTAATATTGGTAGATTGAGTTACATCAATATATTTCCCAAACTGGAAAAAAATTTAATGAGTATGAAGGGTTTTATTGATAAAATTTAGAACTAAATTTAGCACTCCCATTTCGTCTCTCCGCCCTTAAACTGGATATCAAAAATCCATCGTTAGATCTGTCCCATGGTCACTCCTATATACATGGCAATTTTTATCTTTTTTTAGTCATGAAGGGTTTTAAAATTAGATAAAATGTTAAAAAACACAATATTTTCACTTAAATGTTTCCTTATAATTCTTCGTACACAATTTAAATATTAAATCTGACTTCATAAGGATATGATCCATTGTCAATACTTTATGCTTTACAATTTTCAGCTTCCTTAGTCATTAGGGGTTTCAGAAATAGTTTAAATGTTTAAAAACTAAATTTCGCCGTCTTCCGCCACTCCCCCTGTCTTAAAGGCCGAAAATCCGGCTACGTTACAGATTATATAAACTGAACAAAATTCACAACGGATTTTTTTGTATCTCCGCACTTTCACTGGATATCCAGTGTTGATCTTTGCCATAGTCCGTACCATATGCATCCCAATTTTCATCTTTCAAAGTCAATCGGACTACTTTAGAATATGCTTCATAGTTAGGACTACATGTTAGGGATTTTCAGCTTCCTAATTCATTGGGGCGGAGCACAGTGGGGAAAAATGAAATTTTTTTCCGATTTTGGCTACAGGTCGCAATTCTTAACCGATTTTAGTTTTTCTTTTTTTGAAATTTAGCTTATTAAATTCCTCATCGGTCTGTCATGGTGAATTTCTAAAAATCGTTTTTGTTTTATTTGAAATTTTTTTTTAAGTTCAGAAAACATAATTTTTTTTAGAATTTTTTCTCTAAAAAGTGTTATAGGTAGGGGACGAATAAGCTGTATGGACAAAATTAAAGGTATTTGAACCCCTTATAAATGACATTAATAGCATTTTTTAATTTATTGTTATTTTGGTTTTTGTAAACAGATGAAAACTTAAAAATGTATCTGAATCATTTTAAATAATGTACCAATTTCAATTAATTTTTTTTAGATTAAAAGTTATCATGTTCTTAACCATTATTGGTAAATAAAGTATTTTTGCAAAATTGTTTAACTCTTTTTATCGAATTTACAATGTTACAACTTTTTTTTTTAAAACAGACTAAAAAATAATTTTAAAGTTCCAAAAATCATTAGGTAAAATTTAAGCAAAAAAAAGAATATTTTTTTTAAAAAATTTTGTATACCAATTATGACTTAGCAAAACATAAGCTTTAATCTAAAAAAGATTTCATTGAAATTGGTACATTATTTTTACAGATATAGGCTTTTAAAAGTGAAAATTCTTGAATTTTTGTCTGGTTATAAAAACCAAAATAATAATATATTTTCAAATACTAACCACGTCGTTGATAAGGGGTTCCAATACCTTTAATTTAGTCTATAAAGCATATTCATCCCATGCCTAATTCATTTTTTATTGCAAAAGTACTGAAAAAATGAAAATTTTCTGAACTTTAGGAAAATGTAAAAAGTAATCCGATTTTTTTTTTTCAAAAATCCACTATGACAGATCGATGCGGAATTTTATTAGCTAAAATAGAAAAAAAAAAACAAAATCGGTTAAGAATTGCGACCTGTAGGCAAAATTGGACAAAAAAAGTCAATTTTTTCCCACTGTGCGGAGCTTAAAAATACTCTAAAATGTTAAAAAAAAAATTATTTTGCCAAGTCCCCTTTTTTGTCGTAATTCACCGCCCACAGACAAAAATTCCGGCTTCGTAAGAATCTGTCTCTGGTGTTTTACTTTATACATGCCAAATTTAAGCTTTTAATTCCATCAATGAGATTCAAAAGGCGCACAAAAAATAAGAGAAACACAAAAAATATATATACAGAAAATAGATGGGAATAAATTTACCACGCCCATTTGCCTTTCTTATTCTCCACACATACACTGGATATCAAAAATCCAGGTTCGTGTTGATCTTCCCCATGAAACCCATCTTCCTGTCATTGGGGGCCTTCAAATTAAAAAACCCAATTTTTCTACGCTTTTTATCTTTTAATTCTCCGTCCGCAAAAGAGAAATTTTAAATCTGATTACTTCAGGATATACTACATCGTTAGAACTATACGCTATACATTTTCCGCTTCCTTTGGGGGCTTCAAAAGAAGTTAAATTGTTAAAAATCCCAATTTTGTAACTCCTTATTTTTCTTTCAATTCTCGGCCCACAGTCCAAAAATTTAAAATTCGACAACTTTAGGATATGCTTCATCGCTAGGACTATATGCTAGGAAATTTCAGCTTCCTAAGTCATTAGAGGGCTTTAAAATAAGCAAAAATGTGAATTTTCATCTTCATAGGTCATTGGGGGTCTTCAAATTAGTTAAAATATTAAAAAACACAATTTTTCCACGCGCACTTTTTCTCTTAATTCTATTTCCACAGTCTAAAAAACTTAAATCCGATTACTTCAGGATATGCTTTGTTGTTAGAACTATATGCAATGCAATTTTCCGCTTCCTAAGTCATTTGGAGGCTTCAAAAGAAGTAAAAATGTTAAAAAAATCCCAATTTTGCCACGCCACTTTTCCCCTCAATTCTTCGCTGACATTGAGAAAATTTTAAATCCGACTATTTGGGGATATGCGCCATCTTTAGGACTATATTCTGGGAAATTTTCAGCTTCCTAAGTCATTAGGGGGCTTTAAATTAAGCAAAAATGTCAAAAAATTTAATTTTGCCACGCCCACTTTTCCGCTTATTTCTTCGCCCACAGGCAAAAAATCGAAAATCCGGCTACGTTAGGATCTGCCCCAGGTGTTTTACTATAAGCATGCCAATTTTCAGCTTTGTAGCTCATCAGTGGGCTTCAAAAAGCTCTGGATAGACAAAAAAAGAGGAACACACAAATAGCGAAATTATATATATAGATAATACTTACCATAAAAGTTCTCTTTTTTAAAAAAAAAATGTATTTAAAGATAGAATGTTAAAGGCAACACTGTTAATATTAAGAGAATTTTAAAGAACGAAGAACGTACTTTAAAGTCAATCCGACAAAAAATGAATCTTGCTCATAACAAAAGTAAATAAAATAGTCCATTACTAGTAGGGCTTCCAATCGGGATTGGTTTTTCTGAATCCCGGGATTCGGGATTGAATAAAAATTTTCGGGATCCCGATTTCGGGATCCCGGGATTTTCGGGATATTTTTAATCCCGGGATTCACGGGATTTTTTGGAAATTTTCGGGATTTTTCGGGATTTTCAAAAATTTTTAGTATTTTTTGTCACTTTAACAAATTCACGCGTTAGTAAAAATTACCAAAGTTTTGTTGATGTTGTGAACTTCAAAAAAGGTCGGGATTCCTCCTGTGAAGAATATCCGTATTCGGTTATCTTTCTTATCTTTCGTCGTGGCTCATCGTTATCAACTTTTAGTGAGCGTGAGTTGAAAAAAAAAATAAATGAATTTTTAAATTTTTGCATAAGTAATTCATTTTTGCAAATTTTTTAATTTTTTTTTAAATTATTTGATTTTTTTTTTTTAATTTATTTGTTTTTTTTTTCTGGCAAAAAAAATATTTTTTAGCAATGTTTTTTTTTTTGGTAAAAAATGTGTTAGCGAGAGTAGAGTTTGCATGACTCACGCGTGAGCGTAAATGATAAGTGAGTGATTCCATTATTGTTTGCGTGAGCGTGAATGAGTGTGAGTCAAAACCACTTACGCCTTTAAAAATTTTTTTTAGTAAAACATAAAATTAAAAAAAGTTTTCATCTTAAGGAGTTAAGATGTGTCCAAAGCCATTTACGGCAATATTCTTCTTGTAAGAGTAAAAGGAATAAATATAAAAGCCCTTATGTCGAACCACCACTAGTTTTAAGAATTTCTTTACATTTCGCAAACGTTTCACCTTTTCTATAACTAAAACATGGTACCTGACGGAAATTTTGTAGATTTTTTTTATTTTGTTCCACAAAATTCATATTTTATTCAAATTATTTTAAAAAAATCTAAAAATAATAAAAAATATTGAAAAAAATAAAAAAAATCGGGATCCCGAAAATCCCGGGATTGAAAATTAGAAATCCCGAGATTCGGGATTTGCCTAATCCCGAAAATCCCGGGATTTCCGGGATCGGGATATCCCGATTGGAAGCCCTAATTACTAGATATAATTAATTTTGATCTAGTTAAATTCGTAAAACTTTAAAACATTATCTCAGAATTGGAAAATTTTTGTTTCAAAAGTTGATTTTAAGAAATGCAGTGGCACTGCATTTATTTTACATGAAAATGTCACTACGAGTATTTTAAAAAACAACATTTTTCATATATCTAAAGATATAACAGAAGAATTTGAGTTAAAACACCTCAATTCAACCGAAAAAAGTAGCATTTTTGACCTTACCCCTTTCGAATTTGATGAAACTTGGAATATAATTGGGCCCTTACAAAAAAATCATAGTGCCAAAATTTTGGACTTCTGGTAGTTTTTCTTCCCGAGATATGGGGTCTTGAAAATTGGCAAAATCGTATATATTTGACAAAAGTGTTCTGACATAAATAAAGATAACTCGAAAAATAATAACAATACAGGTCTCAGTCAGGTTGCAAATAATAGGTAATGAGACAGCCTTTAAAATGGCATTCCCCAAGATTTTTTTTGAAAAAGGTCAAAGGTCATTAGTTTTAATCTTAATTTTTGGAGAGCTATATCTCAAAAAACGATATTTTTAAAATTTTGGAAAAAAATATGTTATTAAGAGTTACCTGTACTACTTAAGTTTAAATTTTCAGGATGGAGTCTTCATTGGAACTATTAATATTAGTAAAAACATAGTGACAGGAAAGAAAAAGCGGTGTATTTTCCCTTAGAAAAAAAAAAACATTTTTTTCTCTGAGATTCTGGCACCAAAGTTCACTTTTCTAAATGTTTTTGACGTGCTGGGTCCATATATGACCTTTGAACTGGCCTATCGCTATTAGTTTTCGAGATATCTGCACATAAATGTGTGAAAATTGCTAAAATGCTATTGATGTGTTTTTTTGAACATTTAGGTGCATATATCTTAGCACGTCAAAAACATTCAGAAAAATGAATTTTGGTACCAGAATTTCAAAGACAATTTTTTTTTTCTAAGGGAAATTACACCGCTTTTTCTTTCCTGTCACAATGTTTCTAATAATATAAAAAGTTCCAATGAAGACTCCATCCTGAAAATTTAAACTTAAGTAGTATAGGTGATTCTTAACAGCATATATTTTTTCCAAAATTTTAAAAATATCGGTTTTTGAGATATAGCTCTCCAAAAATTAAGGTTTAAACCAATGACCTTTGACCTTTTTCCAAAAACGTCTTGGGGAATGCAGTTTTAAAGGTTGTCTCATTACCTATTATTTGAAACCTAAATGGTACCTGAATTCTTATTTCTGTTCGAGATATCATTATTTATGTCAGAACACTTTTGTTAAATATATACGATTTTGTTAATTTTCAAAACCGCATATCTCGAATACTGGAATGACCAGAAGCCTGAAAAATTGGCAAAATCTCTTTTTTGTTAAAGTAAACTACAGTACTTAATTTCATTAAATTTGGAGGGGGTGCGGTCAACTCCTCGGTTGAATTGAGGTGTTTTAGCCCATTTCAGAGAAAATCTTTTAATTTATTTAATATAGGCAATTGGAAATGAATATACACTCAAAAAAATAAATCTGTAATGTTAGCAAAAAAAGCTTGTAAACCTACAAGAAAATTTGCTGATTTTGAACCCACAATTTTTTTGCTAAAGTTAGCAAAAATGTTTTGCCAATAATTAGTTAACTAAATTTTTATTTTTTTTAACTTAGTTTATACACATCTGAGGACCCCAATGGGTTCGGACCCCATAGGTCCAGACCCCGATGGGCCTAGACCTAGTTGGGTTCCTTAAAAATCGTCATAATTTTTGATCCAAAAATTGTGTCCGTTTCGCTCTACCTTGCTTAGTTTTTAAGATACGTGATTATAGGGGACCACTGGGGTCTTGAGAATTAAAAAACTCGATAACTTAAAAAATGTTACTCGGAGAGCTTTTGACTGTTTTGCGGTCTTCTTCTACATGTTGAGAGCTACAAAAATGGTTTTGGATTTTTTATTGTGTCGGCAATATTTACCGAGATATGAGTATTTTAAAATTTTCGGGAATGATAACTTTTTTGGATCTAAAGTTAGGGCCCATTAGGGTCCACACATGTGAAGAGGACCGGCGATACTATGGAGATTCTAAGAACCAAAAATGGGCTCCATTTTGCTCTATCTGGCTTAGTTTCCGAGATAGCGCCATTTTAAGTTTTCTGAAAATAAAAAAAAAATTACCATTTATTTTGCTAATATTAGCAAAAAATCTTGTAAAAATGTTGTCAACTCAATTTCAAATTTAGCAAAAGAATTTAGTTCAAAGCTTTTTTAAAATTGCTAATGTGCTAAATGAAGTTTACAAGAATTTTTTGCTGACATGCTAATCTCAACTAAAAATTTGCTAAAAGTTAGCTAACTGGCATTAGCAAAAAAAAATTAGTAAATCTACTAACGTATTTTTTTGAGTGTACACAACTTTATTAATATAGCAGATGACGTTGTTAATATGGGAGCGTCATTATCACAATTTTCTGCTTTCGATTTCGAAAATAGTTTGGATTATATAAAGAGTATTATAAAGGGTCCAGACAACCCTCTTGCTCAAATTCAAAGAAAACTACATATTTTCATTCCGATAATTCAGCAAATAATATTCCTTTGGTTTATCCGATTAGTACATTTTCTAAATATTCTCTTGCAAATGTCAAAGAAACTTCAATCTCGAGAGTGATTTTTTTTTTTTGTAAATATTCATGGATTTAAAGTTAGATCCACCGCTCCTGATAACGTATGTTTACTGCAAAATAGAAATGTGATAGTTGTTAAAGAAATTTTTAGTAAAAAACGGTCGAAATACAAAGGTGATGATATTTTATTGAAAGGAAACATTTTTAAAGAAAGCGGAGATTTTTTCGAGTTTTCACAGTCATCACGAGAAATGGGATTATATGTTCGAGATTTTGGATAAAAAATAGTACTGGTTAAGCCCTCTCCTATATGTGATTGCATACCACTTTATATACAAAAAATTAAGTACTTTACCAGAGCTTTATATTAAAATTTGTTCGAAAAAAACTCTGGCAAAGCACTTTCCTATGTGTAATTGCATACTACTTTATATACTAAAAATAAAGTGTTTTACCAGAGCCTTATTTTTTGTACCGTCATATTTTTCTGCTTGGGTAATATTTAAGAACTCTAAGGACTCAGAGTGCTGATGTGGATTCATGAGAACAAAGTCAGTCTCTATCAGCAATATACTGCCCACCACGTTTTTCGGTTACACAAAACCAATTCGACGAGTTCTTTAAAACACTTGGAAATCGTTTCATGGCTTGCGGGGATTATAATGGGGATCACGTCTTATAAACCCCAATGGAAGACAGCTTTACTACTTGCTAGTTGATCGAAAAACAGGTTCGATATTATACCACCTGGTAAACCAACCTATTGGCCTTCTGATCCTAGGAAAATCCCAGATCTCATAGATTTTGGAGTCTCCAAGAATTTTGATAGAAATAAAGTATCAGTTGAAACATCATTCGGCCTCTCTTCCGACCATTCTCCTGTCATAGTAAATTATTATAATGATCCTAAGGAGCTGAAAAAACCCTGTGTATTAACGTCTTATAGAACCAATTGGTTAAAATATAAGAAATATATAAGTAGTCACATCCACACTGATCCAACATTGGAGTGTGAGGGGGATATTGAAAAATGCGTACAGGACTTAACGTTCATTATGAGGTCAGCAGCTGAACACTCGACTCTTCAGAGTGAAATAACTTCAAACCGTGGATCATATCTATCAAATTCTGAGATTGAAAAACTTATAACGCAAAAAAGAAAACTGAGAAGAGCATGGCAAAATTGTAGATCACCTGCTGCAAAGCAGAGGCTGTCAGAGGCTACAAGAAAACTGAGAGAAGCCCTTCATTTAGAAGAGGATCGTAGAAATATGTCTTATATAGAGGGACTGGAAAATTCAAGCTCCACCAATTATTCGTTGTGGAAGGCTGCAAAAAATATGAAAACACCGGTAGAGGGCGAGCCACCACTTAGAAATAAAAGTGGAAATTGGGCACGGAGTGATGAAGACAAAGCGTGCACCTTTGCCGAACATTTATGTTCAGTCTTTGAACCAAATCCACCGGCTCATGACTTTACACTCCCTGAACCGCCTAACAGAGCTGATATGACTAATTTTATAATCAACCCTTACGAGGTTGAGACTATAATTAAGGATAATTTAAATCCTAAAAAAGCTCCTGGATGTGACCTCGTCACGCCGATAATGATAAGAAACCTACCATTCATAGCAGTTATAACCCTCACAAAACTGTTTAACGCGATCTTGCTTCAAGGATATTTTCCAGATACGTGGAAAATTTCTGAAATTAAAATGATATCCAAGCCAGGAAAAGATTTAACTTTGCCTTCATTACATAGACCTATTAGCTTGCTTCCGTGTCTGTCGAAATTATTTGAGAAAGTTTTTCTTAAAAAAATTATGCCTTCCCTGGAAAACTGTAACGTTATCCCTGCTCACCAGTTTGGTTTCCGCGAAAAGCATGGAACAATAGAACAAGTAAACCGCATTACAAGCGAGATAAGAAAGGCCTACGAGGAAAAGAAATATTGTTGAGCGATTTTTCTTGACGTCGCGCAGGCTTTCGACAAAGTCTGGCACGAGGGTCTATTAATTAAGGTAAAAGGTCTTTTACCCACCTGTACTCATAAGCTACTTGAATCGTATCTTCTTAACCGAAAATTCAGGGTAAAATATAAGGATACTACATCTGGAGATTTTGAAATGAAAGCTGGAGTTCGCAGGGAAGTGTACTTGGTCCTATTTTATATTTGATTTTTACATCAGATTTGCCAACTAACGACCGTCTGCTAACGTCAACTTTTGCAGACGATACAGCAATTATTACTACACACACAAATCCATCCGTTGCATCTACTGAACTTAATAACCATCTTAGAATTGTGGAGACGTGGTTTAAAAATTGGCGAATAAAAGTCAATGCTTTGAAAAGCAAGCACGTTACTTTTACACTAAGAACAGGAACTTGTCCCCTTGTCTCCCTAAATGGAGAACATATCCCACAATCTGAGAATGTTACATACCTTGGCATTCATTTGGACAGGCGATTAACATGGCGAAAGCACATAGAAGCCAAGAGGCTTCAAATGAAGCTGAAATCCAGCAATTTACACTGGTTAATTAACAAATATTCCAAACTTAGCCCTGCCTCAAAAGTCACCCTGTATAACTGTATATTAAAACCAATTTGGACCTACGGTATCCAACTATATGGTACTGCAAGCGCATCCAATATAGAACGTATACAGAGGGCACAATCAGAATTCTCAGAACTATGACCGGCGCGCCATGGTTTATTCGCAACGAGAATATACACAGGGATCTTAACATACCATTTGTTAAGGATGAGTTTATCACAATAAGGACAAGATATGCTGATAAACTGAAAAATCACCCAAACCCCTTGGCTAGAGTCTTGACACGAACCCAGGGACATTCAAGACTGCGTCGTGCAGACTTGCCGCCCTTATAACTATGAGGCCCGTATAACAAAATGGCTCCTTTGGAGTCTATTATTTTAAGTTAGAGTTTTAAGATTTAAATACTTATTGTTACACTGAGGGAAAAAACATATCGTGGACCTATATTCAAAATATGCCAACTCAAATTTGACGGAAATGAGTTTCCGATGGCAAATAGCTCCCCTATGTAATACCTATCTGCCATAAAAATTTCAGAGAAAAAAAATAATTTGTTGTCGTTTTACATCCATTTTTGTTATTCTGCTAACTCAAAGTACATATTTTTTTGGTGGAAATAAATGCCAACTCCCATTGTAAATTTCCAAAAATTTTTCAAAAAGTTTTTAAAAAAGAATTAGACCACGTATCTTATTGCATTTGCCATGCTAAACACGAATCTTGTAAAGATTTTGATAACTAATGACTGGTTCTCTATATATTGCCATTTTGAAAATATCGGTAAATAGTGTTTGCAAAAAAAAAATTGCTTATGTTTATGTAACTTTCAAACTATTTATCAGATTGAAACATTATGAATGAGGCAAATAAAGTCAATGATATAAGCTTTCAAAATAGCTAGTTTGGAATGACCCTATTGCAATACAGCGTGAGTTACAAAGTGCCAAAGTTGACCACCCGGAGATTAAAAGGCTTTCGGAGCTAGTAACTTTTAAAAATATGCAAAGATTTTTAATTTTTTGTTCAGTTTTTGCAATTACCATACTAAGGATAACAAAAACCCAAAAAAAAAAAAATTTTTTCAATTTTTCCAAAAAAAATGTATTTTTATTTTCCGACAAAATATGCCAACTCTAAAAAAATATTTGTTTTTTGATATAGTAATAAATACCATCTCTGAAAAATACGCAAACAAGTGCAAAATATGAAAATTTTTGCATAGGTAAAAATTGTTTAGAGTATTTAAACCATCTTGTGGAAGGTACATTGTTTATTTTTGCAATAATATGCGAAATAACTAGTTTTTTAGCTCTCCTGAACAGTAAGCTTTTTCGAGTTGGCATTTATTGAATATAGTTCGACGATATTTAAATCAAATATTTTTATATTTTTTTAAGTATGCTACATATTTTTGGAAAAATTTAAATTTTAATATTGTTTTTGATTGATTTAAACAAAATATGTTTGTTTTAAAATTGCATACAATTTTAATTCAAAATTGATCACTTTAATAGTATGTTTCCAGTGGCATGATTTGGGCAAATCAGAGTGTTTTGAGAAAATCATCTCATTTTCTACATGTTTTCCCATACATTTTTCATATGCACAAAACATCTCAAATTGGGTGTTTTGGTACAAAACATGTCGACTTTTTAAACTCACCACTTGTTTTGGTCAGTGCAACACTGTATTTTATATTCGAAAATAAAAGCTACTCATTCGTAGTGAGTGTTTGCTAGAAGAAGAAGACATTCTATTTTTTTATTATTAAAATAATTTATAATTAGTTGTTTATACATGTTTATTTAATTGTAATAATCTACAAAATTATTTTTTTTGGTAATTATTTTCTTAATTTTGCTGTTTTAACTATTTTGTGGAGAAAACGTCAAATTAATTACGAAAATTCGTAATTAGTTTGACGTTGCAAATCACTTCAACTTGAGTGGAAACAGCTCGAAGTGTTTTGCTCAAATCAAGTGTTTTTGTTCTGAATGGAAACATGGTTTAAATTTAATATGCTGTCATTAAAAGTCCTTAAAAATTAAAAAAAAATCTTATTCAAATATTTGTATTAAAAACAATATTTTTCGTGGTTATTTTAAAGTTGAACAATTTTGGTTTTTGATATTAAAAGTTTTTTTTTCAAGAAATATAGTAAAGTTGGGCAATTTTATTTTAAGTAGATACAATGTTAAAATATTTTTTCATTAAAAAAAAGACGCACATTTCTCTCATCTCTAAATGTGACGAGTTTCAAGTGAAATTAATTAAATTAACTAAAGTAAAATTAAAAAACTAAAGTGAAAAAGAATATTATTAACATAAAAAACAAAAATAAAACTGAAGAAAAAGTAAAAAACCAAGTGAAAAAAATAAAGACAAAGAAAACAAGGAGGGGATGTATCTATGTATGTAATTGGCAGAAAATGAAAACTTCTAACTTTAGTTTTTTATATATGGTATATAGGCCTCTGTTCTGTCTTTCACAACTTTTCAATTCACATGAAAATTTCCGAATCACATGAAATCAAGTTTAGTGATTTGTTGGTCATGTTTTCATTCGAAGTTGAAATCGAATAAATAAAATTTAAAAAATTATAAGGAATAAAGTGCATTCGTTTTACTTTCACCAAATTTTACTTCTGTGAAACAAAACGAAAAAGAAATTCGGATGTGAAATCTAGAACACCAAAAAAATTCGGAAATTTTCATTTTCACATTTTTTATATGAATTACTTTTTTTGGAACATCGGCCGTAGTATTAATTTAAGTGTGTTTATTTTTTATTTTTGGTATTTAATTACATTTGTTGTAATTAGATGTAGTGCTACAATTAGGGTAGAAGTACATCCAAGGCTTTGGCTTTGATTTTTTTATGTATAGCAAAAAATAAAGCCAACAAGCAATATTTAAAGCCAAAGCCTTGGATGTAATTCTACCTTAGATGTACAATTAGAGTAGTGTAAATTTGTTTGGTGTGTTATTAAAAAATATTGTAAAAATAATAAAAAAAACTAACACAAAAATTTTAGGTAAGTAAAAAGCTGCAAAAAAAAAAATGTCGCATATTAAAATTAATATTGGTCAACTTTAAATTAAAATTTGTTGCATATTTAAATTTTGCATGGCCAATTTTAAAACAATATTGTTACATCTTAATTTTGAAATGTTGTCTACTAATCGTGTCATGTTAAAAACAACTAGAAACATATTTAAATTAAATAAAAACAAACTTTGTTCTATTTCGTCACTGTTTTATATTTAATTTAAAGTTGTTTCTGTTTGATTTTAATATTTTTTTCTTAGTGTAGGCCTAAGAAAGGCGATTCAATAATAGCAAAAAAAAAAAAAAAGTCATTTGTCGGAGGATTTGGCTGAAATACTCACTTCGAGCCCATGAACCATTAGAGTTCCTCAGCGGGGTTTCGCCCTCTTCCGGTGGTTTAATGTTCTTAGATGCCTTCCAAAGTGAAAAATTTGTATGCTTCGTGTTTGACAGACTCTGAATATGAGTCATTCCATATCAAACTGAACACTTTTCTGACACTTTTTATTTTACACGTGTTTCAGGAAAAAAAATTAAAAATTTTTTTTGATAAGTTTTTTTGCATTTAAAAATCGAAAACAAACATGAAAAACGTTCAAACATACCAACATTTAAAACGTTCCCAGGCAGAAATATACATACGGGCCAGATCTGGCAAAGTATCTAATAAGGTAGTATTAATACTGGCAAAGTACCTTTATTTTGGGTTTTTAGTACTTGCTAAGGTGCTAAATGATAACACCATTTAGTAGTGGCAAAGTACTTTTAAAAGCGCTTTCCCCGTACTTTGAAAAGAACTATCCGAGATTTTTTTAAATTGCTTTTTAACTTAAAAGTTCCATTACAAAATTTAAAATGTATTAAATATTTTTTTTTTATTTAATGTTTGTACATACCCTGCAAACAAAACGATACGACACACAGTGTATTTTTTTAACTGGTTGAGTGATCAAAAATAGGAAAAAGTTGAAAATTTCTTGTTCAATTTTGAATTTAAAAATTTATTCTAATAGAAAAGTATCTGAATTTTCCAAATCTGGTATTGGTTTTTCTGTATCTGTTGTGGTTTAAAATATATACTTGTCGAAAGTGAGAAAAAATTTCATACTTTCATTTTAATTTTTTTTTAAGTTTAAAGTTCCCGGACGTGCCAAAACCAAACGGTTTGAGATATTTCCAATTTTTTTTTTTGATTGAAAGCTACATTTGTTAGTAATTTATATAATAGTTTATTGGGCAGGTTTATTCCTATTTTTAATTGGTTTTAAAACCCTTTTTTAACATATTTTTCGACTTTACCTAAGCTTCTAACTATGTGGCAACCTTCGGAACGCTTAGCTCTACACACAAGATATTCTCTGATATATTCCCAGAAATAATTTTTACATTCCAGCTGCAAACTCCTGCAAACTAAACTGACTTTAGGTGTTTGAGTGCGTTAAAGTCAGTAAAATTATTGTTATAATGTCGATTTTGTATATTACAAAAAGTAATAAGTGAACTGTTAAAAAAACTTAAAAATATGCCAGCGTCAAATTATCTATTAAAATTAAATTTTAGCTTATAGTAATGCTTTAAAAACGGAACGGAAAACAATGATTTTGGCAGTACTAAAGATGGTAAAAGTTCGAAGCGATTTCGAGTATATTACTCTCAGACAATAAATTACAAAAATTATTGCGCATCATGTGCAATTATTTAGCAAAATTTTAAACAAAAATTTTAACTGTCGCCAAATCAGCACTTTAAAAAATTTTGAAGAACTTGCTCCAAGAAAATTAAAAATATTTTATGACTTATATTGATTCTGAAGAAATTTATCTCCAACAATCCATAAGGTTCTTTGCCAAGATGAACAAATTTTAAAACATCACTTCTTTTCTATAGGTGAATTATCAGAAGATGCGTACGAAGCATAAATAAGGAGTATAGAGAGTTCAGATTAAGACCATCTAAAAAATGCAGCCGAATGCCGCTAAACACAGAATTGGTGATTTTTTAATGATATCAGCTGACTCTCTGTTACCATTTCTACTGTATTCTGTTAAAAAGAAGGTATAAAAAAGAATTACGAAAAGATTCAGAAGATCTTAAAAACAAAAAAAAAAATCTTAACTTTTGTTAGCTTTTATCCATGTATTTTGTAAGGGTGCCGCCCTATTTTATGTGGTTTGTTTATTGCTATATTATTAAAGAACCAAATGCAAAAGACCGCGAGCCAAAATATTGAACCTTTCCAAAGTTACAGATTTTTGATCACTCACACTACCAAAAAAACACACTGTGCGACATCGATTCGCCGGTTGTATTGCCGATACGATATATGTTATTGCGGCAATTATCGAATTCGTATCGCCGGCGATACACCTTTCGGGAGAAACTGTTACCCGACGGCAATACATCCCGGCGATACGAAAACGATTCGTCTTGGAGATAAAAGGGCAATATCGCCAGATAATCGTATAAACGAAAAAAAAAAGAATTTTGTATATCTCACCAAAATTATAAACCGGCGATACAGCTATATCGATTCCCTGAAGCTGAAAATAGACATTATTTTTTTTTCAATCATATTTTGGTCATGTAAAAACATTTGCATTCACCTGAAAAATATATCCGCAAAATTCACTGATTTTTTTAATTTATCTTTGAACGCACATTTGTGTTTTTCGGTCAAATTTATATTCTTTCAAAGATTTCTTGTTGTGCCTGATAAATTACACCGCTCTACAAATCTGAGGTTTGTCGCTGCGTTTTGAATGAAACCAAAAAAAGTTTATAGGTTTTGGTTTCCCGATTCCAAAATGGTCACTCAAATTTTTCTATCACGACACAATTTTGAGAAAATCGCGGTTAAAGTGTCAAAAAAGGCCCATTTTGGCCATCTTCTTGGAATTTAATTTTTTATAATTGTGAAAAAATCATTAGACACAAGTGCCTTAAATTTAAAATAAGACTGACGGGAAGTCAGTCTTTTCCCGGGAATTCCCGGGAAATCCGACCCGGGAATTCCCGGACCCCAAACACTACTTATATCTCAACCTTTTAATATTAGTCAAAAAATGTTTTTGTGAGGAGTTTTTAAATGTATATATATAATAGTATATAGTAAACAAAGTACCTCTTTATGTATTCATTAATTATATTTTTTTTGTTTTTAATAAAAATTAACAAAAATATATTTTGGCGACTTTTTTTAATTTTTGGCGATTTTTGGATACTTTTGGCTATTTTAAATTTTTATTTAATTTTCTAAAAAAAAAAAAAAAAATTTTGATGATCTAAAAAAAAAAGTACAAAAACTAAGAAAATAATGGTTTTGGCGACTTTTGGCGATTTTTGACATTGCATTTGGCGACAGAGCTCAAAATAATCTGACAACCCTGCATTTTATCTTGTCTCATAGAGAAAATCACATACGTTTGAATGAGCTTGATACCAAGTCAATCGCATGTCAGGATCTTATATTATAAGCAGTGTTGGCTACCGTTACCCTTTTAATACCGTTACCGATTAAAAACCCTTTAATATTGACTACCGTTACCGTTACCAATACCGAAATAAAAAATGTTAAATACCGTTACCGATAAAAATCCATTACCTTTATTCGGATTTTTACCGGTATTGTTTCGGTTGTCTTAATATTACTTATTTTGAATTTTTGGCAGATAAAAAACAAAGTAAAATATTTTTAATGTCCGAAAAATAAAAAAAAATATTGAAAAAAATTATTGAAATGAAAAAATCTGTTCAACCAATGATCACATTTGCAATTTACTTAATTATGTGGAAATCGGTCCAACTAATCATCACATTCGCAAATTACCTAAAAATTTCTGAAGAGAAAAGTGAGTGCCACGTTATGTAAGCATTTTTAAGCGGGAATATAAAAAAAGAGACAAACCTATATCGCTCAAGTGTTGCTGGCGTTGTCATCCACACAGGCAAGTGTGAAGAGATGGTTCTCTGGAATTAAATCATAATGAGCCCAAATCGTACAGTCTAAAAAAAACTGTGGAAAAATCTGTAAAACAACTTTCAGCTTGAATTAGAAAACTGTTACCAGATTTTTCTGCTAAAGTGAATACTTTTACTTAATTCTCTGTCATTAAATTTAAAAAAATTTTGATTTTAAAAAATATTTTTCTTCAAATTTTAGCAGATTTTTTTGTAATTTTACAAAAAAAATTTCTCTAAATAAATCAAAAAAAAAAAAAAAAATTAAACGACTAAAACTAAAAATTGCTCATATGCAGGGTTGGCAACTGAAACGAATAACGGTATCGGTAACGGTATTGGTATCACATATTTTTTATATCGGTAACGGTAAAGGTAATGGTATTTTCGATTATTTCGGTAACGGTTTACCGTTACCGAAACGGTAACGGTACAATACCGGTACGTACCGGTATTATGAATAAAATAATAACAAGTCACAATTTTTTTAAAAACACGTAAAAAGTAAAAAAAAATAAAATAAAAAAAAAACTGTTAAATTAAGTACATTTTTAATACATCTTATTATATAAAAACGTTTGTGCGGGGTACGTGTTACTAAAACTTAAAGGTACCTACAGACGACGCAATATTATGTACAATATTCAATTATATTGATGGTGTGTGGGTAATATTGACGATTGTACAATGGTCAATCTTACCCACACACCATCAATATAATTGAATATTGTAGACGATTCAATATTATGTACAATCTGCATGTATTTTTTTCAGTACAATATTTTACACAGTATTTTTATGTATGCTATTTATGGGAAAACGTCAAAAATATTGTGCATTTTATTGCGTCGTCTGTAGGTACCTTAAGAACCGCTGGACCGATTGACACCAAACTTGGACAATATATTAGTTTAGTCTGAAGGATAGGTGGCGCTGTTGACGCAATATTTTAATTTTTGGTATTTATGGTACGATTTGGCTGAAATTCACAAAATATATTTTGAAAACAAATATAAGTTTCCTGACAAAATTTGGACCTGATACGTTGCGCTGTTGTCGTCATAATTCCATTTTTTGTATTTATGGTACAATTTGGCTAAAATTTACAAGATATATTTATTAAACCAAAATAAGTTTCCTGATAAAATTTGGACCCGGTAGATGGCGCTGGGGTGAAGTTTTTAACAAAATTCTTCATTTCAGTGAAATTTTACAGCACTTCAGAATGTATGTATGTTTCGTCATGAGAAAATTGGAATGTATGAATGGACCCTACATACGGTACCGGGAGAAGCTATTTCGATATTCACGTCTAAGTCAAACCGGGCAACGTCGGGTGCTTCAGCTAGTAATAATATTTGTACTATAGACTGTCCCTTATTTTGGAAATGTTGAGACGGTACCCACTCATTTTTTTCCTTTTGACTTGAAAATAACTCAGGAAAAATTTTACGCCGCTACGACCACGCTTTCCCTAAGCGACTTGGCCTTAAAGTTAAAAATAACTTTTCCATACAAACCAAAAATTTTTTTTTTGATTTTTAATTTTTTTGTTATTACTTATTATATTACTTGATTAGTTTATTCACGACAAAAAAAATTGGTGGGATAAGGCTTTCAGCTCTAAAAAATTGTTCACTCACATTTCTCTTCGGAACTTTTTAAGTGAATTGCGAATGTTCATTGGTTGGACCAATTTCCACATTTACTTTGATAAAATTTAGTTTATTGCGAATGTGGTCATTGGTTGGACAGACATCCTCATTGTGTTTTTTCAATTAACAATACGATTGGCAATAAAAAAAAAGTTGCGTATATTAATTAAAAATTACGTATATTAAAAATATTTTACTGTTTTTAATCCAGAAAAAATTGAAATCAGCAATATTAAGACAACCGAAACAAAACCGATATAATACCGGTAAATATCCAAATAAAGGTAACGGTTTTTTATCGGTAACGGTATTTAAAATATTTTATTTCGGTATTGGTAACGGTAACGGTAGTCAATATCAAAGGGTTTTTAATCGGTAACGGTATTGAAAGGGTAACGGTAGCCAACACTGCTCATATGTGAAAAAATCAGCTGACTACTTTAATAATTTTACAGAAATTGACCTATTTGTAAGAAAATTTTTTTGAAAAAATTTTATCAAACTTTTTTTAAAGTTTATTTAAAAACTTCGCTTCTTTTATAACATTTTTAACAAAAAAAGTATTTTTTACTTAAAAAAATAAAATTTCAATGTTCAGGCTGTTTATCTGAAATCAGAAGATTTTTCATCTTTAATCAGCAGATTTATCTACGGTCTTGACAGATTTTTCTGCAAACTCTACCTGGTTTATCCAGACAGAAATTTAGCAAACCGCGTTAGCAAACAGCAGAAGATTTCGTAAATGGCTCAAAATGCAGATTTTTTTTGCTGATTGGACAGACATCTTATACACATATAAAAAATCAATAATTTATTTGTTGAATTACAATATTGCGTGAATATTTTAATTAAATTCTGAGTTAATTAATAGTCGGGGCATTCCAGAAAATTTAGCTCAAATTTTAGTCATTTTTGGAAATGGTGTCTCAGATTAATTTGAACCTTGACACATAGATAGCCCTCATAAATATGATATATGTACCATATATCGTTTTTTACATTTGGTGTATTTAACGAATTATGGCGGGTCAAAGATTGACTTTTTAAGCAAAAGTAAGAAAAATACATCACGTTTAAAGAGCTGTAACTTCTTAACCAATGACCCGATTTTCACAAATTTAGGCTCATGTGAAAGCTGGGGCTCTTCTTTTAGAAAATATTTCTAAAATAACACAGTTTTTTTTTACAGAAATGATGCAAAAATGCAAAAACATTTTTTCTTTTCGAATATTTAAAAAAACACATCTTCGATTTTAACATATTCAAAATTCAGAGTGGGAACTCCATGGGATCAAAAACTATTCTGTTTTAAGTACGAGGTTCTCATATTTTTCCCTTAGAAAATTTAAATTTCTAATGTTTTGAATGTTTTTCAAAATTTTAATAGTATAATTTTCTTTGAAAATTTAAATTTTTATATTGAAGAAATATAAAATTTTAATTTTCTAAGGTAAAATTTAAGAACTTCGTACTAAAACCAGAATATTTTTTGATCCCATTGGGATCCCACTCTGAATTTTGGATATGTTGTACAAAACAGTATTGTTTATCACCAAACTTTTTTTTAAAAAAATCGAAGATGTGTTTTTTTAAATATTCGCAAAAAAAAAATGTTTTTGAATTTTTGCAACACTTCTGAAAAAAAACCGTATACTTTTGAAAATATTTCGTAACGGAAGAAGAATTAAGCTTTCATATGAGCCATTACTTGCGATAATCGGATTACTAGTTAAAAAGTTAGAGCACGTTAGACGTCATGTATTTTTCTGACTTTTGCTAAAAAAGTCGAACTTTGACCCGCGATAATTTGAAAACTACAGCAAATTTTGAAAATCCAAAAATGCAACATATCTTATATAAACGTGGATATCTATGAGCCAAATTCTCAGTGGCGTCCAAAGGCATGTTTCCGAACAGTGGGGCGAAAATTTTTGGAATTGCCCAGTCTATATAATTAGATGTTGAAAATGCACCATATTTATCAGATTTTGGAATTTTATTAAATAAATTTTTAGTTTTTTACGTGTTTTTAACAAATTTGTGACTTTTTAACATGTCTGGAAAATTTTATTCATAATACCGGTACGTACCGGTATCGTTGTTTCGGTAACGGTTAACCGTTACCTAAATAATCCAAAATACCGTTACCTTTACCGTTACCGATATAAAAAATATGTAATACCAATACCGTTACCAATACCGTTATTCGTTTCGGTTGCCAACCCTGATTATAAGCTTTCAAAAAGGGTCCAAATTGGCCTTTTTCAGCACTTTAACCGCGAATAACTCAAAATCCTGTCGTGATAGACATATTTGGGTTGCAGATTCGGAATCAGAGCGAAAAACACTACCTAAATCACTTACCAGAATCTAATACGCATTTTCATGTTGAGCTGTGTTATTTTATTTAAATTCGTTCGTATGAGAAAACGGCGATATAATAAAAATAATACTTTGATTGTTTATTGAAATGATAAATTTTTGTATTGCCGCAATATCTTTTCGGCGATATATCGCCCTATTGTTTGCAGGGTAAGAAATCATTTTTTTTTTTAATTTTTTTCCATTTTAAATATAATTTAAATAACACAGTATGACAAAGGTGACCACTATTTTAGAAAATAAGAGATATGACTAACATTTCTATATATTTGAGACATGCTGATTCCAATGTCGTACTCCGTTTTTTAATGTTTGGTACAGTTTTCTTGCAAAATATCATTTAAGATTGGCAAATTTTTCTAACAAAAACATTTGTAAAGCTACTGATTTTTAAATTTAATGCCATGGAAAATAAAGATATGACTTTTAGCATTATTTTTGTATGCAAATTTGGTTTAAAGCTCTTCATCTTAAGCCACGATACACGATTTTCTTTATTTTTCGACGTTTTCTCGAAATTGACCCCTAAATTGGTCTTTGACCCCTAACACTACGAATTGTGAACAAAAAACATGTATGTAATATGGACCACCATGTTGAAAATCGCGAAAAACTTTTGTTTTTATAAAACAGCATCATTTTACGAGATGATTTAAGGGTCCATCTTTAAGTATATAATGTGGGAACCTTAAACACTTAACTGACCAAAAGAGTTTTCATTTGCAAAAGTTATCTTAACAAAAATTAAAATTATTTTAGGGCAAACACTAAAATAATAATTTTTGTTAAGATAACTTTTGGAAATTAAAACCAGTGTTGGCTACCGTTACACTTTCAATACCGTTACCGATTAAAAACCCTTTAATTTTGACTACCGTTACCGTTACCAATACCGAAATAAAAAAATTTCAATACCGTTACCGATAAAAAACCCTTACCTTTATTCGGATTTTTACCGGTATTGTTTCGGTTGTCATAAAATACAAATAAAACACAAAGTATAAAATAAAATATTTTTAATCTATATATAAAATATGTAGTATCCCAGCAAAACTTTAGTAATGGGTGGTGAATATATAACACATTACCAGGTAATGTATATACCTTATTTGTAGCATTATTTAAGGATGTCTTACAAAACATTTATTCCACAACGTATTATTTGAAAGTGAAAAATAATGCTTTACTAATAATTTGTTACATAATGTATGATTATTGGAAAAAATGTATTTCATATTTATTATTTCTAAACATTAAATCATGGATGACTTATATTTGGTTACATTATGTATTATTTCAAAGTTTGAAATAATGCATTATTTATAATTGGATGTATAATGCATTACAATATCATACAAAATACTGCAAATGAGATCATCCCTCACTTAATGGACATTTTTATTGCTTGTCTTCAACTAACGTACGTTCCGCAATCATGGAGAAAATCTAAGGCGGTTTTCATACCTAAAAGTGGAAAATTGAATCACGTAATGGCAAAAGACTACAGACCGATTAGTTTATCATCTTATTTTGAAAACTCTAGAAAGAATTCTAGACCTTTTCATAAGAGAGAATCAAGGTTTTCACTTCCTCTCTGATTCGCAACACGCCTATCAACAGGGAAAATCTATAGAAACTGCGCTTCACTCTGTAGTTAACACTATTGAAAAATCTTTGCATGATAAAGAATTTATACTGGCCGCTTTTCTGGACATTGAAGGTGCCTTCAACAATGTCAGTATGGAGGCAATAATTAACGCAATGGAGACGGCATTGGTCAACCCATGTATCATAAAATGGATAGGTCGACTGCTATCATATCGTGAGGTGACAGCAAAATGGGGACCAGCAAAGGTTACAAGATACGCGTCAAAAGGAACGCCACAGGGTGGTGTTTTGTCACCACTACTCTGGGTTTTAGTAGTGGACCCCATTTTAAAGAAGTTGAAATCGCAAGCGACAACAGTGGTAGCTTATGCAGACGACGTTGCACAGTGCTTCGTTACCATGTAACGAAGGGACAAAATTAGAAGGAGTTGTCAGATATTTTTGAGATTTGGTACACTAACATAAAATATATTAGTTAAGAAAAATATGAATTTTTGGAAAAATCGGTGTAAGGACACGCCTACCTCCCATGTGTCCTGAAATTGAAAAATGTAATTTTAGCTTCAATAATGCACAAAAAATTACAAAAAGTGGTCATGCTGATACACATTCCACTAGCAACGTGTGTGTAAATTTTCACTTAAATCGGAGCAAGGACTCAAGGTCCTGCCATATATCCTTTTTCTTTGAAACGCTTTAACACCTACAAAAATTGTCCGATCGTAAAAAAACTTTGTAAGCAAATTAATATTCCTTAGATATATATAAATGCCAAATTTGGGCAAAATCGGAGTAGCAGTGTGGAAAATATAAAAACATCCTTTTTTGGAAAATAAGTTATTTTTATTTTTAAAGTCGTCTAAAAAAGGTCAAAGAAATGTATTAAATCAACTTCTGAGCTACATAATGTTTATACATATCTATAGTAAAATTTGATGGCGGTTCTTTTTTTAGAATACATTAACCCCATATCTCCCATTTTTAGGGGTCATTTTTGTACTTTTTTTACATATCCTCATAGAACAACACTAAAATGTGCGTTTTAATAGTTAAAATGTTCTACAAAAATTTTAAGCATCAAATTTCACTAGGGGTTGTCAAATACCAAAACATCGTGCGATATAATCAAAATGCTTTAAAAAGTAAAATTGTAAAGTATCATATATTGTTAAATAGACTTTACCAAAGTAGACTGAAATAGGTCGAAAAAATGTACTAAAAATACTACTGACAAGGGAAGTATCTCAACCCTTATGAACCGATTTGCCTGAAACTTAAAATATATATAAAAGAGACAATTCTAAGGTTGGGGTGTCTCGGCTTATCGGCCATATCGGGGATTTAGGGGTTCAAAACATGGGTCAAAAAATGGCGAAAAAATCGTTTTTTGGATTTTTCAGCCATTTCTTTTTAAGAAACTATATAATGTTTTCATATGAGAAGAAAGGTTTTTTTAATGTCTATCTAATGGTACCATAACCTTGTAAAAATTCGGCTTCTTTAAATATTTTTATCAGGAAAATGTGTAAATTTTGGGGGGTACTCATGTGAAGACATAGACCTACGATATCCATATGAATAAGAAATAATCTTTATTAAATTTAAGTCGACCCGTATTTTTTCCCTAGACGATATTACTGTTAGTTCGGAAGTTATCAAAATTTTCCCGAAGGTCCACATGGTTTCATAAGGGGACAACGAAATTTTTTAACACCGATATGGCCGATAAGCCGAGACACCCCAACCTTAAAATCGTCTCTTTAATATATATTTTAAGTTTCAGGCAAATCGGTTCATAAGGGTTGAGATACTTCCCTTGTGAGATAAAAAATGTCTTAAGATGTCTTCAGTAAAATTTAATGGCGGTTCTTTTGTTAGAACATATTAACCCTCCATCTCCTATTTTAAGGGGTCATTTTAGTCCTTATTTCAAATATTTTTATAAAATTTAATAAAACGAGCGTTTAAAGGTTAAAGCGTAATACAAAATTACTTTTTTAAAGTTTCTTGAATATAATTTATAATTTAAGAGTTATTTCACATAACTTAATGCTTCAATAGAATACACTGTGCAACAAATTTGAGGTCACAGAGTGTATCTTAAATTGGACAAAACCAAAAATGATGGTATACCATTTGTAAACCAAAAACAAATTGTTTTGAAAATTAAGCTCGAGTTATTTTTATGGCCCATTGAAGTCTTTACTTTTTTTTTTCAATGGGTTTGGAATGATTAAAGATATCTATTAAATGTTTGTAGAACGTTTTAACACTTTAAACGCACGTTTAAGTGTTTTTTTATAAGAATATTTAAAAAAGGGACTGAAATGACCCCTGACAATAGAAGATAGAGGGTTAACATATTTTAAGAAAAAAGAAACATAAAATTTTACCGAAGATAGCTATTAACAGTATTAGGCTCAGAAGTACATTTGTTATATTTTGTCGAATTATTTCAACTGTGGTGAATCACAATTTAACAATATATATATATATATATATATATCTGTTCCTTTAAACTCCTACAAGGAGCATAGGGCCAAAAACAATATTTAACAATATATGATAATTTAAAATTTTACTTTTTTAAGCATTTTGCTTATATCTCACGAATTTTTGCTCTTTTACAACTAACAATGAAATTCAATGCAGAAAAATTTTTTAGAACATGTTAACCTTTTAAAAGCAAGTGTAAGTGGTGCTCTACGACGATATTTGGAAAAGGGACTAAAGTGACCCCTAAAAATGGGAGATAGAGGGTTAATATGTTCTAAAAAGAGCCGTCATCAAATTTCGTTGCACATCTATTAACCTCATTTAGCTCAAAATTAAATTTAATATTTTTTTTTTTACTTATTCTGAACTCCTTTGAAAAATAATTAAAAACTTCAGTGGGCCATAAAAAAACTCGAGCTAAATTTTCAAAATTCTGCGGGGAAATCGATCTACTATTAATATACATTTATTTTACTTTTTTACCCTTTCAAAACATAAAATCGTGTTGCACAATGATATTAAACACTCCTTGTTAAACAAGTTTTAATAGCGCCCGAATTTTAATAAATTTTAATAAAAAAGAAACACTTTATAAGTATTACAAATTAAACAAAGTTTATTTTTATATTTTGTAATTCAATTTATTAATTCAATAAGAAAACGATGCGCTTTAAAATTATTTGTTTTTGGCCGTTGCTTTGTTCTAGACTGTATGATCAGTTTATTTGTTTTCTAGTTAAACATATTAACAACGAAAAAAACTGACTACGTGACTTTAACTAGCTGACCGTTATCCCTTTTACATATTATTTTGGCACAAATATATGTGTATGAAGGAGAAATTAAAAAAGTTATTTTATACGTATGCATGTGTATATGCAAAAAAAATATATGTTTTAGTACATGAATACTTTTGTTGTTAAAACAAATGAGACAAAAAATAAGAAATACAAATTTAGATATTTAAATACATGAGGGGAAAATAATTAGTTCAGAGATTTAAAGTACTGAGCTTTTCTTTTAATTAGCGGCAACAGTTCCCTCCTCCGTAAACGAGTTCGATGAGTCGAGTTTACTTTCAAAACTGCCGCTTACATCCAATACTGCCAACTTTGCAACTGGTCGCTCAAATATGCTGCTCTTGGTTTTTACTGTCACTCTTCTAACTTGACCATCTTTGGCCACGACTGAGTTGATCACCCTTCCTTTAGGCCAACAGTTGCTTGGTAGATCTGGGTCTACAATGACGACTACATCACCAATTTTAATAGGTGGTTGTTTTGTGAACCATTTACTTCTTCGGGAGATGATGGGCACATACTCTTTTAACCATCTACGCCAGAATTGATCGGCGAACTCTTGTGTTTTATACCAGCGCTGTCGAAGATCTACATTTTCGTTAACAATTGGTTTGTAGCCATCTGACGAGCCGATTAATAAGTGATTGGGTGTAATCGCCTCATCGTCACTGCACTCAAGTGAAACAAAAGTTAGGGGGCGACAATTAATTGTAAATTCTGCCTCACATAATGCGCTTCTAAGACTCTCGTCGGTAAATTTCATCGTAGGGCATATGCTGTATAGTACGGTTTTTATTGACTTGACCAACCTTTCCCATGCGCCACCCATGTGGGGGGCTGCTGGGGGGTTAAACTTCCATTTAATTTGATGAAATGTTTCGTGGATTGTTGATAAATTTACGTTTTTGAGTTGACTGCATAATATTTTTTCAGCGGCTCTAAAATTTGTGCCGTTATCAGAATAAATTTCTTTAGGTGTTCCGCGTCTCGAAATAAAATTTCTAATAGACATGATGCATGAGCTTGTGTCTAAGCTGTGGGCCACCTCTACGTGTACGGCACGTACTGTTAAGCAGGTGAATAATACACCCCACCTCTTTTCACGTCTTCTGCCAACTGCTACGTTTATCGGGCCAAAATAGTCTACGCCTACAAAAGTAAATGGACGTTCGAATGCAGCAAGCCTTGCTGCTGGCAGCGCTGCCATTTGTGGTAGCTGTGGTGTGGCATAGTTGATTTTACACCACTGACACATTCGACGCACTTTTCGAAACAAAACACGCAGCTTAGCTATGTAATATTGGCTTCTTATTTCGTTGAGTGCCGTTTCGTGTGACTGATGACGAAATTTTTCATGAAAGTGGCGTACCAATAAAAATGTCACGTGGTGGTTCCCAGGTAAAACGATAACGTCCTCATGGTTATTGAGGTATTCTGCTCGTCCTCGACATCTAATCACGTCATTTTTATCTAAATAGACATTAAGGGAAATTAGTTTGCTTCCTTTTTCAATAGGCTTACCATGAGTCAAATTAAATATTTCGCGAGTGTATTCGCTTTTCTGCGCGTGCCTCATCAAAAACACCTGAGCCATTTCAATCATAACGCAATCGACATCTATATATTTTTCTACGATTTTTTGTTTCGCCATTTCCTTCAGCCTGTAGCAGTACAAAATAAATCTAGCCACAGCACGGTATAACCGCTTCCAATTTGAAAAATATTCGATGTTGAGTTGTATGTTGTGGACCTTTTCAATAACCAATGCGCAGCGTTTAATTTCGGTTTCGTCTAGCACTCCAAAATCGTCGCAGTGGGGCCATTCAGTTGTGTCAGCTCGTAAAAAATCTGGGCCATCGAACCACATTTGTGTATTTAATGGTGTTGGTACTTTTGTGGCGAGATCAGCTGGATTTTGTTTAGAGGGGATCCATCTCCACTGGTTAACATTTGTAGTCTCAAGGATCTCACCCACACGATGCATGACGAATTGCTGAAATTTCTTGGGGTCTATATGAAGCCACTTAAGTATAGTTTTTGCATCGCTCCACCAAAATTGAGAGTCGGTTTTTATACGACGAACTTGTGTTACGGTTTTTGCTAGTCTTGCGCCAAGAAGAGCGGCCTGCAGCTCAAGCTTTGGAATTGAGAGTGGCTTCAGTGGTGCCACCTTACTTTTAGAAGCAACTAAAGAGACTGTTATATCGTTGTTTTTCTTAATGCGTAAGTAGCATACGGCAGCATAAGCATTTTCGCCGGCATCCACGAAAGTGTGCAGTTGGACTTCGTCGGCAGATGGCATCATTGGCGAATAGCATCGGGGAATTCTGATGGTCGTTATTTGTTGAATAGTGGATTTCCATCTGCACCAGCTTTTGTCTAACACGTCAGTCAGCTGCTCGTCCCATGCTATACCGGACCGCCATATTTCTTGAAGGAGTATTTTTAGACCAATGGTATAGCAGGAGACAAACCCAAGGGGGTCGAATATGGACATCAGTACCTGAAGGGTTTCGCGCTTGGTTGGTGTTACAGATTCATTCAAGACGTCACGTTTCAATCTTGCAAATCTGCAAATATATCTAAATTCATCATTATTAGGGTCCCAATACAAACCTAAAATTTTGGTAGTAGAGCCCCAGTCCTTCATCGGTTGCTCAGATAAATTGTTGTTGTGTAATTGCTTTAAAACGATTTCAGAGTTGGATGACCAGTTGTGCATCTTGAACCCAGCAGCTTCATGAATTTCCCTCACACGCAGCGCTAAATCTACCGCTCGGTCATCATCTGGTGCGCTGTCAATAAAGTCATCAACGTAATGATTCTTCTGTATGGCTTCAACTGCTCGGGGATATTTTTCTTTAAACTGCTCTGCATTTTTGTCGCGTATGAAATGAGCGATGCAGGGCGCACAGCTGATACCAAAAGTTAAAGCGCGCATTACAAAAACGCTTGGTTTGTGCAGCTCATCACCGTCGTCGTACCACAGGAAACGTTGGGCATGCATATCGCTTTCTCTAACGTTCACTCTATGAAACATTTCTGAGATATCACCACATATGGCAATTTTGTCAACTCGAAATTTTAACAATATTTCTACGAGTGGATTTAGAAGATCCGGGCCAGACATCATATAGTCATTTAATGACACACCGTTGGATTTTGCCGCAGCATCCCAAACAAGCCGGACTTTATCTGGTTTGTTTGGATTTGTAACGACAAATATTGGCAAATACCAGGTTTTGTCATGACGTACCTGTAGTTCTTGTTGTGTTAATTTTTTGGCGTACCCTTTTAAAACAAGGTTGTTGATTTGTATTTGTATAGTTGATTTTAAAGTTGGATTTTTGTTGAATTTGCTTTGCAGACACTTTAAACGATTAAAGGCATGGGAGTAGCTGTCTGGCAGCTGTACGTTTTGGTTGCGCCATAGTAAACCAACCTCATAGTGGCCGCAGACTTTTTTGCATGTTTTTTCCAATATGGCCAAAGCTTTGTTGTCATCAAAAGAAAACAGCTGTTTTGGTCTTGCTGATTCAAGGCAGAAAAAATCTTTTACCATGTCATGAAGCTCGTTATATTTTTGTTGACAGTCGCATGCATGAATATTCATCCGAAACTCTCTGGCACCTTTAGTGCTACACCCTTGCAGCGTCCAGCCTAGTCGTGTCTTGGAGGCGATGGGTTGGTTCCATGATCCTTCTTTAATTTTTAGAGGAATAGCCAATTTCCAATTATCAGCTCCAATCAATATTGTTGGTGTAGCATTATAGTACGATTGTATTGGTAGCTTTGCCAAGTACGGGTATCTTTTCGAAATTTCACCTGCGTCGATCGTCTGAGCTGAAAGTCCCAAATTGTTTACAGTATGGACTCCGTTTAACTGGAATTGCTTATTGTTGGTCACACTCGATATAGTAATATTTGCCTTCATTGAGTCGCCTTCCATACGTGTTGTGTCGCCTGTCCATCTCAAGCATAGGGGGTCACTCTCACCTTCAAGACCTAGTTCATCAAAAATTCTTTTTTCAATTAGCGTTACGGCAGAGCCCTCATCTAAAAATGCAAAAACTTTTTTAATTTTATTTGATGCATGAATATTTATAGGTATTATTCGAAATAATGGTTGTGATTCATCATGATTGTTGCTGTGTGCATTAACTACCGAATTTGGTTGATTATTTTGTGTCGTATTTGCGGTGTTGCTCAAAGGGTTTTGTACGGTGTTTACTTTTTTGTGCAGCAAACGATTATGTTTATATTTACACCCGTCTATTCCACATTCTTTATTAAAATTGCATTTTCTTCTATGTGTACCCAAACATTGTCGACACATATTTTTAGATTTAACACATTCCCACTTGTTGCTGAGCGGCATATTTTTAAAAACATCACATTGTGCTACTTTGTGGTTACCATCATTACATACAATACAAGTGGTACTTACTGCGTTTTTATTGACGTTACTGTCAGCGGTCTGAGTACTACCTTCATCACGGCTATGTGTGTTTACTGCTGCGCCAACCTTTCCAAACAATGGGGTTACGCTGCTAGCTGCTTCAGCCAAATTGTATAGCCAATCGCTAAATGCTTTTACGACAGGAACACGATCATCTTTGAGGCACATCGCCCAGCTCAATTTGTGGTTATTCGGTAGCTTGTCCACTAGTTCTTTGACTAATAGTGGATTATTAAGATGTGTCTGTAAACCGCATCCTTCCATCATGGCGCATATGTTTCGCACACACATTGCATATTCAATTAATGTGTCCAATTTATCTTTAATCGGTGGCATGCTTCTGGCCTTTGAAATCGCTCGCTCCAGAATGTGTTCAGGCCTGCCGAAACACATACGCAACGTCTTAATGATTTCAGGCACCATTTTTGGTACTAATAATTTATTTTTCACCATGTCACGCGCCTTACCTTTGAGCGACGATTGTAGTCTCATTAAATTTTCAGCGTCAGTGTAGCCTGCCAAATTTGTGCTGTTTTCAAAACTGCTAATAAAAAGAGGCCAGTCATCCGGGTCCCCATTAAAAGCTGGCAGCTGCTTTGGAATAGAGTGTCTTGCAGCTAGTTGTGCCGGTGTTGGACAAATTTCTCCGACTCGTGCCAACGTGGGCCCTGTAATTAATGCAGCTGTTTGCATGTCCGGTATCGACGATTCATTTGTTTCGGACAAAATTTTGTATTTCGACTCTAAGTACTCCCTTTTAAGCTGCATTTCTTCTTCAAGTTTTTGCAGCTCTAAATTTCGTTGTAATTCAATGTCAATATTTGGTTTTTGTGCTGTTGTACCCGTTGTTTGCTTATGCAAAAGAGAACCTGGCTGAAAACAATTTGCCGGTGGGTTTGTTTGTGTAAATGTTCGCTGAAGTGTGGGCATTATTGGAGTGTAACCATTTTGCCATGTCATGGGTGGCATGTACGACATGATTGGAGCCGTGTAAATCGACGATAGCGGAGCAATTAACTGTGGAGCAGAAGATTGGTGTGCCATAGCTGTTGTTATAGGAGGCGGGAGTTGAGTGCTTCCAACATTGCCACTTACATGTGCTAGCTGTACCAAATCGGAATTAGATGAAGGCAATGCCAAATAATCAAGTTTGTTTGGTTCGGTTAGGGACGGAGGTACATTTTTATTACCAGTAGTGGGTGTAGACGAATGAGTTACGCGGGCTACGTGTGCAATAGATGATGCGCCTCTACAATTTTCACAACTCCAGCTTTCGTTTGCCACGTTGTATCCCACTCCGACACACCCAAAATGATACCACTGGTCGCAGACGTCACACTGAACCATTTCATCGGTGTCTTTTTCAGAACACTTTTTACAATTATGTTCATTTTCACTTTGCGAACCGGCCATAATTTATCAATAAAATAATTTTAAAGAAATGTTAAACAAGTTTTAATAGCGCCCGAATTTTAATAAAAAAGAAACACTTTATAAGTATTAAAAATTAAACAAAGTTTATTTTTATATTTTGTAATTCAATTTATTAATTCAATAAGAAAACGATGCGCTTTAAAATTATTTGTTTTTGGCCGTTGCTTTGTTCTAGACTGTATGATCAGTTTATTTGTTTTCTAGTTAAACATATTAACAACGAAAAAAACTGACTACGTGACTTTAACTAGCTGACCGTTATCCCTTTTACATATTATTTTGGCACAAATATATGTGTATGAAGGAGAAATTAAAAAAGTTATTTTATACGTATGCATGTGTATATGCAAAAAAAATATATGTTTTAGTACATGAATACTTTTGTTGTTAAAACAAATGAGACAAAAAATAAGAAATACAAATTTAGATATTTAAATACATGAGGGGAAAATAATTAGTTCAGAGATTTAAAGTACTGAGCTTTTCTTTTAATTAGCGGCAACACTCCTAAATGCATGATATTTGAGTAAAAATCATGAATTTAAGCATTTAAAAAAACGCATTTTTTTCTAATTTGTGGTAAAAAATAGGCGCTAATTTTTGAATACGCTGTTAGATAAGAGTTTAAACTTACAAAAAAAAGAAAAAAAAAATATCTATTTTTTTATATTTTTTTTTTACACTCCATCAAACTTTAGTTTTTTTTGGATTTTCAACAAAAAAAAACTTGTTTTTCTGCGCAATAAAAAATATTTTTTTTTGTAAATATATACAAAATTCTATATTTTAACTTCACTACAAATATATCAAAGTACTTTAAAACAAAATTTCGAACCATTTTATTACAAAATGGATTTTTGAGAATTATTTTTGTGAAACAGCTAAAAAACATTTTCCTGTTAAGTCATTTTTGCATAAAATTCTCTGAGTTTAGCGCCCTCTCGTGGTGGCAAAAGCAATCAGAAAAAATATTTTTGTTAATATTTATTTGAGATACCTAATTATCTTTCAAAAAATCCGTATTTAAACACAATTTGAGACCAAATTTTTTTTTTTGAACTTTTGTCCATGGGTCGAAGCATAGTGCGTTGTCATTATGTCGTGTGGAAAGTTTTTGGGCACAGTATCGGAACTTTTGGAAGTGTCACTGAGGCAAATGTGGAAATGGGCTAATAATAATGGCCTATACGTTAACCCGGAAAAAACGGAAATGGTACTTTTTACGAACAGGTACAAAATAGAGACGTTTAAGGTCGAGATAAACGGAGTTAGAATTCCTTTATCAAACCAAGCGAAATTTTTGGGAATCATTTTAGACAGTAAACTGTCATGGAAACAAAACACCGAAGAAAGGGTCAAGAAGGCATACAACGCCTTCTACGCATGCAAAAAAATGTTTGGCGCAAATTGGGGACTGGAACTCAAATGTCCTGCCTTCGTCTCAAAGAGTCAAATTTATTCAGGCAACGCAATTTTGGACACAGTAACATGGACAATTTAAATGATATTGCCACCGATTACAGAGTACCCAAACTTATTTTCGAGCGGAAATACGACGTAGAATTTCCGACTCGAGAATTTTGGTCAAACTGGCAAAACCCCCCAATGAACGCTATTAACATATTCACAGACGGCTCCAAACAATCCATGGGAGTCGGTGCAGGTTTTCAACGAGTTTGTGAGATTTAGAGAAGACTTTTATCCTTCCATTGGACTCTAGCATTTTCCAGGCCGAAATAGTTGCCATAAGCAGGGCGGCTTTACAGTTCGGTGATGAGACAAACAGAGAATTTAACATTTATGTTGACAGCCAAGCTTCTCTAAAAGCTCTTAAAAGCATTTACATCAAGTCGAATGTAGTTTTCGAATGCTTCGAGAACTTACAAATTTTAGGGAGTATGAACAAGGTGAAACTAATATGGGTACCAGGTCACATCGCGAAACAAGGTGCTGGTGGTATTGGTATTTCTGTGAATATTGATCCACCAATCCAGCACTTCAGATCGCTACGCGACATTCAAAACACTGCAATGGCTAATAGAAAGTGGAGAGAGCTAACAACAAGTGCGATTAGTAGAAGATTGTGGGCATGCTACAATCTAAGAAAAACTGAATACTTACTCTCACTCACTAGATGGAACTGCCGTGTACTTACTGGAGTGATCACCGGGCACTGCCTAATAGGTTATCATAGAAAGAAGATGGGATGAACCTAACACTGAAGAAACTGTCGAACATATTCTTTGCCAATGTCCTGCTTTGGCCAGAACCCTACTGCACATTTTAGGCAGACATGACTTCGAGAGCTTGGAAACGGTTTCGAATGTCGACCTAAGGCAAATAGTACAATTCGCGATGAGGACAAATGCGTTCTATCAGCGTCGCTGAGGAATTATTGTGGTTTCGCTATGGACCATCCGGTCTATGTGAGGAGTCTTTGACTCCGCCACCTCTAACCTAACCTAACCTATCATACAAAATAAATATTTTATATAAAAATGCATAAGTTTAAACTAGAGATGGGCTCACGACAGGAATTTTCTAATGACACAAACTCACTCACGAGCATATTTTATCTACTTACACTCACTTACAATCACGTGAGTAAATTTAATACAAAATTACTTTTTCACTACTCGTAACACCTTATATATTACGTTATGGTATGCTATATTATATACCTTGTTGAGTTGAGTTGAGGGTGGGTTGTACAAGCCTAAAAATGGGTAAATTTTTAGGCAAGTCCATGGCGCTCAGACTTAAAATAGTCCATTGTACCGTACCCAGAAAAGAAAGATTAAGTAAGGGTGATAAAAGGTTGAGAAGAAAAAGGAAGAAAAGTGCTTGCTCAGAATTTCTCAGTCGCTTTCACAAACTTGAGAAAATCAGACAAGGGAAGTCCATGGACCGTGTCCATAGACAGAATATCAGAACCCAATATCCGCAGTCTAGCCCTTGAGAACGCTGGACAACAACATACATAATGTTCAGTTGTGTCATCATCCTCAAGACAAGCCACGCATAATGGGTCTGATAAGACACCTAATCTCGTCATATGACGAGCACAGGCATTGTGTCCCGTAATTAAGCCAGTAAGTCTGCGACAGTCTATTCTACTGAGACTGAGTAGATAGTTAGCCACTTTCTTGTCTGGCTTAATTACAAAACGTTTGGTATTCTTGCATGCCAACTCATTTGACCATCTTTCCATGAAAGTTGCTTTCATATGAGAGTTGATCCAACGCATCAGCCATGTCAAGCCAATACCAATTTGAGGTTCCGGATTGTAAGGAATTGTATCAGAGCCAAGATTTACCAAAGAGTCAGCAATCTCGTTTCCCCGTATTCCCCTATGACCCGGAACCCACAGAAGACTGACGCTATTCTCACATGAGACCTCATTGAGTCTGCGTCTACATTCCTGGACAATTTTGGATGAAGTAACTGGAGATTCAAGTGCAATGAGTGCAGCCTGGCTGTCACTGCAAATACTGATTCTCCTATTACTCCATCTGTTCCCAATTATCCAGGTCGCTACGTCCAAAATAGCAAATATTTCAGTCTGAAATACTGTAGCCATTTTTCCCATAGCAATATAGCATTTGGTCGCATCGTCCAAATACCAGCCAGACCCAGAGCCATTTAAGGTACTGGATCCATCCGTGTAGAAAGTATCCGTGTAATTTTCCAGTAGGTCTGCTGGGTTTCCCCAGTCTTCCCTACTCGGAAATATTACAGTAAACTTCCTACCAAACTCGATGCAAGAGGTTGTATTGTCCAAAGGCATAGAAAACATCGGACAAAGTTCCGATAGCCTATTGAACAGACGACCATGTCCCGCATTGTACTCCCCATGCCATGTTCCGCTTTTGCGGAGCCGGCACAAAGATTTCATGGCTTCTCCTTGAATATGTAAGTCCAAGGGAAGCATATCTAACATAGCGTCCAGAGCTGCGCCTGGGGTGGTGCTCATGGCACCAGTAATTCCCAAGGCAGCCGCTCTTTGCAGTCCGTTTAGCTTGGATCGAATAGTTTTCACCATCGTTCTCGGCCACCAGACTACCGCCGCATACGTCACAATAGGTCTAATTACAGCTATGTACATCCAATGTACATTAGCGGGTCTTAGACCCCATGTCTTCCCAAAAGCACGCCGACACTGCCAGAAAATCCGAAGTGCCCGTGAAACTTTTTGTTCAACATGTTTTGTCCACATTAGTTTACTATCTAGGGTAACCCCTAAATACTTAACTTCTGTGGACAGTTGAAGAGTTATGCCCTTCAACGTAGGAAGCTGAAGACCCTTATGTTTGGTTCTTCGCGTGAACAACACGAGTGTTGTCTTATTTGGATTGACAGACAATCCATGTCGATTGCACCAGTTGTCCATCAAGTCAATAACGGTCTGCATTTTCTTGCATACCAAGTTAAGTGACTTTCCGGATACTAATGCGCACACATCGTCAGCGTATGCCTGTATGTGTACACCTAGAGCTTGTATTTCAACCAAGAGTGAGTTTACCACAAAACACCACAGCAAAGGAGAGAGAACACCCCCTTGGGGGCAACCTCTACTAACCTCAACCGTTACTTTTGTGCCCCACTCATCTTCAGCCGTCAACAATCTCCGGGAGAGCATAAAATGAATCCACTTGACTAGAACTGGATCCACGCCATTCAATTCAGCCGAAGTTTTCATAGAGTCGAAAGTAGCATTATCAAAAGCGCCCTCAATATCAACAAAAACACCCAGAGTATAGTCTTGTTTGTCAATGCCCTTCTCAATATTGACCACAAGATCGTGAAGTGCCGACTCACAAGATCTACCACTCTGATACGCGTGTTGCTGACTATTTAGGGGGCATTCGATTAATGCTACTGACCTAATGAATTTCTCAACCATTCGCTCAAGACTTTTCAGTAGAAAGGATGATAAACTGATTGGTCTAAAACTTTTTGCCAAGGTGTAGTCCTCCTTCCCAGGTTTGGGAATAAAAACAACCTTGACATCGCACCAAGATGATGGAACATACCCATAAGCCAGGCTGACTCTATATACCATCTGTTCCAGGGGATTTATAGTTATCAAAGGAAGATAAGGCGTACCTGATCGATTCCTCAGAAACTACCCTAGATGCTATATACCAGTCCCTACATGTAGTATTACCAACAGGACTCTCAATAATATCTGTATTTATCGTTGTCACTTTGCATCCTGGAAAGTGAGTAGATAACAGAATATCATTGACCTCCTGTTGGTTGTTTGTGTAGGTACCATCTGGCTTTCTGAGGGAATCAAGCTTCGCTGAACTATCTTTTTGAAAGATTTTACAGAGTCTTGCCGTATCCCTTGTACCATTTACCTCCTCACAGAAAGTCCTATAAGACTCAAGTTTGGCTTCCCTCACTTTTTTCTTATATTCCTTTTGCATGAGGTGGTAATTGTTCCAGTCAGCATCCTTTCGAGATTTTAAGACTCTATTCAGAAGCTTTCTTGAACTTTTCCTCAGCTTACCAAGTTCCACGTTCCACCAAGGGACTGAGTTACCTGGTCTGCTTTTCCTTAACGGACAAACAGTCTCATAGCAGTCAGTCGAAGTTTTACCCAATTTCTCAGACTCCACTTCAACCGACCCTATACAACTAGGTATTGGGATGGGACGTAATCTTTGATGAAGTAGTTCCTCAAATCTTTTCCAATCCGCTTTTCGAGGGTTTCGGCCCTGTGGGATTGTAGGTTTATCAATCCCAAGCCTAAACTCGATGTAGCGGTGGTCCGACAAGGATACCACATCAAGAACACGCCAATCCCTTATCATTGTACTCGCCTTACTGTTAGATAAGGTAAGATCAATGACCTGTTGCCTTCGTTGAGTGACAAACGTTGGAGAATTCCCAACATTTTGAATCACCAGATTTGAAGACAAGATGAAGTCCAACAATTTGTTACCTCTAGAGTTGCACTTTGTGCTACCCCAGATGATGTGCTGAGAATTGGCATCGCATCCAATAATCAACCCCAAGTTGTTGGCCTCCGCGTATCGTATGACTCTAATTAACTCCTCAGAAGGCGGGGGATAAATAGAATCATAGGGCAGATAGGCAGATACAACAATAGTCTCTACCACTTTACCCTCTATACGAAATCGCACACTAATTGCAACGACGTCTTGGCAACAAAATTGCCTCAACACCGAGCTCTCGATTGTCCTAGGGACAACCATACAGGCCCGTGGCCGCAGTGATCTTGTGTCATATATGTTATATACCTTACTCGTATGCATTACTTTGAGTCTCATCCCCTGTTAAAATCATCAATGCTGCAATGTATAAAATAAGCAATCCTATACCTTATTTTATACCTTATTTGGTAATCTAAGTTTTGCTGGGATATATTTATTGCAAATGGCATTGTTATATAGACAAAAAACAATGAGGAAATCGGCGCAACCAATGATCACATTCGCAATTAACTAAATCTTGACAAAGTATATGTGAAAATCGGTCGAACCAATCACATTCTCAATTTACCTAAAAAGTTCCGAAGAGAAAAGTGAGTGCCATTTTTTAGTGAGAAGATGAAAGAAAAAACAAAACTGAATTGTACCCAATTGCTTAAGTGTTGCCTGCGGTGTTGTGTTAAAAATAACAGAATTTTTTCTGTATTTTTACCGACTCTGTTTGCTGACTTTATTTTTTTTTGTTCAAACTTAGCAGATTATTTTGTAATTTTACAAACATTTTTTGTTGTAAATTTTTTTAATTTTTGTCTAATTTACACGATAAAAACTAAAAAAAAGTCAAATGTAAAAAAATCAGCTGATTATTTTGATAATTTTACAGAAATTTTTAGTTGTCCTGTTATTAAGAAAAATTTCTTTAAAAAAATTTTATTAATTTTTTTTTTAAATTGTATTGAAAACAAACAGCATAACTAAGAAATAATTGTCGCTTTAAAAAAAATCGAAAATTTTTTTTCTGTAAAATTATTGTGTTGCTAATTTGTTTTGCTCTGTTTTTCCACCTGTCGATTTTTTTTAACACCGGGCTACACCTCCGCACTACGGCTTTCCTCTTCTTCTCCTCCCCCGCAAATGTCCCTGTCAATATTTGTGTTTTTTGCTTGGTTACATGTTCGTGGGTATAAAGGAGTCGGCAAAGTCGAACTAAACACAACTAATTCTACAGTTAAAGTCTGAGTAAGTGATTTCGTAACACAAATCTAATTACAATAGTACAGTACTTTTTTAGTATCTTCAAAGTACTAAAATTAGTAATATTACCTGGTTATAAGTAATATTAGTATCAAATCTTAGTATTGAATACCAATTCCTGCACTAGATAATTTTGGACTAAAACACTAGAACGTTAGCTAAATTTTTAGAATTAAGTACCCACGTTTTTTTTTGTGTATTACTAGTTTTTTATCGCTTTTTTTGTAACAGTTAAAAAAAGTTTACTTAAAAAAAATACAATTTCGATGTTCAGGCTGTTTATCTGAAATCAGCAGATTTTTCTGCTAAAATCAGCTGAATTTTCTGTTTAAATCAGCAGATTTATCTGCTGCCTTGACAGATTTTTCTGCAGACTCTACATTTATCCAGACAGAAATTTAGCAAAACGAATTTAATTCTGAGTTAATTAATAGTTATTAAATAAATTCTTGATTTTTTAAGTGTTTTTAACAAATTTGTGACTTTTTAACACTTTGGGTAAATTTTATTCATAATACCGGTTCGTACCGGTATCGATGTTTCGGTAACGGTTTGTCGTTACCGAAATAATCGAAAATACCGTTACCTTTACCGTTACCGATATAAAAAATATGTAAAACCAATACCGTTATTCATTTCGGTTGCCAACCCTGATTAAAACTTTTTTGGCCAAATTTTTTATGAGTTAGTTGTTTAAGAATCCCACATTATATGCTAAAATATAGACCATTAATTCATCTCGTAAAATGATGATGCCATATAAAAAAAAAGTTTTTCACAATTTTCAACATGATGGTCCATATCACATAGATGTTTTTTGTCCACTATTCGTAGTACTATGGATCATACATGGGAATTTTTAATTGGCATTGAATTTTCATTGGCATTAGTTGGAACTAATGCAAATGCCAAAAAAAGCATTAGCATTTATTGCCAATGAAATTTTTTGGCATTGGCATTGTTTGTACTAATGCCAATGAAACGGCACAAATGCCTAAAAAAACTATTTACAATTGATAAAAAAAGCATTTTTTTACAATAAATATATGGGGGTTTTCGTGTCAACTGACACAACTTTTGAAACCGATGTCTTCCGATCGGAATGAAATTTGCACCAAGGTTAGTCCTATTGGATAGTAGTTTAGACAGAATTTTTCAGCGAGATCGGTCAAGGACTCTCTGAGTTAGAGGTAGGAGTTAGAGCGGTAGGAGCAAATTTTATAAAAATGTCATTTTGTATGGGAGCCCCCTTAGGAAGTGAAAATAGAGGTTAGGTATATTCAAGAAAAATGTTGGGGGTAGAAAATTAATAGAGGTCGGTCTCACATTGCACCCCTCCGTGGGCAGTTCTAGGGCAGTTGTGGGGCTTTTTGAGGATTTTAACCTCTTTACGCCCAATTTTGACCCCGATGAGGAGCCATATGGCCCCACCCCACTTCTCTTATTTTTTGGCCAATGCTTTCTTTTTTGAACCTATTAAAATTAGAGGGTGTCCCGGATCGAAATCGAAAACTGGTGAGCTATCCCATGCCTAACAGTGAAAATTGAAGAACCGTTTTTTGTGTTCCAAAGTTAAAAAAAAAAAAATTTCATAGATATCCCACTCGCATCCCACTAAGCGACTCCATAGCTCTTAATGGAAAAGACCTAAGCTTTCTTTTGAATCAAAAAAAAAAAAAGGGCCCAATTTGAGGAAAAAGTCAAAAAAGTTTTAGATTTTTAAGAAAAAAAATCAAAATTTTTTTTTGTATTTTTTTTATAATTTTTTTCCGAAAGATTGAAGAAATAGCTATCTAAACTCTTTGGAACACATTTTGCTAAAAATAATAGGTAAGAAGTTACATGGATGAGAATAAACACCTCTTTGGCCAAAATGTCAAATTTCGACCCCCTCTAACTCAGAGAGTGCTTGACCGATCTCGCTGAAAAATTGTGTCTAAACTACTATCCAATAGGACTAACCTTGGTGCAAATTTCATCCCGATCGGAAGACATCGGTTTCAAAAGTTGTGTCAGTTGACACGAAAACCCCCATATATTTTTTTTTTAACTTAAAATGACGATATCTCGAAAACTAAGCCAGATAGAGCAAAATGGAGGGCATTTTTGGTTCCTAGAATCTCCATACTTTCGCGGGTCCTCTTCACATGTGTGGACCCCAACTTTGAATCCAAAAAATTCTCAAGACCCTATTGGGCCCCTAAATTGCAGTACCTGGAAAAATAAGCAAAATAATGGTAAAGGTATGTGAATTTTTAAATTTTCGGGAGTGCCAATTTTTTAGATTCAAAATTTGGACCTATTAGGGTCCACACATGTGAAGAGGACCGGCGAAACTATGGAGATTCGAAGAACCAAAAATCCCCTCCATTTTGCTCTATCTGGCTTAGTTTTCGAGATATAGCCATTTTAAGTTTTTACAAAAAAAAATTCACAACTCGCTGACGGAAATACGACTTTTACTATTGCTAATGCTTTGTTTTCATTAAGGCATTTATTAATGCCAATGAAATTTTTCATAATTGGCATTACTAATGCTACTAATTCCTTAACGGGCATTGGCATTGATTGAAACAATGCCAATGCTAAAAATTTCATTGGCATTAGTTTTAATATAATGCCAATGAAATCGTCAATTAATTAGTCCATCTATTTAAATTGTCCCATGTATGCTATGGATACCTTTATGATCCACTAACAACCAAGTTTTTTATCAAAGGCCAATTTATGGGTTAGTTTCGCAAGAAATTCGCGAATTTAAGTTTCAAATACTCTCTAGGAAATATAAAAAAAGCTCGGAATGGAGAATTGTATTAAAAGTCGATTTTAATTTATTTTATTTTTCTGTGGAAATAGGGACTCTACAATGCTTAAAAATTAGATAAAAACAACATTGAAATCAGTATCCACATAGTAGAATCTTAATGTATTATTACTAAATTTGAAAATTACATTAACTTTATATCACAATTTAAAAATAAAAATTTTTCAAATAAATACAATAAACCGCCTTTAGTTTTGCAAAAAAGTACTGAAAAAGTACTTAGTTCGGTAAATCCTAGTACTTTACTAAAAAGAGATTGGTATACAAAAAATAAATTGCTTTGCCAGTACTTTTTCTTTGGTACGGTTGGCAGTTTCTGGCTGGGTTGTTATTCAAAAACTACTAAACGGATTTTAAAAAGTAATAGCTCATTTTAAAGGTCATTTATCCTACTTTAAAAAAATATATTTTTTTAATTTTTAACTTTTTAGACCTCCAGTTAAAATTTTTTAAAAAATACAGTTTGTTTTTACTATAATTCTAAGATACCATAAATGTTTCAAGGTGGAGAGTTTTCTGGATCTATTTTTAAAAATAATTTTTGTAAATTTGTCACTAAATTTTTCAAAGAAAATTTGTTTAAAATTTTTATTTTTTTTAAATATATTTTTTTTTTAAGTTTTATTTGTATTTTCAGCGATATTAAACACGAAAAAGGTAAATTCAAAAAGTTTTTGACATTTTTAATGTAAGGGTGTTATTTAAATAAATAGTTTTATATTTATACAGTAAACATAGTAAATATTTGCAATATTCTTGTTAAAATTGTATATATTTCATAATTTTTAACTGCTGATAAATTTCTAAAATGTACATCTCCAACATTAAAATAATTTAATTTTTTTTTTGAAAAAAAAAATATTTTTAAAACATGAATTAGAGAAGTGATAGGTGCTGCAATCAGTTGAAAATTGCTATGCACACAAGTGCGGATGTATATCTGCGTTCCATAAGTGCAGAAGAGCTTTAACTTAAACTGTGTTGATATACAAACATCTTAAAGGAACACTGAAAACTTTCGAACTTTATTTTTTTAAAACGACTGGATGTTAATATTGTTGAAAACACATAAAAAAGTACAAATAAATACAATATAATATATTTAAAAAATTATAAATATTTTTTTTTTTTTTTGAAAAATTTTAGTGACAATTTTATAAAAATTATTTTTAAAAATAGATCCAAAAAACTCTCCACCTTGAAACTTTTATGGTATCTTCAGATTAGTATAAAAACAAACTGTATTTTTTTGAAAATTTTAACTGGAGGTCTAAAAAGTCAAAAATAAAAATAAAAGTTAAATAAAAAAATTAAAAAAATAAAAATTTCTGAAAAAAAATAAAAAATATTTTTTTAAAGCACGATTTGACATGGTATGACTCTTATGGGGATTTGTAAAGACACACACATTTTTATTATTGTACAGTATCCCTCTCTTTCCCTTTCACACACAGAAAAAAAAAAGTTGTCAATTCAATTAATTTTATTGTTAATACAATTAAACATTTAATTGAAACTGAGCCTACATTGGATATTGTCAATACAACAATGGCTATTGTAACTTTTTTAAAAAAATAAATCTAAAAATAGAATAATCTAAAAATAGAAATAAATAAACTAAAAATAAAAATATAAAAAAAAAAAAAATCATCCACCGACAACTGGCATCGAACCCGCAACGTTAATGCTACGCGTCTAGTACACTACCACTGTGCTATCCCCATATGTATTTATACTTGACTAAACAGCATATTTAAAAAAACACTAAAAACAAATTGATAAAAAAATCTAAGCTAAAAAAAAAAAAAAAAAAAAATTTTCCGCCGGCACCTGGCATCGAACCCGAAACTTTCGTGCTACAAGTCTAGCACACTACCACCGTGCTATTCCTCATATATATTTATAGTTGACTAAATGTGTACGTAAAGTGTCTGTAGAATCAGTATGTACTCTTTGCTGTTTTTACAGTAATAAAAAATGTGGCATTATATTTAAAAATAAATAATAATGTGGTTTCAAACATGTTTAAAAAATTTTAAATAGAATGACAAAAAAAAAAAAGTATTTCGCAAACTAGCGGCGAACCCGCAACCTTCATGATTCGAGTCTGGCACACTACCACCGTGCTATCGTCACATATATGTTTGCTTGATTAAATGAGTTTATAAAGTGTCTGTGTTATTAATAAAATAAAAATGAATTATTGTCACATTAACAATATACATTGTTGATACAATTAAAAACGTTGTTGAACTAGTATTTAGTTGTTAACAATTTGTTTGGTTACTTTTGATTTTACGATATTTTTTTCTGTGCAGCTTTTATCAGAGAATAGTTAAATAAATTATTTTTTTTTTTGTTATTTGATTTAATTTATTTACAATTGTTTGCTATTTTCTAATTTGTAAAAACTTACTATTCGTATCCACCAAGATTTGAACTCCGGACCTCTTGTCCGTTGGGCTTAGCCTCTAGCCACTTACCTACAGAATATCAACAAATAATACTATAAATCCGTTTTGTTTGTTGCGTGCTAAATATAACGCTAAACGTTTGTGTGTAAGTGTCTCTTCACAATACAGCAGACAGCAAAATTTTTACATGTATTTTGTTGTTGGCGCAACAACGAATAGTAAGTTTTTACAAATTAGAAAATAGCAAACAATTGTAAATAAATAAAAATAAATTAAATCAAATAACAAAAAAAAAATTAATTTATTTTTTTTTTTCTTATTTTTCAAATAAAAAAAATTTTATTGATGGCACCTCTTCATCATATTGATGACACGTTACATTGGACGAAAAATGATGTAACATTTCATCATATTGATGTAACTTTTCATCAATATGAAGAAGCTTTTTTTACTAAGGGTATAAGCGTTGCAAAAGAAACATTAAAACTGAAAACAACCAAAACGCATTGTTTAATTTTCGTCTCAACATTGTCTCTGTATAGAAATTATTTTTATTATACCCTCCAACCACAGTATGGGCACTAGGGTTATGACCAGGGAAACCAAAAATATGCTCTAAAAAACACGTATTATGCGCTTAAAAAATGCCCTTAAAAACGGAAAATATGCTCTAAAAACAATAAAAATATGCTCTTAAAAAAAATTATGTCCCCTTTTTTGCTGTGGTTATTACAATTTGTTATAGAATAGACCCTCCAAATACCGTTATGTGCGATAGTTAGAGGGTTAAATATGTTCTACAAAAATATGTGCCTTAATATTTTTTTACCAAGTTGCTGAATCTAAAGAAAACATAGTTTCATATACCGATATGATGCAAGAACAGGCCAAAGGGGAATCAATCGTCACAATTCCGTAATTGTTGAAAAAAAATCCTTGTTGGATAAAAAATTAAAAAATAAATGTCAAAAAAATTGGAAAAGAATGCTCTAAAAATTCAAAAAAAAAAATGCTCTAAAAATGTAAAAATATGCTCTTAAAAGTGGAAAAATGCTCTAAAAATTTAAAATATGCTCTAAAAATATGCTCTTATGGTAAAATGTGCTCTTATACCTAAAATATGCAAAAATATGCTCTTAAGGCAAAAATATGCTCTAACAAATCGATGCCAGATTTCTTAAAAACTTCTGAAACGGATAAATACCTTGCCCATTTATCAATAAAATGCAAAGGAAAAAACATGATACTACATATTTTTGGTTTCCCTAGTTATGACTCATTTTTGACAAAATTTTTACATATCACAACGTGATAGGCAATACAAAATTAATATTAAAAATCGTGTTTGCGGGTCATTTTGGCAAAAAAAACCTTCCGCACCAAACGCAATTTCTAAAAAGTCACAGATATTTTTTGTTTTAAGTCCTATTTTTCAAAAATAAGGTCATTTTAACCCTTCCAATGAATGAATTATATAAAAGAAGATCTTGTGAACACTTACGATTAAAAATAAAGCCGCACGGACTTTTACTTTTGGAGCTACATGCTGCCAAAGTTGACTTTATAAATTGTTAACGTTATGCAGTAAAGGGTTAAACCAACAAATTTTAATCTTGAAGAAATCAGAAAGTCTCTTCAAAAAGCATTCGTCATTTTGACCGTAAATAGCTTTTCCTACGCATCGTTTGAGTCTCATATTTTCTTAATTTTAATTAAACTTAGAAAATATAGACTAAATTTCATCTCGTTTGGTGCGGGAACTTTTTTGACGGAAGCGAAAAAGTAAAAATGCAATTCTTAATATTTTTTATGGCCTTTTTGGCTAGGGCAGGTAAATTTTGATATTTGCAAAAAAATCCAAAAAGTCATAACCCTAATGGGCACAGACTCGACAGTATAGTTTTATAAGAAAAAATGGGGAAAAACTAAGCGATTTTAGGAGAAAACACAGCGATTTTAAGTCCGTTTTACGCTTACATGGCAACACTTTCTACGACTTAGGAGTGAGTGAAACAACAAAAACCGATCTGGCATCCATTTTTCTTATGACGTGTTATATCAGTTTTCTCTTTCTAACCTAATTCGTAGAATAATTTGAAAATATTAACCATATGGTTAAAGAATACTTTTTTGACGCCTGTCACTTATGTCGAGTCTGTATTAGTCTGTGGTATGGGGGGTATACTCACTTTGTCATTCCGTTTGGAACGCATCGAAATATTGGTCGGGGACCCCATAAAGTATATATATTAGGGTGGGTCAATTTTTTTGCCTACTAAGCGTATAGCAGAATCGTAATCTACGAGAAATTCTAAGAACTTTTCCCAAAGAAACCATGGTTCTAAAATCAAAATCGAGCTTCCGGTTTTTTAAGTGAAAATTTGGTGCTCAGGAAATCCAAAAATAATGCTATTTTTTTGGAAATATTCATTGCAATTGGTGAATGGTTGACCTGTATCGCTGGAAGAGGGCTTATTTTAAAGGAAATTTTCTCAGCTTTCTATATCTGTGCTCAGTTATAGAAAATTATGTACCTAAGTAATGGTTTTGGAGATTTATGTCAAAATAATAATAGTCAAACTGTTATAAAACCTAAAACTGTTACGATTTTTCTACCTAAAACTTAGAAAAAAATTATTTAACTAAATTGTAATTCAAAATTGAGTTAAAAAAAAAATTGATTTTAAAATTGGTTAAAAGAAAATTTATTTAACAAAACCTAAGTCAAAACTGAAAACGAAAAAATTAAAAAAAAATTATCGATATTTTACAAAAACTTACTTCTTTTATTTAAAAAGTTTTTCAACTTGGAAAAAAAATAAATCAAAATATAATAATGAAAAATATTTAAAAAAACCGGGAATCGAACCCTGGAATAATGTGTCACAAAGCACGACATAACGACAACACAACAACACTTGATAACTAATGCGTACCGGCAGCCTAGGTTCGAATCCTGGCGATGCACATCAAATTATTGTATTTTTTTTATTTGTTTTTTTTTTTATTTAACTATTTAATTAAAAAAAATTTACGAAAAATATTATTTTCATCGATTTTATGTTTAAATGTAATTTAAAAAAAGATCTTGTCAAATTACTAGAAAAAGTCTCGAAATCCCATTTTACCAATATTTGGCAGTTTTCCTCGTTTTTTAACAAATAATCGAAATTTAAATTTTTTTTTGTAATTTTAGAATTTTTCTTGTAATTTTACAAATTTTCAAGATTTTTTACAAAAAAACTCTAGTTAATTTACGAGAATTTCTTGTAAGTTTTATTTCGCCAAAAAAGTTGTAAATTTACAATTTTATTGGTAAAAATCTTGTAAAATTACAAAAAAGTTCGTAATTTTTACTAGCAATTCTAGTAAAATAGGAGGTAGCAAAAAATCTAGTAAAATCACGAAACCTCCTTGTAAACTTACAATTTTTTGGTAAAAAGCTTGTAAAATTACAAAATTATTGGTAAAAAGCTTGTAAAATAACAAGGAATTCTTGTCAAATAGGCGGTAGCAAAAAAAAAAATGTTACAAACTTGTAGCTAATGCAGTTGCTAGTGGTTTCTGCCCCGAAGATTTAGCAAACATAAAGCCGGGACCAATAGTCCACTCTCGATAGTTAACAAAAGCCAGCAGAATTTTGCGATCATATGTAACAACTAAATCACCATCGGAAAATCTGAAAATACTATCAGAATTTATTATGAGAGTTTATATTCCAATGTACTTTAATGTGAAGTTCTATAGCTCTGTCATTTACGGGAGTGCACTTTTATTTAAGTTTATACGGTCGACGCAATATTTACCGCCAAGTCATAGAGATATTGTTAATAAGACAAAACAATGAGTACTTTGCTCACACGGAAAATATTTTATTGACATTTTGGCCGTTACTGTTGAAAGCCGCCAAAGAATACCACGAATGGATAAAACAAATGTCTTATATGTCAATTGCAGCTATAGGTCGAAGCTAAAATAAGTTAACCCGGTTTGGCCAATATTTTTTTTTTAATACTTTATTTAGTTTAATAATTTTTAAATAAAAAGTTAATTAATAATTCCTTGTTGTTTTAGAAGCTTTTTACCAATAATTTTACAAGCTTTTTATCATAAACATTGCAAGTTAACATTTTTTTTGACGCGATAAAACTTGCATGAAGTTTTCTTGATTTTACTAGATTTTTTTGCTATCTCCTATTTGCTATCTCCTATTTTTTACCAATAAAATTGTAAATTTACAACTTTTTTGGCAAAATAAAACTTACAAGAAATTCTCGTAAATTGACTAGATTTTTTTTGTAAAAAATCTAGGAAATTTGTAAAATTACAAGAAAAACTGGAAAATTGCAAAAAAATTTAAATTTCGATAGAAAATTATTTGTTAAAAAACAAGGAAAACTGTCAAATATTGGTGAAACGGGATTACGAGACTTTTTCTAGTAATTTGACAAAAAACAAATTAAGAGCTAATTGCAAGTGAGGTGGAGGATTTCCTACTTTCTTTGAGTTTTTGACATTATATAAAAATGTTTTGAAAGTTAATTTTAATGTGTTTGATCATGTGCTTCAAGTACCAAAACTCGTATTAAGCTCATAAGTTAATAAGTGCTGTTGTGGTATAGTGGATATGTTGTTGTGCGACCTAGACCCCAAAGTTCAAATACCGTCTAGGCCAATATTTTTTTTTTTATTTTTTTTATTCAACTACGTATTATTTAATTATTATACCCTCCAACCACAGTATGGGGGTATACTCACTTTGTCATTCCGTTTGTAACGCATCGAAATATCGATCGGGGACCCCATAAAGTATATATATTATTGATCTATGATCGATTCTAAGACTTTTCTAGAATGTCCGTATGTCCGACCGTCCGTCTGTATAAGACACGATGCAGTCCAAAATAAAAGAGATAGACTCGTTAAGTTTGGCAGGAATATTTCTTTTGGTCCTAGGCAGTTTAAGTTCGTAAATGGGCAAAATCGGATCAGGGGCAAAAAAGTTCCCCTCTGAAGAACTTAACTAACCTCTAAAAAACGCCATATTTTCTCAGGTTTTTTGTATTTTTGTTAAGCAAATGAAACAATTTGATGCCAGAAAAAGTTCAAGGTCCTGCACTTGGACTTGGGAAATAAAAAAAGTATATTTTTTTTGCCCACCCCCCTTTTGTGGGCGTGGATTTTAAAAATGTTATTAAATAATGATAAAATTGTATTACTTAAGCTCAAAAAGCATAATTAATCAATTTTTAAACATTTATCGCATTGGTCTATTTGTCCCCCAATGACCCCTTCTGACCCCCCCAAAAAAAAAACGCCCCTGCATTTTTTTTAATTGTTTTTATCTGTTGGAGGGTATTATAGATTCGGCACAGCCGAATTTAACACTCTCACTTGTTTTTTTTTTTTTTATAATTCTTTTTTTTTTTAATTACATTTTAACATCAAATCGATGAAAATAATATTTTTCATCTATTTTTTTTTAATTAAATAGATAAATAAAAAAAAAGCAAAAAAAATAAAATAATTTGATGGGCATCGCCAGGATTCGAACTTAGGCTGCCGGCACGCATAAGTTATCAAGTGTCGTTATGTCGTGCTTTGTGACACTGGATCCCAGGGTTCGATTCCCGGTTTGGCCGATATATATATATTTTTAAACACATTTTTCATCTATATATATAAAAGAGTAATGTGACTGACTGACTGACTGACTGACTGACTTATTGACTGATTCATCATCGCCCAGCCCAAACCGCTGAAGCTAGAGACAAGAAATTTGGACTGTAGGTTCACCTCCCGGAATATAGATCCACTAAGGCTGGATTTTTGCCAGTGTTGATTCTAAGGGGGTAAAAAGGGTAAAAAACTGTACTTTTGGTACTTTTTATATCTCCTGAAATAATGGTCATAGAGACTTGAAATTTGGACTGTATATTAACCTCCCGGAACATAGATACACTAAGGCCGGATTTTAGCCAGTGTTGATTATAAGGGGGTAAAAAGGTAAAAAACTGTACTTTTGGTACTTTTTATATCTCCTGAAATAATGGCCATAGAAACTTGAAATTTGGTTTCTATGTTCACATCCTGGAATCTAGATCCAGTAAGGCCGGATTTTAGCCAGTGTTGATTCTAAGGGGGTAAAAAGGGTAAAAAACTGTACTTTTGGTACTTTTTATATCTCCTGAAATAATGTTCATAGAGACTTGAAATTTGGACTGTATGTTTACATTATGGAATTTAGATCCAGTAAGGCTGGATTTTTGCCAATGTTGATTCTAAGGGGGTAAAAAGGGTAAAAAACTGTGCTTTTGGTACTTTTTATATCTCATTAAATAATGGTCATAGAGACCTGAAATTTGGACTGTATGTTCACCTCCCGGAATGTAGGTCCTGTAAGGCTGGACTTTTGCCAATGTTGATTCTAAGGGGGTAAAAAGGGTAAAAAACTGTACTTTTGGTACCTTTTACATTTCCTTAAATAATGGTACTAGAAACTTGAAATTTGCAATGTAGGTTCACCTCCGGGAAAAAACATTCACTAAGGCTGGGTTTTTGCCAATGTTGATTCTACGGGGGTAAAATGGGTAAAAAAGTGTACTTTTGGTACTTTTTTTTTATTTTCTGAAATAATGGTCTACAAACTTAAAACTTAAAATGTAGGATCCTCTGCTGAAAAAGTTAATTTTGAAAATTTGGATTATAAGGGGTAAAAATGGTACTTTTAGTACCTTTTGTTATTCCTTGAAATAATGGGCATAGAAACTTAAAATTTGGACATTCTGGAAAAAATACTTTTTGGAATTTGCGTTTCATAGGGGGGTAAAATATTGTACTTTTGGTACTTTTTATATTTCCTAATCTAATTATCCTAGACACCTGAAATTTTGAATGTGGAATACTACCTTTTGTACAATGAAAGTAAATTTAAAATACCTTTTATAAAAAGTACCTTTTATAAAAAGTACCTTTTATAAAAAGTACCTTTTATAAAAAGTACCTTTTATAAAAAGTACCTTTTATAAAAAGTACCTTTTATAAAAAGTACCTTTTATAAAAAGTACCTTTTATAAAAAGTACCTTTTATAAAAAGTACATTTTATAAAAAGTACCTTTTATAAAAAGTACCTTTTATAAAAAGTACCTTTTATAAAAAGTACCTTTCATAAAAAGTACCTTTTATAAAAAGTACCTTTTATAAAAAGTACCTTTTATAAAAAGTACCTTTTATAAAAAGTACCTTTTATAAAAAATACCTTTTATAAAAAGTACCTTTTATAAAAAGTACCTTTTATAAAAAGTACCTTTTATAAAAAGTACCTTTTATAAAAAGTACCTTTTATAAAAAGTACCTTTTATAAAAAGTACCTTTTATAAAAAGTACCTTTTATAAAAAGTACCTTTTATCAAAAGCACCTTTTATAAAAAGTACCTTTTATAAAAAGTACCTTTTAAAAAGTACGTTTTGTTAAAAGTACAGAAACTACACTTTTTGGTACTGTTTTATTTCCTGAAATAATGAACATAGAAACTTGAAATTGGAAAAGGTTCGCCTCTCGGAAAATAAAGGGGTTAAAAGGAATAAAAAAGTGTACTTATTTATTTCCTGATGTTATGGTCCCAGAAACTTAAAATTTGGAATGTAAAATCCTTCGGTGAAAAAATAGATTGGAAAAAGTTATTTTTGGGAATTCCGTTTCTTAACGGGGATAAAAAGTACTTTTAATATTTGCTGAAACAATGATTCTAGATAATTGAAATATGGATTGTAGGAGTCTTCGGTGAAGAAAAAACATTCTGGGAGAGGTACTTTTTTTAAATTCCGTTTCTAATGGGGATAATAAAGTGTTCTTTTGGTACTTTTTTTGTTCCTATAATAATGACCTTAGAAGCTGGAGATGGAATTGGAAATGAAATGGAGTAGAAGGGGGAACAATATGGAATAGAGCAGGGAACAATATGGAATGATATTTTTAGTTAGTTTAGTTTAGTGTTTAGCTTTTTTTACTTCATATTTTTTTTTATTCCAATTTCTTTTGTCACTGAAATATTTATCCACTCAAAATCCAAAATCCCGACATAAAGGCTCGAAAATTGTCATTATATTTTTCCCCCGGAACGAACATGATAACGTACCAGCAATGTTATTAGAATTTTATTGTTTAAATTATTCATTGAAATATTTTTTATGGAAGACTTAAACGTCCACAAGTAAATAAAACAAAGACTACGTAGGGGAATTTTTTTGAAATCGATAGAGTAATCCTGATCCTTCTATTATCTGGTATTCAATACAACCGGTAACAAAGTACCGGGATTGTAAGCTAGTTATTATTATATTTTATTTTTTTTTTTTTAAGTTGAAGAACTTTTTAATAAAAAAATAAGTTTTTATAAAAATCGATAATTTTTTTCGTTTTCAGTTTTGACATAGGTTTTGTTAAATAAATTTTCTTTTAACCAATTTAAAAATTCAATTATTTTTTTAACTCAATTTTGAATTACAGTTTAGTTAAATAATTTTTTTTTTAAGTTTTTATGTAGAAAAATCGTGACAGTTTTAGGTTTTTTTAACAGTTTGACTATTTTTATTTTGACATAAACCTCCAAAACCATTATTTGGGCACATAATTTTCTATAAATGAGCACAGATATAGAAAGCTGAGAAAATTTCCTTTAAAATAAGCCCTCTTCCAGCGATACAGGTCAACCATTCACCAATTGCAATGAATTGCAATGAATATTTCCAAAAAAATAGCATTATTTTCGGATTTCCTGAGCACCAAATTTTCACTTAAAAAACCGGAAGCTCGATTTTGATTTTAGAACCATGGTTTCTTTGGGAAAAGTTCTTAGAATTTCTCGTAGATTACGATTCTGCTATACGCTTTGTCACATTTTTTGGTATCGAACAAATTGACCCACCCTAATATATATTATTGATCCATGATCGATTCTAAGACATTCTATGAATGTCCGTCCGTATGTCTGTAGATAACACAATGCAGTCCAAAATAAAACAGCTAGACTCCTGAAGTTTGACACAAATATGTCTCATGTTCATAGGCAGGTTAAGTTCGTGAATGGGCAAAATCGGGCCAGGGGGAAATGTTCCCCCTTGATGAACTGAACCAACCTCTGCAAAAATACACTTTTTATTACATGTTTTTTGTATTTTTGTCAAACAAATGAAACATTTGGTATATTTATCGCGATGGGAAAGTGCTCTCAACGTCCCCTACTGACCTCATCACCCCCCCCCCCCAAAAAAAAAAACGCCCCTGACAATTTTTTTTTTTTTTTACATTTTGAAGGGTATAAAAGATTCGGCACAGCCGAACTTAACACTCTCACTTGTTATTATTATATTTGTCTGTTGTGAGATTTGAACCTGATGGGGCTATTCTAAAATTTTATTATTATAATAAGTGCTATTATTAGCAACCCAGAATTTTATTATAGATACCAAAAATTTCAACTCTAAAAAAAGCTTTATCAACTTTTTGTTGTTCTAAAACAATTTAATTTGAAATTTGAATTTAGACAACAAAATTTTATAAGCACAATAGCTGTATGGGTAGGCGGGTGGTTTTGATATTTTGTTATTTTTGGGGGCATGGGCTCAAATCCCACCCATTTCTAACAAATATTTTTTTTTTTGCCAATTTTTATTTTTTTTTATTACAAATATTATAATGCAGGTTTTTTTAATTTTTAAATTTCGCAATTTTTAAAAGATGCAAAAAAAAATTGATTTTTGCATCTTTTTTTTCTGAAATTATTATTATTGTATGGTTTTAATTGGCTATTTCTCTCGCAAAAAAACATTATAATTGCCTTTAGAGGAAAAAAATAATATTTTTTTTTTAACTACACTTTTTTGCATGCAAAAAAAATTGCAATAATTTTTGTAATAATATGTTTCTTATTTTTGACTACAATAATGCGTATTTTGACAAATTGCGAAAAAAAATACGGAATTTTGACGAAAACAAAATGTTGGTTTCTTCCCAGTGAAAAATGTTCAAATGTGAATAATATATATTTCACATATGATTACATATATGAACATATATATTTAATATATGAGCATATACGAAAATTGGCGGCATATGGACAGACATATATGAAACATATATGAACACATATGCACATATATGAACCCATGCCATATATGTACACATGCCGCCAATTTTCGCATGTGTAACATATATTTACATATATGAACATGCATGGCCATATTTGGACCACATATGATTCATATATGAACATTTTTCACCGGGTTGTTATAAATGAAAAAAATATTGTTATAGATGACAAAATATTGTTATGTACTTTTCAGTCTATAACAAGTTTTGTCATCTATAACAATATTTTTTTCATTTATAACAAGAAACCAACATTTTGTTTTCGTCAAAATTCCGTATTTTTTCGCAATTTGTCAAAATACGCATTATTGTAGTCAAAAATAAGAAACATATTATTACAAAAATTATTGCATTTTTTTTTGCATGCAAAAAAGTGTAGTTAAAAAAAAATATTATTTTTTTTCCTCTAAAGACAATTATAATGTTTTTTTTGCGAGAGAAATAGCCAATTAAAACCATACAATAATAATAATTTCAGAAAAAAAAGATGCAAAAATCATTTTTTTGCATCTTTTAAAAATTGCGAAATTTAAAAATTAAAAAAAACTGCATTATAATATTTGTAATAAAAAATAAATAAAAATTGGCAAAAAAAAAATATTTGTTAGAAATGGGTGGGATTTGAACCCATGCCTCCAAAAATAACAAAATATCAAAACCACCCACCTACCCATACAGCTATTGTGCTTATAAAATTTTGTTGTCTAAATTCAAATTTCAAATTAAATTGTTTTAGAACAACAAAAAGTTGATAAAGCTTTTTTTAGAGTTGAAATTTTTGGTATCTATAATAAAATTCTGGGTTGCTAATAATAGCACTTATTATAATAAAAAAATTTTAGAATAGCCCCATAAGTCTAGTAAATCCCAACATATATACCAAATTTCATGAATTTTAGGTCGATTGAGGTCAAAAATTATTTTTTTTTGCTATGTTGATATGGATTATCTCCATAACTTTTTTATTTACGCATTGAAACTTTTCCGGTAAATTGCAGTAAAATTTAAGTAAAAGAGAAATTGATTTTCTCTTTAATTGATTACTACATTTACTATTTTTGTGTGTACTCGAACGGTTTTTGAACAAAAGTAGTAAATTGAGTAAAAAATAGTAAATTGTAGTAGGTAAACGAATGTAGATACAATTTATATTTGTTAAATAATGACTTTGAGGCCCTATGCTCCACAGGGAGCTAAAGGAAATAAGAAGAAAAAGAAGAATGACTCCGAGCTCAAAATTTTTTTTTTTTTATTCTTAAGGTGCGTTTACACGGTAGAGAAAACTGAATGATTCCCAACCTTTTTTGCTCCATGTCCCACTTTTGAACCAAAAAAACAAAATGTCCCCCCTACACTCAAAAAAAATTGTCAATTTTAATTCTTAAGGTGCGTTTACACGGGAGAGAAAACTGCTAGACCAATGGTTCCAACCTTTTTTGCTCCATGTCCCACTTTTGAACCAAAAAAACAAAATATCCCCCCTACACTCAAAAAAAATTGTCAATTTTACAAATTTGTTTTATAGTTCGAAATTACTAGTGGTTTAGCAACATTTTTTTTCAAATCTTAGGTTAAACAAAGTTTGTTGTAAAATGTTTCATCTTTTAACTAAATAATTGTAGTTAATTTATCTAAAAAATTACTACTATTTTGTTTAGTTAATTTAAATAAAACAAATCTTAAAAATATTCAAATTGCCCCCCAAAAATATTCAAATTGCCCCCCAGTGGGGCGAGAATCAAAGGTTGGGAACCATTGTGCTAGACAAAGCCCAAGAAACCACTTTGTGTACCTGTGAATTTTACTTTTTCAATAATTGTGTCAAATCAAATTCCTCAAAAACGTATTATTTGTTACCTTTTTTTTGATAATGTTACAGATTTTTGGAAGATATTAATATTATTGTTAAATTGAAGTCTGTATTTTGTTTTATAAAATAAATATAACGAAAACAATTTTTTTTTTTTAGAGATGATATTTTAGAATGCTAGAGGTGACAAATTTTCGATTTTTCTATCGAGATTTCTTTCTCGTGTGAACGCACCTTTAGGGTAATAAATAAGTGACTTGAAACTTTTTGAAATCGGACCTACAAGGGAACTGATTCAGGGTGGACACTTCATTTTTAATAAAATTTACAGATGTTATAGTTGAAACAAATGAAGAGACTCTTGTCTTTTGTTTATGTATTTGAATTGGAGATGGTCTCTGGTCCCGTGATTTGCGTGACTCAAAAAAACAAGGTGATTCACGCGTGAGCGTGAGTGATTTTCTTTTAAATCACGTGATTATAGAGTGATTTTCATTAAAATTACGTGACTATATTAGGGTAATAAATAAGTGCCTTGAAACTTTTTAACGTTATAACGTAGTGATTTACAAAATTGCACTTTTTGAGCCTCGCGTTCACGTTAACGTTGGTGATGCGTTCAACGCGAGTGACTTACAAAATAAGGCCTTAAATAACTCTTAACTTAGCAGAAAGTCATTTCATGAATGCAAAACCCATGCGTCTGACAAGGGAGGTCTTTCACAGGGCACCCAACGATTGTCCTGAGGAAAATAAGAGTTACCTGTTTTTTCTTAGCTGCCCAATTTCACATTTAGTGGGTCAAAGGGGAGGGGAAAACGGGATTTTTTTGTTTTTGAGGATTTTTAACATTTTTTCAAAAAAAAAAAACACTAAATGAACATTTTATACTGATCGAAACGTTTTTTTAAGGCCAATCTAATGGTGTATCGGTCGTGTCCAAATTCGTTAAGTTCTTATTTTCAAAAATGTATATGGAAAGTTACGACCGCCAAAATCACATATAATAATCTCTATTTAAATTAAGCTGACCCGTATTTTTGCGTTCGGTGGAACTCCTGCTAGCTCGGATTTCATTCGGATTTTCCCGAAAGACCACATTTTTTCATAAGGTGGCAACCCTTTTTTAAATTTGAGATTGGCCACCTTAAAAAAAACAGGTAACTCTTATTTTTCTCCTCTCATTCCCATATGCAAGTTTCAGGACAATCGGTGGGTGCTCTCTGAAAGGCCTCCATTGTGAGTGGCATACCCTGTAAAAAAGACACGAAGAAATAATTGGAATAACTGGAATAATTATAAAAATTGTTTGTGAAACATTGTTCAGGAAATCTCTTCTAGAAAACCACATTATAGTCGTTGTTAGACTTAATGCTATTGTGGCTGATCTCGTTAAGTGGCAGTCATAGCTGTTACGAGTGTAACATGATGTTTGGTACCTCAGGTTCAAATCTCACAACAGACAAATATAATAATAACAAGTGAGAGTGTTAAGTTCGGCTGTGCCGAATCTTTTATACCCTTCAAAATGTAAAAAAAAAAAAAAACGCCCCTGACAATTTTTTTTTTTTTTTACATTTTGAAGGGTATAAAAGATTCGGCACAGCCGAACTTAACACTCTCACTTGTTATTATTATATTTGTCTGTTGTGAGATTTGAACCTGAGGTACCAAACATCATGTTACACTCGTAACAGCTATGACTGCCACTTAACGAGATCAGCCACAATAGCATTAAGTCTAACAACGACTATAATGTGGTTTTCTAGAAGAGATTTCCTGAACAATGTTTCACAAACAATTTTTATAATTATTCCAGTTATTCCAATTATTTCTTCGTGTCTTTTTTACAGGGTATGCCACTCACAATGGAGGCCTTTCAGAGAGCACCCACCGATTGTCCTGAAACTTGCATATGGGAATGAGAGGAGAAAAATAAGAGTTACCTGTTTTTTTTAAGGTGGCCAATCTCAAATTTAAAAAAGGGTTGCCACCTTATGAAAAAATGTGGTCTTTCGGGAAAATCCGAATGAAATCCGAGCTAGCAGGAGTTCCACCGAACGCAAAAATACGGGTCAGCTTAATTTAAATAGAGATTATTATATGTGATTTTGGCGGTCGTAACTTTCCATATACATTTTTGAAAATAAGAACTTAACGAATTTGGACACGACCGATACACCATTAGATTGGCCTTAAAAAAACGTTTCGATCAGTATAAAATGTTCATTTAGTGTTTTTTTTTTTTGAAAAAATGTTAAAAATCCTCAAAAACAAAAAAATCCCGTTTTCCCCTCCCCTTTGACCCACTAAATGTGAAATTGGGCAGCTAAGAAAAAACAGGTAACTCTTATTTTCCTCAGGACAATCGTTGGGTGCCCTGTGAAAGACCTCCCTTGTCAGACGCATGGGTTTTGCATTCATGAAATGACTTTCTGCTAAGTTAAGAGTTATTTAAGGCCTTATTTTGTAAGTCACTCGCGTTGAACGCATCACCAACGTTAACGTGAACGCGAGGCTCAAAAAGTGCAATTTTGTAAATCACTACGTTATAACGTTAAAAAGTTTCAAGGCACTTATTTATTACCCTAATATAGTCACGTAATTTTAATGAAAATCACTCTATAATCACGTGATTTAAAAGAAAATCACTCACGCTCACGCGTGAATCACCTTGTTTTTTTGAGTCACGCAAATCACGGGACCAGAGACCATCTCCAATTCAAATACATAAACAAAAGACAAGAGTCTCTTCATTTGTTTCAACTATAACATCTGTAAATTTTATTAAAAATGAAGTGTCCACCCTGAATCAGTTCCCTTGTAGGTCCGATTTCAAAAAGTTTCAAGTCACTTATTTATTACCCTAAAGGTGCGTTCACACGAGAAAGAAATCTCGATAGAAAAATCGAAAATTTGTCACCTCTAGCATTCTAAAATATCATCTCTAAAAAAAAAAAATTGTTTTCGTTATATTTATTTTATAAAACAAAATACAGACTTCAATTTAACAATAATATTAATATCTTCCAAAAATCTGTAACATTATCAAAAAAAAGGTAACAAATAATACGTTTTTGAGGAATTTGATTTGACACAATTATTGAAAAAGTAAAATTCACAGGTACACAAAGTGGTTTCTTGGGCTTTGTCTAGCACAATGGTTCCCAACCTTTGATTCTCGCCCCACTGGGGGGCAATTTGAATATTTTTGGGGGGCAATTTGAATATTTTTAAGATTTGTTTTATTTAAATTAACTAAACAAAATAGTAGTAATTTTTTAGATAAATTAACTACAATTATTTAGTTAAAAGATGAAACATTTTACAACAAACTTTGTTTAACCTAAGATTTGAAAAAAAATGTTGCTAAACCACTAGTAATTTCGAACTATAAAACAAATTTGTAAAATTGACAATTTTTTTTGAGTGTAGGGGGGATATTTTGTTTTTTTGGTTCAAAAGTGGGACATGGAGCAAAAAAGGTTGGAACCATTGGTCTAGCAGTTTTCTCTCCCGTGTAAACGCACCTTAAGAATTAAAATTGACAATTTTTTTTGAGTGTAGGGGGGACATTTTGTTTTTTTGGTTCAAAAGTGGGACATGGAGCAAAAAAGGTTGGGAATCATTCAGTTTTCTCTACCGTGTAAACGCACCTTAAGAATAAAAAAAAAAAAATTTTGAGCTCGGAGTCATTCTTCTTTTTCTTCTTATTTCCTTTAGCTCCCTGTGGAGCATAGGGCCTCAAAGTCATTATTTAACAAATATAAATTGTATCTACATTCGTTTACCTACTACAATTTACTATTTTTTACTCAATTTACTACTTTTGTTCAAAAACCGTTCGAGTACACACAAAAATAGTAAATGTAGTAATCAATTAAAGAGAAAATCAATTTCTCTTTTACTTAAATTTTACTGCAATTTACCGGAAAAGTTTCAATGCGTAAATAAAAAAGTTATGGAGATAATCCATATCAACATAGCAAAAAAAAATAATTTTTGACCTCAATCGACCTAAAATTCATGAAATTTGGTATATATGTTGGGATTTACTAGACTTATGGGGCTATTCTAAAATTTTTTTATTATAATAAGTGCTATTATTAGCAACCCAGAATTTTATTATAGATACCAAAAATTTCAACTCTAAAAAAAGCTTTATCAACTTTTTGTTGTTCTAAAACAATTTAATTTGAAATTTGAATTTAGACAACAAAATTTTATAAGCACAATAGCTGTATGGGTAGGTGGGTGGTTTTGATATTTTGTTATTTTTGGAGGCATGGGTTCAAATCCCACCCATTTCTAACAAATATTTTTTTTTTGCCAATTTTTATTTATTTTTTATTACAAATATTATAATGCAGTTTTTTTTAATTTTTAAATTTCGCAATTTTTAAAAGATGCAAAAAAATGATTTTTGCATCTTTTTTTTCTGAAATTATTATTATTGTATGGTTTTAATTGGCTATTTCTCTCGCAAAAAAAACATTATAATTGTCTTTAGAGGAAAAAAAATAATATTTTTTTTTAACTACACTTTTTTGCATGCAAAAAAAAATGCAATAATTTTTGTAATAATATGTTTCTTATTTTTGACTACAATAATGCGTATTTTGACAAATTGCGAAAAAATACGGAATTTTGACGAAAACAAAATGTTGGTTTCTTGTTATAAATGAAAAAAATATTGTTATAGATGACAAAACTTGTTATAGACTGAAAAGTACATAACAATATTTTGTCATCTATAACAATATTTTTTTCATTTATAACAACCCGGTGAAAAATGTTCATATATGAATCATATGTGGTCCAAATATGGCCATGCATGTTCATATATGTAAATATATGTTACACATGCGAAAATTGGCGGCATGTGTACATATATGGCATGGGTTCATATATGTGCATATGTGTTCATATATGTTTCATATATGTCTGTCCATATGCCGCCAATTTTCGTATATGCTCATATATTAAATATATATGTTCATATATGTAATCATATGTGAAATATATATTATTCACATTTGAACATTTTTCACTGGGAAGAAACCAACATTTTGTTTTCGTCAAAATTCCGTATTTTTTTTCGCAATTTGTCAAAATACGCATTATTGTAGTCAAAAATAAGAAACATATTATTACAAAAATTATTGCAATTTTTTTTGCATGCAAAAAAGTGTAGTTAAAAAAAAAATATTATTTTTTTCCTCTAAAGGCAATTATAATGTTTTTTTGCGAGAGAAATAGCCAATTAAAACCATACAATAATAATAATTTCAGAAAAAAAAGATGCAAAAATCAATTTTTTTTTGCATCTTTTAAAAATTGCGAAATTTAAAAATTAAAAAAACCTGCATTATAATATTTGTAATAAAAAAAAATAAAAATTGGCAAAAAAAAAAATATTTGTTAGAAATGGGTGGGATTTGAGCCCATGCCCCCAAAAATAACAAAATATCAAAACCACCCGCCTACCCATACAGCTATTGTGCTTATAAAATTTTGTTGTCTAAATTCAAATTTCAAATTAAATTGTTTTAGAACAACAAAAAGTTGATAAAGCTTTTTTTAGAGTTGAAATTTTTGGTATCTATAATAAAATTCTGGGTTGCTAATAATAGCACTTATTATAATAATAAAATTTTAGAATAGCCCCATTATACTAAAACAATATTTCAGACTTTTAACTTCCGTAGTTTTGGAAATATGACGTTTCAAAAGTTATAAAATCTTTTAAAGGACAAATTAAAAATATTTATATCTTCAAAAGTATTTGAGCTATGTTACTCCCATCACCTTTAATATATCATTTTGCAAAAAATTTTATTTTGAGATCTTTTTTGTATTTTTGCACAATTTGCGATTCTAAAAATCTGAAAAAAATATATGTATGTTAATGATTTGTGTCTTAGCTACAAGCTCTTAAAATTTCGCGTTGGTGAACGTATTGAGTCCAGAGATATTAATAAAACTGTGTTGCCAAGTAGTAAATTTATTTTAAATCTGATAAATATTTAATTTTTACTTTTAAATATTTTTGCAAATACATAAAATAAAACGGTGAAAAAAGTTTTTCGAAATAAAACGGTGAAAAAAAGTAAAGTTGGTGGTATACACGAGTAATACACATGAATACAAAGTAACATATTTTTTTTATCGATTACACTACCTAACAAGAGACAACTCTTTTTTGCAGAGACTTCTAGAACATATTTTTGAAAGTATTTTGGCCTACGCGAATCTGTCACCACAAACATATTATCAAAATGTTTTCTGAACATATAGGCCTTTTTTAATTTTTCAAACCCAAGAAAGAAAGGTAATAATAAATGTTTCACACTGGCATACCACATATTATTGTTCGTTTAATATTTTTGTATGCTTCAGCTGCAAAAACTAAATGGGCATAAATCTCGAGAAGGCGATTATATAAAAATGACAATGGATTCGCGTGTAATGGATTCACGCTAAAGACGGCAAAATACTTAAGAAAATGTATTTTAAACAATGAAAATTACAAAAATAAAAATATTAGGGGAAAAGTATATGCAAATAATATATGCAAATTTTGCTCAAAACTTAGTTTTTTTTTTGGCAAATATTTTCGGATGAATTTTGAAATATGAATTTTTATTCATTTTTCCAATATAAAGTCATTCGTTGGTTTTTATGGGCAAGGACCGCAAAAAATGCCGATTTGGTAAAATTTTTATGATGACAAATTCTTGTTAAGGAGGTCAAAATACAAAATACCAAATGTATTCTAGAAGTTTGCGCAAAAAAAATTGATTTTTGTAGAGTAGTGTAATTGATAAATATTCATGTTATATTCTATCTATGTGTAGTACCCGCCTGTACAATTAACTTAACTTTTTTCACCTTCTTATTATACAGTTGTGTTCAAAATAATAGGAGAAAAATAGGAGTGCGTATCGAAAATTCATAAAGGTATATCTTTGAAACGAAAACGAATATTTTTAGTACCCCCGGTGTGAAAATGACCATGTATGTCATAGGGGTGAAACGAACAAGTTACGCATATGTGTATGTATTAGTGACGGCACGCGCGTGTAACTTCTGACGTTTCATACAAAACGTAAACAAGCAACGAAAATACAGATGCAAAAGCTCACACGTACAGGCACACGTATTCTAGGCAAAGAAGTAAATTTAGTAGTATTTTGTATGCGTCCATATTGAAAGTACCAAAATAAGCACTCGTGTTGCATGTCTATATGGTCTGTGATGTATGTTCATATATGATGCATATATGGATGTCCATACAAGTGCATATCCGTAATTTGAGGGTACATGTACATTAATGATCATACATTGTCATACATGAATTTGTATGTAAAATTTTTTTTTTTATTTTTTTTCCATAAAACGTCTATTAATTGAAATTTTTTCAAATATAAATAATTTGTACTAATTTATGACACTGATTTTTTAATAAAAACTAACGAATATTTTAAAAATATACTTTGGACTTAATGATACTTTAGGCTAATCAAAGCTTCGAAGAATTAACCACTTTTCGAATGAATTCACAAAAATACATTCGATTTTTATAGTCACTGGATACAATTATCTTTAAAATATCAATATTTCTTGGAATGGATTCGATTTTTACCATTAAATCGAATTCTTGTTTATAAGAATTTTAAAAACTGAATGCATTCTTTATTTCATTTATTTATTATTCATGAGACTTTTAAAAATCGAATTTATAAAAACTTACGCATTCAATTTCAAAGTCGAATGAAAAAGAAACCGAATTCATTCTATATTTTAAAATCAAATGTAAATTCATTCGATAAATTGTGATTGGGGAATGCAATCATTATAGCCCAGCAAAACTTAGATTACCAAATAAGGTATAAAATAAGGTATAGGATCTCTTATTTTATACATTGCAGCATTGATGATTTTAACAGGCGATGAGTCTCAAAGTAATGCATCCACATTATCACAAAGAATACCAGTAAGGTATAAAATAAGTCATAAATTTATAACGAAGAATACCAGTAAGGTGTAAAATATATGATATTTTATAGGTTACGAGAAATGAAATAATATAGCATACCAGATGATAATATATGAAGGTTTCTATTTCAAACGTACCACGAAAAAAAAATATTGTTGGATCAAAGTCAAACTTTGAGAGCTTATTGCCCTATATGAAAGTAACAAATCGTGGAACAAAAGTTTTCGTTTTTCGGAAAAATGGGCGAGATAGGCGTGGCCAAACATGGTAAAATTGAGCAATTTTTGCATGATGTCGCTTTATATTTAATTTTTTCTACAGTAACTCAACGATTCTGAAATTTTCGAAACACATCTAATTTATAGTGTTTTGTATGGGCTATCGATTGGCATTATTAGTTTTTGGAAAAAATTCAGAACTGTGTCTGAATTTTTCAAATGAAAAATAAAACTCGATGTAGCAAAAAACACGCCATTTTTAATTTTTTTTAAAAAAATTTTAAATTAAAGTTCATTTCATTCTCTACATCATATCAAATTTTCAGAGAGCAGTTATTTTTGGTTTTCGAGAAAATTGGCTTTAAAGTTTGAATGTCTTATTTTATTTTCCATATCACTCATACGCCACGATACATTTATTTTTGCACTTACCAAAAACTTGTTTAATTCTGTTTAGATAACAGATTTAGAGCTGATTTGTCTTATTTATAGGAATTCGAATGTTTTTTTGTCGACCAGAGACATACTGTGTCATCGCTCACTCGTTTTCTGTGTAATAAGCATGACAATTTTTTTGAACTTTAAAATCTTTGAAATGATGAAGAAGCTTTGTAAAATTTTTGAAGTGCAGACTTTAAAATATATTTTGGAACTTGTCTACTTCTGATATATTTTAAATTTTTAGTTGTAAGGCAATGTGTTTAATATCAGAGTATTCTTAAAAATTAACAACGACTTTGAATATTGTTGCCTGGATTTATTCCAGCAAATAACTAAGCGCCGCGGCGTCCCAGAATTTCAACAATCATAAGGCAAAGATCACTTCTGAAATATTGTCATTTTATTGATATTGAATGCAACCTTGATACGAAGAATCTTGAAAAACAGTCGAATTCTTATTATAAATATGACAAATCAATAGAGTCCGGCCGAAACCAGTTTTTCGAGGCCATACCGAAACCGAACCAAAACCGAAACTGAAAAAAAAATAATGCCTGGCTGAATAAAATTTGTATATATTTCTTTTATAAACTTAATGTTTTTAAACCATCGGAATTGTTGTATTTATTAAAAAATATATATATTTTAAAAAACTTACAAAAAAATCATATTAAAATAAACTTAAAAAAATTGTTCATTAAATCTGTAGATTAAGAAAAAAAAAATTTGAACTGTAACAGTAACACGTTATATGGAAAACCGTGTTACAGTTTTTAAAATGAACTGAATCAAGTGTAATGATACTCGAAATAGAAAAATTCAGTAACTTTTTTATATATTTTTTAAAATACTAAAATTTTGCCGAATACCGAATAGAGGCCGAAACCCCATTATTCGGCCGAAGTCGAGACCGAAACCGAATATTCGGTTGGACTCTACAAATCAGCTCAAAATCAATTATCTAAATAGAATTAAACAAGTTTTTGGTAAGTGCAAAAATAAATGTATCGTGGCGTATGAGTGATATGGAAAATAAAATAAGACATTTAAACTTTAAAGCCAATTTTCTCAAAAACCAAAAATAACTGCTCTCTGAAAATTTGATATGATGTAGAGAATGAAATGAACTTTAATTTAAAATTTTTTAAAAAAAAATTAAAAATGGCGTGTTTTTTGCTACATCGATTTTTATTTTTCATTTGAAAAATTCAGACATAGTTCTGAACTTTTTCTAAAAACTAATAATGCCAATCGATAGCCCATACAAAACACTATAAATTAGATGTGTTTCGAAAATTTCAGAATCGTTGAGTTACTGTAGAAAAAATTAAATATAAAGCGACATCATGCAAAAATTGCTCAATTTTACCATGTTTGGCCACGCCTATCTCGCCCATTTTTCCGAAAAACGAAAACTTTTGTTCCACGATTTGTTACTTTCATATAGGGCAATAAGCTCTCAAAGTTTGACTTTGATCCAACAATATTTTTTTTTTCGTGGTACGTTTGAAATAGAAACCTTCATATAAGGTGTTACGAGTAGTGAAAAAGTAATTTTTGTATTAAATTTACTCACGTGATTGTAAGTGAGTGTAAGTAGATAAAATATGCTCGTGAGTGCGTGTCGTTAGAAATTTCCTGTCGTAAGCCCATCTCTAGTTTAAACTTATGCAATTTTTTATAAAATTATTTTTTATGTTATTGTAATGCATTATGCATCCAATTATAAATAATACATTATTTCAGACTTTGAAATAATACATAATGTAACCAAATATATGTCATCCATGATTTAATGTGTAGAAATAATAAATATGAAATACATTTTTTCCAATAATCATGCATTACGTAGCAAATTATTAGTAATGCATTATTTTTCACTTGAAAATAATGCGTTGTGGAACATATGTTTGGTAAGACATCATAAAATAATGCTACAAATAAGTTATATACATTACCTGGTAATGTGTTATATAATCACCACCCATTACCAAAGTTTTGCTGGGAGTTTAATTCAGAACACCAAATCTTATTAAGGGATGAAATCCTTCGCAGCTCTCTCAGTAATATAAATAATGTTTACGTTAGTGCCGTTCATATTCGCCTATAGAATACAAAAATTATAATCAATCTTGATGATGTATGATCATTATTGTCCAACCGAACGACTTTTTCAGACTGAACCCATACATGAACTTCGTCCAATTTTGCAAAGTTCTGCCGAACCCAACCTTTAAAAAAATTGTTTTTAAGACATGTATGCTATGCAGAATCATAGCATATAGGAAGGAGTATGACATATCTATCTACACGTAGTTGCATACATTTACATATATGGAATATTACATTACTTGTGTATGTTCATATATGCTCCCATATATGACATACATTTCCATATATTGTTCATATACTATCATACATTGAATCATGTATGAACATACATTGTCATTTTCACCCGGGCCGGTGAAAAATGTGCATATATGATCATATATGCTTCATATATGATTGTCCATATATGACCATATACGTAATTTGAGGGCATATGTTCATATATGACATATATGGACATATATAATTCATATGAAAACATATATGTATCCACGTATGTTATTTTTCAAATATATCGACTAAGAAAAATATTGAAGTTCGAAAATACCAATTGTGATTTGTATATTACTCCAATTATTTTTAAAAAATAGCAATTAAAATTTAAAAAAGATCACAAAATCCATCGAAATTTAAAAAAATACACGAAACTTTAAATTAATTAACTATGACTTAAACTTGAAAAAATAAATAAAATAACTTAAAGCTGAACAAAAAATAAAAAGAATTCCTAAAAATCAATTAAACTCCCAATTTTTGTTTTGTAGTTTCAAGATCCTTTTTTGAATTTTTGATATTTATCAATTTTATTTGATTTTTTTTTTAATCTTTTAATCATCTGACAAATACAAATAGAAATGCATAAACTTATAATTGTTTTGATAAATAAACTATTATGTTAAAAAATAAAAAATATATAGTATATATTTGCATATTATAAACTATAGCTTCTTTACCTTATTTTGTCTTGACTTAATATATTGTTATTGCAATCATTTTATATTTTAATTATTGTTTTATTATTATTGCTATTTTACTGCTTTTTTTTTTTATTTATTTATTTATTGTACTAATTAATTATGTCAATCTTTATGTAATACCAGTTGAACTATAAAAGTATTTATTCTTATTGTTCTAATAATGAAAAAACTAAATAAATCTAAATCTAATTCTAATTGAATTTTCGAAATTTTAGTGATTTTTTTAAAATTTCAATTAAACTTTTTTGAATTCGAATTTATTCTTTTTATTTCAATGGATTTATTTAGAATTTTAAGTGATTTTGTTTTGTATTCCACTTTATTTTTTTTGAATTCCGATTGAGTTTTTTGAATTTCAATGGATTTTTGGGAATTTCAAGTGATCTTTTTGAATTTCAGTTGATATTTTTGAATTTCAATTAAATTTTTTTGAATTCTAATTGATTTTATTAGTATTCAATGAATTTTTTGAAATTGTAATTTCATAACAATCAACTTTTTACAATATAATTGAGAGTTGGCATAAATAATGTATTAAGTAACATACATTTTGTCGCTTCGCCTAAAAAGAAGTCATGTGTAGTTTTCGAACTTTTTTTTATTGCATCTTTAAAAACCCATATTGGGCACGAGTTTACTCGCCAAACCGTTTTTTGATATCTTGAGTGGTTCAAATGTAAGTAAAAGTAGCTGTGTTCGTCATACTAAAAATAATCCGAAAAGGAGGATAACATTTTTTGATCAATGAGTACAAGAATGTGACGAAATTGACCACTACTTAAGTAATACATTGCTTACAAGTATTTCGAATGAATTGTAACGATTTTTTGGAAAATACTTCCAAAGTTATGCATATTTTCATGCTGTTATCTAAATACTAAAAGGTGAGTAATCAAGCCTTGTGAAAGCAACTAAATCATTTGAAGTCACAAAATTTTAGTGTTTAAAGTACATCACCTTTCAGTGATTTCGATTAATGTCAAAGCTCTAAAATAGTTACAAGAAAAAATGGAAAAGCATCACTTGTTTACGAAATTGGTTGTCCGCTGTTTAAAGAAGAGCTCTTAAATATCAAAATTTCAAGGACTTTAAATACGTCGTTTTAAATAACGTCGCTTTAAACCACGAACACACTTTGTTTTGTATTCGTTGCCCTCGAAAGAAAGTTGTTCAAAAAAACACTTAAAAGAGGACCCGAGTAAAAATTTTCTGGTCTAATCATATATAATTTGATACAATCTTATATGAGTTAATATGCTTCCGTATAAATTTATATAAAATTGTATCTATCACTTTGATACGGTTGATCCACTTTATATGGTTAGATGTTGCTCCATATATGATTAGATTCGTATTTTGGTTTTGCTCATCAAATTATATAAAAATTGATATTATAAGATCAATTTGATCTAATTAGATTTGACCAAATTCAGGATCAAATTGCATCAATTTTTATATTTTTTGATCTAAAGTAATACAATTAGATATTATTTGATACAACCATTTTACGGATCAAATTAGATCTATTCAGTAAAATTAGCATAATATTTTTACTAGGGGAGTCATGTGTATGTTTTCTGAAATTTTTGCACCACTAGAAACCCGTTAAAGATTTTATACTTTTTTTGTAGCATGTGGATATCGTATCGGTACAAGAATTTTTTTTATTGAACTAACTTCTAAAATATATTGCGAAGGGACGAAAATAAACGTTTTCTTTGCTCTCCTGAAAACTTGCCCGAAAACACATGACTCCATTTTTAGAAACAGCGGCAATATGAATATATCAAAACTTTTTTAGTCAGGAATATGAATCAATATATCGTAACAACTCTCTATTTTAAAAACGAGTTATTGATTGATTGTGATGCATTATATCAAAAAACGTGGGGTTTGCATGGGCGACTACAAGATTTGGACTATGCCGACGATATCTGCCTCCTGTCACATAGTTTTGCAGATATGAAAACTAAACTAGAACGAGTACAAGAAATAGCTTCAAATGTTGGCCTTCGCATAAATATTGACAAAACCAAAGTTCTGCGTGTTAATACCGAAAATAGAAACAATTTTGCAATAGACGGTGTTGAACTTGAAAATGTCCAATCTTTCTGTTATCTGGGAAGTATTCTAACTAATACCGGCGGTGCAGACGCAGATGTCTTCAATCGTATTAAAAAGGCTAAACAAGCTTTTGGAGTACTACAAAAAGTATGGAGGTCTCCACAAATTCAAATCAATACAAAACTACGTCTCTTTTCCACAAATGTTAAATCCATCTTATTATATGGGTGCGAATCCTGGAACACTTCCGCACATGAACTTCGATCCATCCAAACATTTATTAATCGTTCCTTGCGCAAAATATTGCGGATTTTCTGGCCAAATGTTATTTCGAATGATGAGCTCTGGCACAGAACTGGTGAAACCCCAATTCGGCTAGAAATTGCGAAACGTAAATGGAACTGGATAGGTCATGTTCTTAGAAGATCCAATGGAGATATTGCTAGAATGGCAATCGAATGGAACCCACAAGGCAATAGAAGAGTTGGTAGGCCATCTAATACGTGGAGACGGACGGTGCAACACGAAGCTCGCTTGATGGAAAAATCTTGGTCCGAAATTAAAACGCTGGGACAAGACAGATCTGAATGGAGACATTTTGTTGTGGCCCTTTGTTCCAGCCTGGAACTATAGGAATTAATATATATATATATATCAAAATACATGTCCCCATAAAATTTAAGTTCTCTTTGTTAAAAAATGCAAGTTTTACGAGTAAAATTCAAAAATACTACTATCATCATATTTTGTAATTTAAAAAATATTTTTGGCTCCCCTATTAAATTATCAAAATGTGAATCGCTAGTTATGATGCACTTTATTAACCGAAAATATGTCCAAATCTTCAGAACTATCCGATATAATATGATGGACTTATGAACAAAATTAAAAGAATATTGAACAACGTTTTTCGCTTTCACTGTAATATGGCATTCACACTTGCGACCTTAAACAAGTTGTTCAAAAAAATACCAGTAACTGAATAAAAACGTAATAAACACAGAACAAAGACTTTTTTAAACATCTCACTCTTGAACACTTCAAAACAGCAAGTGTGAATGTCACATAAAACAGGAAAACGTGTTTTTACGTTGCCCGGTGAAAAATGTTCATATATGAATCATATGTGGTCCAAATATGGGCATGTATGTTCATATATGTAAATATATGTTACACATGCGAAAATTGGCGGCATGTGTACATATATGGCATGGGTTCATATATGTGCTAATGTGTTCATATATGTTTCATATATGTCTGTCCATATGCCGCCAATTTTCGTATATGCTCATATATTAAATATATATGTTCATATATGTAATCATATGTGAAATATATATGATTCACATTTGAACATTTTTCACTGGGTGCTTAACAATTTAAGTGATACTATACATATATGTCAATATATTTGTTCATACATTTCCATATATGAGCCCTTTTTTAAAAAATATGACAACATATATGCTTCCATATACACCATATAAGTTCATATATGATTCATATATGAACATACATGTAACAATATATGAGCATATATGTACATATATGCACATTTTTCACCGCCCGGTGAAAAATGTTCATATATGAATCATATGTGGTCCAAATATGGACATGTATGTTCATATATGTAAATATATGTTACACATGCGAAAATTGGCGGCATGTGTACATATATGGCATGGGTTCATACATGTGCATATGTGTTCATATATGTTTCATGAAAAATAATTTTAAGCGTAATCCAAATCGTTTTATAAATTTGTTAACTCCAAAAGAAAAACTACGGGCTTTCCTGCTGTCATGAAATTTCAACACAACGAATCATGTGATGATGCTATTATTAGCAATTTGTTTGCTGACTTTTTCTCTACCACTTATTCAGATGCAACATTTGATGATTCCAACAGTTACCCACTTTCACTGATTGCAAATCAAACGATTTCCATTCCTTTTTTTGATGCTTCATTGGTTTCTAATGGTTTGAAAAAGCTTAAATTTTCCTATAATAGTGGACCTGATAAAATTCCAAGCTCAATTCTCGTTAAATGTGCTGATGCTTTAGCTACACCGTTGACACATATGTTTAATACGTCGATTAAGGCCTCTGTTCTGTCTTTCACAACTTTTCAATTCACATGAAAATTTCCGAATCACATGAAATCAAGTTTAGTGTTTTGTTGATCACCTCTTCATTTGAAGTTGAAATAGAATAATTTAAATTTAAATAAAAAATCATAATGAAAAAAGTGCATTCGTTTTACTTTCACCAATTTTTTTTTATGTGAAACAAAACGAAAAAGAAATTCGGATGTGAAATCTAGAACACCAAAAAAGTTCGGAAATTTTCATTTTCACATTTTTTATGTGAATTACTTTTTTTGGAACAGCGGCCTAAATATGGTTATTTTCCTAAAATGTGGAAAGACTCATTTATTATACCTCTTTTTAAATCTGGAAGTAAATCTGATATTGCAAACTACCGAGGTATTGCAAAGTTAAGCATTATACCTAAACTTTTTGAAAAAATTGTTACTGATCACCTATGTCATCAAGTAAACACTTTAATTTCCCCTTTTCAACATGGTTCATATATGCTCCATATGAATACATATATGAAGCAATATTTCTTGATTTTTTTTTCATATATGCTGATGTATGAAAACACATATGCACACATCTGCACGTACATATGTCTGGGACTTATAAAATTTTCAAAAAAAAAAATTCAAAAGCATTTGAACTGAAATTTTGAAATGAAATTTTTTACTCCAAAACGCATAAAAAAATTTCCAAAAAAAAACTTTGAAAATTTTCAAAAAAAAATTTCAGATATGTACACATTTGCACATATATGACATGTACTTCCATATGTGTCCCGATACAAGATGTTTGAAGTTTTCTCAGGACTTAGAAAATTTTCAAAATTTATTTTCTAAAAACAGTTTTTAATGACTTTTACTACCAAACACTTGGTACTTCGAAAATTAAAAAAAAAAACTTAGAAAATTTTTCAAAAATTTTTTTTCTTAAAACATTTTTTAATTATTTTTTTTATTAAAAACCGAAAAAAAGTTGCCAAAAAAATTTTGTGTCTGGGACTTAAAAACCAAAAATTTTGGAACTTTGAAAATTAAAAAAATAAAAAACATAGAAAAAGTTTTTTTCTGAAATTTAAAAAAGATTTTAAGACTTCAAAAATAGTGAAGCATTTTTTTCTAAAACAATTTGAATGAAATTCTTTACACCAAAATGCAAAACGGAATTAACAAAATATATGTTACGTATGTGATCATATGTGTCCATATATTTACATATGCCGCCAATTTTCGCATTTGCTTCATATATGTAATACATATGGACGAGCATATATGAATAACATCTGACATTTTTCACCGGGATTGCTTCATACATGTATTCATATGGAGCATGTATGATCACATATTTTTCATATGTGATCACATATGAAACATGTATGTGCATATATGAACACTTTTCACCGGGTGCTTTAAATTTTTATTTATATTTTTTAAAAAATTATGATTTTTTAAATATCGCGATTTGATCAAAATTTTGCATTAGACTTATGAAAAATAGTTCGGTATTGAAGATTATATAAGAATTAATTAACAAAAAATAACTTATTTAAGACAAGAATAACTGTTTTGATAAAAAATAAATAAATGAATACCCGCCCAGTGAAAAATGTTCAAATGTGAATCATATATATTTCACATATGATTATATATATGAACATATATATTTAATATATGAGCATATACGAAAATTGGCGGCATGTGGACAGACATATATGAAACATATATGAACACATATGCACATATATGAACACATGCCATATATGTACACATGCCGCCAATTTTCGCATGTGTAACATATATTTACATATATGAACATTAAAGGTGTCCTAACGACTAAGGTAATTTTTCAAAATCACTTTTTAATACGTGGTAGGGTCCTAAATTGTAGTTTTGTATCTAAAAATGAGTGAGCCAAAATTTGGAGACAATCGGATAAAAATAACTCGTGCCGAAAATGGATTGAAGTTTTGGGACACTCTTATCTGATGAAAAAACACGTTTTTTCTAGTTTTTTGAAAAATATTGGTATATGATATTTTTTGTTAATTTTTTTGTTAATATGAAAATGGTAATAAATTACCTTTCCAAAAAGCTTAAAGAAATTCAAATCGGATGAAAAATAAGCATTTTACGCATACATGCCCCAGACCATTGCATGGTTTTTAAAGCCAAAATTTGAAAATTTCCAAAATTTTTAGGCAAAAAAATAAAAAAATTAAATTTTACTTTATAATTATATTAAATACATGTTATAGATAAAAACTAACAGATATGGTAGTCTAACTTTTTTTTCATTTGGCGTGGGTAGTGATATAATTTCCGCGGATTCGAAAGAAAATGAGTTTTTCTAAAATAATTTAGCAAATATGGGAAACAATTTTCTGTATTGTATTATACGAAGTGAAATACATAAATTCTGTAAATTTTTTGAGAATTCGGGCATCTTTAACCCCTTTTCGTCGAGGTGAAATGACAAATTTGAGACGTTATACATTTCTATAATACAAAATATCTGCATATATCCGATTTCTCAAAAGTTACAGAATTTACGTTTTACACTTCGATCCGCACAATAGAGCACAAATTTTCAAAAATTTGCTTAATTATTGTAGAAAAACGCATTTTATTTGGAATCCGCGGAAATTTTATCACTACCCGCGCCAAATAAAAAAAAAGCTTGACTACCATATCTGCTATTTTTAATCTTAAACATGTTTTCAATTTGATCATAAAGTAAAATTAAATTTTTACTATTTTTTTGCCTAAAAATTTTGAAAATTTTGAAATTCTGGCTCTAAAAACCATACAATGGTCTGGGGCATGTATGCGTAAAATGCATATTTTTCATCCGATTTTAATTTTATTAGTCGTTTTGAAAAGGTAATTTAGTACCATTTTCATATTATTTCACAAAAAATTTAACAAAAAATGTCAAATACCAATGTTTTTCCAAAAACTAGAAAAAACGAGTTTTTCGTTCTTATAAGAATGTCCCAAAACTTCAATCCATTTTCGGCACGAGTTATTTTTAGCCGATTGTCCCCAAATTTTGGCTCACTCATTTTTAGATACTAAAGAACAATATAGGACCCTACCAGGTATAAAAAGGTGATTTTCGTTTTTAAGGACACCTCTTGACTTAATATATTGTTATTGCAATCATTTTATATTTTAATTACTGTTTTATTATTATTGCTATTTTACTGCTTTTTTTAAATTATTTATTGTACTAATTAATTATGTCAATCTTTATGTAATACCCGTTGAACTATAAAAGAATTTATTCTTATTGTTCTAATAATGAAAAAACTAAATAAATCTAAATCTAAATCTAAAATCTAATGAACATACATGTCCATATTTGGACCACATATGATTCATATATGAACATTTTTCACCGGGCGGTGAAAAATGTCAGATGTTATTCATATATTATTCATGTATGCTCGTCCATATGTATTACATATATGAAGCAAATGCGAAAATTGGCGGCATATGTAAATATATGGACATATATGGTCGCATATGTTACATATATTTTTTTAATTCCTGTTTTGCATTTTGGAATAAAGAATCCACACCTGAGCTGAAATCTAGCTCGAACGAGATTTCGATAATGCAATTGTGTATAAAATGATGCAGAGAAATATGATCGAAATCCTGTTCGAACGAGATTTCACTTTTTAAAAACAATGTTTCACAATTTTTGAAAAATTTTCGAAGTCTTAAAAGTTTTTTTTAAGTTCAGAAAAAAACTTTTTTTTTGATTTTGGAATGCTTTTGGATTTTTTTTCTTTTTAAATTTTCAAAGTTCTAAAAATTTTTTTTTAAAGTCCCAGACACAAAACCTTTTTGGCAACTTTTTTCGGTTTGTAATAAAAAAATAATTAAAAAATGTTTTTAGGAAAAAAAAATGAAGTCGAGACTTCGGATTTTTTTTTTTTAATTTTTGAAGTACCAAGTGTTTGTAGTAAAAAATCATTAAAAAATGTTTTTAGAAAAAAAATGTTGAAAAATTTTCTAACAATAAGTCCTCCCGGTGAAAAATGTTCATATGTGAATCATATGTGGTCCACATATGGACATGTATGTTCATATATGTAAATATATGTTACACATGCGAAAATTGGCGGCATGTGTACATATATGGCATGCGTTCACATATGTGCATATGTGTTCATATATGTTTCATATATGTTTGTCCATATGCCGCCAAATTTCGTATATGCTCATATATTAAATATATATGTTCATTAGAGTGTCCCTTATTTTGGAAATGTTGGAAATCTTGAGACGGTACCCGCTCATTTTTTTCCTTTTGACTTAAAAATAACTCAGGAAAAATTTTACGCCCCTAGGACCACGCCTTCCCTACGCGACGGGGCCTTAAAGAGCGGGGCCTAAAAAATCATTTTTCCATACAAACCAAAAAAAATTTTTTTTGATTTTTAATTTTTTTGTTATTAATTATTATATTACTTGGTTTGCTTATTCACGACAAAAAATTTGATTTTGGAGGGATAAGTCTTTCAGCGCTAAAAAATTTTTCGCAAAAAAAAAATTTGGGCGGCCGGGGTCCTACCCCGTGTAAAAAAATAATTGGATCAAAACATATCTCTTTTGATAAAAACATATATGGATCATATCTAAATGGATATGATCAGATCTACTCCATATATATTCATATCTGCTTCAGATATGTTTTGATCCGTAAATTGAGTCTATCTGGCATATATGACATATATGATCAGACACTTTCAGATATGTTCATATATGTAAAATTGTCAGATAGACTCAATTTACGGATCAAAACATATCTGAAGCAGATATGAATATATATGGAGTAGATCTGATTATATCCATTTAGATATAATCCATATATGTTTTTATCAAAAGAGATATGTTTTGATCCAATTATTTTTTTACACGGGTACAGTAAAAAATTTTTAAAAAATATTTTTTTTTAGTTTTGACCAGCAACGGTTTTAGCTGCTATGTTGCTTTAAATGATATATATTCCAAAAAAAAAAATATTCATATCTGTGACATCTTTATCTTTTTCGAAAAAAAAAATTTTGAGCCGTAGGAATCCTACGGTAAAAAATTTTTAAAAAATATTTTTTTTTAGTTTTGAAAAGCAATGGTTTTAGTTTTTATGTTGTTTTTAATGATATATATTCCAAAAAAAATATTATTCATATTTGTGACATTTTTATCGTGTATCGAAAAAAATCATCAATGCATTTTTTACCCTTTTTTAGAACACGATTAAGATGTCACAGATACAAAAAATATTTTTTTATGAATATATATCATTTAAAGCAACATAGCAGCTAAAACCGTTGCTGCTCAAAACTAAAAAAAAATATTTTTTAAAAATTTTTTACTGTAGGACCCCGGCGGCTCAAAATTTTTTTTTGCGAAAAATTTTTTAGCGCTGAAAGACTTATCCCACCAAAATCAAATTTTTTGTTGTGAATAAGCAAACCAAGTAATATAATAAATAATAACAAAAAAATTAAAAATCAAAAAAAAAAATTTTTGGTTTGTATGGAAAAATGATTTTTTAGGCCCCGCTCTTTAAGGGCCCGTCGCGTAGGGAAGGCGTGGTCCTAGGGGCGTAAAATTTTTCCTGAGTTATTTTTAAGTCAAAAGGAAAAAAATGAGCGGGTACCGTCTCAAGATTTCCAACATTTCCAAAATAAGGGACACTCTAATGTTCATATATGTAATCATATATGAAATATATATGATTCACATTTGAACATTTTTCACTGGGCTATGAAAAATTCAAGCATCGGGATACACATGGAAGTACAAGTCATATATGTGCAAATGTGTGCAAATGTGTGCAAATGTGTACATATCTGAAAATTTTCAAAGCTTTTTTTTGGAAATTTTTTTTTGTGTTTTGGAGTAAAAAAATTCAGTTCAAAATTTCAGTTCAAATCATTTTGGAATTTTTTTTTTGGAAAATTTTATAAGTCCAAGACATATGTATGTGCAGATATGTGCATATGTGTTTGCATACATCAGCATATATGAAAAAAAATCAAGAATCCGAGTAAAAAAGATTTGATATAACCATATATGCTAATACATAATTATTTATATTTATATATGGTTATGCATGAACTTCGATATGGACATATAAGTTTATATATAGCATTGTATTTTTCCTTATTTTTTAATATGATAACATACATATTTATATCTATTTATATACCGATCTATATGAAATTAGATATGACATATAAGTTCGGAAATTTTTAGATATGGCAGATAAAAAGATATATGATTTTATTTATAATTATATCCCGAAAAAAAATTTAAAATTTTCTAAGTCCCGTACAATTAAAAAAAATAAAAAATGTTCGTCTTAAAAATTTTATAAAAATTTTCTAAAGTCCCGGACATAAAATTTTTTTTGGCAATTTTTTTTGGAGTAAACAAATCATTGAAAATGTTTTTAGGAGAAATTTTATTCATTTGAAAAATTTTTAAGTTCCGAAAAAATGTTTTTAAATTTTCTAAGACACAAACATTTTTTGGAATTTTTAAATCCCTTAAAAATTGTTTTAGAAAAAATTTTTACAAATTTTTAATAAATTGCTAAGTCTCGAAAAAAATTCCGAAGAATGTAATAAAAAATCTTCTAATTGATAATGTATCCAATCTGATAAAATAATTTCTAATTTCGGCCGGGGTCCTACCCCGTGTAAAAAAATAATTGGATCAAAACATATCTCTTTTGATAAAAACATATATGGATCATATCTAAATGGATATGATCAGATCTACTCCATATATATTCATATCTGCTTCAGATATGTTTTGATCCGTAAATTGAGTCTATCTGGCATATATGACATATATGATCAGACACTTTCAGATATGTTCATATATGTAAAATTGTCAGATAGACTCAATTTACGGATCAAAACATATCTGAAGCAGATATGAATATATATGGAGTAGATCTGATTATATCCATTTAGATATAATCCATATATGTTTTTATCAAAAGAGATATGTTTTGATCCAATTATTTTTTTACACGGGTACAGTAAAAAATTTTTAAAAAATATTTTTTTTTAGTTTTGACCAGCAACGGTTTTAGCTGCTATGTTGCTTTAAATGATATATATTCCAAAAAAAAAAATATTCATATCTGTGACATCTTTATCTTTTTCGAAAAAAAAAATTTTGAGCCGTAGGAATCCTACGGTAAAAAATTTTTAAAAAATATTTTTTTTTAGTTTTGAAAAGCAATGGTTTTAGTTTTTATGTTGTTTTTAATGATATATATTCCAAAAAAAATATTATTCATATTTGTGACATTTTTATCGTGTATCGAAAAAAATCATCAATGCATTTTTTACCCTTTTTTAGAACACGATTAAGATGTCACAGATACAAAAAATATTTTTTTATGAATATATATCATTTAAAGCAACATAGCAGCTAAAACCGTTGCTGCTCAAAACTAAAAAAAAATATTTTTTAAAAATTTTTTACTGTAGGACCCCGGCGGCTCAAAATTTTTTTTTGCGAAAAATTTTTTAGCGCTGAAAGACTTATCCCACCAAAATCAAATTTTTTGTTGTGAATAAGCAAACCAAGTAATATAATAAATAATAACAAAAAAATTAAAAATCAAAAAAAAAATTTTTGGTTTGTATGGAAAAATGATTTTTTAGGCCCCGCTCTTTAAGGGCCCGTCGCGTAGGGAAGGCGTGGTCCTAGGGGCGTAAAATTTTTCCTGAGTTATTTTTAAGTCAAAAGGAAAAAAATGAGCGGGTACCGTCTCAAGATTTCCAACATTTCCAAAATAAGGGACACTCTAATGTTCATATATGTAATCATATATGAAATATATATGATTCACATTTGAACATTTTTCACTGGGCTATGAAAAATTCAAGCATCGGGATACACATGGAAGTACAAGTCATATATGTGCAAATGTGTGCAAATGTGTGCAAATGTGTACATATCTGAAAATTTTCAAAGCTTTTTTTTGGAAATTTTTTTTTGTGTTTTGGAGTAAAAAAATTCAGTTCAAAATTTCAGTTCAAATCATTTTGGAATTTTTTTTTTGGAAAATTTTATAAGTCCAAGACATATGTATGTGCAGATATGTGCATATGTGTTTGCATACATCAGCATATATGAAAAAAAATCAAGAATCCGAGTAAAAAAGATTTGATATAACCATATATGCTAATACATAATTATTTATATTTATATATGGTTATGCATGAACTTCGATATGGACATATAAGTTTATATATAGCATTGTATTTTTCCTTATTTTTTAATATGATAACATACATATTTATATCTATTTATATACCGATCTATATGAAATTAGATATGACATATAAGTTCGGAAATTTTTAGATATGGCAGATAAAAAGATATATGATTTTATTTATAATTATATCCCGAAAAAAAATTTAAAATTTTCTAAGTCCCGTACAATTAAAAAAAATAAAAAATGTTCGTCTTAAAAATTTTATAAAAATTTTCTAAAGTCCCGGACATAAAATTTTTTTTGGCAATTTTTTTTGGAGTAAACAAATCATTGAAAATGTTTTTAGGAGAAATTTTATTCATTTGAAAAATTTTTAAGTTCCGAAAAAATGTTTTTAAATTTTCTAAGACACAAACATTTTTTGGAATTTTTAAATCCCTTAAAAATTGTTTTAGAAAAAATTTTTACAAATTTTTAATAAATTGCTAAGTCTCGAAAAAAATTCCGAAGAATGTAATAAAAAATCTTCTAATTGATAATGTATCCAATCTGATAAAATAATTTCTAATTTCACGTTTAAAATTTCAAAAAATTTTACCAGATTTCATCTAATTATATAAAAATTTATCTAATTTAAACAGAAAAGATATGATTTAATACAATTAGATAGACCCATTTTTGGGATCAAACTTAATCAAATTTGATATTATTTTATCAAAAATAATAGAATTTGATATAATCGTATAATGTTCGATCCGCCAATTTTCGGATCAAAATTAATATGGATTAACATAAAAGCATATCTGTTCATATATAATTAAATATTGCGTCATATAAATTTTTTTTATTCGGGAAATATTTCTTCATACGCGTATTCATATGGAGCATGTATGATCACATATTTTTCATATGTGATCACATATGAAACATGTATGTGCATATATGAACATTTTTCACCGGGTTGGAAAATTTTATAAGTCCCAGACATATGTACGTGCAAATGTGTGCATATGTGTTTTCATACATCAGCATATATGAAAAAAAAATCAAGAAATATTGCTTCATATATGTATTCATATGGAGCATATATGATCACATATTTTTCATATGTGATCACATATGAAACATGTATGTGCATATATGAACATTTTTCACCGGGTATAGACAAAACTTCAACACTTTTGGGTGCGGAAACTTTTTTCACGATAGAGGAAAAGTGGCACCATATTTTTTTATATTTTTACATGCTCTATACGGCTATGGGGTGGTATTTTTGATATTTGCAAAAATTGCAAAAAGTTATATCCCTAATGTACATGTCTTAAAAACAATTTTTTTAAAGGTTCGGCAGAACTTTGCAAAATTGGACGAAGTTCATGTATGGGTTCCCAGCAGAAATTTTGCTGAACGTTCAGCAGCTTTTGGAAGGGGAACTTGAGTAAAGGAGCGCATCCAATTGCGCTGAATTCATGCATGATTCTCTAAGGCGATGTCCCACTTTAGAGCGCTAGTTGGATACACAGAAACAGCGCTCTTTAGATGCACTGAAATCACGTGTCTTTAGAGCGCTGATTTAAGCAGAATAAAGATGCTGTAAATTCATGTATCTTTTTAGCGCTGATTTAAGCAGATTAAAGATACAGTGAATTCATGTATCTTTGTAGAGCTGATTTAAGCAGAATAAAGATGCTGTAAATTCATGTATCTTTTTAGCGCTGATTTTGTAATAAAATTTGTATTTTCTAAAATTAAAGTTCTAAAATTAAAATGTAAAAATGAGATAAAAAACAAAAACTTTACCAATAAATGAAAAAATATTCAAAAGAAGTTATAACAAATGTATCTTAGTTTTTCTGTTTTTTCGTGATTAGAGTTTGTGTTTAATCCAAATCGGTTTATTCATCGAAATAACAAATAAGCATTGGCTGTTTTTTGGTTGGCCTATTTATCATCATTTAAAATGTGTTAAAGGCCTCTGTTATGTCTTTCAAAACTTTTCAAATCACATGATATTTTCCGAATCACATGAAATCGAGTTTGGTGTTTGTTTACGGGTTCATTCAAAGTCAGACAAGGAAAAACAATAAAATTTAAAATTCGTTATTGATAAAATTCAATTTTGAATTTTTCAAAAAATTCAAGAAAGAATTTTAAATATAATTCTTAAAAATTTTATTTTAAATTCTTAGAAGAAATAAAATTCAAAAAAATTTTATTTAAAATTCTTTAAAGAATTTTATTAAAAAAAAAAAGAATTTTATTTCCATAATAACAAATATATTTTGAACAAATTCAAACCAAAAGTAAAATAAAATTAAACCAAAAATAAAATTCAAACCAAAAATAAAATTCTTTTTTTTTGAGAATTTTATTTTTGGAAATAATAAAATTCAAATGTTTTTGCGAATTTTATTTAAACAAAAATTTTATTTCAAATACCTTATGAATTTTAAATAAAATTCGAATTTTTTCCATGTCTGTTCAAAGTTTAAATCAAATTACTAAAATTTAAAAAAATATAACAAAAAAATTCATTCGTTTTACTTTACAAAACTTTATTTATGTGAAACAAAATGAAAAAAAAATCGGAAGTGAACATCAAAAAAATATCGGAAATTTTCATTTTCACATTTTTTATGGGATTTTTTTTGGGAACAGCTATGATTGAAGCGCTCTTTGCAGCGCTGATTAATGCGCAATAATGATGCAGTCAAATCATGTGTCTTTGTCTAAAACTCATGTTTTTTTATTCAAAAAGTGTTAAAAATATTAAAAAGGAAAGCAAGTGTGAAATTTTATCAAAAAATAATTACACATTATAAGTTTTATATAAAAAATCTTAAAAAAAATTAAAATTGTTTCCCCTTCCTTTTACTGCATCCCTAAGAGCGCTCTTTGGATGCGCTACGGTATGCTATAAACAGATGCTGTGTCGCCAAAATCTCGATTTATTTCTGCTGGGTTCAGTCTGAAAAAGTCGTTCGGTTGGACAATAATGATCATACATCATCAAGATTGATTATAACACTACGTTACAAAAAATAAAATAAAAATTTGCGACACGATGTCTGATCATCATTTCTATATAATTAAGGCATTCTGATTTCAATGGTGAAGTCCGTTTTTGAATCAATGGACCAGTTTTCTTGCAAATCTTCTTCAAAGTTTTGCCCATTTTTTTGCGGTTTTTTATTTTAAAAAAAATCTGCTTGCACAAATTTAAATTTGTTTGATTCGGGAAATGTAGATTAGGGTCATATCAATATATTAAGTACGAATTTGAATTAAATTGTTTGCGTTTAAGTGGTAAAAATCGCGATTTTTATCATAATTTATTATTAATTTTGCGATTTTTTTGGCAACTCCGTAAATTATTTCAAGACCTGATCTGATTTATGTAAAAAGACTAATGTGAGTTATTAATTTATGCAAAATAAAAATTATATATATGTAAGTTTTTTTGCAATTCGCGAAAAATCTTTTTGTTATCAAGGTGGCATCCCTTTAAAATGAGATGTATCGCTTCATCTTTTAGTATAATATGTAAGCATGCCTAAAAACCTTATGTTTTAAATTTCAAGCAAAAAAGTTTATATTTGCAAAAGTTTTCTTCACAAAAACTGTTTTTTAAATACCTTATTTAACAAAATTTTTATATTTATGGCTAACAAAATATAAAAATAAATAACATAATTTTAGGGATTTTAACAAAACAAAAATTTTAAAACTTTTATTTAAATTTTTTTTTAATGAAACAAAAAAAAAAAAAATAAGTTAAAAACGTTTTTTAATGCTTTTGTTTTTTATAGGCTTGGTTAGGGGTCTCTCTTAATATATTCCACACATATTCTGCTAGCATAATTTTGTTATTATTTGAATGAAAACTTTTTTTCGAAAGGTGCTATTTGCTGATGAAACCGTTCCCCGTGTTCATTAGAAACATCTCCGAAGCATGCTGGAAAAAGGTCAGGATGGGCACGTAAAACATGAACTTTTGAGGACATTAAAACTTCGATTTCTTTATAGTTTTTTATCATTTCGGATACGAACTCTTTAAACATCACAGATATATTGTTTCCTAATACATACTTCATTTATTACGTTCTTTACTGATATCCAAGCTTCTTTTTGCGAAGCATTAAGCAAAAGTTCAAAGTTATCATCTGCCATAAGCTTTCTAATGTCAGGACCCACTAACACGCCTAAAATACGTAGTACAATTTAAGAAAAAAAAAATTATAGAAAATTTTGCTACACTCACAAAAATAAGTAAAGAATTATTATTTTTTTCACAAAAAATAGTACCTCTGTAAAACAAAAGTACTCAAAACAACGTTTTTGACATTCAAAAAAAATTTCACACAAAAAACTTTTTATTCAAAATGTTCATTTGAAACTTAAATTTTTCTTTTTACATTCAACAAAAATTTTACACTCAAAAAAAAAAATTCTCTAAAATTGGATTTTTTATTTAATTACAAAATATATTACCAAACACTTAATCAAAATAAAATTTTTTGGCGACAAAATATTTTTTTAAAAAACAAAGTTTTTGAAACTCAAAAAAATGTTTACAGAAAAAAATAAATAAACTAACACTCAAAAAAAAATTTGTTAAAAGGAAATTTCTTTATTCAAAATGTTCATTTGCAACTCAATTTTTTTTTAACATCTATCAAAAATTTTGCACTCAAAAAAAATTCTCTTAAATTGGATTTCTTTTTAAAAAAAAAAAACTATTTTTAAAACATACAAAACTTACTTAAAATAAAACTTTTGGGCTACAAAATATTTTTTTATACATAAAACAATTGGCATTGCTTAAAAAATGTTTTTGCACTTAAATCCATTTTTTTTTGAATAATTTTTTTGAAAATTAAAAAAAAAACTACCGTTGAAAACAAAACTGGTTTTTAAGGTTTTAAAAAACCGTTCCAATCCCTCTACACTAGAGTGTCCCTTATTTTGGAAATGTTTGAAATGTTGAAACGGTACCCGATCATTTTTTTCCTTTTGACTTAAAAATAGCTGAGAAAAAATTGTACGCCCCTACGACCACGCCTTCCCTACGTGACGGGGCCTAAAAAATCATTTTTCCACACAAACCAAAAAATTGTTTTTTTGATTTTAAATTTTTTTGTTATTAATTATTATATTACTTGGTAAGCTTATTCACGACAAAAAATTTGATTTTGGTGGGATAAGGCTTTCAGCTCTAGAACACGATAAAGATGTCACAGATACAAATAATATTTTTTATGAATATATATCATTTAAATCAACATAGCAACTAAAAGCGTTGCTTGACAAAATTAAAAAAAAAAATATTTTTTAAAAAATTTTTACCGTTGGACCCCAACGTCTCAAATTTTTTTTTTTCGAAAAAGATAAAGACGTAACAGATATGAATAATATCTTTTTTGAATATATATCATTTAAATCAACATAGCAACTTAACCGTTGCTTGTCAAAATTTAAAAAATAATCTTTTTTTAAAATTTTTTACCGTAGGACCCCTGCGGCTCAAAATTTTTTTTTCCAAAAATTTTTTAGAGCTGAAAGCCTTATCCCACCTAAATCAAATTTTTTGTCGTGACCAAGTAATATAATAATTAATAACAAAAAAATTAAAAATCAAAGAAATTTTTTTTTGGTTTGTATGGAAAAATGATTTTTTAGGCCCTTTAAGGCTCCGTCGCGTAGGAAAGGCGTGGTCGTAGGGGCGTAAAATTTTTCCTCAGTTATTTTAAAGTTAAAAGGAAAAAAAATGAGCGGGTACCGTCTCAAGATTTCCAACATTTCAGAAATAAGGGACACTCTACTATACACTAAGAAAAGCCTTTTAAAATTAAAAGAAAAGTTTGTAACTTTTTTTTTCTACCTCCTCTAGTAAAAACCCAGCAAAAAAAGAACATACTAAAATGTTAATAAAAAGTAGTTCAACTGCTGCTAAAGTAGTTCTAACTCTGCTGAAACTCTAGTGAATTTAACATAGCGGTGTCGCGCAAAATATGTAGTATTTTTAACATTTTTTAAGTACATATAAAGTAGTACTCATAATGTTGTCTTAGTTTAAGATTTTGTGTGTATAGTTTAACTACATCTTTAAGATCAGTATTTAAAAGCATTTTTGCACTAATTAAAAAGTGTCGTTTTAGAACCCATTAAGAAGTAGATTTAGCAAGAGGTGCTAACGATACCAATGTTCTAATAACACTACTATACATGGAAAATGCGACTGTGACGCGACCTTATACATTTGATTACAACTGTTCTGCTGGTCAAAAATCCTGTCTCCAAACTTTTCCATCACATCAGGTTTTTGGGAAAATTGAGGTTAAGGTTCAAAAAAATCGCAGTTTTAGTCAACTTATAGCGGATGAACCCGATGTGCTAGCGATTTAAAAATAAGTCGACGGTAAAGCTTAAACTTTACTCTATAAGATGCAGAACTCATTTGGTCAGTCGCATTAACCTTAAGGGTACCAATTGTTTTTAAATAATGTCTTTTTCAGCATCCTTAAGAGCGACTTATTTTTAAGTCGCTATCACATCGGGTTTATCCGATATGAGTTAGCAAAAATAATTAAAAACCTGATGTGATGGAAAAGTTTGGAGACCAGATTTGTGATCACTACCCGGTGAAAAATGTTCATATATGCACATACATGTTTCATATGTGATCACATATGAAAAATATGTGATCATATATGCTCCATATGAATACATATATGAAGCAATATTTCTTGATTTTTTTTCATATATGCTGATGTATGAAAACACATATGCAGACATCTGCACGTACATATGTCTGGGACTTATAAAATTTTCAAAAAAAAATTTCAAAAGCATTTGAACTGAAATTTTGAAATGAAATTTTTTACTCCAAAACGCACAAAAAAATTTCCAAAAAAATACTTTGAAAATTTTCAAAAAAAATTTCAGATATGTACACATTTGCACATATATGACATGTACTTCCATATGTGTCCCGATACAAGATGTTTGAATTTTTCTTAGGACTTAGAAAATTTTTCAAAATTTATTTTCTAAAAACATTTTTAATGATTTTTTTACTACAAACACTTGGTACTTCGAAAATTAAAAAAAAAATCGGATGTCCCGACTTCGAAAATTTTTCATTTTTTTTTTTTTTTTCTTAAAATCCCGGTGAAAAATGTTCATATATGCACATAGTTAGGTTAGGTTGTAAGTGGCTGCTGACGTTTTACGTCAAGCTTCTTATGAGCTTCTTATGAAACTCCTTAGATGTTGAATTTTGACATCCGACAAATCTGAAAGATCGTACAGCTCCCTAGATCCCAGTGAAGCAAGTCGCTGACCAGAAAGTGCCGGGCAATGGCAAATAAAGTGTTCGATAGTTTCCAACTCCTCTTCATCCATGCAACTTCGGCAAAAGTCATTCGACGGCACATTTAACCGCTCTGCGTGCTTCCCTATAAGACAGTGTCCGGTAATTATAGAAACCACCGTTGAAATCTCTCCTCTTGGAAGCGATATCAGCTCACTTGTGCGCCCCTGATTAAGAGAAGGCCAAATCAGTCGTGTTGTCTTACACGTCCATCCATTTGCCCATCTTTGATTAGTCTCCGTCGCAGAACAAAGCCGTAGGTTTTGCTTGCAAGTTTCTAGAGGCATACCAACACATTCCAATTCTGTTGGAACCTGTAAGGTAGTTCCTAGTCTTGCAAGCTCATCGGCTTTGCAATTCCCTGGAATGTCTCTGTGCCCTGGGACCCATATGAGTCGTATGTTAAACTGCTTGGCCATCTCATTTAAAGACGTGCGGCAGTTAAGGGCAGATCTTGTTTTCAGAAACATTGAATCCAGGGACTTGACCGCGGCTTGACTGTCAGTATAGATGTTGACTGCGGTTGTAGACAAGACATTGCAGCTCAACCAGTCAGCCACTTCCTTTATTGCCAGCATCTCTGCCTGGTAGACACTGCAATGATCTGGCAATCTACGAGCCAGGCTCAATCCAAGCTCTTCCGAATAGACCCCAAAGCCCACTTGTTCGTGCAGCCTCGATCCATCTGTGTAAAAATTTATGGTAGCTCCACTTCCCGGAGTATCCCCCATCCAAGACTCCCTGGATGGTATCATAGTGGTAAAGTGGCGCTCAAAGAGGCTCAAAGAGGGAGCACAATCCACATTTTGTGGTATTGTTATCTTTTTCAAGATCGCGCTATGGCCACAATCGCTGCTCCTCCATTGCAGCGTGCTATTAAGTCGAATTGCCGACGCAGCTGCATACTGCCTACCCAATATGTCCAAGGGTATCAGGTGAAGGAGGATTTCTAATGCAGCCGTAGGTGTAGTACGAAGAGCACCAGTGATGCACATTGACGCCATTCTCTGTACCTTCGTGATAAAGACACAGTTCGCTTTCGTTTCTAAGGCAGGCCACCAGACAATGATTCCATACAGCAAAATTGGACGCACCACTGCTGTATAGATCCAATGAACGACTTGAGGGCTAAAACCCCATCGTTTTCCAATGGCCCTTTTACAGGAATACAAAGCAATCGTTGCTTTTCTCACCCGTTCCTCAATATTACGCCTGAAATTCAGCTTCCTATCTAGAAATACTCCAAGATACTTGGCTCCATCTGAGAAGGTGATTTCAGTACCGTCCAGAGAAATAGGATCAAAAGCAGGAATCTTATTTTTCCTTGTAAATAAAACAAGCTCTGTTTTACTAGGATTAACTCCTAGACCACAGTCTCTTGCCCATTTAGACAGATCTTTCAGAGAACCCTGAAGAATGTCCCGCAATGTTGGCAGATGCTTCCCCTTTACCGCTATCGCGACATCGTCAGCATATGCGACAACATGACAACCACGTGCTTCTAGAGATAGTAGCATTGAATTCAGTGCCAGGTTCCAAAGAAGCGGCGAAAGAACACCTCCTTGTGGTGTGCCCCTATTGACAAATCGAGATATGACGGACGCTCCCAATTCAGACGTTATACGTCTACTGGCAAGTAGGCTTTCCACCATTAAAACGATTTCACGCTTTACTCCCAGACCAGACAATGCCAATATTATCGATTCTGGGATGACATTATTAAAAGCCCCCTCAATATCAAGAAAGGCCACCATAGTGTACTCCTTTACCGAAAGCGATCTCTCGATGGTACCAACGAGCTCATGAAGAGCTGTTTCCGTTGATCGTCCCTTGCTGTATGCATGTTGCTTTGTCGAAAGCAACCTCGGGTCAATCACTCTACGCAAATATGAGTCTATCATTCGTTCCATTGTCTTTAACAAAAAAGAAGACAAGACTAATTGGTCTGAAATCATTCGGAGCTGTGTGGGAACTTTCCCCAGCCTTCGGGATAAATACGACTCTGGTATCCCTCCATTTTAAAGGAATGTACGACCAGTTGATGCATGCTGTGTATAGATTATACAGCAACGGGGCTATATAGTCCGACACTTGCTGCAACTCAGCCGGGATTATACCATCAGGTCCCGGGGATTTATAGGGCCTGAAGCTTTTTATCGCCCAGATTAATGTTGGCATATTTATTATTTCCGAAGCAATTTCAGATGCTTGGGCGTCAGAACGTTCCAAAGCTTGAAACGGCGTCATGGAATTGCCCGGAAAATGCGTGTTTAAAAGGAGATCCAGCGACTCTCCACTGGAGGAAGACCACACCCCATTAGGATCTTTCAGGTATCCCAGGGTGCAAGGAGAAGAAGCCAGAACCTTGCGCAGCCTGGATGCCTCAGAAACGTCTTCTATGTTTCCACAGAAGTTTTTCCAAGAATCACATTTTGCATTTCTGATCATCTTTTTATAACTCTTAAGTTGCAGCCTGTATGCAGACCAGTCCTCGTCCGCTCTTGAAAATTTAGCCTTATTAAAGAGCTTTCTGCAGGAATCTCTGCTCGTCTGCAACTCATTTGACCACCAAGGTGGCTTTTTTTTCCCTCTAGGCTTTGCAGAAGGGCAAGACGCATCCAGGCACCTATTACAAACATTTGTTATATGGTCAACCAGACAGTCAATTTGCGCCAAACTATGTGGTTTAGATAAGGGTACTTCATCCAAAAGCAAAGAAAAAGTCTCCCTATATTTCACCCAGTTTGTTCTCCTCAGATTTCTAGAGACTGTCTCAACCGGGGCACGCTCCCTGAGTAAAAACTCAATGTAGCGATGATCTGAGAAAGAATGCTCTTCCAAAACTCTCCAGTCATCAATTCTATCAGACAATGTATCTGATACAAGTGTTACGTCAAGAACCTCTTGCCGCGTACATGTAACGAAAGTTGGTTCACCACCCTTGTTACAAATATAGAGGTTAGTGCTTAACAAAAACTCCAAAAGTGATTCGCCTCTATCATTTGTGTCTGTACTTCCCCATATCGAATGATGTGCATTAGCATCACAACACACTACTAACTGGTGTCCCCTAGATTCAGACTCCCGAATTAGACCGACTAATTAGATTAGGAAAATACGCAGAGGCGAGCCAAATAGACTTCCCATGAAGCTCTAAGCTAGCCGCTGTAACATCCATATCACTAAAAGTTGATAAAAAGAATATATTTAAGCCATTTTTTGCCAAGATGCAGGCTCTTGGTGAGCCCTCACCTTTGGCAACCACCAACTTAAACCCAGGGGTCTTCAATCCGCAAACCCTGCCACCCCGCACCCAGGGCTCTTGGATAAAAACCAAGTCAACTGCTCCTGTCGTCAGGCGCAGCAAGAGTGCAGCTGAGGCTGCCTTACAGTGATGGAGGTTTATTTGTAGGAACCGCAACATCTTGCTTTTTTTCCACCATCCTTTCCACGACCGTGTTATTGGCTTCATCCTCCGTGTTATCATAGAGGTCGCATTCGTCCCCAGATTCGATTTCGAATAAGCCAGATATATATCCCATCTGTTCTGAATCGGAGGCAACAGAACTCTCCGAATTCCTCACTGCATGGGCCTCGTCCTGAATGTCACCCATCGTGGCATCGGCTTTATCCTCCATGCCATCACAGAGGTCGCATTCGTTACCAGATTCGGTTTCAAAAATGCAGATGCATCTCCCATCAGCCTAGAATCGGCCAGCTGAATATCAACCTTTTCCAGATTCTCCTCCCCAGCCGACTCTGCCACTGGCTTGTCTGCGTCCAAAATAGTCTTCTGGTCGCCCTTGTAGACATTGACTCTTATATGAAAAAATCCAAATCTAATAATGCCGTCAGTCCTGGCTAAAAGCGGAAGCGATTCCTCATTAACCAAGACCACTGCTTGACGACGAGCGCCCTCCATCTCACCCAATCTGGCAATTTGCCAATTCTGAGTTGGAAGGTCAGGATTGCAGACTTTTATCATCTTAAGAATCACCGCAGTGTCATTTGTAGCCATTGGGATCCATGCATGAGCTCTGGGTTGCGAGGGGATATCATGTTTTTCCACAACGTCCAGTCTGGCTCCAGGCCATAACTCTCCCACTTGGCTAATGGCAACCTTAAACACGGCTGCGGATCTTTCGTTCCCAAAAGCAACGAGTTTTACTCGCCCCTGATACCAACTTGCGTTGACAGTAGTAGGTAGAAAATCAGCCATACTCTCAAGGAGCCTATAGTAGATTTCATTTAGTTTAGTTTCAACTAAACTCCACTTGTCCCTTGGAATACTACAATCCCCATTTTGCCTGTTTATCACAGCCCTAACGAAGTTACCTTTAACCACTTCACTAAAAGACTGAGTCCAGACGTTGCCGGTCACCTTAGATCTCTTAGGTAAAGGTTTCTCGTCGGGCGAGCGCAACCTTTTACCAGACTTCGATGACGAGGCCGAAACAGCGCTCTGTTTGTCAGATGCGCGCATTGCCGAAAGTTTGTCCTGTTCTTCAATGACTCCTTTCGCCCATGATAGCGACGCCCTCTCACGTTCGGAGAGCTTCGTTCCATCAAGTTGGCTTAGTCTGTTAATTATTTTCAAACAAAGCCGTCTCTGGTTGTGCCTGACCTTTGATGGTTTAAGTTTCTTTTTCTTTTTACCACCAATATTAGGCTGAGCACCCCTACCAGAATCAATTTCGGACTTCAAGGTCGCAACCCTAAGACCAGTGCTAGGACCAGTGCTAGGACCAGCACCAGTCGGTGAGGCAGAGCCTCGAATTAAATCGGTATCATTTGTGTCCATATTTTCATTTTCCTGGATGTGGTCATGAAAATATTACAAAAATACCTATTACGAACAATTTCAAAAATTCAATTAATAGCACGGAGATAAATTAAAACACGTCCACACTTGTCAACAGTTGAACGAAAAAAAAAAAAAAAAACACATACATACATGTTTCATATGTGATCACATATGAAAAATATGTGAACACATATGCTCCATATGTATACATATATGAAGCAATATTTCTTGATTTTTTTTCATATATGCTGATGTATGAATACACATATGCACACATCTGCACATACTGGGACTCCCGGTGAAAAATGTTCATATATGCACATTAGAGTGTCCCTTATTTTGGAAATGTTGGAAATGTTGAGACGGTACCCCCTCATTTTTTTCCTTTTGACTAAAAAATAACTCAGGAAAAATTTTACGCCCCTACGACCACGCCTTCCCTACGCGACGGGGCCTTAAAGAACGGGGCCTTAAAAATCATTTTTCCATACAAACCAAAATTTTTTTTTTTTGATTTTTAATTTTTTTGTTATTAATTATAATATTACTTGGTTAGCTTATTCACGACAAAAAATTTAATTTTGGTGGGATGAGGCTTTCAGTTCTAAAAAATTTTTCGAAAAAAAAAAATTTAGAGCTTTTGGGGTCCTACAGTAAAAATTTTTTAAAATTTTTTTTTTTTTAGTTTTGACAAGCAACCGTTTTAGTTGTAATGTTGCTTTTAATGATATATATTCATAAAAAAATATTATTCATATCTGTGACATCTTGATCATGTATCGAAAAACATCAAAAATGCATTTTTTAACCTTTTTTAGATCACGATAAAGATGTCACAGATAGGAATAATATTTTTTTATGAAAATATATCATTAAAAGCAACAATTCAACTAAAACGGTTGCTTGTCAAAACTAAAAAAAAATATTTTTTAAAAAATTTTTACTGTAGGACCCCAAAAGCTCAAAATTTTTTTTTTCGAAAAATTTTTTAGAACTGAAAGCCTCATCCCACCAAAATCAAATTTTTTGTCGTGAATAAGCTAACCAAGTAATATTATAATTAATAACAAAAAAATTTAAAATCAAAAAAAAATTTTTTGCTTTGTATGGAAAAATGATTTTTAAGGCCCCGCTCTTTACGGCCCTGTCGCGTAGGGAAGGCGTGGTCGTAGGGGCGTAAAATTTTTCCTGAGTTATTTTTTAGTCAAAAGGAAAAAAATGAGGGGGTACCGTCTCAACATTTCCAACATTTCCAAAATAAGGGACACTCTAATGCACATACATGTTTCATATGTGATCACATATGAAAAATATGTAAAAACCAAAAATTTTGGAACTTTGAAAATTAAAAAAAAAAATAAAATAAAAAACATAGAAAAAGTTTTTTTCTGAAATTTCAAAAAGATTTTAAGACTTCAAAAATAGTGAAGCATTTTTTTTTCTAAAACAATTTTAATGAAATTCTTTACACCAAAATGCAAAACGGAATTAAAAAAATATATGTTACATATGTGATCATTAGACTGATTTTTTTATTTTTTTTTTGGAATTTCAAAAAAGTGTAGGCGGAATATAGTAAAACTAGGTCAAAAATTACGATTCTGAAATTTTTGGCCAAATCGGACCGCGGGATCACGAGGCGCATCGCGGTCAAAGTTTTAGAACCCTAGAGCAAATCAAAAAAAAAAATTACATACTTAAGACTTTTTATATCACTTTTCTGACTAATTTCCCTGTGCTGAGTTCAAAAAAGTTAAAGTTTTTGAAATCGAATAATTAGTTTTTGAGATATCACGATTTTAATTTTGTTAAAAATTTATTTTTTTTTATTTTCGAGATCAGCGACATCTCATCGCCATATTATTACACTACACAGTTATTCTAGACAACAACCACACTTCAGTTAGTGCAGACATGGTTTTAGTGAATTAATGGAGTGTTGCCGGATTCATTTTTATTCATATTCCCAAATTTAAGAACGGAAATCCCCAAAATTACCCAAAGAAATTTCCAAATTCTTTTATTTTTTGCCGATTTGTTATTCTAAATTACTAAAATTACCTAAAAAAAAATAGTTTTGAGATATTTCTGAAATATTTACCTTTTTAAACGAATTCTTAGGTTTTAAAACAATCTCTTAATCGAATCAGCGGACAAATCTTTAAAGACATCAGAATTTTCTGCGGATTTCAGATTGAAAATCTGCTGATTTTAGCAGAAAAATCTGCTAATTTCGGATAAACAATCTGAACTTCTGAAAAAGAATCAGTGAAATTATAAGAAAATTTCTATTATTTTCTAAAATTAAATGACAGTTAATTAAGTTAAAATATCCAAATCTGCTAAAAGTTGGCTTATTCAAAGTGAAGGTTGTTTTACATATTTTTGACAGAGTTTAAAAATGATCAGATTCCATAATTATTTAGAAAGGAATAGTACCCATTGTATATTGACTTGTTTAATTTCAAAACGATGCCTTTTTTGATTATTAGGGGGTATTTGGAAAGGTAAATGAACATTTTTGAGATCTACTCGTCGAAACCAACAACATACAATAGGTTTGACATATCGTATTTTTGACAAATACACTCAAAATAATACATTAGTATATTTACTAATTTTTTTTGCTAATGCTGGTTAGCTAACTTTTAGCAAATTTTTAGTTGAGATTAGCATGTTAGCAAAAATATCTTGTAAACTTCATTTAGCGCATTAGCAATTTTAAACAAAATTTGAACTAATTTTTTTTGCTAAATTTAAAATTGTCAACTCAAAAAATTTTTACAAGCTTTTTTGCTAATATTAGCAAAAATAAATGGTATTTTTTTTTATTTTCAGAAAACTTTAAATGGCCCTATCTCGGAAACAAAATGAAGGGCATTTTGGGTTCTCGGGCTCTCCATAGTATCGCCGGTCCTCTTCACATGTGTGGACCCTAATGGGTCCTAACTTTGGATCCAAAAAAGTTAGCATTCCCGAAAATTTTAAAATGCTCATATCTCGGTAAATATTGCCGACACAACAAAAAGTCCAAAAGCATTTTTGTAACTCTCAACACGTAGAACAAGACCGTAATATAATCAAAAGCTCTCCGAGTAATATTTTTGAAGTTATCGTTTTTTGTAATTCTCAAAACCCCGGTGGTCGCCTAAAATCACGTATCTCAAAAACTAAGCAAGGTAGAGCGAAACGGCCACAAATTTTGGATCAAAAACTATGACGATTTTCAAGGAACCCAACTAGGTCTAGGCCCATCGGGGTCTGGACCTATCGGGTGCGAACCCAATGGGGTCCTCAAATGTGTACACTCAAAAAAAAACTGTAATGTTAGCAAAAAAAGCTTGTAAACCTACAAGAAAATTTGCAGATTTTGAACCCACAATTTTTTTGCTAAAGTTAGCAAAAATGTTTTGCCAATAATTAGTTAACTATTTTTTTTTTTACTTAGTTCATACACATCTGAGGGCCCCGTTGGGTTCTGACCCGATAGGTCCAGACCCCGATGGGCCTAGACCTAGTTGGGTTCCTTAAAAATCGTCGTAGTTTTTGATCCAAAATTTGTGTCCGTTTCGCTCTACCTTGCTTAGTTTTTGAGATACGTGATTATAGGGGACCACTGGGGTCTTGAGAATTAAAAAACTCGATAACTTCAAAAATATTACTCGGAGAGCTTTTGACTATTTTGCGGTCTTGTTCTACGTGTTGAGAGCTACAAAAATGATTTTGGACTTTTTGTTGTGTCGGCAATATTTACGGAGATATGAGCATTTTAAAATTTTAGGGAATTCTAACTTTTTTGGGTCCAAAGTTAGGGCCCATTAGGGTCCACACATGTGAAGAGGAACGGCGATACTATGGATAGCCCGAGAACCAAAAATGCCCTCCATTTTGCTCTATCTGTCTTAGTTTCCGAGATAGCGCCATTTTAAGTTTTCTGAAAATAAAAACAAATTTACCATTCATTTAGCTAATATTAGCAAAAATGCTTGTAAAAATTTGGTCAACTCAATTTTAAATCTAGAAAAAAAAATTAGTTCAAATTTTGTTTAAAATTGCTAATGCGCTAAATGAAGCTTACAAGATATTTTTGCTAACATGCTAATCTCAACTAAAAATTTGCTAAAAGTTAGCTAACCAGCATTAGCAAAAAAAAAAATAGTAAATCTACTAATGTATTATTTTGAGTGTATGAACTAAGTTAAAATAAAAAAAAAAATTTAGTTAACTAATTTTTGGCAAAGCATTTTTGATAACTTTTCCAAAAAATTGTGGGTTCAAAATCAGCAAATTTTCTTGTAGGCTTACAAGATTTTTTTTGCTAACATTACAGTTTTTTTTTGTGAGTGTAAAACAGAGAAATAAAGTTATGAAAATCGGCGATAGTAGACTCTTTACATGATTTATTTTAAACATCTGGTACTCCTTGACTTTGATTATTAAAATCCGTTAAATTTAAATAATTGACATTATTCATACGTGACAAGAGATGGCAGTAGCAAATACTAAGAAAAAAATCGTTTTTAGAGTTGTATTTGCTGTATGGTTGTTGTCCATGATAATTGCAATTGGTTGACCATGTACAAATATAGATGTCGCACATAAAGTGATCAAGAAACACAATTTTTCAACAAAATTCAAATCGTGATATCTCAAAAACTTATTATTCGATTTCAAAAACTTTAACTTTTTTGAACTCAGCACAGGGAAATTAGTCAGAAAAGTGATATAAAAAGTCTTAAGTATGTAATTTTTTTTTTCGATTTGCTCTAGGGTTCTGAAACTTTGACCGCGATGCGCCTCGTGATCGCGTGGTCCGATTTGGCCAAAAATTTCAGAATCGTAATTTTTGACCTAGTTTTACTATATTCCGCCTTTTCAAAAATAGTGAAACAATTTTAATGAAATTCTTAACACCAAAATGCAAAACGGAATTAAAAAATATATGTTACATATGTGACCATATATGTCCATATATTTACGTATGCCGCCAATTTTCGCATTTGCTTCATATATGTAATATATATGGGCGAGCATATATGAATAATATATGAATAACATCTGACATTTTTCACCGTGATATTTGTTTCAAAACTATTTTTATGAAATTCTTTACTCCAAAATGAAAAACGAAATTAAAAAAATATATGTTACATATGTGACCATATATGTTAGAGTCCGACCGAATATTCGGTTTCGGTCTCGGTTTCGGCCGAATAATGGGGTTTCGGCCACTATTCGGTATTCGGCAAAATTTTGGCCGAATATTAGCCGAAACCGAAACTTTTTGGTATTTTAAAAAATATGTAAAAAAGTCGCTGAATTTTTTGATTTCGTATTTCATTACACTTGATTCAGTTCAATTGAAGAAAATGTTACAAGTTTATGCAATAAATGTAAAAATGTTTCAGTTCAAAAATTATTTTCTCCTAATCTTCAAACGAATTACACAATTTTTTTTGTTTTTTAAAAAACATATTTTTTTTTTTTTTCAAAAATACAACATTCCTATGGTTTAAAAGCATTATATGCTGTATATTTACCTTTAACAACTTTTTAATAATTTTATTCATGCCAGGCGGTAATTTTTTTTAAGTTTCGGTTTCGGCCGAATATTGCTTTATCGGCCGAATATTCGGTTCGGTTTCGGTTCGGCCTCGAAAACTGGTTTCGGTCGGACTCTAATATATGTCCATATATTTACATATGCCGCCAATTTTCGCATTTGATTCATATATGTAATACATATGGGCGAGCATATATGAATAATATATGAATAACATCTGACATTTTTCACCGGGTAGAAAAATTTCAATTAACTGTTGTGTCCCAGTCGCATTAAGTCTTTTTTTAAATGTTCAGTAGTGTAACTGTATCAGAGAAAATACCAAAAACCAAATTGGAGCGATAAAAACTCATTTCATTAGAACGATTTAAGTGAATATCGGACAACATTTATATTTATCCCATGGTATGTATGATCGTTTTGAAATTTAAATATGTTATAGAAATCTATAACATAACTCGGCGGTAAGAAAGCATTATGAAAAATTATGGGCATTCAAAAAATTTCGGATAAAACACGAACTGGAAGGAGTATCGTCAAAAAAATGCGTGTCGGCCTAATTTAATAGGGACTATTATATATAAATTAAGAGGTCGCACAGTGAGACAGCTCTATAGTAACCGCGGCAAAAAATGGGTTTTGGCGTGTCGTCCAATTTGAATGAAATTTTCACAGTATATTAACAGATATATGAGTAACAATTCCCTGAAATTTCAGCCTAATAACTTCATTACTTTTTGGTCTAGAGCAAGCCAAAGTTGAGGTATGCCAAAGCGCTTGAAATATGTTAGTTCAATATGTAACATTCAAAAGCTTATTAAATAAAAAATACATAATAAATATAACTTTAAAGTATTTTTTTAATTAATTTAGTTGTTGTAGAATGAGTAGATGAAAAAATAAATTAAAAAAAAAAAACACAAAATAACATTTCTTAACAACAGAATTGTGGTGTAAAAATTGAACATTTTGCATTTTCAATGGACTAGGAAATATAGAGCAGCCCCTCGCCCTAGGTGAAGACTTATATCAAATGAAAGATTGAAGTCTCAGCTTTCATTTAAAGTAAAGGAACTATAGCAAAAGTTTGCAAAAGTACTTTAAACATACAAAAAAATACAAAAAAATACAAAAAATATGCAACGCGCACATTCTGTCGCTATACGTATGTTAGCATGCAATAGCATGTTATTTTTTTTAATTGTTTACACATATTCCCTTATTGTTTATTATTATTTTATTTACATTATTCATTTGATTAATAATTTTTTTGAAGGTCATTGACTTTGGGTTAGATAGTTGCATAATTTTTAATTTAAATTGATAGTGCAAGCTGTTGTTCTTATCGAAGTTGTGTTATGATCACTTTCTAATGTGGTTAGTTAAATTGTTATATATTGAATTTAGATGTTGCATTATTTATTGGGTTAAGTAATAATGAGTGTTCTTGTAATGATCTCTTTTGATAAGAGATAAGCATTTCTCTAACATATTGAAAAAATTAGAACACCATGATGATATTAAAAAATTATTGATAGAGTGAAAAAAAAATTGTTCTTTTTTATTGCATTTCCATGGGAGGTGGGCGTAATAGTGGGCGTGTTATTGTTGTTTTTGCATGAAACATTTGAAATGATATAAATTACAGTAATATCAAATTTGAAGGTTGTACCTAAAATATTTTAGAAAATATGGCACTTTTTATGTTGGGGTTGTATGGGTGGTGGGGGTAAAAGTGGGCCAAAGTTCAAAATTTTTTCCGATAATGTTTGTAACAATATAACATTCAAGTATACCAAAATTGAAAGTTATACCTTAAGTATTACGGAAAATACGGCATTTTACAAATTTCGATTGTATGGGAGGTGGGCGTAAAAGTGGGCGTATTTTCATAATTTTTTTTTCAAAAAACTGGAATTGTCTCAAAAGTAACCTGTGCAAAATTTCAGAGCTCTACAATGACTCCTTGTATTTAATGCCGGCGTTGTCTCACTGTGGGTCGTACGCTTTGCAAACGTATTGGAAAACTGTTTTGAATACTTTATTTTTTCAATTACTAGTATATCTAAGTTTATGATTGTTCGAAAAATCAAATGGTTTCAAATTACTTAAAATGGTTGTGTATTACTCGAAGAACAAAGTGTGTGATTGTTAAAAAAGTGTTCGAAGTCCAAGACACACTTTTGTTTAGAGTTTTTGAGTTACGAGCTTCATTGAAAATGATTTAGAAAAAAGGAGGAACATTTTTGAAAGTTTTTCAAAATTCCGAAATTTGTTTGAAAATTTTTTGCAATACACCAATATTTTTAATATTTGAAAATCACATTTTTACATTGCTTTTAAAACGCTTTAACCTAGCGCAGATCGATGTTATCATTTTGATCTACTGAAATCACTCGGTATTGGTTTTTGGGGGACACATTTTCCCTCGCGATACATTTGTTATGCTTTTCGTACTAAACAAATACAGTTTTGTCATTATATTAACTATTTTTATACATTCGTGCTTTTTCTAATCCCCTGGGTTCAAGTTCAGGGATTAAAACTTCATCCGACAGAAAATTGATTCATTTGCTGACAAAAACATGAAATCGTTAAAAAATTTAATTTTTTAGATGTTGGTTCGCTTCTTTAAGGAGAAACTTTTTTCCATCTGGTCCGATTTTGACCTACCTAGGACTATAAGAAATATTCATGCCAAGCTTCAGGTGGATAGCTTTTTTATTTTGGACTGCATATATTACATACAGACAGAGGGATATTCATAGAACTTCTCAGAATCGATCACTGATCGTTTAGATTTGATTGAATGCAAAACAACGCATTTTAGGCGACAATACTCTTTAGGGGGGTCCTCCACCGATATTTCGATGTTTTACAAACGAAATGATAAAGTGTGTGTAAACCCCCCCCCCCCCCCCATACTGTAGTTACATGGTATAAGAACAAAATGTGTTTGCACCAAATTTAAATTTAACAAATTAAGGTACGTCCATCAAAAATAAAAAAACTATTTTTATTCTTGGAACTCTAACCTATCAATTACACCGCTCAACAAATCGAAGGTTTTTGGCTCCGGTTTGAAGTTTGATATAAAATTTTTAAAGATTTTGACTCGCTGATTCCAAATTCGTGCTCCAAATTTTTCCATCACGTCTACAATTTTAATTATTCGCGGTTGAAAATGCGAAAAAACGCGATTTTTGCCTTTTTTGAAAGCCTGCACAGCAGCCGCTGGGTGGAATAAAAATCAGGTATAAAGCGTGAGAGTAGAATTGAACTATGATCTCAAAAATATGATCAAAAAAATTTCAAGTTGTTGCACTATTATTGGCCAAACATGTATTTTAAAAAAACACTGTCAAAAAAATTAGAAAAAGCCCAATTTTTAAAAGGCTCTAATACAATAACCAGACGATCAATCTTTACAGTGATGAGCTCAAAATTTAGGCAAAAGTTCATTCTTTCTTATAGACTTTTAAACCCATTAAATATATCTTCCGGTGTATGCGAAAAGTAACACAGAAATCTTAAATTTTTAAAATATTTATTTTTTTTTAGTTTTTCTTTGAAAAATATCAAAAAAACTAAGGTAAATACCTTACCTTTTTTACAAAAATGGTAATTTTAACAGTATCATTTTAAAACGCAAGTAAAGCCCAACCAAAAGTAATAATTTGAAAAAAATTGTGTTCTATGTTGGAGACCATAGACAAATTATACTTTTGCGCTTTTTACCAAATTTGTATTCCACTGCATGGCTGGTGTGCAGGCTTTCAAATAATGCAAAAATCGTAATTTTTCGCATTTTCAACCGTGAATAACTAAAAATCTGGACGTGATGGGAAAATTTGGAGAACAGATTTGGATTCAGGAGATCAAAGTCTACTAAAATTGATCATCAGAATTCAAACCGGAAAATGAGTGTTGAGCGGTGTTATTAACTTGCCTTTAAATTAGTTTTAACTAAAATGCTATTAAATAAATTTGAATAAAATAAACAATGTTCCTTTTATTACGTTTAGAACATATTAAAAAAACTTATTCCAAATACAGTGTTCTTATCCATATTATTTTCCTTCTTATCGACATATTTGGATGTTATTTTAAACTACTTATTCCAAATACAGTGTTCTTATCCATATTATTTTCCTTCTTATCGACATATTTGGATGTTATTTTAAACTACTTTTTTTGCAACAAAAAATATTCACTAATTGCTACTTTTGATGTAGTTTAGAACTACTTCGTTTTGAACTACTCCGATTTTTTTTTGCTGGGAATTACGAGCTTTTTTGTAAATTGTTAATTTACAAGTTTTTTTTTGTAAATTTACAACTTTTTTTACAAATGTAGCAACTCGCATCGTTTAAAACTAGTAGATTTCTCACAAATTTCCGGTGCATTGTCATCTGTTTTTTTGCAAATTGAACAGTCATTTTATTTTGAAAACCATTATGTTTAAAGTTTATATTTACAAAAACATTTAAAATATTTCATTAGGTTTAAGTGCATCCCCTTAATATATTTTATTTTTGCTATCGTAAAACTCCTAAAACTATGTTATTTATTTTTATGTTTTGTTAGCCATAAATATAAAAATTTTGTTAAATAAGGTATTTTAAAAACAGTTTTTGTGAAGAAAACTTTTGCAAATATAAACTTTTTTGCTTGAAATTTGAAACATAAGGTTTTTAGGCATGCTTACATATTATACTAAAAGATGAAGCGATACATCTCATTTTAAAGGGATGCCACCTTTATAGCAAAAAGATTTTTCGCGAATTGCAAAAAAACTTATATAAATTAATAACTCACATTAGTATTTTTACATAAATCAGATCAGGTCTTGAAATAATTTACGGAGTTGCCAAAAAAATCGCAAAATTAATAAATTATGATAAAAATCGCGATTTTTACCACTTAAACGCAAACAATTTAATTCAAATTCGTACTTAATATATTGCTATGGGCCTAATCTACATTTCCCGAATCAAAAAAATTTAAATTTGTGCAAGCAGATTTTTTTTTAAATAAAAATCCGCAAAAAAATGGGCACAACTTTGATGAAGATTTGCAAGAAAACTGTTCCATTGATTAAAAAACGGACTTCACCATTGAAATCGGACATTGTTATTTATGGACTCACTGCCGAAATTAATAAAATTCATGATTGGATGAAAAAAATTGGGCAGATACTTAAAATAGAAGTTAAGGATTCGGATATAAACCATTGCTGCTACATTAAAAGAAAAGATTGTATGCTGGTTAAATTTAACTCAGTACGTTTGAGAGATAACATAATGCAGACTTTTTATAGTTCAAAAACTCAGTTACATCAAAGTGATATTGTAGATAAGGGTAAACCTGACGTGCGTGTGTATCTTAATGATAACTTATCACCAGAGTCGAGTAAACTACAATACGTCTGCAGAAAACTTTTATCCAAAGAACTAATACTTAAATTCAAATTACTTAATATGGACATTCCAAAGACTGAGATTACAAAATTAGATGGATCCGTTGTAACAATGAATTATCAGCTGGTATCCAGTTGGTGGAGTAGTGTTCCTAAGGATAATGAAATTATAGATGTTTCTTAATAACTATGGTTGCATTGTAAAGTACGTATTAAATCTATGACATGTTCACGTTAGGCGGCAATAGCTGGTTTATATTATGCTTTTTGTTTTATCACTGCTGTTGGTTGCTTAAGCTTTTGTCTTTCTATTGGAACATGTTGTTGGTTTTTTTTTTTACACATACATATATTTGTTTTATAAACAATTGAAGCCAATTATCTATGAAATGTAAAAAGATTTTTATTTCCATTTTTTTTATTAATGCACAGTTATTTTAAAAGTTTTTATTAAATCTAAACAATACCACAAGTTTGTAACATTCTCTTTTTCTTTAAACTATACCTATTACTTTCTTTTTTTTCTAATTCTTTATAATTTCTATGTTCTCTAATCTCGGTTTTATTACCTCAAACAACTCTATTCTTCAAACTTTATCATGTAACAGGAAAAAAACGTTAAACATTGGTCATATAAATATGCAAAGCATAAATCCGTCCTATAGAACAACTAAGATTAATGAATTAAGGTCTGTTTTAGAAGGATGTTTTTTGGATATTGTTGGAATCACTGAATCATGGCTACAGGCTTCAACTTTAGATAACGCTATTAGCATTCCAGGGTATTACGTGTTGCGGTATGATCGTTGTATTTCTAAAGGAGGAGGCTTAGCTTTTTATATAAAAAATGGTATTAAGGTTAATCAAATTTTTAAAGGCCACATAAGTGTGAAATTTTTTTTATTGAAGTAGTTCTTAAAAATACTAAAGTGCTTATTGGCTAAACATATATGCCGCGAGGAAACGTGTGTATTAAACAATTGGAGGACTTTGTTTTAGACCATTGTTGTTCTTATGAAAACGTGATTATAATGGGAGATTTCAACTGGAATATTTTTAGTACCGGAAAAGCATCTAAAATGAAAAATCTTTGCTTGGCAAATAATTTAACATATATACACAATTCGTTACCCACTCATCATGACGTACGAACTAGCACATACTCACTTATAGACTACTTTTTATTGTCTTCAAATATGATGAACTATTTTACAAATTCTAATCAATTTTATTGTCCATCGTTCTCGCACCATGCTTTCATTTACATTAGTTTAAATTGCTCAATTGAATATATTGAAAAATTTGTGGATACACGTGATTTTAGAAGTACTAATTATGATTTGATAGCTAGCAAATTTAACAATACCGACTTTTCAGCTATTTACACCACAAGCAATGTTGATGCACAACTTGAATCAATTTATTTTTTCATAAAAGATTGCTTTGATACATGTGTTCCCATTGTAAGAAAACGCTTAAATAGTAAAGGGAAAATTAATGATTTAGCCAAAGATTATTTTGTTATGGAAGCCATTCGTGCAAGAAATGTAGCGTACAGGGAATATAATGATAACATATGTGATTTTACGTGGAGAAATTATTGCAGGCTAAGAAATAAAGTTAAAGCGGTGATGCGAAAACGCAGAAGGGAACTTGAGAGAATGAGGTTCAATAATATTGATTCTAAGAAATTCTGGAAAATGTTATCAGATGATGGTGTAGTGGTGGATAGGAGTGGATCGGTAAATTTTGATCCTAATGATTTAAACGACTACTTTATATCGGCACAGAGACCATCAATATTCGAACAACCTACTTTTCAAACGGAATGGGATAAAAATAATTTTTCGTTTGCAAATATAGACTACCTAATTTTATATGAGGCCATTTTTTCTATAAAGTCCAACTCTGTAGGGCATGATGGTATACCTATGTTTTTTATTAAACTGATATATAACCTAACTGAACCTCACTTATTGCAGTTATTTAATACAATAATTTCTTCTTCTTGTTTTCCATCTTGTTGGAAAATCGCTCGTATTGTGCCTTTACGTAAAGACGCTAATCACGTGGATATTGGGAATCATCGCCCAATATCAATTTTACCGGGGTTGTCGAAAGCATTGCAAAAAATCCTTAAGGACCAAATAACATCGTTTGCACTTCAAAATAAATCAATTAGTGATAGCCATTCTGGATACAGAAATGGTTTTAGTACTACAACACTTTTAACAGCCCTTACAGATAAAATAAGAAGAGGAATCAATGATAAAAAAAGCTCGGTGTTAGTATCTCTTGACCTATCAAAGGCATTTGATACTATTGACCATAATCTTCTGATTAAAAAACTACATGATAAATACAACTTTTCATCTTCAGCTTGCAAAATGATTTACTCATTTTTAATGGACCGTGAACAATATGTTGAATGTGATGGTGGCCGTAGCTCAGTTAGACAGAACATAAGTGGGATTCCTCAAGGGTCTATACTAAGCCCTATTCTTTTTATATTATTTATAAATGATTTTATTTTTTCATTAAATCTGCCTGAATCACAGATCTTTATTTTTGCTGATGATATTTACTTACTTTTTTCACATGACAAATATTTTATTGATGTTTTACAAGCAAATTTAGATTATAATCTTAATTTGGCATTAAACTGGTTTAATTCAAACAACCTAACGGTAAATAAGGAAAAAAGTAAAGTAATGGTGTTTAATGGCAGTACGGAGAACATAACGGTGAAAATGGGTGACAGTGTTTTAAATATGGTGGATAATATAAAATGTCTGGGAATGATAATTGATAACCAGGGAAACCAAAAATATGCAGTATCATGTTTTTTCCTGTGCATTTTATTGATAAATGGGTAAGGTATTTATCCGTTTCAGAAGTTTTTAACAAATCTGGCATCGATTTGTTAGAGCATATTTTTGCATATTTTAGCCTTAAGAGCATATTTTTGCATATTTTAGGTTTAAGAGCATATTTTTAGAGCATATTTTCAATTTTTAGAGCATTTTTCCACTTTTTAGAGCATATTTTTACATTTTTAGAGCATTTTTTTTTTAATTTTTAGAGCATTCTTTTCCAATTTTTTTTATGACAACATGTATTTTTAAATTTTTTATCCAACAAGAATGTTTTTTTTTCAACAATTACGGAATTGTGACGATTGATTCTCATTTGGTCTGTTCTTGCTTCATATCGGTATATGAAACTATGTTTTCTTTAGATTCAGCAACTTGGCAGAAAACATTAAGGAAAATATTTTTGTAGAACATATTTAACCCTCTTACTATCGCACATAACGGTATTTGGAGGGTCTATTCTCTAACAAATTGTAAAAAACACAACAAAAAAGGGGAAATAATTTTTTTTAAGAGCATATTTTTATTGTTTTTAGAGCATATTTTCCGTTTTTAAGGGCATTTTTTAAGCGCATAAAACGTGTTTTTTAGAGCATATTTTTGGTTTCCCTGTTGATAACAAATTAAATTTTGGTAAACATATTAACAGCATTGCTTCAAAGGTATCATTTATTCTTAGAAGATTATATAGTGTAGGATATTTTTTGCCCACGAGTATAAAGGCTACGGTTGCACATGCTATTTTAATGCCACATATAATATATGGTTTGGAGATGGTTGGTGGATGCTCAATGCGAGAGCTTAAAAAGCTACGTATAATTGTTAGGCGAATTATACGATATGTGTTTAATTTAAGTCCCTTGGAACACCTTACTTTTTATGAGCACAAATTTTTGGGTTGCAGTTTTTTCAATTACGTAAAATTAAGATCATTATTACTTTTTTATAAAATAATAAAACTTACAAATCCTCCTTATTTAGTCAGTCTATTTAACTTTACTCATACACTCAAAATAATAACTCTGTTAAATATTCTGTAAAATTACTGTAATCTCAATTCGACAGATATTTGACAAAGTTATCTTTTGAAATACAGATTTTAAGAAAATACTTTGTATTTTTTTGTGACCGAAAAACAAAATTTTATCTGTAATTTTACTTTTTTCTTTGTAATTTCTATTTTACAGATAATAAACGGTTTTTTTTGTTAAAATACGTATTTTAGAAAAAATATTTTGTTTTTTTCCCGCAACCATAATACAAAATTTCATTTGTAATTTTACTTATTGCTCTGAATAAAAATCACTTCAAAAAACTTCCAAATATGGCCGATAAACCCCTCTTTAAAAAGTGTCTTAAAATTTGGAGTTACTTGTTAAAAACTCGTAATGTTGACAAAAATAAAAAAGTAAATTTACAATTTGGAAGCATTTAAGCGGGAAAATTTAACAAAATTTTACTTTTAATTTTAAGTAATGTATTTTATGCAGAGAAGTTTTACTCATAAAATGGATTTAACTAAAACTTTGTAAATTTACAGAGTTTTTTTTGTAAAATATTGAACTCATAAAAGACATTTAACTAAAACTTTGTAAATTTACAGAGTTTTTTTAGTAAAATTCTTTTCGGTTTTATCAATATTTTACAGATAATTCTATAAATTTACAGTTTTTTTTTTATCGAAATCATTTTACAGAGTTTACTTCGTAAAATAACAAAAAATCTTGCTGGTTGGAAATCTATGGTATTTTCTGCTGGCTCAGCAGAGTATCTTTGTAATTTAACAGAGTGATTATTTTGAGTGTAGTTCTAGAAGCACGCAAGTTATTATTCCTAGGATTGTATATTCCATTTACGAAAAATCCTTTGCTATAAGGGTGAGTAGAATTTGGAATAGGCTTCCAGTTCGTAAAAAATATATTTCTTGCTCTGTGTTTACATTTAAAAAACGGATTTTGCGACAAATAGCAGTAGGGCCTAGGTTATAATATATGTATATTTTTTTTTTTCTTTGTTATAATACATGATTAGTTACTCTATCTATATTATCTATCCCTTTCTTTTTTTTCATCTTTTTCTTCTTTCTATTCTATCATAAATTTCATTTAGCTATTTCTTTTTTTATAACTTCTTTTGGAAGAAACCCTATGTAATAGTTTAAGCAATCATATATGGCCTAATATACTAGGCTCGATTGTAAAATTGATTAAATAAAATAAATAAATAAATCAGCATGCCTTAATTATATAGAAATGAGGGACCTCTTGTCGCAAATTTGATGTTACGTAGTGTAATTTTTGTTTTCTATAGGCGAATATGAACGGCATTAACGTAAACAACCAAATTTAGAAGAAAATTCGAACACTCTGACGGTATTACTGCACTCTGTTAAATTACAGAGATACTCTGCTGAGCCAGCAGAAAATACCATAGATTTCCAACCAGCAAGATTTTTTGTTGTTTTACGAAGAAAACTCTGTAAAATGATTTCGATAAAAAAACTGTAAATTTACAGAATTATCTGTAAAATATGGATTTTTTTTTTTTATTATGCTTTTATTTTTTTAATATTGAATCTGCCTTTATTTGGCCTAACAATATGTAAATCAAATCTTAAATTTAATCCTAAAAAACTATTTGCTCCTATTCTGGAGCCATTTTTTCATATGGGCCTCATATTACACGGGCGGCATATCGGCTCTATGAAGCCTTGTGTGGACACGGTTCTGAGATAACTGCCTTGCAAGGGGGTTTGGATGACATTGTAGTTTTGAAATATATATTTCCCGAACTCGCATAAACTCTTCTTTTACCAAAGGAACTTCGAGGTCTTTGTGTATGTTTTCATTTCTGATATACCATGGTGCTCCTGTCATGGTCCTAAGTATTTTCGATTGTGCCCTCTGTATAAGTTCAATATTCGAATTACTGGCAGTTCCATATAGTTGGATTCCATATGACCATATAGGTTTAAGAATACTCTTATACAGGGTGACTTTACAGTCCAGGCTTAATTTCGAGTACTGACTGATAAGCCAGTGCAGATTTAAGGCTTTAAGCTTCATTTGAAGCCTCTTAGCTTCTATATGACGACGCCAAGTTAGTCGTCTGTCAAGATGAATGCCAAGGTACGTAACGTTGTCAGACTGTGGGATTTCCACTCTATTAAGGGTAACAGGAGGGCAATTTCCCCTACGTAGAGTGAATGTAACGTGTTTACTCTTAAGCGCGTTTACTCGTATACGCCAATTCTCAAGCCACGTCTCCACACGTCTGAGATGGTTATTCAGTTCCAATGAAGCTACAACAGGATTAGCATGAGAGCTAAGAATGGCTATATCGTCAGCAAATGTTGATATCGTTAGACTATCCCACATTGGTAAATCTGAAGTGTAGATTAAATAAAGTGTTGGTCCAAGAACACTTCCTTGTGGAACACCTGCCTTTATTTCGTAGTTATCCGTTATATATTCATTGTATTTTACCCTGAACTGGCGGTTTAAAACATATGACTCTAAAACTTTATGGGTATTAGGAGGTAATAGGCACTTTATTTTATATAAAAGACCCTCATGCCAAACTTTGTCAAAAGCTTGAGCGACATCAAGAAAAATTGCAGAACAATATTTTTTATCTTCAAAAGACTTTCTAATCTCTCCAGTTAAGCGATTGACTTGCTCTATAGTTCCGTGTTGTTCACGGAAACCAAATTGGTGGACTGGGATTATACCCTGGTTATCCAGGATTGGTTTTATTTTCTTAAGAAGTGTTTTTTCAAAAAGCTTTGACAGGCATGGTAGCAAACTAATAGGTCTAAATGAGGATGGTACTGTTAAATCTTTTCCTGGCTTGGGAATCATTTTAATCTGAGAAATTTTCCAACTTGGTGGAAAAAATCCTAATTCTAAGATCGCATTAAATAAAATTGAAAGAACAATAATTGCCACGTTCGGTAGGTTTTTAATCATAGCAGGCGTTATCAAATCGTAACCCGGTGACTTTTTCGTATTCAGGTTATCCCTGATAACTTCTCGCACGTCATCAGAGCTAATATTTAAGGACTCTAAGGACTCAGAGTGCTGATGTGGATTCATGAGAACAAAGTCATTTGTCGGAGGATTTGGCTGAAATACTCCTGACAGGTGATTGGCAAATACCAAAGCCTTATCCATATCACTTCGAGCCCATGAACCATTAGAGTTCCTCAGCGGGGTTTCGCCCTCTACCGGTGGTTTAATGTTCTTAGATGCCTTCCAAAGTGAAAAATTTGTATGCTTCGTGTTTGACATACTCTGAATATACGAACTATTTCTGCGATCCTCTTCCAAATGAAGGGCTTTTCTTAATTTTCTACAAGCAAGGGACAGCCTCTGCTTAGCAGCAGGTGATCGGCTACATTGCCACTCTCTTCTTAATCTTCTCTTTTCGAGCAGAAGTCGTTCAATATCCGAGTTTGAGATATGTGACCTAGGCTTCGCCTGAACACATATCCTAGAGTGTTCGGCGGCTGTAGTTAATAAAGACGTTAAATCTTTGACGCATTCTTCTATATCCCCCTCACACTGTAAGAAAGGATCTGTGTGGATGTGACTGCTTATGTATTTCCTGTATTTAAGCCAGTCGGACCTATATGATGAACTCATAGGGGACATATTCATAGAAGTCTTGCCATAATAATTAACTATGATAGGAGAATGATCTGAAGATAGATCATAAGATATCTCAGTGGATATTGCATTTCTATCAATATTCTTAGATATGGCAAAATCTATTAAATCAGGAATTTTTCTAGGATCTGTAGGCCAGTACGTGGGATGTCGAGGAGACACAAAATCCAAGCCATTTTTACGATCTACTAGTGTGTAATAAAGCTGTTTACCCTTTGGATTAATTAAACGAGAACCCCAGTAAGTATGTTTGGCATTGTAGTCGCCACAAGCCAGGAAACGATCTCCTAGAGTGCTAAAAAATTCTTCAAATTTTCCCTTGGTTATCGCGAACCTTGGTGGGCAGTATACGGAACTAAGAGTTAAATCCCCAACTAAACATTCTAAGTGAATAGTTGTTGCCTGTAAATAGTCCCTTGAGAATTCTTCTAGGGCATAATGTTTTATTCTATTTCTAATTAGAATGCCAGTACCACCATGAGCCTTGCCGTCAGGGTGATTTGTTTTATGGAATGTATAGCCTGGAATGTAAAAGTTATACCTATTTGTTAGGTGAGTTTCTGATATTAGCATCACATCGATGCTCTCCTTTAACATAAAATTAGAAACCTCAGACCTATGCTGGTTAATACCATTTGCATTCCAAAAACAAATTCTCAATAAACTCATTTTTGCGACAGGAGGATTTGTAGCATTTGGTTCTGCGCTCTCAAAAGCTCTTGTATTGTGTTTTGCATGGATGACATAAAGTTTGTCATATTCTGATTAAATGAGGTAATGTTAAGAGTAAGTGTCTGAATCAGTGATTCTAACCCTCCCGAATTTTGGGGAACACTGGGCTGTTCTGAACCCGATCTTACAGTATTAGCATACGAAGCACCAGAATTTTCTGGACCAGAAGATTGGTTTAGCTGTGAGACTACAGAGGTAATATTTTGGGCAGCAGTTGATGCTACAGGATTTGATGAAGCAGAGCTACCAGAATTAACTGGTGCAGGCCTAGTGTTCTGGTGTGCTGACGCTGGCACAACTATATCGCCCCTCAATTGCTGTTGTTTTCCTCTTAACCTCTTCAATAACTCTTTGTAGACTGGGCATCCGCGGTAATTGGCAGTATGGTTGCCGCCACAGTTTCCACATTTTCTTTCGAGACCTTTTTTAATTGCCTCACATTGAGACGAAGAATGTAGGTCTCCGCATGCAACACATACTGTACGTAAAGTACAATAGGACTTTGTATGTCCGAATTCCTGACAGTTGCCACATTGGACAGGTCTGTTCCGCTTATGAGGTTCCTCTACTGTTATCCTACGGTGAATTAAGTATTGAAGGGAATAAATTGGATGGATTTCGTTCCTTTTGAGTTTATTGTTATCTGGTTCCAATTCAACCCTAAACATTGGTTGAGGAATTTTATCCCTATTAAAGATATTGACCACAACTTTTATATTATAGCCCAGATCTTCTAGGGCCTCCTTGATTTCTAACGGTTCTACACTGGACTCTATGCCTTTTATGACCACTATCAACCCTTTACTACTTTTCAGTTGATAGGTATAGAAATTTTTATCTGTATCATTGAGATGTTTACTAATTTTACGATAATGTTCCTCAGTGTATACAACTAGTTTCGTCTCGTGTACATTGCCCTTTCGAATCGGAATAATATGGAAAGTATTTTTTCCTATTAGTTCAGTAAATGTTTTTACCAGTGAACTGGACTCACTTTCACGAATAAATATTGGGGGAGGTTTAGAAGCTTTAGGGCTAGTACTCGGATTTTGAGGATTATTTTCATCACTCAAAAGTGCATAACGATTATTGTACAAGGGATCATTTTTCTTTTGTTTTTTATCAGTGCCATTACCTTTTTGAGGACTTAAATTTCTTTTATTAATATTAAAATATCTAAGCATACCTTGTGGAACCGTTGAATTATTATTGGCTTCATTCCTTTTTTTTGGTATTGCACCTTTTGACGTACCAATGTTGCTACTTACGGTTTGTTCAGTGTTAAACTGTTTACCATTTTCACTAGTTAAAGTTGTTGCTGTTGGTTGTAGTGATTTTGTAGAAATAGCCTGTGTGCTATACATTGTTATACTAGGCTGTTTAAGCGTTGTTGTTGGTAAAGCCAGATAATTTTCTGTTTCCTTTTTGTTTATTTCTGCTGATTTAACATTGTATATTTTTTCACACGAGAGAGATGCGGGGGAACAAGATCGAGCTCTCTCAATAGGTTTGGCGGTTAAATAATTTTTATTATAATTGGGATTATTTATATTTTTTTGAACACTCTCTGCATTTACAAAAATGTAGGCATTATTGTTGTTTACACTGAGCCTGGCCACATTATGAGAACTCATACGCTCTTTATAAATAAAGAAGCAGAGGATAAAAAAGAAATTATAAACTTTCTTAGTTAAATTATATTATTTAAGTTTTGTTTATTTTATTATTGTTTATTATATGTATGTTTATTGCTTTATGTTGTGCAAATTGGTCTTTGTTTTAATAAATTATATTAAATATATTTTTACTATCACTAATTTCACAAAATTAATAAAATCACGGACCGAATATAATATGCGTCTGTCTCTAACGACGATCTAATAAAATATGGATAAAACCGAAAAGAATTTTACCAAAAAAAACTCAGTAAATTTACAAAGTTTTAGTTAAATGCTTTTTATGAGTTCAAAATTTTCCAAAAAAAAAACTCTGTAAATTTACAAAGTTTTAGTTAAATCCATTTTATGAGTAAAACTTCTCTGCTTCAAAACATTAATTAAAATTAAGTTAATTAAAATTAAGATTTTGTTAAATTTGCCCGCTTTATGCTTCCAAATTGTAAATTTACTTTTTTATTTTTGTAAAAACTACGAGTTTTTAACGAGTAACTCCAATTTTACAAAATTTTGTTTTTCGGTCACAAGAAAATAGAAAGTATTTTTTTTTTTTAAATCTGTATTTCGACAGATAACTTTGTCAAATATCTGTCGAATTGAGATTACAGTCATTTTACAAAGTATTTAACAGAATAATTATTTTGAGTGTGTCAGAGCTGCGAAGGATTTCATCTCTTCCCGGTTAGAAATCGTCACATGTGTACACGTATGAACACATATGGTCACCCATATATGTGCATGGACGAAAATTGAGGTAATATGTAGACATTTGAACATGTATGATCATATATGTTCGCATATATTTGCATATAACACTTTTATATTATTTTGGATTCCTAATGGTACATAAAAAAAAGATTTACTATTTAATTAACTAGTTTATTATTTAATAAAATTCATAATTAGACTAAAAGATACAATTTACGTGTTTTAAAAACTTGTTTTACAGGAATATTGTATTATTATTGAAGGATTACTTTGCGTTCTATACAAATTCGGCGTACCATACACATCCTGTCAATGGGAAAACCGAGATTTACCTTGTTTTGAGCCTATAATATTGATATAGTGGGTTTAACATCCCTTACGTTTCGCCTCTTCAATTGTTGACTTCTTGACAAATTGTTAGTTGATGTCTCTTCCAAAACAATAATCGTAATTGATCTGTAAATAATTTAAATAAATATTACATGTAAAATCTTAAGTAATTATGCATATAATTTACCTTTTATTTTCCGCAAATTCTGTACTAAAAGACGATTTTGTTTTTCTTTAACATTTTTCAAAATTTTTAATAATTTTTTTTTTAAGTTTTCAAAATTTTGAAAACAAATAAAATTGTTTGACAACTGTTTCGAAGAGAAATAAAATAGAAAGAAAGAAAAAACAAACATTTAAATACAAAAATAATTATCAAAAAAATAATTCGAGGTTTTTACACAGAAAAAAAAAGTTCATACTTGGAATTAATTAATTCATAAATAGTATGAATCGTACATGACTTTTTTTTCCCAAACTTTGTTCATACTATTTATGAATTGGGTCATACATAGTATGAAGAAGTTCCTGTTGGATATTCTTTTTGATTTTTTGGATTTTCCTCAATTTTTTTGCAACAAATGTATATTTAAATATTACAACAATTCGTGGACATTTAAATGAATATATATTTTTAATTAAATGGATTATTTTTCTAAATATACAGATGTTGTACAATGTAAATTATTAAAAGATTTAAACACATAATTTTTGCGCATATGCTTGCTGAATTTCTACTTTCATCAATGGTTTTATAATTGTAAAAGGCTCTTCTATTTTGTCCGTGCAAAATGTTGACTTGAATGATAAAATTCCCGATTTCAAATTACATTTGTATGAGACAACCGCCAGAGTTTCTGGAAAAAATTGCAAGCAAATGAATGGAAAATATGCCGAATTTTAAAATATAATAGCAAACTTAATTTACATACCTTTTATTCGCCAAAAACTGCAGTTTTTGTATATTTTTCCCAAAAGAAAAAAATAAAAAAAGAAAATCTGTGACAATTATTTTTTTTTAACTGACTTTGTTATTTTTACTTTTTTAGAAATTAGAACATTATTGAAATATTCATAAATAGTATGAATTTATTAATACATAGTTAGGGAATTCACATGGGTATCGTATTTGGTGTTGTATGTTGTATGTCCTATCTGAAAACAGGGTTGGTTAAACTTTAAATTAATAATACGACACTTACACGATATGACGATACAACATTTATACCTATGTTTTGTGTGCTATTTTCAAGTATGCTAACAAGAAGAGAATCTAAGAGAAAATTATCAAATGAGCGATAAATAATTTTTACCAAACCTGTTTTTGGATAGTACATACAACATATACAACAAATACGATACCCATGTGAATTCCCTAAGTATAAAGTGAAATCAATGACAGCCATTCATACTATTTATGCACAAAATTTGTTCTGTGTAACAATAAAAATTTCAGATTTTTAGAATAAAACACGCCCATCAAAAATTACACTTGACATTTTTTTTAATATTCTTTTTGGCCGAGTGCAAAAAATTGGCCGATATTTTCCGAAAATAAAGGGATTTTATTGATCCGAAGCAAAAAATGGCTTAAAAAATTCCTTATGTGAGTTCGATGTGGTGATTTTATGGTTCATCCGTTCGTTCTTTTATGTTTTTGATTATCAAACTAAACAACAGGAACCGTTTTGTTAAACTTGTTTGGAAAGTTATCAAAATTCCTTTCCACATTTGCCAATCCAATAAAAATAAATCTACATAAAACTCCATTTTTGCACCTGTTTTCTCCCTAAACCAAAATTAAATCTGATCTTAAAATTTTAAAAAGTTCCATACATGACTGCAAACATAAACCTTTGTAGGAATGTATGATTCCACATATGCTACCATATGTACCGAACATGTTCATATATGTTTCATATGTACTCATATGTGATTCATACATGTTCACACATGAATTCATATATGTCCATATGTGTACATACGTGACGATTTTTACCTGGGTTAATAAGATTTGGTGTTAGGAATTAAACTTTAATGATTGTATTCCCCAACCACAATTTATCGAATGAATTTACATTTGATTTTAAAATATAGAATGAATTCGGTTTCTTTTTCATTTGACTTTGAAATTGAATGCGTAAGTTTTTATAAATTCGATTTTTAAAAGTCTCATGAATAATAAATAAATGAAATAAAGAATGCATTCAGTTTTGAAAATTCTCATAAACAAGAATTCGATTTAATGGTAAAAATCGAATCCATTCTAAGAAATATTGATATTTAAAGATAATTGTATTCAGTGACTATAAAAATCGAATGTATTTTATTTGTGAATTCATTCGAAAAGTGGTTAATTCTTCGAAGCTTTGATTAGCCTAAAGTATCATAAAGTCCAAAGTATATTTTTAAAATATTCGTTAGTTTTTATTAAAAAATCAGTCTCATAAATTGGTACAAATTATTAAAAAATATATATATAAAAAATTCAATTAATAGACGTTTTATGGAAAAAAAAATACAAAAAAAAATTTACATACAAATTCATGTGTGACAATGTATGAGACAATGTACATTAGAGGTGTCCTTAAAAATGAAAATCATCTTTTTACACCTGGTAGGGTCCTAAATTGTTCTTTAGTATCTAAAAATGAGTGAGTCAAAATTTGGGGACAATCGGCTAAAAATAACTCGTGCCGAAAATGGATTGAAGTTTTGGGGCATTCTTATATGAAAGAAAAACTCGTTTTTTCTAGTTTTTGGAAAAACATTGGTATTTGACATTTTTTGTTAAATTTTTTGTGAAATAATATGAAAATGGTACTAAATTACCTTTTCAAAACTACTAATAAAATTAAAATCGGATGAAAAATAAGCATTTTACGCATACATGCCCCAGACCATTGTATGGTTTTTAGAGCCAGAATTTCAAAATTTTCAAAATTTTTAGGCAAAAAAATACCAAAAATTTAATTTTACTTTTTGATCAAATTGAAAACATGTTTAAGATTAAAAATAGCAGATATGGTAGTCAAGCTTTTTTTTTATTTGGCGCGGGTAGTGATAAAATTTCCGCGGATTCCAAATAAAATGCGTTTTTCTACAATAATTAAGCAAATTTTTGAAAATTTGTGCTCTATTGTGCGGATCGAAGTGTAAAACGTAAATTCTGTAACTTTTGAGAAATCGGATATATGCAGATATTTTGTATTATAGAAATGTATAACGTCTCAAATTTGTCATTTCACCTCGACGAAAAGGGGTTAAAGATGCCCGAATTCTCAAAAAATTTACAGAATTTATGTATTTCACTTCGTATAATACAATACAGAAAATTGTTTCCCATATTTGCTAAATTATTTTAGAAAATTTCATTTTCTTTGGAATCCGCGGAAATTATATCACTACCCACGCCAAATGAAAAAAAAGTTAGACTACCATATCTGTTAGTTTTTATCTATAACATGAATTTAATATAATTATAAAGTAAAATTTAATTTTTTTTATTTTTTGCCTAAAAATTTTCAAAATTTTCAAATTTTGGCTTTAAAAACCATGCAATGGTCTGGGGCATGTATTCGTAAAATGCTTATTTTTCATCCGATTTGAATTTCTTTAAGCTTTTTGGAAAGGTAATTTATTACCATTTTCATATTACTTAACAAAAAAATTAACAAAAAATAGCATATACCAATATTTTCCAAAAAACTAGAAAAAACGTGTTTTTTCATCAGATAAGAGTGTCCCAAAACTTCAATCCATTTTCGGCACGAGTTATTTTTATCCGATTGTCTCCAAATTTTGGCTCACTCATTTTTAGATACAAAACTACAATTTAGGACCCTACCACGTATTAAAAAGTGATTTTGAAAAATTACCTTAGTCGTTAGGACACCTTTAATGTACATGTACCCTCAAATTACGGATATGCACTTGTATGGACATCCATATATGCATCATATATGAACATACATGGTCATTTTCACCCGGGTACCAGGAAAAAAATCCGAGACCTTCCCGCATTGTAAAAAAAAACACGTATTTTTGGACATCCAGTTTTTTGTAAAAAAAAGTAAATACTAATTTCTCAATATGGCTGGAATTAATTTAAATTAAAGTTTAAGCAATTATCTACAACGCACGTTTTATTTGCTTAAAATACTCGTTTTATTTGCGAAGATATACCTTTCTGATTTTTTACGAGGATACTCCTATTTTTCTGAACACAGGTGTATGTATTCCCAATAATAGCCCTGTTTTTTGCAGACCGGATTAAGATTTGGATTAACTTTATTTAGTAAAAAATGGGTCAAATCAAGTCCAGAATTTTTTTTATATTTTTTTCTGAAATTACATACAATTAGTAAATATAAACAGAAAAACAAATTAAGCTTTGTCCAAAATGCAAAGAATGAAAAATAAATTTAGTTAAATCCTAGGATTAACTCGAATTTATTTATACCGTATTACATTTTGGACAACGCTTATTTTTTTTCCTGTTTATATTAAGTAATTGGATGTAAATTCAGAAAAAAAATATAAAAAAAAATTCTGGACTTGATTTGATCCATTTTTTAACTAAATAGAGTTAATCCTAATCTTAATCCGGTCTGCAAAAAACAGGACTAATATTTAAAAATAAAAATTAAATATTCATCAGATTTGATAAAAATTTCCTACTCGGAAACACATTTTTATTGATATCTCTGGACTTAATACGTTCACCAGCACGAAATTTTTAGAGCTTGTGGCTAAGATAACCATTAACATATATTTCTTTCAGATTTTTTAAAATTTCGCTTTTTCAGATATATTTTCGCGAATCGCGAATTTTACAGAAATAACAAAAATTTCCAAAAATAAAAATTTTTGCAAAACGTTATTTGAAAGGTAATGGGTTTTCCTTTGAAACAAGCTATCAGGGAGTAATATAGCTCAAATACTTTTAAAGATATAAATGTTTATATTTGAGGAGTCGCAGAACAAAACGTACTTTTTCGCATTTTTTGACAAATTGATTTTTTGTTCTTTTTATAGTATTTGGTTCGAAATCTATCAGAAAAAATGTTCTAAGCGTGAATTTTTTTAGTTTTTCATCAAGAAAATGGATTCTTTAAAAGTTGGTGCGTAACAAAACGTACTTTTTTGTTCATTTTTTATCAAAACGTACTTTTTTCATTGTATTTCATATGCAAGATTTCCATAATTTTTAATATCCCATTTTACTCTTATATTCCATATACATATAAATGCCCACCAAGATTTTTTGAGGTGTTCTTGGAGGCCAGTAAAGGATAATAATCCTTTATTGGTTCACAGACAGATCTAGCGATGCCCGTATGTGTCTGGAAAGCACGATGTAGTCCAAACCAAAAGACAGACGACAGTTTGGCAAGAATTTGTCTTATGATAATGGGGTAAAAAGTTATAATGTTGTAAACAATGATAAAATTTTATTACATAAAGGCCTATTTAGATTAGCACACTTTTTGAAAAGATTATCAAGATGAAAAAGTCTTTTCATTTTAAACCGCTTGTCAAAAAGTATAAAAAAACTCTCTTGAATGTCTTTTGTGTGTTTTAAACATAGGGGTGAAACGAAAGAGTTTCTCGCATGTGTATGTATTAGTGGCAGCACGCGCATGTAACTTTTGACGTTTCATACAAAACATAAACAAACGACGAAAATACAGATGTAAAAGCTCACACGAACAGGCACACGTATTCTAGGCAGAGAAGTAAATTTAGTAGTATTTTGTATGCGTCCATATTGAAAGTACCAAAATAAGCACTCGTGTTGCATGTCTATATGGTATGTGGTTTAGACGTATACGCGTAAATTAAATTGTAGAAAAAAAAAACAGCTGTTCATTACAAACACACACCCAAACAACATTTTGCAATTGTAAAATTTACAAATCAACCATACAATTGTGGTAAAATATTTTCTTCAATTTGCGTTCCTTAACCAAAAGATGCATAAATCTAAATCTCCACTGATTCCGACATCTCTGATTCCAACATCTCCACCGACTCCATATTTCTTGTTTGGCAGGAAGTTTGGTTAAAGTCTAGTTGGCAGACATTTCTCTGATCCAAAAAAAAAAAAATATCACAGGTAGAACTTTTAGTGCTGTGTCCAAAAAAGAAAAAAAAATTGTCGGCGGCCCATGGTTTCCGAGTTATGGGCCTCCAAAGTTCGGATATCGAATTTGATATATCTTCATCAAAATTGGTCCGATCAGACCAAGATTGGTTTCATTCGAAAGCTTAATCAAATACCTTTATTTTGAAATTTAAAAAAAATTTGGTTCCATTAACCCATTGTGGCACAAAACCAAATTTTAGATTTTTAAACCAAAGTTTTTAGAGAAAATGCGTTATATTTCAAAATTGTGTGTTATTAAGACATGTATTTATACGACGAGATTTAAAGCTTAGATATTAAGCTTTCATTTGAGCTTTTAATGGACCTTTTAACCCTTATAGAACCGGAGTTATTGACTCATAACCATTGACCCCGCTTATATATTAATAAAAAAAGCTTTATTTAGCGAAGCCGCTTAATTAATATATGAAAATTGAAATCCCTAAGCCCGTCCGAAGGCCGGCAACCCAGAAAACCTTTTAAGGCAAAAAGAAAAAATAAACTACACAGAGGTCTGGTATATATATTCAAATATGTTTTCTAATGTTTAAACGTAAATAACTCCGGTTCTATAAGGGTTAAAAGGTCAAATGAAAGCTCAAATCAAAGCTTAAGTTCTAAGCTATAAGCCTAGTTATAAAAATAAATACCTTAATAGGGCATAATTTAAAAATTTTACCCCATTTCTTCAAAAACTTGGGGTGAAAAATCTAAAATTTAGAGTTGTTTCACAATGGGTTAATGAATCCAAATTTTTTAAAATGTCAAATTAAAGGTATTTGAATAAGCTTTCGAATGAAACCAATCTTGGTCTGATTGGACCATTATTGATGAAGATATATTAAATTCGATATCCGAACTTTGGAGACCCATAACTCTGGAACCACGGGCCGCCGACAATTTTGTTTCTTTGTTGAACTCACCTAAATCATCCCTATTTCAAAAAATAGAAAAAAATAAATCGGACCAATGTCTGCCAATTAGACTTGTTCCGAAAATTTAGCCCATATAAAATTTTATTTATTTTTACCACCACTTCACAACAGCTGTTGTTATTATTTGTATTTTTGTTTACATAAAAAACATCCCTGATCTAAAGAAAATAGTAATTTTTTGAAATTTTTCAAAACACAAAAATTACATCCGTATGTCGACATTTTCCTCTCCGTATTGACAAAAAGTCTGTCCGTATTTGTATGTTGAGTGTTTAGACGATGAAAAAAATTCTCTCCGCATGAATTTTTGACAGGTCGTTTTACAAGTCTGCCAATCTAAATGGTCCTTAAGCGTACCTATCCAATTATTTTCAGTAAAATATGCTCACAAATATGTTTTTACAAATATGCAAAAATTTACTTCACCAAATCGATGGCAGATTTTTTAAATATGTCTTAAACGGCTCGTATAACAACAAAAAAATTATTTTATTGTAATTTTGTAGTTTTTATTAAATAAGAAAGTTTTTAAAATACTCAATCAAATAAGTATCGTCTAAAAAAATAAGCACATCAAAATGTCGTATTTCAATTATTTTTAAACAAAACGTACTTTTTTCATTATTTTTTAACAAAACGTACTTTTTTCAAAATAAAAGTGGTTTTATATTAAACATCCTTAACATATAATGTGGTGACTTATGGCAGTTTTATGCATCTTTTGATAAGCAAAAAACTTGTTACCATATTCAGGTTCATGCAGTTTTTTAAAGGGGCAAAATAAATAAACCTCAATTTCCCAAAAAAAAAAATGTAATATGCGAAAGAGTACGTTTTGTTCTGCGGCTCCTCATTTCATCCTTTAAAAGGTTTTCTTGACTTTTGACACGTCATATTTCTGGAACCACGGAAGTTAAAGGTCTTAAATTTTGTCTGAATATAAGTCTTATATGTAAGTCCCAACATGTACACGAAGTTTCATCAAAGACATTGAAGGAAACCAGGGGTTCATGTTGATAAATTTTAACTCTATGTCAAAAAAAATTATTGACAAATTTATATTTTTATTTACAAACAAAAATTTTATTTTAAAAAATAAAAAATATGGAAATTATGGATAAAATTGTATCGCGTAATGATAATCAAGATAAAAAATTAACAAAAATTCCATGTCAAATCGGACACTTTGAAATTTTTTTTTTAGAATTTCCCAATTTGTGTTCAGTTTTGAGTACCCTTCGAAAACTCCTTCGTGATAAATTTTTAAATTTTTTTGATGACCGGTTCAAAAGATATCGAATTTTAAAAATTTGGTAGTTTGTTCCTTTACTTAAACTTCTTTTACTCATAACTTCTTTAATAATGGTCCAAATTATAATTTTTTTCAAAATTTTTGTTTTTTTACGTACTTTAAAAAAAAACCAAAAAAAAACTTAAAAGTGCTCTAGTATGCGATTTTAAAGTTTTAAAATTTAAATCTCATTTTTGAAAATGTATGTACTCTTTGATTTTTTTGAATTTTTTTTTGTGTAAAACTTCTATCGATTCTACAAAATTTTTTGCCCAGTAGGATCGTGGGATAACGATTATTACTATTTTTTTAGATTTTTTGAAAAAATTTTATTGTAATTTTCCAATCTTAAAATCATTTCTACTGCTCCAATGGTGAGTCATAGAGGGGTAATTTTCAAGACCGACCCCCATTAATTTTTACATCTAAACATTTCTTCGGAACTAACCCTATTTCCAATTTCTAAGGGGGCTCCCAAACAAAATTAAATTTTTTTAAAATTTGCTCCAACCGCTCTAACTGCCGTAAGAGTGCACATAGATCAATCAAATGTATGACCGACCCACAATATTTGCTTAGTCCAAACATTTTCTCTAAACACACCTACCCCCTATCTTAAACTATTAAGGCGGTCCCCATACATTTTTTTTATTTTTTATAAATTTGTTTTATTTAATCAGCTTCTACCGGTCTAATGGTGCGTCCGAGAACCTACTTAGGGAGTGGAGATAGGGTGTAGGTATGTTTTACAAAAATGTTGGATGGTAAAAATAAATGGGGGTCGTTCTCACTAACGACCCTTCTCGGACGCACCATTGGACCGGTAGAAGCTGATTAAATAAAACAAATTTACAAAATAAAAAAAAAAGTGTAGGTGTGTTCAGAGAAAATGTTTGGACTAAAAAAATATTGTGGGTCCGTCATACATTTGATTGCTCTATGGGCACTCTGGGGCAGTTAGGGCGGTTGGAGCAAATTTAAAAAAATGTCATTTTGTGTGGGAGCCCCCTTAGAAATTGGAGATAGGGTATTAATTTGTTTCGAAGAAATATTAAGACGTAAAAAATAATGGGGGTCGGTCATGGAAATGACTCCTCTATGACGCACCATTGGAGCAGTAGAAATGATTTTAAGATTGGAAAATTACAATAAAATTTTTTCAAAAAATTTAAAAAAATAGTAATAATCATTATCCCACGATCCTACTGGGCAAAAAATTTGTAGAATCGATAGAAGTTTTACACAAAAAAATTTAAAAAAAAAATCAAAGAGTACATACATTTTCAAAAATGAGATTTAAATTTTAAAACTTAAAAATCGCATACTAGAGTACTTTTAAGAACTTTTTTGGATCTTTTTTTTGGAAAGTACGTAAAAAAACAAAAATTTTGGACAAAAAAAATTGTAATTTGGACTAATATTGAAGAAGTTATGAGTAAAAGAAGTTTGAGTAAAGGAACAAACTACCAATTTTTAAAAAAATCGATATCTTTTGAACGGGTCATCAAAAAAATCTGAAAATTTACCACGAAGAAGTTTTCGAAGGGTACTAAAAACTGTAAACAAATTGGGAAAAGTTATTCAAAGTGTCCGATTTGGCATGGAATGTCCCATATACAAAAGGGCGTTTGAAAATAAATGCAAAATATGATTAACATCTACTTTTAAGCATGGATTCTTGTCAGGAAACTGGATTGTTTTCCCACAAAAATTATCGTTATTGTTAGTCAGATATTTATATTTTCGTTCGATGTATCTTTCCCAAAGAGTAGCTTCTCTTAATGTAGTTGCATAACAGTTAATAAGAAAAATAATAAAAATTAGAATCTGTCCATTTCTAAATAGATCCCACAACTTGAGAGGAATTTTTCATAGCGAAGACTTAAAAAAAAATAGTCCATGCATTTTCAACATCTTTGAAATATGATTTAGCAGATTTTTTAATATTTTTCTCAATGATTTTCTGTAAAACAATCTTCAGATGGTAAGAAAAATTTCTGAGCTTTCAAGTTCAAATATTTAAAGATTCTAGGGGTATTTTATAGGGAAAACTTCTTAAGTCGAAAAATGTTTTATATATAAAAATTCTTCAGGCTCTTTGGGGTTTTCTGTCATAAAAACTGTGTGCTCTGATGCTGAGTGTTCAGATACTAAGTGTATTTTTACAAGAAAAGTTCCTCAGCTTTTGAGTATTTTTCATTGAGAAAGTCTTTAAGTTCTTAGGATTTTGCTTTTGAACATATCCTCTAGAATCGTACTCAGATTCTCAAATTTCCATTAAAAAAATTTATCAGATTCTGAGTATTTTTCTGCAGAAAAGTAGAGATTCTGAAATTGGTTTTTTCAAATGTGTGCAGATATCATGATTAAATTATTATTTGAAAAAAATTTAATGTTAAAATATATCTACTATTTTTACTACTTTTCGTTTTTATACCCTCCAACTACAGTATGGGGGTATACTCACTTTGTCATTCCGTGTGTATATATTTATGATCAGTGATCGATTCTAAGACATTCTAGCGATGTCCGTCCGTCCGTCTGTCCGTCTGTAGTAAACACGATGCAGTCCAAAATAAAAGAGCTAGACTCCCGACATTTGGTACGAATATGTCTTATGTTCATAGACAGGTTAAGTTCGTAAATGAGCAAAATCGGACCAGGGGGAAAAAAGTTCCCCCTTGAAGAACTAAACCAACCTCTGAAAAATACCATATTTTTACATGATATTTTGTGTTTTTGTTCAACAAATGCAACATTTTCATGCCACAAAAAGTTCAAAGTCCTGCATTTGGTCCTAGAGAATTAGATAATGTCGTTTTTTCGGTTCGCCCCCCTTTTATGGGCGTGGAATATTTTTTTTTTAAATAATGATAAACTTGAATTTCTTTAGTGCATAAAGCATAAGAATGAATTTTTAAACACTTATTCGAGAGGAAATTTACCCCCCCCCCCCCCAATTACCACTTTCGACCCCCCCCTCCAAAAAAAAAAAAAAAAGTCCCTGCATTTTTTTTTTTTGCATGTTGGAGGGTATAAAAGATTCGGTACAGCCGAATTTAACACTCTTACTTGTTTTTACTTTTTTGGTTTTTTCTCTTAATGAGTAAAATTTTAAAATGTTTCCCTTTTACTACATTAACTATAAAACAATTAATCAAACGGACCTATTAATTATTTATTGTATCCGTAACTTTATTTTTAAAATTTTATATATGTTTTTCTTAATCCATTGACAGCTCATGAGAGAAACATGTTGATTTCGGACAAGAATAATCGGTGTTGAACATCAATTCCCCAGAACTAGAGAAACCGGATCTAAGCAATCGAAAAATTTTCTAAGAGTTACCTGTTTTTTTATAGCTGCCCAATCTCACATTTAGCGGGTCAAAGGGGAGGGGAAAAAAACGGAGGATTTTTGAGGATTATTCCCATTTTTTTAAAAGAAACTATATGAACATTTTATACAGGTCGAAAGGTTTTTTGAAGCCCTATCCAATGGTCGTGTCCAAATTTGGCTTTGTTAAGTTCGTTATTGTCAGAAAGCCCTAATTTTTTCATAAGGTGGCAACCCTTTTTTAAATTTGAGATTGGGCAGCTAAAAAACAGGTAACTCTTATTTTTTCCCCCTCATTCCCATATTAAAGTTTCAGGACAATCGGTGGGTGCCCTGTGAAAGACCTTCCTTGTCAGTTGATTATTGAGTGTTTTACATTTTGCACTTACCTCTGAACGTTTTACTTTTAATCGCGATTTAGTGGGATTCGTCATTGATGAGGTTCGACTTAAACCACCTGAAATCGGTTCAGCACTAGAATATCCAGAACTTATGTCGTCAGAAGAGCGTACATTATAGCTGTAAAGTAATTAATATTTTATAGTTATATTTATTTGATAATTAACAAATACTCATACTTAAAATCTCCTGCTCCCTTCGCAGTGACATCCACTTCTGTAAAGTACATTCCAGTTGAATGACGAGTCCCTGAAGCAGAACGCCCTACTGGAGTATTTAAACGAGGTCGCAACATTCTCTGCTGAGGCCGCATTTTAACAATATCATCGACCTTAAGAAAATATGCAACTGTTTTATGGAAATCAAAAAGATTTAAATAATCATAACAATTCGGGAATACTTTCTAGCCATATTTTTATACCCTACACCACTCTGTGGTACAGGGTATAATAAGTTTGTGCTGATGTTTGTAACTACCCAAAATATTAGTCCTAGACCTACCTTCAAGCATACCGACCGACTTAGAATTACTTTTTGAGTCGATTTAGCGATGTCCGTCCGTCCGTCTGTCCATCTATCGGTTTAAGCACGATACAGGTCGCAATTTTTGGAAATTGAAAAAAATCGGTCCATGTTAAGACCTAGCCCCCATACAAACGCCCCCTTTGGATTAGGCTTAAATAACTCTAATAACTGTATTTTAATAGATATCGCTTTGACAGGTAATCAAATTTTGTATGCACAAATGATCATTCCAAATTTCAAAGGAATCGGGTTAGTCCTTCTGGTAGTCCCCATACAAACCACCCTCCCGATATTCACGTAATTCCCATAAAATTCCTAAAAATGGAAATATTTGATAAAATTTTTATTTTTAGGTCTAAAACGTGTACTTTAGTCACCTTATCAAATCGGAATATAACTGGACCCATATAAAAATTTCGGCCGATATTCAGTTAAATCGGTCTTATTGGCAAAGAAATAAACCAATTTCACTAAAATTTGATCTGTGTGTGTTTTCTACACTAAATAAAGATCTAACAAAAGATATACCAAATCGGTCCATGTTTGGACTTGGGACCAATTTTCCGGAAAACACTGGTGTAGGGTATCATATGGTTGGTCTTGACCGACTATAACTTTCGTACTTGTTGATTTAAGTTTATCACCCAGTGTTCAAAACTTCTTAATTTTTTCGTATCCTAACACCTCTTTTGGAAAAATACTAATATACGCGAAATTCCTGATGCCAAAAATTTGGTGAGAAAGTATTCGCAAATAGCAATGAATATTAAAAAAATATACCTCGTCCTGAGTACGATGAATATCTGGTTCTGAAAGATCACTTAAACTATAACTGCGTCGTATAGTTTGTACCAAATTGCCACCACCCTAGTTTTAAAAACATTAAAATGAACAAAATATTGTTTTTTAGACAGCAACTACTTTAGTTTATGCATGAAAATTAAATTATATTTCGGATTAAAGGCGTTAAAAAACGTACATAAAGAGTTTATACAAAACTTAAATTAAAAACTAAAAGTATATATATATGTAAAATGTCTGACAAATATATTTCAAAATATTCGAATACTCAGATTCGTAGATAGCATTGATACTAATTACTTAACACAGTATTTATTCCACATCTACGTCTATATCGGGTGTCGCTTCCCTCAATTTTCTACGGCGACAATTTCCCGTGGTAGTAGCTTTAACGTTCTTTGTTGCTTTTGTGCGTTTTGAAATTGCGTCTTTAGAATGTGTACTTTTTGTCTTCCTTGCGGGTGGACCACGAATTCGAGCTGCACCATTTTCTTCAGTTAAAAAAAGATTTTCATCATAAAGTTTTCTATCAACGAGTTCCTCGTCATATTCGGAGAACTCTACATGCATTGATAACATAGCATTTAAAGAACTAGAACGTGGCATCCATTGACTATCGTCTGTTGCGTCCAGCTCATCTTGATTATGGAAACTACGAGAAGAAATGGCACTGTCTGACTGAGACGATGGCAACATACGCGATTGGTGATTGTTTGTAGCATTTAAGCCGTAATGAAAAGTCTATTATAAACGTGCACGTGCATTCAGTTTCAAAATAAGCAGTGAATAACGTAATGGAATCAGTTAGTGTTTGTAAATGAAAAGAAAGCAACAAAAAGTTAACTTAGGAAATTAAAAAAATAATGATTTATTAATGGAAAATTATAAATATGTCAAAATAATACGTGATGAGCAGAGCAAGCTTCAATGTGCACAATCAAAAAGAATTAAAAAAAAAAACACACAAAAATAATGTCGTCATTAAGTTAAATATACCCGAGTAAAATTTATTGGATGCAATCATATTTAAAGGCCTATTCACACATGAGGTTAAGTGCCAGTTTACAGAAGGCGAACGCTACACACGATCGAAAATTTTGCATGTGTTTTGTTATTGTAACAACAACAAAATACATGTAAAATTTTCGTTCGTGTGTAGCGTTCGCCTTCTGTAAACTGGCCCTAAATCTCGTTCGAACGAGATTTCGATCATATGGTCTGTATTTAGGCTTGCCAGATCGAAAATGGTAAAAAGCTTGACATCAACAAAAAAAAAGCTTGATTTTTCTTGACATCTAGAAAAAAGAGCTTGATTTTTCTTGACATTTAAAATTTTAGTATTTTAAAAAAGTACTTTTTTTTAAAACTAATTTATGAATTTTAGTGAATTTGAGATTGAAAATAATAATAATTATTTAGTTTTTTGCTACACCTTATTGTGCAAAAAAATGATTAACGGGCTTCAAAAGCTTACCAAAAAAACTTTCGGAACTTGGAAAAATTTTGATTGTTTCCCTGAAGTATTTTTAACGAAAAGGAAAAAAAGCATTATTTAGTTTTAAGCATTTTCCGCACTTAAGCGGAAAATGCTTAAAACTAAATAAAATAAAAAAAAATGGCATCCGAAATTTCATTACGTCTTCGTCGTTTTTACTGTGTAAAGCTAAAAGTAAAAACATATTATTTAATATGTCAAAAAAGTCCATTTGACTATGAGCAAAAAAACAGCTGTTTGAAATATTTTGGGCGTTCGTCCAACAAGGGTTAAAGATGTCCTTCAAGAAAACTTTGTATAAATTTGTAATTGTTCATTATTTAAACACATACACGATTTTAGAGTGAGGAATTTTCAAAAATTTCATTGGAGGAATTTTTTGACCCCGTGCCGGCAAGTGTTAACGTTGTCCAAAAAGCCTATTATTTCACAGCAGAGTTACTATGGTCCAAAACAACCATTTGAACAAAAAAAGTTGGTTAATTTAAGTAAAATGTTGCTAACAACTACAAATTAGTCAAAAATGTCGATAAAAACACATGTTCTGGAAATCCGCTAAATTCAAATCGCTCCACACACCAACTGGACGAAGGAATTTAACTAAGAATTTTTTTCTACACTCCCTGAGATGTATTCAATGATATCAAGTGGATAAACTAATATATTTAAAAATTTTGTTTCACTAAATTTTTAAAATTGTGAAAAAGTAGTTTTGAGCTCCATGTTAAAAATGTGAGTTTTTTTTGGCCTCACGTTTGGGTGGGTTATCGATATCCGAAAAAAACAAACAAAATTTTTCTAAATATCTTTGAATTAATGCGATACAAAAAAATTTTTTTTTTTTTAATAATTTTTTTTTAAATATTTAATTTTTTTTTTAAATTATGTCCATTTTTTCAAAAACCGCAATTTTGACCCGCGATGCGAGAACGGAAGCCATGGACCGATTTTGTTCATTTTGGTTTTAAATTGCTTGTATTTACTTGTACCAACTTTTTTTCACTATTAATAGTTGATCTGAGCACTTTGTTGGAATACGACCCAGCCTATTGTACAATGTTAAAAATTAATATAAATATATTGTTATGATGAAACAATTGCTATTGCACTGTTACACAAATCTATATATATAAAAGAGTAATGTGACTGACTGACTGACTGACTGACTGACTGACTGACTTATTGACTGATTCATCATCGCCCAGCCCAAACCGCTGAAGCTAGAGACTTGAAATTTGGACTGTAGGTTCACCTCCCGGAATATAGATCCACTAAGGCTGGATTTTTGCCATTGTTGATTCTAAGGGGGTAAAAAGGGTAAAAAACTGTACTTTTGGTACTTTTTATATCTCCTGAAATAATGGTCATAGAGACTTGAAATTTGGACTGTATGTTCACCTCCCGGAACATAGATACACTAAGGCCGGATTTTTGCCAGTGTTGATTTTAAGGGGGTAAAAAGGGTAAAAAACTGTACTTTTGGTACTTTTTATATCTCATGAAATAATGGTCATAGAGACTTGAAATTTGGACTGTATGTTCACCTCCCGGAATGTAGATCCTGTAAGGCTGGACTTTTGCAAATGTTGATTCTAAGGGGGTAAAAAGGGTAAAAAACTGTACTTTTGGTACCTTTTATATTTTCTCAAATAATTGTCACAGAGACTTGAAATTTGGACTGTATGTTCACCTCCCGTACTGTAGATTCACTTAGGCTGGATTTTCGCCAATGATGATTCTAAGGGGGTAAAAAGGGTAAAAAACTGTACTTTTGGTGCCTTTTTTATTTCCTTAAATATTGGTATTAGAAACTTGAAATTCGCAATGTAGGTTTACCTCCCGGAAAAAAAATCACTAAGGCTGGGTTTTTGCCAATGTTGATTCTACGAGGGTAAAATGGGTAAAAAAGTGTACTTTTGGTACTTTTTATATCTCCTGAAATAATAGTCATAGAGACTTGAAAATTGGACTGTATGTTCACCTCTCGGAATAAAGATCCATTTAGGCTGGATTTTTTCCCCAATGATGATTCTAAAGGGGTAAAAAGGGTAAAAAACTGTACTTTTGGTACCTTTTACATTTACTTAAATAATGGTACTAGAAACTTGAAATTTGTAATGTAGGTTCACCTTCCGGAAAAAAGATTCAATAAGGCTGGGTTTTTGCCAATGTTGATTCTACGGGGGTAAAAAGGGTAAAAAAGTACGTTTTATAAAAAGTACCTTTTATAAAAAGTACCTTTTATAAAAAGTACATTTTATAAAAAGTACCTTTTATAAAAAGTACCTTTTATAAAAAGTACCTTTTAAAAAAACTACCTTTTATAAAACGTACCTTTTATAAAAAGTACCTTTTATAAAAAGTACCTTTTATAAAAAGTACCTTTTATAAAAAGTACCTTTTATAAAAAGTTCCTTTTATAAAAAGTACCTTTTATAAAAAGTACCTTTTATAAAAAGTACCTTTTATAAAAAGTACCTTTTATAAAAAGTACCTTTTATAAAAAGTACCTTTTATAAAAAGTACCTTTTATAAAAAGTACCTTTTATAAAAAGTACCTTTTATAAAAAGTACCTTTTATAAAAAGTACCTTTTATAAAAAGTACCTTTTATAAAAAGTACCTTTTATAAAAAGTACCTTTTATAAAAAGTACCTTTTATAAAAAGTACCTTTTATAAAAAGTACCTTTTATAAAAAGTACCTTTTATAAAAAGTATCTTTTATAAAAAGTATCTTTTATAAAAAGTACCTTTTATAAAAAGTACCTTTTACAAAAAGTACCTTTTATAAAAAGTACCTTTTATAAAAAGTACCTTTTATAAAAAGTACCTTTTATAAAAATAACCTTTTATAAAAAGTACCTTTCATAAAAAGTACCTTTTATAAAAAGTACCTTTTATAAAAAGAATCTTTTATAAAAAGTACCTTTTATAAAAAGTACCTTTTATAAAAAGTACCTTTTATAAAAAGTACCTTTTATAAAAAGTACCTTTTATAAAAAGTACCTTTTATAAAAAGTACCTTTTATAAAAAGTACCTTTTATAAAAAGTACCTTTTATAAAAAGTACCTTTTATAAAAAGTACCTTTTATAAAAAGTACCTTTTATAAAAAGTACCTTTTATAAAAAGTACCTTTTATAAAAAGTACCTTTTATAAAAAGTACCTTTTATAAAAAGTACCTTTTATAAAAAGTACCTTTTATAAAAAGTACCTTTTATAAAAAGGAATGTAGGATTTTTCGGTGAAGAAAAAAACCTTCTAAAAGAGGTACTTTTTGGAAATTTCGTTTCTAACGGGGGTAAGAAAGTGTACTTTTGGTACTTTTTTTTGGTTCCTATAATAATGACCGTTGAAGCTTGAATTTTGGAATGTAGGGGACTTCGGTGAAAAAAACATTCCGCTAAAGTATTTTCAAAAAATTCTGTTTCTAGAGCTGTAAAAAAGTGTTTTTTGATACTTTTTATGTTTCATGAAGTAATTATCCTAGGCACTGAAATTTTGAATGCTTTAAAAAGTTATTTTTTGGAAATTCTGTTTCTAAGGGTCGCGACCGATCGTAAAGAGGATAAAAAGTGCAAATTTGGTTATTCTTATATTTCTTGAAATAATGGTTCAGAAACTTGATGTTTTAAATAAAAGATCACCTAGCACAAAAAAACAGTTTTTGGAAAATATAATTTTACGGGGAAAAGGGGGCAAATGGTTATTTTGAGATATCTAACTATTGAACTAAAAGCCGCAAAAATAACACCCAAGACAAGGACATATTTTAAAATTTTAGGGTAAAAAGTTGTACCTGGTAACAGTGGTGTAAAATGGTACTTTTCATATCTACAATATAAAGACAATAGAACTTTTTATTTTTTTAACGCATATTATACGGAGAGGAATGAAACTTACATGGAACGAAAGGAGATGGACTTGGAAGTAAAATGGAATAGAACGGGGAACGAAGTGGAATATAGCTGGGAACAATATGGCATGATACTTTTTACTTAAATTTTACATATTTAACTTTTTTGACTCCATATTTTTTCTCTTTATATGTTTTTCCACTCAAACTTATTTTTATTCCAATTTTTTTTCACTGAAATATTTATTCATTCAAAATCTTAAAACCCGATATAAGGGCTCGAAAATTGTCAATATATTTTTTCACTGAAACGAGCATGATGACGTACCAGCGAAGTTATTCAAATTTTATTGTTTAAATTACACCGCTCTACAAATCTGAGGTTTGTCGCTGCGTTTTGGATGAAACCAAAAAAATTTGATAGGGTTTGGTGCCCCGATTCCAAAACGGTCACTCAAATTTTTCTATCACGTCACAATTTTGAGAAAAACGCGGTTAAAGTGTCAAAAAAGGCCCATTTTGACCATTTTTGAACCGCTATAAAATAAAATCCTGACATGCAAATGGCTTGGTATCAAGCTCATTTGAAAGTGTGTAATTTTCTCTTTCAGACAAGATCAAATCTTCTTGAAATTAAATTTTCTAAAATGGTAAAAAAATTATTATTAACAAGTGCTTTAAATCAAAAAATTACATATGAATTTGTATGGAAATTTGCTAAAAAACACTGTGTTAATAAACTAAATATTGAAAAAATGGAAGGTTTTTTGCTAATGATTTTTTTGCCATTTTAGAAAATTAAATTTTTAAAACATTTTATCTTATCTTTAAGAGAAAATTACAGGCTTTCGAATGAGCTTGATACCAAGTCATTTGCATGTCAGGATCTTATTTTATAAACTTTTAAAAAGGGTCAAAAATTCCCTTTTTCGGCACTTTAACCGCGAATTACTCAAAATCCTGATGTGATAGACAAATTTGGGCTCCGGATTTGGAATCTGCGCAACAGACACTATCCTAATCACTAACCAGAATCCAATACGCATTTTCTTGTTGAGCTGTGTTATTCATTAAAATATTATTTTATGAAAGACTTAAACGTCCACAAGGAAATAAAACAAAAACTATGTAGAGGATTTTTTTTAATCGATAGAGTAATCCTGATCCTTTTATTATCCGGCATTCAATACAACCGGTAACGAAGTACCGGGATGGTAAGCTAGTAATTGTAATAAAAGAATTTAATAAATAGTAAAAATATAAAAAAAATATTCTAACAAAAATTGTACAAAAGTAATGCCAAAGCACTTTTAAGGTTGTAATTTGAAACGTTGGCAAAGCGCTTCATTTTACAAAAGATAAGTGCTTTGGCAGTACTTTATTTTTTGTACCGCTGGCAATTTCTGCATGGGCAAATATACCTGAACTTCATCCTTTTCATACATAAAAATTTTTTTGAAAAAGGTGATCGAAATGGGTTATCATGCAGGGGGACCCTTTTTCGATTTTAGATCTTTTGCCACGGGTCAATTTTTTTCTTATATGGGGTTCACACTTACGACCTTAAACAACTTAGGCAGAAAAATACAGACGGGAGAGTGCTGACAAAGTGCCTTATTTGGTAGTATAAGTGCTGGGAAATCAATGTAGTAAAGTACTCTATCAGCGCCCTAATGATAACCATGGTAAACGGTCTGCCGTATAGGTTTTTTTAGCTCTGTTAAAGTGCTTTTTTAGAGTACTTTAAAAGCAACATAACAAAGTACTTTTTGAGAGCAGTTTAAAAGCAACAACAAAGTAATTTTTTTTTTTGATTTTATTTTATAAAATTTATTATTATTTTTTTAAATATTTAAGACTAAAAGAAGAATTTCAGAGAAAATCTTTTGATTTAATAAATATATATAATTAGAATGCCGCTCAGTTCCAATTTGTTCTATTATACAGTAAAGAGATAATTTTAATAAACACTGAAATATGATCAGTATATGCAGTATTTTATACAACTTATCGCATTTTGTCATCGAGCAAATTAGCCACTTTAAAATCCGGTTACGCTAAGAAGAGTAGTTTTTTCTTTTGTGAATATTCGTGGATTTGAAATTACATTCACCCATCCTGACAACGTATTTTTACTGCAAAATGGAAATGTTAGTTAAAGAAATTTTAATTAAAAAATCCTCTAAAAAAAAGTGCTTAAAGGACAACGGGGTTAAAGCGCATTTTTTCTTAGATTGGCTTTCTACTAATTTTCTCAATTCTTTGATATCTTAAATTAAGTTTGAATTCAAATGATTACAAAATTGTGATTTGCAGTAAATAGTTTCTCTAAAGGTTAGGTTAGGGTGGCGGTGTACGATTTACACCTCGCATAGACCTTTTGGTCCATAGCGATACCACAAAACTTTTTTTTTTTTCTTTTTCCGCTAGCGTCGCAAGTTAAACACGTTCAAAGTCATTGCGAATCTCTTTAATATTCTAAGATCCATTCGCGTTATATCCTCCAAAGTATTAAAGCTTATCTGACCAGTAATCGATCGGCGACTTCTTGCTACCGCTGGACAGTGACAAAGTATGTGTTCTATCGTTTCATCCACTCCTGGTGAGCCGCATCTTTTACAACTGGCGTCCGGGATGAGTCTAATATTCTTAGCATGAATGCCGATGAGACAGTGACCAGTTATTATTCCCGTCAGAGCCCGACATTCCCTTCTCGTAAGTGATAAAAGGTATTCAGTTTTCCCTTGGTCATAAGTTGGCCATAAAGTTCTGCTGATTTTGCATGTTGTTAGTTGTCCCCACTTCCTGTTCGCTACTGCAACATTTATGGAATCCCGTCTTTTTTTGAAGTGTTGGAGCGGTGGTAAAACTAGCACCGTGGTACCTACACCATCAGCTCCAAGTTTCGCGAGTTCGTCTGCCCTTTCATTTCCCAGTATTCCGTTGTGTCCTGGTACCCATAATAAATTAACCTGTCTCTCTAAAAAGGCAATAAAAACTAAAATCGGTTGAAAATCAGTCTAGTTATTACAACTTTATTCTATTTTTTCTCATTACTAAACAGAAGTCAATTGAACCCCTTGTGCTATAAGCCGTCAAATAGGAAATTTTTTAATTTCCGCATTGGTCGAATTTGAGTGTATTCTTACCAAAGTTTATAATACAGCAATTGCTTTAACTCTTTTACATAAATAACACTGAGACACGTAAACTTAATTTTGGGTAGTGGAATTCAGTGGCATTCTCCGTTTTGACAGATCAGGTCAAGATTAAGAGAAATTTCGATTTTAAGTTTGTGGTTTTTAAGCGAATTTTTATTATATTTTGCAAAGGTGTACCAAGACTTCCAATCCTCCAAACTGCTTATTCACTAAAAATGGAAGTAATATCACTTTGAAACAGATACTTCAATTATATTTGTAGAATCAATTACAATTCAAATCAAAGCAATTCTGAATACGAACAACGTGATGGTATTAGTGATTCTGCTGAAAATATGAGTGTGAATTAGTGAAATTTTGAAAAACGAATGAATACAGTGGGCGACAATACATTGGAAACTTTTTTATAGTAGTAGAAATTTGTTAAAGACAAAGTTAACAAAACTAAACGTTATAATTATCAAACAACTATTATAAAAAATTGTTGTGTAGGTAATTTATCAAGCTTTAATTTAAGCTTAATAGCGTCCAGATTGGGAAAATAATGAATGTGTTACGAGGGTCGATGTGGAAAATGAAAAAATTTATAGACATTTTTCAGAACATTTTTAAAAGATATTTCCGAGTCGATTTTTTCCAAGTTAAAACATTAGAAATTTAAAAAAAGGTCCAATAGTTTTTATTCAGTGATCAAATAATTTTTCCAACAACCCAAACAAACAGTGGAATTTTTTAAGTAGAGTAGCAAAAATCCACATTTTTTGACCTCCAATTCTTTTGACCACCAAATTTTTATAAACAAAGAAAAGATGTTATTGTTTATTAATTTTAGTACACTTAAGTATATGCTAAGGATATATTAAGATAATTTTAATTTCTCTTTGTTAACAAAAAATTGGTGGTCAAAAGAATTGGAGGTAAAAAAATGTGGATTTTTGCTACTCTACTTAATGTTTTATGTTTTAACTTGGAAAAAATCGACTCGGAAATATTTTTTAAAAATGTTCTGAAAAATGTCTATAAATTTTTTCATTTTCCACATCGACCCTCGTAACACATTCATTATTTTCCCAATCTGGACGCTATTAAGCTTAAATTAAAGCTTGATAAATTACCTACACAACACTTTTTTATAATAGTTGTTTGATAATTATAACGTTTAGTTTTGTTAACTTTGTATTTAACAAATTTCTACTACTATAAAAAAGTTTCCAATGTATTGTCGCCCACTGTATATCAAAGCAATAAACGAAAAGACAAACTCCGCGTTAACAAATTTCCAATGTGTTCATCCAATTGGGCTATTGCAAAGTCTTCTATATTGGTCATTTATATATTTTTCTGGAAATAGACTTTGAAAACTAATTTGAATTACTTTATGTTTATTAGTCGAAACTTAAATCAAACTTTAAGATACAATAAATTTATTTTCAATTTAAGGTAATATAATAATACAAAAATAAATTGAAAATCGCATATTAATATAATATCTCTTGAGTTTGATCAGTCAATAGGGAACGTTAAATGATTCTACGACCCAAAATTGAGTTTACGTATTTCGAAGTTTATTTTTTTTTTTCTGCTCCAATTGTTATAGCTATTTTACAGTGTAATTATTATTAAGCATGTAAAATGGTTAAAAAACAAATGAATTAGAATTTTATATTTAAATTTGGCTCCTTACTATACAAAAAATAAAGTGTTTTACCAGAGCTTTATATTAAAATGTGGTTGAAAAACTATACTGGCAAAGAACTGGCCGAGCCCTGTCCTATGTGATATTGCATACTACTTTATTTACTTAAAATAAAGTGCTTTACCAGAGTTTTTTTTTTGTACCGACATATTTTTCTGCTTGGGAAGTTGTTTAACAAAACAGTAACAGAATAAAAACGTAATGGATACAGAAAAAAGAATTTTTTAAACACGTAGCCCTTAAACTCTCAAAAATAGCAAGTGTGAACTGCACATTATGCGTTCTTAAATTCTATATAATATGACTGTGCCTCTAATAAAACAATAATTTTTTTTTCTGGATTCTGGTGTTGTGACATAAAATTTTGTAACGTCTGCTTGATTAAAATTTTGGAATTTCCAAAAAAGGACATTAGTTTTTTTTTTTTACAACGCAAAGAAGAGTGCAGTGAGATTCAATGTACAGTCGAACTCGGTTATAACGAACTCGGTTATAACGAATTCTCGGTTATAACGAACAAATTCCAAAGTCCCGACGTTTTGGCAACAATTTTCACACAAAATACTTCTTTTATAACGAACTCGGTTATAGCGAATCCTCGGTTAAAACGAACTATTTATTATGGTCCCACGAACACAATTTAATGTATATTTACCTTTTTATAACGAACTCCCATAAATATTTTTAAATAAACGGCAATTATGTTTACCAAACTCACAAAAGTTAGAAACTTTTGGTTAATATTATAATTTTGATAAAATTTATTTATATCTTGAATGTTTTCTTCTCAATATATAGTTTACTTACAAAAAAAAAACTTAAAATAAAATAAAATTTAAACTTTTTTTTTAAATAAAACTAGGTTGATATAAAATATGTATACCCCGCTTATAGCGAACTTCGCTTATAACGAACTATTTTTACTGGTCCCTCGGAGTTCGTTATAACCGGGTTTGACTGTACATTAGAGTGTCCCTTATTTTGGAAATGTTGGAAATGTTGAGACGGTACCCCCTCATTTTTTTCCTTTTGACTAAAAAATAACTCAGGAAAAATTTTACGCCCCTACGACCACGCCTTCCCTAACTTAGAACTGAAAGCCTTATCCCACCAAAACCAAATTTTTTGTCATGAATAAGCTAACCAAGTAATATTATAATAAATAACAAAAATATTAAAAATCAAAAAAAAAATTTTTTGCTTTGTATGGAAAAATGATTTTTAAGGCCCCGCTCTTTACGGCCCCGTCGCGTAGGGAAGGCGTGGTCGTAGGGGCGTAAAATTTTTCCTGAGTTATTTTTTAGTCAAAAGGAAAAAAATGAGGGGGTACCGTCTCAACATTTCCAAAATAAGGGACACTCTAATGTACATATATCAAATATTAACAATGTTTGCGAAAGAAAAAATTTCATCACAGAAAAGGTCTAAATTTTTAAGATCTACTTTTATAAGGGGTCATAAAAACCGTGACAAAAAATATTTCTTTTATGTTTTTATGGCTTTTTAAAATTCAAGTAGCTAACTCCTTTTTGTTATGTGACATTGCATGCAAACGATTACTGATCGATGTAACATCTTTTGCAATTCGTTAGTCAGGTAAAACCTAATAATGTTTGACGTCACAATTAAAACAAGTAAGTAAGTAAATTTTTTTATTGAGACTTCTTTTTTAAACTTATTACAGAGAATGAGATACAAATCGAAAGTATAACATAATAAATCTTAGAACTGTATTTTATAATACACATTAAAAGAATAAGCAGCTTGCAAATTGAAAATTTTAAAAATATAATGGATATGTTTTGATATAGCTAAACAATGTTTGCTCCCGACATTTACATTGACAAACAGTGCGAATCTGTTAACAAAAAAAAAAATCTTATAATATAACAAGTAGAAAAGTTAAATTCGACTTTGCCGAATCTATGAATACCCTCCACAATGCCCATTTTAAATGATAGTAAATTTTCTAACGTGAAAAAAATAACAGTTTTGATTAGAAATATTTTATTTTGTGTACAAAAATTTTTTTAGTAATTTTTGAAAAAAAAAAAAAAAATAATTTACTAATTTTTTTTTTGAGTGTAAAATTTTTTTTGAGTGTAAAATTTTTTTCGAGTGTATTTTTTTTTTGTTTTGGTATAAAAATATTTTTGAGTGACAAAAATACGTTGTAAAATATTTTTGTGACTTACCACTATTTTTAAAACAGGTTTAACGGGTTTTCAACACGTGAAGTTAAGGTGAAGCTAATGTGAAATTCACGGTTTTGCTAACAACTTTTGAACCACTGGACCGATTTGGCTGAAATTCAATACGAACTAGGCTGGAGGAACGAAAAATATATATGCCAAGCTTCAGCATCCTCAGAATTGCTTTTCGAAAGTTATAGTGCTTTTTATCTCATAAATTCACGAAAAACCCTTGCCGAAATTCAGTCTTTTGCTCATAACTTTTGAACCACTGGACCGATTTCGCTGGATTGCAATACCAACCTGATCAGGTAAATGCCCAACATATATGCCAAACTTCAGGAGCCTCCGTAAAGTCTTTCAAAAGTTAGCGTGTTTTCAACAGACAGACAGACAGACAGACGGACGGACGGACGGACATCGCTAGATCGTCTTAAAATCGATCGAGGATCATGAATATATATACTTTATGGGGTCCTAGACCAATATTTCGAGGTGTTACAAACGGAATGACAAACTTATATATACCCTCTATCACTAGAGTGGAGGGTATAAAAACACTTAAAACTAATTAACATACTGTTAAATAAAATATCAAAACAGGGTATACCTTCATATCACAGAGTTTCATTTAAGTTATCAAACGAATGTTTGTATAAACGTTAATCAAATAAAATTTTAAATAATGCTAAGTACCCGAAGGTACAAAATTAAATTGTAAGTATATAATAAATATAATGGACTAATTTGAATATAAAATATTTTTAGTTTGTAAAAAGTATATCACAGGTAATAAAAAATTAAACCTAGCCTCTATGAGAGCCAGGATGAGTCTTTTGGTAAAAATCGGGCAGCATAAACAAGACCGGCACTTCATCAAAATTTTCCGAAAGGACACCAATTGGTGAGATATAAGGATATGTTAGACCAATTCGTGTTTTTTTCAGCATCAAAAATCTCGTTCATAAAGGTGTTGTCATTATGGGCGAGATTATTAACAAACTTATTTTGTAGCATCAGTGCATATCTACAAAAGGGCACGACCGAGGAGTTTTCGTAGATATATTTGTTAGAAAATCTTTTCGTATAATTCTCAAAATTCCTGTTTATGCACTTCCGCAATATTTTCCGTTCAAAAATTTCCAACTCTTTGGCCACAATAGGGGAAATGGTGAACCAGATCGGAAATGCATATACCATGACTGATCGAATTGCGACCTTGTACAGCAAAAGCTTTGTATTCTGGGGAAGAAATCTACTGTTCATCAGACTGGAAAACATATCAGAGATGCGCTTTGCTTTTGTAAGAAGCAGTCTTCCATGATGATTAAATTTTAACAAGTTATTAAAATTAACACCAAGGTATTTGATATTAGACTTGAAAGGTATCTCAGCACCATCAAGAGATAGATGAAGAAGTTTGCTTTGCGGCACCACAAATCTTGCGCACTTTCCAGATGCGTTTCTAATGCAAATGGCCTCAGATTTGGAAGCATTTATTCTAATGCCCCAGGTTTTGTAAAAAACGTTTATAGCTCCGAGGTGGAGGGCCGCACTATTCAGAGCCAGTATAGGGGATTCGTCATGAGAATATATCATGCAGTCGTCCGCATACAGAATTGCCTTTGAATTTCCAACCGAGTGGGGAAAATCGTGTAGAAAAATGTTAAATAAAAACGGCGCCAGCACACTCCCTTGAGGAACACCGCTTTTAACCGCACCAATGTTGGAAGATGCATCGTTGATTTGAACGCTAAATTTTCGGTCCGAAAAATAACTGTAAAACAATTTGATTAAAAATGGGTCTATATTAAGATCCACCAGCTTGTACATAATTCCCTTGTGGCATGCTGAATCAAACGCCTTTTCAATGTCAAGGGATATGGCTACCGTGCAGATTTTATTTCTCAAATTGTTAACGACATCAGTATGAAATTTTAAAAGCGCATGCTGTGTAGAATGGTACCATTTAAAGCCAAATTGGTATGCTGACACTGGGTTGACCACAAATTCATTTTCAAGCTTCAATTTCAGGATGTGCTCAAAAATCTTACAAATATTTGATAACATTGATATTGGACGGAAGTCTTCAATCTTATCGCTGTTTTTCCCCTTCTTGATGGGTATGATCTTAGCTGACTTCCACACTGTGGGGAAGTATTCATTATTAAGGCAGTTATTGAAAACAATTGTCAACAGATTCAGAGTGGTGTCGGGGAACTTTCTAATCACAAAATTCGAAATCCCATCAATACCATAAGATTTCTTGTTGTTAATAACCTTTACGATGCCTTTAACTGTTTGGAAATTGGTGAAGTGGTAAGAATCATTGCTCTCCAAAGCGTTAAATGATCTGTCAAATGAGTAAATGTGATCAGAAACAACATTCAGACATGAAGAAACACGCTGATCCAGATCGGTGACAGCTCTTTCTGGAATTTCCTCAGAATATACTGATGAATAATAACACAGTGATACAAAATCGAACTGGGGTGAAACCAAAAGCAAATGAAAGCTGACGTTTTCCATAACAAAACCCACAAGGCCTTTTTTTTAGGTCAGAGCTAGATTTTATTTTACATCCATTTAAAGTTGGTGATTTTAAAGCATTTAAAGTTTGTGTGTACTAAACATATCCTACTTTAAAGGCCCCTGGTTGTGCCCTTATTGAACATGTAGGGTCCAGTTTCCAAACTTAAGCTGAAAATTACTTCAGCTATGACTGGTATGAATTTTGCTGCAATCGGTACCTATTTACTGAATAGCCAAATTATTCAAATAAACCACAAAACACCGTTGCGTATGATTGTTATTTAAAGGCAATTATTAATATAAACACTGGACACCGTTGCGTATGATTGTTATTTAAAGGCAATAACAATATTAATCATTCGCCACTAATACAATTTTCAAGCATTTATTATTATAATTATAATAAAAGTGCACTAACTTTAAATGCGTGTAAAAAAAATCTAGCTCTGAACTGGAAAAAAGCCTTGAGGGGTTTGTTATGGAATATGTCATCTTTCATTTGCTTTTGGTTTCATCCCATTCCGATTTTGGGTGTTGGACAGTGTAATTAAGGAAATGATTGGCATTTTCATTGTCATCAGTTATAACGGTATCATTTATAACAATTTGTTGACAAAAAGGGGATTTTTTGTTACCGATAACATTGTAGATTTCTTTAAAAGCTGTGGGACCAGGCCTAATATTTTCTAATCTCTCATTGAACTTTTTAGCTTGATCCAAGTTAACAAGTTCCTTGATAATGGTTTTAAGCAGTTGTATTTGTTTAGACAATATGTTGTATTCATAGCTAAGTCTATTTCCCGTACGGTGATAGATTTTTTTCAACTCCCTCTGCCATCTATGCTTAATAGAGAAGTATTTTTTTTACTTGATCTGACAATGGAATCTTGTTGTTTTTAAATTCAATTCTTTCTGAGTGGGCATTATGAATTGAATTAAAATTGGAATTAAATTCGTTAATTAGGTCATCAATTTCAATATTTTGCAAATTTTTATCCTCGGCAGGCATAATACTTAGAGAAGAGATTTCCATGTCGCGACGAAACAGATTCCAGTTGGTTTTTTTATAAGAATTAGAGAAACGTGGAGAACGCATTACAAACTCAGATGAATCTAATTGTAGTTCCAGCTTGATTGGAAAATGGTCCGAAAATGTTGGGGGGCTTGACGTTTTAAAATTTGGGAGACTGTCGTTAATAAGGTAAGCACTAACCAGAAAGTGATCTAGGAATGAAGAACCATTTGGAAAGGATGGACAATTGTCACAGAGGCGTAAAACGTCCACTGCATGGTCCTGAAGCCAACTGTGTAGGACTTTACCATTAGAATTCTCAATAGTATCACCCCATTCCTGGTTTTTTGCGTTTAAATCCCCGCCCAATATAATGCCATCAAAACTATTAGCCGCGTCTAATATTTTGCTAAGTCCATCGTAAATCTCCAACGTAGGAAAATTGCAGGGTATGTATACAGATCCAACTAAAATTTTTTTCCGTGAACCATTTGAATAGGATTCTATTGTAATAAAGGTGCAAAAAAACTTTATGCCCCCAATACTATAACGACTGTATGAAATTTTTTCTTTTATGACAATGGCCACTCCAATAGGTGAGTTATCATACAAAAAGTCGTAACCTCTAAGTACTACTTTTCTATTTTTTTTCAGATGGCATTCTTGAATGAAGCCAATGTCAATGTTGTTGTGAAATAATGTATTATTAAGATCTATTCGACGACTTGTTTCCACAAGAGATCTTACATTGAAGGACAGGAGGTTAAGAAGTCTAAGGCCCATTGGAGCTTTTAACTTTATTGAAGAGGCGCAAAAACTCTGCTTTTGCATCTATTTCAGACATGATTCTGTATTCACCAAGAAATTTGTTAATTTCTTGCTCTAAGGTCAGCTCAGGTCCCATGAAAAAATCAGCGAGTTTCATAAACTCCTGAATTATTGATGATTTTGGAACATTTTCATTTGAGTGGAAATGACTGGCATAAGACCTACCCTGTGTAACTGGCGCAGACCGTAAAGCTCTGTCAACGTTGTTTGATACTGTTGTTCTTTCCTCGCGTGCTTTTTTTAAACGCTCCTTTTTGTTATTAAGATATTTCTTAAATGCAGGGCAGCCACGCCAGTTAGCTGGATGGCCAGATTCACCACAGTTTACACAGCATGGTTCGGATGTTGTTTTTTCCTGCTCATTGTTACGGGAGCACTCTTTGGGCTCATGTTTTAGATTGCACTTAACACATTTAAATTGTGCATTACAATTTTTCGCAATATGTCCCCAGAGTTGACAGTTGCGGCATTGGATCTCGTTATCCTTTCTTTTTGGTTTTTCCCAAACAATACATTGACTGAGCAAGAATTTTATGTGGGAAACATCATTTAATTTTTTCCCAGGCACCAAAGTCACAAGAAAGAGCCCAGTATCAAAATCATTTTTCAATGAAAATTTTGTTGTAAACTTGGACACCTTAGATATCACACCAGGAACAGAAATGTCTAAGGCAGACTTAATTTCATTAATTTCAGTATCGTAATATAACCCACGTATGACCAAGGACATTTGCTTATTTTCCTTAGGAGTGAACGAGTATGAGCTGATTTTCTTTTCCTTTAAAAGGGCCATCATGTCAGCATGTACTGTAGTATCTGACATATAGAGTTTACTTTTATGCTGATTTACATTTTTTATTTTAAACAAAATTTTCGGCGTAATTTCTTCAAGTTGCTGTACAAGTCGCTTCATGTTGACGTTGTACAGAAAAATGGGGGGGCAAAAGGACTTGCCGGTAGTAGTAGTTTGCTCATTAGGCAAAGACGATGGATTACGAGTGCCTTTACGACTGACATTTTTTTCGATTGGAATCTCCAAATCTGCAAGGGCAGCAAATCTGTTATGTCGGTTGGGAGCAGCCCCATTCAAGCCCGACACATCCACAATAGCTGGAGGAGTCGCGCCATCAACTCTTCTTCTTTTAGTACAATTGTCAACACCATTTACGTCCATTGGAATTTCGCCCATGGGCTGGCTACCAGACGGTAGGTCGTCATCCTCCATCACAACGGGTATGAAGATACCAAATTGCTACCAATAGCAATTTAATTGCCTGTAGCAGTGTTAAAAATTTATCAAAATAAAATAATATTCGCAAAATAAACAAAAATTTTCCGCTTTTTTTCACAATTAAAACAAACGAAAATAAGAATACAAAAAACCGAAACAAAACCGATACGAAAGTAGAAAAAAATGAATTGGTATTGGTTTTTTATTGGTATTGGTTTTGAAGAATAAAAGTATTGGGTTTTAATTGGTGTTGGTAGTGGGGAATTGGTATTGGTTTTTTATCGGTATTGGTATCGCACAAATAAAGGTATTGGTTTTCAATTGGTATTGGTTTTCAATTTGAATTGGTATTAACGGGTATTGGTCCCTACAATATTTTTTTTTTTTTAAATCCCTTGTACTCCTTCTAGATAATTTCTAATTGCATTAATGACTAAAACAACAAAAAATACTACTAATTTTGTTCAGTAAAGTGCTGATATTGCGTTATATTTTCAACAAAAAATAATTCAAAAATGTTTTTTTTTGTGCAAAAAAAAAAATGTAGAAAATGTTCTTAGACTGCTTCCCTAAAAATAGTTCTGATGGTGACAATTTCAAACAAAAATCATGGATTAAAGAATGGGATAAAGAATTGGTTCTAGAATGACTTAAAGAACCGTTCCATACATGGGTTCCTAGACCACTTTCCTAGAACTAGTTCTGATGGTGACAATTTCAAACAAAAATCATGACTCTGAGAACGATATAGAGAACTAGTTCCACAAAAGCTTCTTGGAACTAGTTCCTGTCGTGACAATTTCAAAGAAAAATCATGGGTTAAAGAATGGGATAAAGAACTGGTTCTAGAAGTAGTGATGGAACCGTTCCATAGGAGGGAGGGGTGATTGTTCCTAGACTACTTCCCTAGAACTAGTTCTGAGGGTGACAATTTCAAACAAAAATCATGACTGAGAACGAGATAGAGAACTAGTCGAGCAAAAAAGTAGTACTCCAGCACTAGTTCTGGAAGTCATGCAAGTTTTGCTGGGAAATATAAATAATTATATAATAGCATATCACAATGGACCTCAGAGTCTACGTGTGTTGACGTAAAACGTCAGCAGCCACTTACAACCTAATATATGATTGTATCAGATCTTTTTTACTCGGGTATGGGTTCACTTTACGTATATGATCATATATGATTCATTTATAATTATGTATGCCCACAAATATGTTCATATATGTACATATGTGTCCATACGTAGTTCATATGAGGAGTCGCAGAACAAAACGTACTTTTTCGCATATTAAAATTTTTGGGGAAATTGGAGTTTATTTATTTTGCCCCTTTAAAAAACTTCATGAACCTGAATATGGTAACAAGTTTTTTGCTTATCAAGAGATGCATCAAACTGCCATAAGTCACCTCATTATATGTTAAGGATGTTTAATATAAAACCACTTTTTGGAAAAAGTACGTTTTGTTAAAAAATAATGAAAAAAGTACGTTTTGTTTAAAAATAATTGATTTTTTATTTTAATTTTAGGATTTGAGATTAAAATAAAAAGAAATAAATAAAGAAATAAACTTGACAATAAAAAAAAAAACAAAGGGAGAACAAAACCAAGATGAATTGTCTTCCTACGCCAATGAGTGATGCCGACTTAATGACACTGACAACATGTGCACCACTGAACACACAATTGACAATTTTTCATTCGCCATCCACCGTCATTGTATCGGACCTATCATCTGTAAAGGCAATCGTCCACTGTGCCGTGCTTGTTCTGTTCAGACTATCATTATCTTAATTGTAATATACTTAAATGAGAATTTTATCTTTAATTACCTTTATTGCTGTTTGCATAATAACGTTAGTAGCGTAGTTAACACCTTTAGAGCCTAATTGTAAAACAGCAGAATAACCGCGTTCTTTGGCTTGGTTGAGATACTCATCGATTTCCTAAAATAGTAATATTTTAAAGACCCGAGTAAAAAAGATTATATATAATTTTACTTATTTTTATATAAACATATATTATTTGATAAATTTATACGTAAATTGTTTTGCTATCATATAAGATTATATATATTTGCACTTCGTATTTTTTTCTTATATAAAATTATATAAAAGAAAATGTTAAGTTATACATAATCACATATGATTAAAGTTAGTTTATATAATTACATATGAAATATAAAATTCTGTCTGTTTTTTTATATAATTTAATATAACAAAATATTTGAAGACATTTTATATAAAACTTTATGCAACTTTTTTCTGAATCATATGTAATCTTATATGAGTAAAATTAAAAAAAAATCTAAGTCCTTTATATATAATTTGATATAACTTTTGAAAATTTTTCTAAGTCCAGAATTTTTTTTTTTTTTTAAGTTCCAAACCTAAACCTTAAACATTTGTTTTAAAAATTTTATATGTTATTATACATATATAATGCAAAATTAATGAAAAAAAATCTAAGTTCTTGATATATAATTTAATATAATTTTTTTTTTTGGGTTTTTTTTTTGGATTTTTTTTTATTTAATTATATATAATTGCATAAATTTTTCTAAAAAAGGGGCCAATTTTCGCATCAAATCATATAAAATTATATTAAAATCACATCAAATTATATCAAATTTAATGCAACTTTATATGGTTTTATCGACTCATTTTTCGCATCAAATTCTATATGAATATATATGATGTCTTTATATAATTAAATATAAACATATATAATCTTTTTTACTCGGGGAGTTTAATTTAATAATGACTTATTTTTACCTGTTCACGACGTGTCAACATGGGATGTACAAATTTCCTATACAATGTAGAACTGCCTTTAGTAGCCGGCGACAGTAGCCATAATACAACAACCACTTTAACTTCATAGTAAAATGGAAACCAGGAAAGGAAGATGTCCGTAAATGTTTCTGTGCACGTAAAAAATGCATACACAATCCAGTACATCATCCACTTGACCTACAAATAAACAAAATTTTTCAATAGCAGGGTTGAAATCAATAAGATATATGTAAATACAATTACTTACATATTCTTTAACGTTCTTTGTGCGCACAGCCTTATAGGAGGCATAAGCTGGATAAAGGGTTCCAAAAGACAATCTGAAAGCGGAAAAAAATATTTTTTTCAGCACAAGGTGATATAAATATTCCTAAAATAATTTGCACGTTATTGCAAGTAATAGACGAAGTAATGCAGCTTAATTTTAAGCAACTTTTTCAATGACTGTACACTAGAATGTCCCTTATTTTGGAAATGTTGGAAATGTTGAGACGGTACCCGCTCATTTTTTTCCATTTGACTTGAAAATAACTCAGGAAAAATTTTACGCCCCTACGACCACGACTTCCCTAAGCGACGGGGCCTTAAAAATCATTTTTCCATACAAACCAAAAAATTTATTTTTAATTTTTTTGTTATTAATTATTATGTATATAACTTGATTAGCTTATTCACGACAAGAAATTTGATTTTGGTGGGATAAGGCTTTCAGCTCTAAAAAATTATAACCACATAACATAACAACTAAAACCGTTGCTTGTCAAAACTAAAAAAAAATATTTTTTAAAAATTTTTTACCGTAGGACCCCAACGGCTCTAATTTTTTTTTTTTTTTTTCAAAAAATTTAGAGCTGAAAGCCTTATCCCACCAAAATCAAATTTTTGGCATTATTTTTTTTTTATCCCTAACACATTGTGGTCTATGGACCACAATGTTGAAAATCGCGAAAAACTTTTGTTTTTATATAACAGCATCATTTTACGATATGATTTAAGAGTCCATATTTTAGTATATCGTCCATTCCACCAGACATTTGGTGATTTTAGGCATTTTTTGACCGAGGGTCTTTCGATTTTTGTTATTTTTTTTATACAGATTCTCTATGGAGCCAGTTTCAAATTTCATCCATCAGATCGAAAATATTTTAAAAACTCGCGATTTTATTCACGATTTTCGTTTTTAAAAAAGTCAAAAAAATGCAAAATCTTTGTTACTTTGAGCTGCTGTATTTCCTAAACTACTTATCGCATTTTAACAATCTATGGCGCATACGAATGGCATGTAAGTCTATTTTAATATCTTATAAACTGAAAAATATCGGTGGTTTAAAAGTACATTTTATATGCAAATGCAGTTTTGAAGTGCATTTTGCGAAACTTTTACCCCTTTTAATTTTTTTTTAATTAGCATATTTGGAAAATTTAGAATTTTTGCTACAAAAAAATGTTTTCATTACAATGGACCGAGAATGTATGCTATTTTTAATATTTTTTTTAAAAAATACTTCCTTAAGTTTCCCTTATAAAAGTTTTTATTTTTTAAATTATTCCAAAATAATGTAAAAAGTCATGTTTTTAAGCCGTTATATTTTTAAAAGTACGAATCGTATCTTATTGTTTTTATGCACATTAGAAAGGTATTTTTGTCCATTTCTTGCATAAAATAACCCCAAAATGTTGGTTTTTCACAAATGCATTTTAAATGCAAATGCAGTTTTGAAGTGCATTTTTCAAAACTTTTTCCCCTTTGATTTTTTTTTTAATTATCATATTCGAAAAGTTCACAATTTTTACTACAAAATAATGTCCTCCTAACAATGGACCCACTATGTGTGCTATTTTTAAAGAAATTTTAAAAATTTCCTTAAAACAAATTTTAATATTTTAAATTAAACCAAAAAAATCTGAAATTACATAACTTTTAAAAAAATTCTAAAAAATAGCACACACAGTGGGTCCATTATTAGGAGGACATTATTTTGTAGTAAAAATTGTAAGCTTTTCGAATTTGATAATTAAAAAAAAATTCAAAGGGGTAAAAGTTTTGAAAAATGCACTTCAAAACTGCATTTGCATATAAAATGCATTTGTGAAACACCAACATTTTTGGGGTTATTATATGCAAGAAATGGACAAAAATGCCTTTCTAATGTGCATAAAAACAATAAGATACGATTCGTACTTTTAAAAATATAACGGTTTAAAAACATGCCTTTTTACATGATTTTGGAATAATTTAAAAAATAAAAAATTTTATAAGGGAAACTTAAGGAAGTATTTAAAAAAAAAAAAATATTAAAAATAGCATACATTCTCGGTCCATTGTAATGAAAACATTTTTTTGTAGCAAAAATTCTAAATTTTCCAAATATGCTAATTAAAAAAAAATTAAAAGGGGTAAAAGTTTCACGAAATGCACTTCAAAATTGCATTTGCATATAAAATGCACTTTTAAACCACCGATATTTTTTCAGTTTATATGATATTAAAATAGACTTACATACCATTCGTATGCGCCATAGATTGTTAAAATGCGATAAGTAGTTTAGGAAATACAGCAGCTCAAAGTAACAAAGATTTTGCATAAAAGTACGAATCGTATCTTATTGTTTTTATGCACATTAGAAAGGTATTTTTGTCCATTTCTTGCATAAAATAACCCCAAAATGTTGGTTTTTCACAAATGCATTTTAAATGCAAATGCAGTTTTGAAGTGCATTTTTCAAAACTTTTTCCCCTTTGATTTTTTTTTTAATTATCATATTCGAAAAGTTCACAATTTTTACTACAAAATAATGTCCTCCTAACAATGGACCCACTATGTGTGCTATTTTTAAAGAAATTTTAAAAATTTCCTTAAAACAAATTTTAATATTTTAAATTAAACCAAAAAAATCTGAAATTACATGACTTTTAAAAAAATTCTAAAAAATAGCACACACAGTGGGTCCATTATTAGGAAGACATTATTTTGTAGTAAAAATTGTAAGCTTTTCGAATTTGATAATTAAAAAAAAAATTCAAAGGGGTAAAAGTTTTGAAAAATGCACTTCAAAACTGCATTTGCATATAAAATGCATTTGTGAAACACCAACATTTTTGGGGTTATTATATGCAAGAAATGGACAAAAATTCCTTTCTAATGTGCATAAAAACAATAAGATACGATTCGTACTTTTAAAAATATAACGGTTTAAAAACATGCCTTTTTACATGATTTTGGAATAATTTAAAAAATAAAAAATTTTATAAGGGAAACTTAAGGAAGTATTTTTTTTTTTTGTGAAACACCAACATTTTTGGGGTTATTATATGCAAGAAATGGACAAAAATGCCTTTCTAATGTGCATAAAAACAATAAGATACGATTCGTACTTTTAAAAATATAACGGTTTAAAAACATGCCTTTTTACATGATTTTGGAATAATTTAAAAAATAAAAAATTTTATAAGGGAAACTTAAGGAAGTATTTAAAAAAAAAAAAATATTAAAAATAGCATACATTCTCGGTCCATTGTAATGAAAACATTTTTTTGTAGCAAAAATTCTAAATTTTCCAAATATGCTAATTAAAAAAAAATTAAAAGGGGTAAAAGTTTCACGAAATGCACTTCAAAATTGCATTTGCATATAAAATGCACTTTTAAACCACCGATATTTTTTCAGTTTATATGATATTAAAATAGACTTACATACCATTCGTATGCGCCATAGATTGTTAAAATGCGATAAGTAGTTTAGGAAATACAGCAGCTCAAAGTAACAAAGATTTTGCATAAAAGTACGAATCGTATCTTATTGTTTTTATGCACATTAGAAAGGTATTTTTGTCCATTTCTTGCATAAAATAACCCCAAAATGTTGGTTTTTCACAAATGCATTTTAAATGCAAATGCAGTTTTGAAGTGCATTTTTCAAAACTTTTTCCCCTTTGATTTTTTTTTTAATTATCATATTCGAAAAGTTCACAATTTTTACTACAAAATAATGTCCTCCTAACAATGGACCCACTATGTGTGCTATTTTTAAAGAAATTTTAAAAATTTCCTTAAAACAAATTTTAATATTTTAAATTAAACCAAAAAAATCTGAAATTACATGACTTTTAAAAAAATTCTAAAAAATAGCACACACAGTGGGTCCATTATTAGGAAGACATTATTTTGTAGTAAAAATTGTAAGCTTTTCGAATTTGATAATTAAAAAAAAAATTCAAAGGGGTAAAAGTTTTGAAAAATGCACTTCAAAACTGCATTTGCATATAAAATGCATTTGTGAAACACCAACATTTTTGGGGTTATTATATGCAAGAAATGGACAAAAATTCCTTTCTAATGTGCATAAAAACAATAAGATACGATTCGTACTTTTAAAAATATAACGGTTTAAAAACATGCCTTTTTACATGATTTTGGAATAATTTAAAAAATAAAAAATTTTATAAGGGAAACTTAAGGAAGTATTTTTAAAAAAAAAAATATTAAAAATAGCATACATTCTCGGTCCATTGTAATGAAAACATTTTTTTGTAGCAATAATTCTAAATTTTCCAAATATGCTAATTAAAAAAAAATTAAAAGGGGTAAAAGTTTCACGAAATGCACTTCAAAATTGCATTTGCATATAAAATGCACTTTTAAACCACCGATATTTTTTCAGTTTATATGATATTAAAATAGACTTACATACCATTCGTATGCGCCATAGATTGTTAAAATGCGATAAGTAGTTTAGGAAATACAGCAGCTCAAAGTAACAAAGATTTTGCATTTTTTTGACTTTTTTAAAAACGAAAATCGTGAATAAAATCGCGAGTTTTTCAAATATTTTCGATCTGATGGATGAAATTTGAAATTGGCTCCATAGAGAATCTGTATGGAAAATATAACAAAAATCGCAAGACCCTCGGTCAGATTTTTTAAAATGTCTCATGGAATGGACGATATATAAACCGTTTTTTTGGGACTTTTCTCACTAAACCACGTGTAACTTAAACATTTTTCAACCGATTTAAAATTTTTCAACTGTTTTGGATAGAAGTAGGATAGGGCTTTTCATGTGTGTGAATTGGTCTACACATATATGAAAGATATGTATTGATTTTTTCAACAATATCTAATTATTTGTTATTTTTTGAAAAATTTTTGAGTATATCGATTTTTTTCCAATGGTTTGTTCAACAACATTTATATTAATAAACGTATTCATAAAGAAAATTTAATTGTGAATACGATGAGCTTTATGCCAAAAAAATCGGATAATAATTGACAGAGTTGTGATAAATTTTCTAAAAAAGAAAATTAAGATTTTGTATGAAATTGACGTGCGGATAACCCAGGCAAAAAAAGTAAAAAAATAAACGAACATACTGAGAGGTCGCGTATCATTATTTTAAAGGGTTTTGACCTTCTGAATTCGAATTTGACCTTGAAATTGCGCTATATTATTAAGATCTTGATATATCAATTTATGTTAAATATCTCAAAAACCTGACGAGATAGAGCAATTTAAAGGCCAGATTCGGATTCAGCGCGCCAAAAACCTTTAAAAATATTGTACATGACCATTTATGATAAATTTATTTTTTTTGCCTGGGTTATCTGAACGACGATTTCCTGCAAAATCTTAATTTTCTTTTTTAGAAAAATTATCACAACTCTGTCAATTATTATCCTATTTTTTTCAGCATAAAGCTTATCGTATTTAGAATTAAATTTTCTTTAAAAAAACGCTCTTAAATAAAAAGGTTGTTAAACGAACTATAGCAGAAAAAAGTGTATAAACCCGAAAAATTTTCAAAAAATAACAAAAAAATTTGATTTTATAGAAAAAATCAATAGATATCTTTTATTTACGTATTGACCAATTCACACACATGGAAAGCCCTATCCTTTTTCTGTCCAAAACTGTTTAAAAATTTTAAATCGGCTGAAAATTTTCTGAATTGCACAAGGTTTAGTGAGAAAAGTCCCAAAAAAAACGTTTTTTGACAATAGTAGACAATAGAAAAGTTCTTTTTGGAAATTCCGTTTCTTAACGGGGATAAAAAGTACTTTTAATATTTGCTGAAACAATGATCCTATATAATTGAAATATGGAGTATAGGATACTTCGGTGAAGAAAAACATTCTGGAAGAGGTACTTTTTGGAAATTCCGTTTCTAATGGGGGTAATAAAGTGTACTTTTGGTACTTTTTTTCTATATATTTTTTCACTCAAACTTATTTTTTTTATTCCAATTTCTTTTTTCACTGAAATATTTATTCACTTAAAATCCAAAATCCCGACATAAGGGCTCGAAAATTGTCAATATATTTTTCCCCCGAAACGAACATGATAACATACCAGCGAAGTTATTCAAATTTTATTGTTTAAATTATTCATTGAAATATTTTTTATGGAAGACTTAAACGTCCTCAAGTAAATAAAACAAAGACTACGTAGGGGAATTTTTTGGAAATCGATAGAGTAATCCTGATCCTTCTATTATCCAGTATTCAACACAACCGGTAACGAAGTACCGGGATGGTAAGCTAGTTGCTTCACATATGTATTTATATGGAGCATATATCTTCACATATTTTTCATATGTGATCACATATGAAACATGTATGTGCATTAGAGTGTCCCTTATTTTGGAAATGTTGGAAATGTTGAGACGGTACCCCCTCATTTTTTTCCTTTTGACTAAAAAATAACTCAGGAAAAATTTTACGCCCCTACGACCACGCCTTCCCTACGCGACGGGGCCGTAAAGAGCGGGGCCTTAAAAATCATTTTTCCATACAAAGCAAAAAATTTTTTTTTTGATTTTAAATTTTTTTGTTATTAATTATAATATAGCTTGGTTAGCTTATTCACGACAAAAAATTTGATTTTGGTGGAATGAGGCTTTCAGTTCTAAAAAGTTTCGAAAAAAAATATTTTTTTTTAGTTTTGACAAGCAACCGTTTTAGTTGAATTGTTGCTTTTAATGATATATTTTCATAAAAAAATATTATTCCTATCTGTGACATCGTGATCTAAAAAAGGGTAAAAAATACATTTTTGATGTTTTTCGATACACGATCAAGATGTCACAGATATGAGTAATATTTTTTATGAATATATATCATTAAAAGCAACATTACAACTAAAACCGTTGCTTGTCAAAACTAAAAAAAAAAAAATTTAAAAAATTTTTACTGTAGAACCCCAAACGCTCTAAATTTCGAAAATTTTTTTAAAACTGAAAGCCTCATCCCACCAAAATCAAATTTTTTGTCGTGAATAAGATAACCAAGTAATATTATAATTATGGAAATATGATTTTTAAGGCCCCGCTCTTTACGGCCCCGTCGCGTAGGGAAGGCGTGGTCGTAGGGGCGTAAAATTTTTGCTGAGTTATTTTTTAGTCAAAAGGAAAAAAATGAGGGGGTACCGTCTCAACATTTCCAACATTTCCAAAATAAGGGACACTCTAATGTGCATATATGAACATTTTTCACCGGGTAGTTAAGTTAGACTTGGGCGAATCTATGAATACCCATTACAATGCATAGTGCCCAAAATTTATTTAATTAGAAAAGCACTTTAAAGGTTTTATATAAATAAAATATTCGTCAGTTTTTGACATTTGACGAAAACAAAAGGAAAAAACTGTGCTCTGAACGCATCTTCTATATATATAATTTCCCTATTTGTGTGTTCCTCTTTTTTTGTCTATCCAGAGCTTTTTGAAGCCCACTGATGAGCTACAAAGCTGAACATTTGCATGCATTTAGTAAAACACCTGGGGCAGATCCTAACGTAGCCGGATTTTTTTACCTGTGGGCGGAGAAATAAGCGGAAAAGTGGTCGTGGCAAAATTAAATTTTTTGACATTTTTGCTAAATTTAAAGCCCCCAAATGACTTTGGAAGCTGAAAATTTCCTAGAATATAGTCCTAACGGTGGCGCATATTCCCAAGTAGTCGGAGTTAAAATTTTCGCAATGTGGGCGGAGAATTGAGGGGAAAAGTGGCGTGACAAAATTGTGATTTTTTTATCATTTTTACTTTTTTTGAAGCCCCCAAATGACTTAGGAAGCGGACAATTGCATAGCATTTAATTCTAACATTGAAGCATATCCTGATGTAATCGGATTTAAATTATTTAGACTGTGGAAGGAGAATTTAGAGAAAAATGGGGCGTGGCAAAATTGTGTTTTTTAATATTTTAACTAATTTGAAGACCCCCAATGACCTATGAAGATGAAAATTGACATTTTTGCTTATTTTAAAGTCCTCTAATGACTAAGGAAGCTGAAAATTTCCTAGCATATAGTCCTATCAATTAAGCATATCCTGAAGTAGTCGAATTTTAAATTTTTCTACTGTGGGCGGAAAATTGAAAGGAAAACGGGGAGTCACAAAATTGGGATTTTTAACATTTTAACTTCTTTTGAAGCCCTCAAAGGAAGCGGAAAATGCAAAGCGAATAGTCTTTACGATGTAGAATATCCAGAAGTAATCAGATTTAAAATTTCTCGACTGTGGACGGAGAATTAAAAGATAAAAGAGCGAGGAAAAATTGGGTGTTGTATAGGGCTGTCAATCCCGAATCCCGAAATCCCGGGATTTTGGTCATAAAATGAATCCCGAATCCCGGGATTTTTAAGCTCAAATCCCGGGATTTTTGAAATATTAAAAATGTATGAGAATTTATTTTTAAAAGTACAACTTTGTTCAATTATTGTTACATTTTCAAAAACAAATTAAAACTATTTTATTTTTTTAATTTTATCATAGCTAATTTGTCTGAGCTGAGAATTCTGCCCAGGCTCGCTGAATAATAGTCCAAGGCACCAACCATTAAGCCACAGTCACGGAGCACTTTGACCAAAGTTTGCAGATTTTGACGAAAATTTTTCATTAAACCGAAAGGCGCCACGGTAAAAGGCGCCACGGGTAAATTTAATCCAACTTGCCTCTAATTTTTACCACATACGTTTTAGGCGTAGCAGAATAAAAATGTTTCCAAATTGAAAGAAAAACTTTTTTATACAAGAAAATGCAAGTCTAATGTATTATATTATTACTTTTCTCCTTTAAATGTTTTTTTAATTTTTTTAAATATTTTTTAAATATTTTTAAAATTAGTTTTAAAATTATACAGTGCAACAACCAAAATCGGAATGGGATGATACCAAAAGTAAATAAAAGTTGTAATTTTCCATAACAAAGTCCTCAAGGCCTTTTTTAGTTCATTTCTAAATATTTGATAATAATAATTACTTGAAAACTACATAAGTGGCGTATACTTAATTTTTTAATTGCCTTTAAATAACAATCAGAGTAATTAGAAATAATTTTTTTAATAATTTTGTTGTTGCGAAATCGACCCAAGGGTTTTCGTTGGAATCAAACCCACGACTCCCTGCTTAATAGTCTAGCACGCTACCAACTAACCCTCAGTAGCCCCTTAATATGCACAATAAAATTAAAAAAAAAAGATTCTATTTTTTTACTTTTATAATCAAAGAAATTTAATCCCGAAAAATCCCGGGATCCCGAAAAATCCCGGGATCCCGAAAAATCGATTTTCATATCCCGAATCCCGGGATTTTAAAAAACCGATCCCGTTTGACAGCCCTAGTGTTGTAATATTTGAAGATGATGAATGACTTAGGAAGATGAAAATTGGCATGTATCAGTGGCGTATAGGGGGCCCGGGGGCCTGGCCCCCCCGAAATGATTTAACAAATTTCAGGATTTGGTATCAAATAACAAATACAATATTAAAAAACTTCTTAAGAAAATTCGAAAAACAAGAATCCAAAATTTTTGGAAGAAAAATGTTTTGAAATTGAAAATTTCTGTTAAAATAATCTCAAAATCTGAAAATTTTTTCTTAGAATTTTAAGCTTTTCAACTTAAGACTCTAATAAAAAAATATCTTAGAACCTGAAGCTTTATGTACACAAAAAATGGGCATAATGCTAAGTAAATTGTAGTCAAATATTAAAATGCGTCTTTGTCTTTTAAAAAAATGTGTCAGAACGAGCCTATTTCATAAAAAAAATGTCTCAGAATCTAAAACTTTCTATAAGAAAAATGTCTGAGAATCTAAGACTTTTTCTGTAAGAATAATGTCTTAAGATATTGGCATTTTTCTCAGAATCTAAGACTTTTCTATAGGAAAAATGTCTCAGAATCTGAGACTTTTTCTATAAAAAATTATTTTCTATATAAAAAATGTTTCAGAATCTGAGAACTTTCCATAGGAATAATTGCTGTGTTTTTCAATAAGTGGATTTATTTTCGGATAAATCTTATTTAGTTTAAAAAAAAATATTTTAACATGCCAAAACAAATTTGAATTATTTTTTTCCGTAATCTACAATAAATTAGCGTATATAATTCGAAAAAATAATAAAAATATCTGGAAAATGAAAAAAGTTATAAATAAATCAAAATAAATCCAACTAAATTTTAGGATTTAATAAATCCATTTTGGATTAATTTTGATTTATTTATAACTTTTTTAATTTTCCAAACTTTTTTATTATTTTTTCGGATTATAATTGCAAATTTATCGTAGATTGCGGAAAAAAATATTCCAAATTTGTTTTTGTATGGTAAAATATTTTTTTTTAACAAATATGATTAATCAGAAAATAAATCCACTTATTGAAAAACACAGCAAATGTCTCTAAATCTGAAAAATGTCTCAAAATCTGAGATTTTTTCTATAAAAAATTTCTTAGAATCTGAGGCTTTTCTATATGAAAAATGTTTTAGAATCTGTGAACTTTCTATAGGAATAATGTCTCTGAACCTGAGAATTTTTCTTACAATCTAGAAAAAATTTCTCAGAATCTTATACTTTTTTTACGAAAAATGTCTCAGAATCAACGAATTTTTCTTGAGGAAAATTATCTCAAAATCTAAGATTTTGTGTATAGGAAAAATGTCTCAGAGACACATTTTGTATAGAAAAATGCTCTAAATCTGAGACTTTTTCTGTTGTAAAAATATCTTTTTCTATAAGAATAATGTCTCAGAATCTGAGTATTTTTCTATGGGAAAAATATTTCAGAACCTGCGACTTTTTCTTTAGGAAAATGTCTCAGAATCTGAGGCTTTTTCTTTATGAAAATGTTTCAGAATCTGCCAATTTCCTATAGGCAAAATGTCTCAGAATCTGATACTTGTTCTATAGGAAAATGTCTAAGAATTTGAGACATTTTCTATAGGAAGTGTTTAAGCATCTGAGACTTTTTCGATAGGAAAAATGTCTCAGAATCTAAGAAATTTTCTGTAGAAAAAATGTCTGAGAATTTGAGACATTTTCTATAGGAAAAATGTCAAAGAATCTGAGACCTTTTTTATAGGATGTCGAAGAATCTGAGACGTTTGTATAAGAATCTGAGACTTTCTATAGGAAAAATGTTTCAGAATTAGAAAATTTTTCTGTAGGAAAAATGTCTAAAAATATTAGACTTTTTCTACAGGAAAATTTTCTCAGAATCCGAGAGTTTTCCTTTTGGAAAAAGATTTAAGAATCTATGACTTTTTAATACTGTTTTCTTTTTAAAAAGGTCTCAGAATGTGAATTATTTTTCTTATATATTTCAAAATCTCAGATTCTGGGAAAATGTCTTACAATCGGAGTCTTTTCTTTTGGAAAAGTATTTTATGAATATGTTTATAGAAACATTTTCTAAAGTGAATTTTTCCCCAGAAAGTTTTCCTTTGGAAATATGATTTAGAGTCTTTGACGTTTTCTATAATAAAAACTGTCCAGTTAAAATTGTCATAGAATCTTAGACTTTCTTTGAAAAAAAATTCAGATTCTGATAATCTTCTTTGTAAAAAGGTATTTGTCTCTCAAAAAATTTTAAAATATAAAAAAAAAATTAATTTTTTCCCCCCAACAGTTTTAAACTTACACAAAAATGAAGAATCTGATTGTGTTACATTCAGTTTAAGGAAAAGATCAAGAAAAATTCTAAAACATGTGCTGTAATGTTAATTTTTTGTAAAAAAAAAAAATTTAAAAAATGTTGGGCCCCCACCGAAATAAACTCCTGGATACGCCCCAGGCATGTATATAGTAGGTTTCATGGGGAAGATCAACACGAATGTGGATTTTTGATATCCAGTGTATGGGTGGAGGATAAGAAAGGCAAAGGGGCGTGGTAAATTTATTTCCATCTATTTTCTGTATATACAATTTTTTTTGTGTTTTTCTTATTTTTTGTGTATCCAGCCTTTTGAATCTCATTGATGGACTTAGGCTGGATTTCTCAATGGTCCGTTATAAAATAACTCTTCGTTAAATTTAACTTTTTCATAAAAATTTAAACATAAGGCTCTGTTAAATCGGCAATGTCTCAGATTCTCAGACATTTTTCTACAGAAAATTTCTTACTATAGTAAAACACCAGGGACAGATTCTTACGAAGCCGGATTTTTTGTCTGTGGGCGGCGAATTACAAGAAAAACGGGCCTTGGGGCAAAATTATTTTTTTTAACATATTAGAGCATTTTTAAGCTCCGCCCCAATGAATTAGGAAGCTGAAAATTTCTAACATGTATGAAGCATATTCTAAAGTATTCCGATTTAACATTTTTGGAATATAGACGGAGAGTTGAGAGGAAAAAGGGGCAAGGCAATATTGTGTTTTATTCTTTTTAATTTAACTAACTTTAAAGCACTAATGACCTACGAAGCCGAAAATTGGCATATTGTCCTAACACTGCAGCATATCCTAAAGTAGTCAAAACTTAAAATTTTTGGAATGTGGACGTAGAATTAAAAGGGAAAAGGGGCGTGGAGACGAGTATAGTACTAACGAAAGAGCTTATCCTTAAGTAGTCAAATTTAAAAATTTTTGAAAATGGACGGAGAATTAAAAGAAGAAATGGGCGTGAAAAAATTATGTTCTTACATCTTACCTAATTTTGAGGTCACCTTATGACCTTGAAAGATGAAAATTGGGATGCATATGGTGCGGACTATGGCAAAGATCAACCCAATGGCGGTGATACAAAAAAATCCGTTGTGTATGTTGTTCAGTTTATATATATAATCTGTAACGTAGCCGGATTTTTTGTCTTTGTGACAGGGGGAGTGGCGGAAGACGGCGAAATTTAGTTTTTAAACATTTAAACTATTTCTGAAACCCCTAATGACTAAGGAAGCTGAAAATTGTAAAGCATAAAGTATTGACAACGGATCATGTCCTCATGAAGTCAGATTTAAAATTTAAACTGTGTACGGAGAATTATAAGGAAAAATTTAAGTGAAAAAAATTGTGTCTTTTAACATTTTATCTAATTTTAAAACCCTTCATGACTAAGAAAGATAAAAATTGCCATGTATATTGGAGTGACCATGGGACAGATCCACACGATGGATTTTTGATATCCGGTTTAAAGACGGAGAGACGAAATGGGCGTGCTAAATTTGGTTCTAAAATTGTATCAATAAAACCTTTTATATTCATTAAATTTTTTTCCAGTTTGGGAAATATATTGATATAACTCAATTTATCAATATTAAGTTTTTGAAGCACAAACATAATTTTTTATAAAGTTTGGTAAAAAATTAGAATTATTGAGAAAAGTTATTTGGTGTTCCGCCTGGCAGGGACAGGCTATTCGACTAGTAAAAATATATTAATCATGCGCGATGTTATTAGTACGATTTTTCATTTAGAAAACCACAATTTACAAATTTTTATTAAAAAAATATTTTTTTTTTGAAAATACATGGTTTTTTAAGAAAACCCGTTTCAATACCGTTTCAGTACCAGTACGTGTACTGAAGGAAAAGGTTTTTTGATACCGGTATCCGATACTAAAACTGGGTTTCGGTATTGGTATCAGTACCGGTATTTAATTTAAAGAGTTTTGAGACGGATAACGGTATTGAAAAGGTATCGATTGCCAACATCCCAGGAAAATTTTTCAGAACCGATTCTGACAACACTTGTTCTAGAACAGGTTCTTCGGTAATCATACACTATTACACTTTAATTATTCAGAACAAGTTAAGTGAAAATTGTTACGAAACATGTTCTCTGCAATCAAAGTTTCATTACATTTAAGTTCTCAGGAATTGAAAAAAAATTATGTGTCAAAAAAATTAAAAAATAAAATCATTGGCCCTTACCACAAGAAAACAAAAAGTCTATTTTAACAAAAGTTTTATTTTAAACTAGCTGGCCCGGTCCGCGTTGCTGGCCCAAACATAAGATCAGTGTTATATTTAGTCTTGCTTCAAATATATAACCTTGCAAAAAATGTAACGAATTTCATGGCTTAGAAATATTTGTGGGCGTGGTTTTAAAGACACGATTAGGTAGATAATCATCTTCAAGTTATATTTTAGAACTAACAAAAAATAATATGTCTTTGACTTTGCGAACTGTACAAATTTAAAACTTCTTTAATATCACTACGAACTACACAAAAATAAATTACGCATATGCTTCGTTCTTATTGTGAGCTATTGTCTTGAGTTTAAACAACCCGTTATAGTTTTTTCGAATTTTCCATTTTTCCGGGACACTTTTCTCATTTATATTTTCTTAAAAACCTAATGAAAACTATAATTAACATAAAATAATCGGCCCAGTCATTAGTAGTCGACATATTTAGAAAAAGTGTTCATTAAAATTTGTGTCTCCGATTTTAGATGTATTAAAAAAAGTGGGAGTGGACAATTTTTCTTTTCGTAAAAACTTTAGTTGTACTATCACGAACGTCAACAAATACTACTAATAGCCAAATCGGCCCTGCCGTTCTTCTATTTTAGATATATCGAAATAAAAGTGGGCGTGAAAAGTTTTTATTTTCATTTAAACCTAAATTGGACTATGACGAACACTAAAAAAAAGTTCAGTCAAATCGATCCAACCGTTATCCGATTTTAGATACATCGAAAAAAAGGACGCATAAAGGTGAGCGTGATTAATTTGTTTTCCGAAAGCACCTAAGACGAACATTTAAAAAAAAATATCCACATCGGTCAGTTCTCAAGCGATGCGATTACCAACGAACTACATTTCATCTTTATTTATATTTTAATATAATATTCAAAAGAATATTATAATAAAATTCAAAGAATATTTATTCTATATTTTATTTTTCTATAGATCAAATTTAATATATATCGAAAAAAGAGTCTTACCGTAAAAACCTTATTTGAATTTTGCCAACTCGGTCCATCCATTCAAAAGTGGGCGTAGAAATGGAAAATTGTTCTTTCCGGAAAACCTCACTATAACGAACATTGAAAACAAAATAAGACAAATTGATCCAGCCATTCCATGATTTAAAATACATATATCGGGAAAAGTGAGAAAGTTGGCGTGGACAATTATTCTTTCCTTAAAAATCGTTTTATATGTTCTTTCGATACATAGAAAAAAGTGGGCGAGGGAAATTTTACTATCAGTATAAACCTTAGTTTAATTATGGAACATTTTCAACAAAAATTAGCCAAAGGGGGCGTAGTCAATTTCTTTTTTCGTAAAAACCAAAGTTGGAAAATTATAAAAAATTCATTTAAAAAAAATTTTGTCAAATCGGTGCATCCATTCTCAGATTTTAGATTAATTAAAAAAGTGGGCGTAAAAGTGGGCGTGGTCGATTTTTCTTTCAGTTAAAACTTAAATTGGATTACTATGAACATTTAAATAAAAAATTACACAAATCGGTGCAGCCGTTTTCCGGTTTTAGATAATTTGAAAAAAGTGGGCGTAAAAGTGGGCGTGGTCAATTTTTTTTACGTAAAAACCTAAGTTGGACTATGACGAACATTTCAAAAAAAACATTGTCCAAATCGGTCCAGCCGTTCTCAACTGATGCTGTTACCAACGAACGACAATTGATTTTTATACCCTACACCACACTGTGGTACAGGGTATAATGAGTTTGTGCTGATGTTTGTAACTACCCGAAATATTGGTCCTAGACCCACTTTTAAGTATACCGATCGACTTAGAATCACTTTTTGAGTCGATTTAGCGATGTCCGTCCGTCCGTCTGTCTGTCCATGTAAACGGTGTAAACACGATACAGGTCGCAATTCTCGATCAATTGACTTGAAATTTAAAACTTAAGCCTCTTTTGGCCCAAGGACGAAGCCTATTGAAATTGGAAAAAATCGGTCCATATTTAGACCTAGCCCTCATACAAAGGTCCTCTTTAGTTTTGGCTCAAATGACTCTAATAGTCGCATTTTAATAGGTATCTTTTCAAAATTTGGCAGGAATTAATGCTTTATGCACACAAATCACCATTCCGAATTTTAAAGAAATCGAACCAGTTCTTCTAGTAGCCCCCATACAAACCACCTTCCCGATTTTCACATAAATCTCTCAATTTTCAAGAAAATAGAAAATATTTAATTAAAATTCTGTTTGTGTATGTTAAACGCGTACTTTAATAACCTTATCAAATCTAATTATCATCGGACCATTTTGGACTTAGGTCCCATGTGGAAATTTCGCCCGATATTCAGTTGAAGCGACTTATTGTCAACAAAAAGAAGCCTATTCCACTCAAATTTGATTAGTGATTGCTTTTTACACTTATTAAAGATTTGACAAAATATAGATCTAATCAGTCCATGTTTGAACTTGGGACCCATGGTCCGGGAACTCTGGTGTAGGGTATTATATGGTCGGTCTTGACCGACTATAATTTTCTTACTTGTTATTTATATAGATTTCAAATTTTCAATACATTTTTTGAAAGTCGATTTTAAAAACAAAAACAATTTGTATGGAAATAAAATTAAAAGCTCATTTTAAATTTATTTTATTTTCTTGTGGTAAAGCTTTCTTTTTTTGTTAACCAAGGAAAAACACGAAATTCTGTTAAATTATCAGGATATAATCGTGAAAAGTGTTAAAAAAAGGTGAGCAAGTTAAATTTTCATTGTATGGGTAGGGTCAAATACTAATAATATTATGTTTTTTAATTTAGTTTGCACATAAGCGTAGCTAGACCATTATTCTGGGGTGGGCAAATGCCCCCCCCCCCCTTCCCAAAAAAAACTTTGGCCTCCTAAACACGAATCTGTCATCAGAAAAGTTGTATCAAATCGCCTTCTCAAGATATAGGCATTTTAATTTTTTTGTGGACCAAGCCCTCAAAAACCGAAATTGTTTTAATATTGAAAAAGTGTATGTTAAAGTTAATTTTAATATTTTTTTTTTATTTGAACTTGGTCCACAAAAATTAAAAATGGCTATATCTCGAGAAGACGATTTGATACAATTTTTCTGATGACAGATTAGTGTTTAGGAGGCAAATATTTTTGGGAAATGTGTTTTAATCTTTAAAATTTATGAAAAAAATATGCAAATTTGGTTCAAAACTTTGATTTCTTTTGCAAAAATTTCTGGATATACTTAATGGATTTTGGATTTTAACCCCAAGTTCTTTTTATTGGAGTGTTTACTTTACATATCTGCTTTGAAGAGGATATTTATTGCAAAATTCGGATACTTATAAGGATGTAACCATAGAAAGGACATCTTGGCCTTCCTTATAATGTCCTGATGATATCCTTGATCGAACCGAATCCGGATTTCTTGCAAAAGTTAGGTAATTTTATTGGGAATTTGAATAAAAAAATTATGAATATCTTATACATAAAATTTTCAAATATAAAAAAATTTGTCGGTTTTGAGGGCTTGTTCCATAAAAAATGAAAATGCCTATATCTCGAGAAGGCGTGTTAAGGAGGCAAAAATAATTTAGTAAATGTACCCTAGAACTCTGTGCAAAAAAAGTTGATTTTTGTAGAGTAGTGTAATTAGTATATTAAAATCAATTTATAATGGAAAGAGTTAATAAACATTACATTTCTCTTTTTTTATTTTTAATATTTAAAACTTCTAAATTTGAAAATCGTTCCTGAAGCATTGCACTTCGTAACCATGTTTTTATTCAACGCATAGCTTAGAAACCTCTTTCACAACTAGCAGAACTAACAAGGGAAGTATCTCAACCCATATGAACCGATTTGCATGAAACGTAAAATATATATAAAAGGGACAATTCTAACGTTGGGATGTCTCGGCTTATCGGCCATATCGGGGATTTAAGGGTTCAAAACATGGGTCAAAAAATGGCGAAAAAAGTTTTTTTGGATTTTTCAGCCATTTTTTTCTATGAAACTATATGATGTTTACATATGAGAAGAAAGGTGCATATCCAACCTTGTAAAAGTTCGGCTTTCTTAAATACTTTTTTCACGAAAATGTGTAAATTTTGGGGGTATTTATATGAAGACATAGACCTACGATGTCCATATGAATACGAAATAGTCTTTATTAATTTTAAGTCGACACGTATTTTTGCCCTAGAGGATATTCCTATTAGTTCGTGAGTTATCGAAATTTTCCGGAAGGTCCACTTTGTTTCATAAGGGGACAACGAAATTTTAAAACTCTGATATGGCCGATAAGCCGAGACACCCCAACCTTAAAATCGTCTCTTTTATATATACATATTTTAAGTTTCAGGCAAATCGGTTCATAAGGGTTGAGATACTTCCCTTGTAAGACAATTTTGGATTTAAGCATATCAAAGTTTAAATAATTAAAAAAAAAGAAAATTGTCTGGGGTGGGCTAAATCCAAAAATGTCTGGGGTGGGCTAAATCGAGTCTAGGGTGGGCTTTGCCCACCCCAGCCCCCCCGTTTCTACGCCTATGAGTTTGCAGAAAATCCATGTTCTGGTTGTTATTATTGTAAGGCCCAAAAAGCAATTTTGGAGGCGCAAAAGGATATATGTGTGTTAAGAACTGTGAATACTTCATGTCAGATATGATTGTATTTATCTTTTTTTAATAAATGAATGCAATTCAAAATATTTCTTTAATTCTCATTTCAGTTCCAAATTTTACTTCTAGAACCGATTCCGAAGAACAAAAATATGTTCTAATTTTGCTTACAAACACCTGTTGCTTTTGGGACAATCCCTATGTAAAAAGAATCGGTGTTGCACAAGAATTAGAACAGGTTCTAGGGAAGTATAAGTTGTTCCACAATCGGTTCTTTGCAACCGAAAATTTTGCTGGGATTGGTAAAAGGTGTTGTAATTTACGTCAACTAAACTTTGGCTAAAAAATTTTAAAAATTGAATTTTTACAGAACTTTTTGGTACTATAATATTGATAAAATACAAAAATTTTTTGGTATTTTTACTATATTTTTTGCTAGTTTTTTTTTTAACTTTACAGTAATTTTAGCAGAAATGTTATTTATTTTTTTTTAGTTTTAAGAAAAAAAAATTTGTTTAATGTAGTATGAAGAACGCCGAGAAGAACGCAAAAAAAGATGCTGCCAACACCAAAGCAAAGTAACCATCCAACAACTGGATTAATGGTTGATGCTGCTATTACTACCTTTAAAGAATTTGATGCTCAAAAATGGACAACAAAATGTTTAGTATTTTTTTTTACCGTTTTTCTACTAATTTTACCATTTTTTTTTTATAATTTTTTAAGGTCGATTTTTTGCCAAAATAAAATGGTATTGTTGTAATTTTACCATTTTTCCCTAATTTTTTGGTTAGCAAAATGGTTGTGCTAATATTACTAAAATTTTTGCAACGTCCAAAACTACAGCTTTTTTGCTATTTTTAACCATATTTTTTGCTAGTTTTACACAATTTTTTTTTTTTGAGTGTAATTTTTTTTCAGAATTTGTGAATTCTACACTCAAAATAATACATTAGTAGATTTACTAATTTTTTTTTTTGCTAATGCTGGTTAGCTAACTTTTAGCAATTTTTTAGTTGAGATTAGCATGTTAGCAAAAATATCTTGTAAACTTCATTTACGCACTATCTACACGTGGGAGAATTTTTTCATGAAAGCAGAGATAACGTCGGCAGAGAAACAGTAGGGAAGTTTCAGCATTTATCTCAATATCAAGTGGTGTGGAAAACGAGCTGCAATTGCTCTTGTGAAATTTCATAATTTACAATCAGCCGTGGAATAACTATATATGTTATTCATCATAAATATATGTTCAATCCATTATTTAGGCACATACATTTGTTTTTTAATGATTTATTTTATTTTTCCTTTTTTCGACGCCATTTGCTCCAAAAAAACAATTGTAAACATACAAATATAAGTGAATTTAACACTTGATCTCATCCAATCTCATCAGATTGTTGTTATGAGATATCTCATAACAACTATCTGATGAGATCAAATACTGAGACTAATATTTAGTCCACACCTGAGAAAAATATCTTTGCGATTGATTTTGACGTTTCTTAATATAAATTTCTCAGTATTTCTTCCAGGTGTAGACGGCGGATTAGTGCATTAGCAATTTTAAACAAAATTTGAACTAATTTTTTTTTGCTAGATTTAAAATTGAGTTGACCAAATTTTTACAAGCATTTTTGCTAATATTAGCAAAATAAATGGTAACTTTTTTTTATTTTCAGAAAACTTAAAATGGCGCTATCTCGGAAACTAAGCCAGATAGATCAAAAAGGAGGCCATTTTTGGTTCTCGGGCTTACCATAGTATCGCTGGTCATCTTCATATGTATGGACCCTAATGGGCCCTAAAAAAAAAGCTCTCCGAGTAATATTTTTAAAGTTATCGAGTTTTTAATTCTCAAGACCCCAGTGGTCCCCTATAATTACGTATCTCAAAAACTAAGCAAGGTAGAGCGAAACGGACACAAATTTTGGATCAAAAACTATGACGATTTTTGAGGAACCCAACTAGGTCTAGGCCCATCGGGGTCTGGACCTATCGGGTCCGAACCCAATGGGGTCCTCAAATGTGTATGAACTAAGTTAAAAAAAATAAAAATTTAGTTATATAATTATTGGCAAAACATTTTTGCTAACTTTAGCAAAAAAATTGTGGGTTCAAAATCAGCAAATTTTCTTGTAGGTTTACCAGCTTTTTTTGCTAACATTACAGTTTTTTTTTTTTAGTGTTCTCAAATATCTCAAAAAGAAACTGAGGATTGAAAATTTTTTTTTGTGAAATATCTTCGAAATAATTATTCGACCCGATTAACCGGTTAAAGTGGTTCGATTAACCGGTTAATATTATTATCTCTTTATTCTACTACACTCAAAAAAATACGTTAGTAGATTTACTATTTTTTTTTTGCTAATGCTAGTTAGCTAACTTTTAGCAAATTTTTAGTTGAGATTAGCCTGTCAGCAAAAAATTCTTGAAAACTTCATTAAGCACATTAGCAATTTTAAACAAGCTTTGAACTAATTTCTTTTGCTAAATTTGAAGTTGAGTTGACAACATTTTTACAAGATTTTTTGCTAATATTAGCAAAAGTGAATTGTATTTTTTTTTATTTCTTTTATTTTTTTTCTCCTTTGTTTTTTTTTTCTTGTGCGCGGAATTTTTTAGAACAATTCAGTACACTGAAAAAAATAGCTTCGTGAAATTAATGAAAATTGACTTAACCTTAATGAAAAATGACTCACGTTTTCAACCGAAGACAGGTTTCATTTGATTAATGAAACTGGTGTCATTAAAGTTCCTTTCAATGAAAACCTTCATATAAATAATGAAAATATTCGTAGAACTTGTTTGAAACGTTTTATGAAGTTTTTCATAAAATGTATGAAAATATCCATTGATTAAATGTGGAATAGTAGTTGGTAATGAGCGTATGATAATTGCTTTTTACAAGTAACTAGTTGCTAACTTTATTAGGGTTTTGATATGGGAATTACGATAAATTCATGTTGGTTATAGTTATCAAAATTTCCATAGAAAGCCCCTAATAAAGTTAGGAACAAGTTACCTAAAAACAGCACGTATCATACACCCATAAGTGAAAATTTGCATTAATAACAATTTTGGTAAGTCACATGTAACCATCACTGTAACCGTCATTGAAATTTTATTTAGGTGCATGTCACAGACTCAATTCCGATCGGATTTGAAAAAAAGTTGTTACTCGTAAAACAATTTTTCTTTTCGGAATGAAATCACTTTCAAAAATCAAAGTGGAATTGAATTGCTAAAAGTGGTTTCATTCCGAAAAAAAGTGTTTGCTTTGCGTTTTACGAGTGAACCACTTATTCCACTTCCGAACGGAATTGAGTCTGTGACATGACCCTTAATTGCACACTTTTTATGGTTTTCACCTAGTTTTTACACACAACAAAATTTTACTCCAAACTAAAACGACAAAAACGCGATGACTTTAAAAACACGTGCTGCCAAAACGTAGCAACAACGTAGCAATGGAACAACACAAATTACCCTACATTTCATCACAAAATTTTAAAGACTTAAAAAACTATTTTTCTGTTGCAAATTATATTATATTTTATATGAAACAGTCAAAAGAAACACTTATGCGGAACTTTTCACTTGTAATTTCAATTAGATATAACCAGCATAACACACACACAAGTTTCAATAACAAAGCAAAAAAATATAAAATTATTTTATTTTACTAGAAAAAAGTTAACACACATGTAAAAATTACAATTAGACTAAACACGCGTGGTGTAATAAAACGTCGTATGTTTTTGTTCTGTTTTCTTTCTCTTATTCGCAACGCAGAGTTGTATTTAGTTCTAAAAAATCGTATGATATTTTTTAATGAACTTATGAAATCTAATGAAACAAGTTTCATAAAATTTGTTCATAACATGCATGAAATTTCAATCAGCTTATGAATTCCTTCATTTAAGTAATGAAAACAAAATAATGAATCCGTTTCATTAATATCAGGAAGGTTATTTTTTTCAGTGTACAAACAAAAGCGTTGATCGTGGCGGTCGCGATTACGGCATTTTATAAATAAATATAATATTTTTAATTTTATATTAAATATAAACAATATATTTTTATTTTATTGTGTGTTTATTTAATAATTGTTTCTGCATAAGTATTGATCGCAAAAAACCAATGTTGTCAATCGATACCTTTTCAATACCGTTATCCGTTTCAAAACCCTTTAAATTGAATACCGGTACCAATACCAATACCGAAACTCAGTTTTGGTATCGGATACCGGTATCCAAAAACCTTTTCCTTCGATATCGGTACGTACCGGTATTGAAAAGGTTTTTTCTTAAAAACCATGTTTTTTTACAAAAAAAAAATTAATAGAAAGTTTGCAAATTTTTTGGTTTTTGTAAATGAAAAATCGTACTCCAAATGCCTCACCTAAGTCTCATGAAAATCAAAAAATCTTTTGGCACCCACATCGTGAATAAAGCAAAAATTTCAAAAAAAGCCATGCTTCAACCGCGATGAGGGAGCAAAAGAAATTATTGATTTTCACGAAATTTTTATGGAGTCATTTTGACTTCCAATAGAAACTTTCTGGACTCCTTTCGTATAGTATAGTTTTTGTGGGGATTTTTATTTAATCCGTGATGTGGGTGTCCAAGGATTTATTTTTTGATATTCACAGGACTTCGGGGGAGGCATTTGGAATACTAGCAGGAGGTTTTCCACCATAGTATAATTTTTTGAAATGGCTTAACTCGTAGAAATCGTCCATAAAAGTCCCATAATATGCGAAAAAAAATTGTTTGCAATATTTTTGAATGTGATCTTGTCTAGACAGGGAAGACCTATTTTTCAAATAGATAACACAAACAAAAAAACTTGGTTGCCTAGAAATAAGATGAAATATGTAATAAGTTGGGGTTTTTACTTTAACCGCGATGCGGAAGGGAAATAAATTTTATGGAGTCATTTTGACACCCAATAGAAACTTATTGGACCCCTTTCAGCTTAAGCATAAAAGAAATGTAAAAATCGATACGGCCTTATATTTATGTCCTAAAGACATAGGATTTAGGACAAAAGCGGTCCAGTGCTTCAAAAGTTATGAGCAAAAGACTGAATTTCGGCAAGGGTTTTTCGTGAATTTTCGAGATAAAAAAACGCTAACTTTCGAAAGGCAATCCTGAGGATGGTGAAGCTTGGCATTTATATTTACCGTTCCCCTGGCCTGGTTCGTGTTAAATTTCCAAATCGGTCCAGTGGGTCAAAAGTTATTAAGAAAACCGTAAATTTCAGATTGGTTTCACCTTAACCTTTAATATCCTGACTTTTTGTTTTGAGCCGAAAAAAATATATGTTATTTATAATATTTTAACTCGCAATTCTAAACAACTTTTGTTCTACGACTTTGTTTAAAGGTTACATTTACCTGAACTATGTTAAGAAAACCTGGTTGGACCCTTGCGAATCAATCAGGCACCCGGAAGACAAAATTTTATCAAAGTCTTTTTCTAACACATTTTTTTTGTTTTAAACATTCTGAAAATTCAAAAAATTCACGGAACTATTTTTTTCTGCTTCGATTTCGATGTATTTAACACAAAAAATGATTTTACGGAAAAACGTAATTTCACCAAATTTTTTGGTTTTTTTAAGGTTGGGACACTGTGATGAGCATACGGGTGTCAAAAAAGTGTGCTTCTAAGTGGTATAAGGCGAAAATGTTAGATATTGTATTAATTAACATTGTTAAAGTCACAGAAGGAAGTTTCAACAAAATTTGTTTAAAAAAGTTACCGATTTTTTTGGTTGGTTCCTTGCGGAACCAGTAGGATATTAAGGGTTAAATTCACTTGTTGAAAAACCCGTTAAACCAGCTTTAAAAAAATGATGAGTCAGCAAAATTTTTTACAGAGTATTCTTGTCACTCACAAAAATTTGTATACTAAAACAAAAAAACTTACAATCGAAAAAAAATTACACTAAAAAAAAATTTAAATTTTTTTTTCAAAAATGACTTAAAAAAGTTTTTTACTCAAAATAAAATATTTCTAAACAAAATTGATAATTTGATTCACGTTAGAAAATTAACTATCCCTTTAGAAGGGCATTGTGGAGGGTATTGATGGATTCGTCCAAGTCGAATTTAACTTTTCTACTTGTTTTTACAAATTTTTTTAAAGTTTTTATACGTTTTTTTATATTTTTTTATATTTTTAGCATTTTTTCGATAATACCGGTACGTACCGGTATTGACGTTTCGGTATCGGTAATACCGTAACTGATTCAACTCAAATACCGTAACCGATACCTATACCGAAATAAATAAAAAACGATACCAATACCGATATATATACCGTTATTCGTTTCGATTGCCAACCTTGCAAAAAACAAATATGTAGATAATTCGGGGTTGTTTTTTTTTTTCTATTGTGTGTTTTTTTACGAATGTGTTTGGCTTTGCATTTTATTTGATGTACATACCCAGGCAGAAATTACGACTCTTCTAAAAATACAATACCATTATAACATTGGATATACAAAAATACGACTTTAAAAATTCAATACCTTGAAAACAAAAAATTCGATACCATTACAACATTGGACTTTAAAAGAACCAACGTTACATAAGAGTTTAAAATTGTAATCCGAAAATGTTTACTATGGTAAACTTTTACAAAATTTTTGACTTTATTTTATTTAATAATTTCTTTATACCTTTTTTTAACAATATAAAATTCTTAAATTTTGAACATACGACGTTAAACTAAAAAAAACGCAAAAAAAAATCGAAAAAATCTATTTTTTTAAATATAAAATAAAAAAATTTAAAAAGCTTACGTTTAATTCTCTTCAAACTAAAAAAACGGATCCCAAATCGGTCCATCCGTTTGAACTGTATTTTGATTTTGTTTAAAATGACCTGATAAAGTATATATATTTATGATCAGTGATCGATTCTAAGACATTCTAGTCATGTCCGTCCGTCTGTCCGTCCGTCTGTCCGTCTGTAGTCAACACGATGCAATCCCAAATAAAAGAGCTAGACTTCCAAAGTTTGGTACGAATATGAGGCATTCCACACCAAATGTCCAGCGAAAAAAAAACACGTGTACCGCAAACTTCTAAATAGCTTGTATGGATAGCCCTATATTTTCTTTTTTTTTAATTTTTTTTAAGTCTAGATGTTTGTCCATCCACACAAAAAAAATCAGAAAAACATTTTTCGTTTTTTCGAGAAAATCGCATTTGAATTTTAAATTTCATAACAATTTTGTAATTTGCTTGTATTTTCTTGTATTAACGTTGCGACTGAGTAATTTTCATACAATTAATAATTGACTTTTTCAAAAAATGGAAAATTTCAGAACGGGTTCTGAAAATTTTCCAAAGAAAAAAATTTTATTCGATAGCCCATACAAAACTATATAAGAATGTACATTTTTGAGATTGTGGTGCATTCCGTTTTAATGTGATAAATATTTAATCAAAGCAATTCGCCACAAATTTGACAATTTTTCCAATATTTGACCACGCCTTCTAAGCCCAGTTTTTGAAAATTAGAAAAACCAAAAACGCAATTTTCTTAGTTCCATATAGGGCTATCCAAACAACCTATTCAGAAATTTACGGAGCACATGCTTTTCTGTAGCGGGACATTTGGTGTAAAATGCCTCATATATCTTATGTTTCTACACTCATAGAAATATCTTAGTAGAAAAATTAGTAAACCCATTGTAGATCAAGTTTTACAAAATATTGCCGTATTCAACAAAAATTAATGTTGATATCGTTGAATAATCAGTAAAGTTGAATCAACTCTTTACATCGCTTATACAGAATTCAATAGATAAAACCAAAAAAGAAAAAACAACCCTGCTCGTTCATTTTTGTATTATCAAGTTGGTAGCAATGCATTGCAATGTGAAATTTGTTTGTCTCTTATAAAATTATTTTATGTGTTTGTTTTTTATAAAAATATTAAATATTATAAAAATACATTAAAATAGGATCTGATGATCAGATTCTGATCTGTAAATATTTGGTAAGTAATAAAATACATTGGTTACTTTATGTATTCATACTATATTATATTTTTGTTTGTTTTTTTTAAGGCTTTTGATTTGGTGTCATTAGGAAACCGGAGAATGGCTTACGTGATAATTCTAAAAAATATTGCGATTTTTACTTAATAAAAGAATATTAACAAATAACAACAAGCTTTTTTTTATTAATAATATTTCTTATATCAACAAAAATATGAGTTGAGTTTACAAAAAATACGAGTTGATTTACAAAAAAACGAGTTGATCAACTTTTACAAAAACTGACAACAATTTTTATTGAAATCAACATAAATATTTGTAGGGTCAAAATCAACAATGATTTCTGTTGAATTTACAATGATTTTCTTTGGGAATACAATGATTTTTGGTTGAGTGTAGGCAGGTTAAGTTCGTTAATCAGCAAAATCAGACCAGGGAAAAAGAGTTCCCCCTTGAAGAACTTAACCAACCTCTGAAAAAATATTTAAATTTTAACTTACAAAAATATCGGCTTTTTACAGGTTAGAAAAAGTCAACTTGTTAAAAAAGTCGTATTTTCGAAAATTGACTGTCGAATTTTTAGAAAAGTCGAATTTTTGTTGCGACTGTATAACCCGGATATAAAAAAAAATTTTTTTGAAAAATTTGTATTTGTTCAAAATTATTTTTATATACTGTATTTCTAACTCTAATAATACAGAGTTCAACTGTTGACAAGTGTGGACGTGTTTTAATTTATCTCCGTGCTATTAATTGAATTTTTGAAATTGTTCGTAATAGGTATTTTTGTAATATTTTCATGACCACTTCCAGGAAAATGAAAATATGGACACAAATGATACCGATTTAATTCGAGGCTCTGCCTCACCGACTGGTTCTGGTCCTAGCATTGGTCTTAGGGTTGCGACCTTGAAGTCCGACCTTGATTCTGGTAGGGGTGCTCAGCCTAATATTGGTGGTAAAAAGAAAAAGAAACTTAAACCATCAAAGGTCAGGCACAACCAGAGACGGCTTTGTTTGAAAATAATTAACAGACTAAGCCAACTTGATGGAACGAAGCTCTCCGAACGTGAGAGGGCGTCGCTATCATGGGCGAAAGGAGTCATTGAAGAACAGGACAAACTTTCGGCAATGCGCGCATCTGACAAACAGAGCGCTGTTTCGGCCTCGTCATCGAAGTCTGGTAAAAGGTTGCGCTCGCCCGACGAGAAACCTTTACCTAAGAGATCTAAGGTGACCGGCAACGTCTGGACTCAGTCTTTTAGTGAAGTGGTTAAAGGTAACTTCGTTAGGGCTGTGATAAACAGGCAAAATGGGGATTGTAGTATTCCAAGGGACAAGTGGAGTTTAGTTGAAACTAAACTAAATGAAATCTACTATAGGCTCCTTGAGAGTATGCCTGATTTTCTACCTACTACTGTCAACGCAGGTTGGTATCAGGGGCGAGTAAAACTCGTTGCTTTTGGGAACGAAAGATCCGCAGCCGTGTTTAAGGTTGCCATTAGCCAAGTGGGAGAGTTATGGCCTGGAGCCAGACTGGACGTTGTGGAAAAACATGATATCCCCTCGCAACCCAGAGCTCATGCATGGATCCCAATGGCTACAAATGACACTGCGGTGATTCTTAAGATGATAAAAGTCTGCAATCCTGACCTTCCAACTCAGAATTGGCAAATTGCCAGATTGGGTGAGATGGAGGGCGCTCGTCGTCAAGCTGTGGTCTTGGTTAATGAGGAATCGCTTCCGCTTTTAGCCAGGACTGACGGCATTATTAGATTTGGATTTTTTCATATAAGAGTCAATGTCTACAAGGGCGACCAGAAGACTATTTTGGACGCAGACAAGCCAGTGGCAGAGTCGGCTGGGGAGGAGAATCTGGAAAAGGTTGATATTCAGCTGGCCGATTCTAGGCTGATGGGAGATGCATCTGGCATTTTTGAAACCGAATCTGGTAACGAATGCGACCTCTGTGATGGCATGGAGGATAAAGCTGATGCCACGATGGGTGACATTCAGGACGAGGCCCATGCAGTGAGGAATTCGGAGAGTTCTGTTGCCTCCGATTCAGAACAGTTGGGATATATATCTGGCTTATTCGAAACCGAATCTGGGGACGAATGCGACCTCTTTGATAACACGGAGGATGAAGCCAATAACACGGTGGTGGAAATAAAACAATATGTTGCGGTTCCTACAAATAAACCTCCATCACTGTAAGGCAGCCTCAGTTGCACTCTTGCTGCGCCTGACGACAGGAGCAGTTGACTTGGTTTTTATCCAAGAGCCCTGGGTGCGGGGTGGCAGGGTTTGCGGATTGAAGACCCCTGGGTTTAAGTTGGTGGTTGCCAAAGGTGAGGGCTCACCAAGAGCCTGCATCTTGGCAAAAAATGGCTTAAATATATTCTTTTTATCAACTTTTAGTGATATGGATGTTACAGCGGCTAGCTTAGAGCTTCATGGGAAGTCTATTTGGCTCACCTCTGCGTATTTTCCTAATCCGGGGTCAATACCCCCGGAGAAGATTGTCGGTCTAATTCGGGAGTCTGAATCTAGGGGACACCAGTTAGTAGTGTGTTGTGATGCTAATGCACATCATTCGATATGGGGAAGTACAGACACAAATGATAGAGGCGAATCACTTTTGGAGTTTTTGTTAAGCACTAACCTGTATATTTGTAACAAGGGTGGTGAACCAACTTTCGTTACAAGTTCGCGGCAAGAGGTTCTTGACGTAACACTTGTATCAGATACATTGTCTGATAGAATTGATGACTGGAGAGTTTTGGAAGAGCATTCTTTCTCAGATCATCGCTACATTGAGTTTTTACTCAGGGAGCGTGCCCCGGTTGAGACAGTCTCTAGAAATCTGAGGAGAACAAACTGGGTGAAATATAGGGAGACTTTTTCTTTGCTTTTGGATGAAGTACCCTTATCTGAACCGCATAGTTTGGCGGAAATTGACTGTCTGGTTGACCATATAACAAATGTTTGTAATAGGTGCCTGGATGCGTCTTGCCCTTCTGCAAAGCCTAGAGGGAAAAAAAAGCCACCTTGGTGGTCAAATGAGTTGCAGACGAGCAGAGATTCCTGCAGAAAGCTCTTTAATAAGGCTAAATTTTCAAGAGCGGACGAGGACTGGTCTGCATACAGGCTGCAACTGAAGAGTTATAAAAAGATGATCAGAAATGCAAAATGTGATTCTTGGAAAAACTTCTGTGGAAACATAGAAGACGTTTCTGAGGCATCCAGGCTGCGCAAGGTTCTGGCTTCTTCTCCTTGCACCCTGGGATACCTGAAAGATCCTAATGGGGTGTGGTCTTCCTCCAGTGGAGAGTCGCTGGATCTCCTTTTAAACACGCATTTTCCGGGCAATTCCATGACGCCGTTTCAAGCTTTGGAACGTTCTGACGCCCAAGCATCTGAAATTGCTTCGGAAATAATAAATATGCCAACATTAATCTGGGCGATAAAAAGCTTCAGGCCCTATAAATCCCCGGGACCTGATGGTATAATCCCGGCTGAGTTGCAGCAAGTGTCGGACTATATAGCCCCGTTGCTGTATAATCTATACACAGCATGCATCAACTGGTCATATATTCCTTTAAAATGGAGGGATACCAGAGTCGTATTTATCCCGAAGGCTGGGAAAAGTTCCCACACAGCTCCGAAGGATTTCAGACCAATTAGTCTGTCTTCTTTTTTGTTAAAGACAATGGAACGAATGATAGACTCATATTTGCGTAGAGTGATTGACCCGAGGTTGCTTTCGACAAAGCAACATGCATACAGCAAGGGACGATCAACGGAAACAGCTCTTCATGAGCTCGTTGGTACCATCGAGAGATCGCTTTCGGTAAAGGAGTACACTATGGTGGCCTTTCTTGATATTGAGGGGGCTTTTAATAATGTCATCCCAGAATCGATAATATTGGCATTGTCTGGTCTGGGAGTAAAGCGTGAAATCATTTTAATGGTGGAAGGCCTACTTGCCAGTAGACGTATCACGTCTGAATTGGGAGCGTCCGTCATATCTCGATTTGTCAATAGGGGCACACCACAAGGAGGTGTTCTTTCGCCGCTTCTTTGGAACCTGGCACTGAATTCAATGCTACTATCTCTAGAAGCACGTGGTTGTCATGTTGTCGCATATGCTGACGATGTCGCGATAGCGGTAAAGGGGAAGCATCTGCCAACATTGCGGGACATTCTTCAGGGTTCTCTGAAAGATCTGTCTAAATGGGCAAGAGACTGTGGTCTGGGAGTTAATCCTAGTAAAACAGAGCTTGTTTTATTTACAAGGAAAAATAAGATTCCTGCTTTCGATCCTATTTCTCTGGACGGTACTGAAATCACCTTCTCAGATGGAGCCAAGTATCTTGGAGTATTTCTAGATAGGAAGCTGAATTTCAGGCGTAATATTGAGGAACGGGTGAGAAAAGCAACGATTGCTTTGTATTCCTGTAAAAGGGCCATTGGAAAACGATGGGGTTTTAGCCCTCAAGTCGTTCATTGGATCTATACAGCAGTGGTGCGTCCAATTTTGCTGTATGGAATCATTGTCTGGTGGCCTGCTTTAGAAACAAAGGCGAACTGTGTCTTTATCACGAAGGTACAGAGAATGGCGTCAATGTGCATCACTGGTGCTCTTCGTACTACACCTACGGCTGCATTAGAAATCTTCCTTCACCTGATACCCTTGGACATATTGGGTAGGCAGTATGCAGCTGCGTCGGCAATTCGACTTAATAGCACGCTGCAATGGAGGAGCAGCGATTGTGGCCATAGCGCGATCTTGAAAAAGATAACAATACCACAAAATGTGGATTGTGCTCCCTCTTTGAGCCTCTTTAAGCGCCACTTTACCACTATGATACCATCCAGGGAGTCTTGGATGGGGGATACTCCGGGAAGTGGAGCTACCATAAATTTTTACACAGATGGATCGAGGCTGCACGAACAAGTGGGCTTTGGGGTCTATTCGGAAGAGCTTGGATTGAGCCTGGCTCGTAGATTGCCAGATCATTGCAGTGTTTACCAGGCAGAGATGCTGGCAATAAAGGAAGTGGCTGACTGGTTGAGCTGCAATGTCTTGTCTACAACCGCAGTCAACATCTATACTGACAGTCAAGCCGCGGTCAAGTCCCTGGATTCAATGTTTCTGAAAACAAGATCTGCCCTTAACTGCCGCACGTCTTTAAATGAGATGGCCAAGCAGTTTAACATACGACTCATATGGGTCCCAGGGCACAGAGTAATTCCAGGGAATTGCAAAGCCGATGAGCTTGCAAGACTAGGAACTACCTTACAGGTTCCAACAGAATTGGAATGTGTTGGTATGCCTCTAGAAACTTGCAAGCAAAACCTACGGCTTTGTTCTGCGACGGAGACTAATCAAAGATGGGCAAATGGATGGACGTGTGAGACAACACGACTGATTTGTCCTTCTCTTAATCAGGGGCGCACAAGTGAGCTGATATCGCTTCCAAGAGGAGAGATTTCGACGGTGGTTTCTATAATTACCGGACACTGTCTTATAGGGAAGCACGCAGAGCGGTTAAATGTGCCGTCGAATGACTTTTGCCGAAGTTGCATGGATGAAGAGGAGTTGGAAACTATCGAACACTTTATTTGCCATTGCCCGGCACTTTCTGGCCAGCGCACAGTGGAAAATTTTGGTCATTTCCGGATCAAAAATATGTAATTTTTGATTGGATCAATATTTTTGTATTCCGTCTTTTTTGTTGAATAGGTGAGACTTTAGGCTTTAATTTGTGCTTTTAATCACAAAAATCGACTGACGAGAACTAAAGTTGTGAAGGGTTAAAAATACATTTTCGATATTTTTGTTGAATTTTAGTATAAAAGTAAAATGTTAGGACAAGTTAAATAGGTATTTTTTATATTTTCTAATTATTTTCAATTGAATTTTGCAACAAATATTTATAATAAGTAATTTTGTAGATAAATTTTTCAGAAAAGGTCAACATTTAGCCCCATAGACTTTTAAGGGCCAAATGTTTCAAATTTTAAAAAAATTACAAAATTATTTTCATTGGTGTCAAATATAAAATTTAACTGATATTTTATTGTAATACGACAAAAATAAGGAAGTTATAATAAAAAAAATCGTATGAAGGTTGCCAAGATAAAAAAATAGTGTTAAATTCGGCTATTGCCAAATCTTTCCAGAACCCTCCAAAAAGTGAAAAAAATAAATTGTCTTTTTTTTGGGAAATAGAGTAAGGGGGGGGGGGGGGTGGGTTTGTCGGTGGGGACTACCTCTACCTTTTTGCAATAAATGTCTATAGACTCATTAATTATAATACGCAAAAATAACACAATTTTAGCATTTATTGTTATAGCCACGCCTCCAAACGGGGGCGGACAAAACAAAAAATACGTTTCTCAGTCTCTTTGACAAGCGCAGGTTTTTTAATTCTTATAGTAATCAACATATTGTTCAATTGTTGAACAAATATGCTTAAAAATATGCAAAAAATGTTTTTTGGGGTTGTTTTTGTTTTTTTTAAGGGGAAATTGTTTAACCCGAAGTCCGATTTTGCCCATTTACAAACTTAGCCAGTTATAAGTAATTTTTTTGTCAAACTTCCGGGGTCTAGCTCTTTTGGTTTGGACTACATAGTGCTTTCCACAGACAGACAGACGACATCGCTAGAATATCTTAAAATTGATCATGGATCAATGTTATATGTATTTTATGTGATCCTTGACCGATATTTCGTTGCGTTACACACGAATGGCAAATTGAGTAGGGCATAATGAGCGAAAATAATTCATAATTAAATTTTTATTTATTTTTAATTTGAGAGTTCGTCAACATTTTTGCATGCCATTTGTTTAAAGGCACGAAAAGGCAGCTAGTTTTGATATATCTTTTAGATAATAAGTTTAACTTTAATTCTATGTTATAACTAGATTGGAGGAAAACGGCGCTAACAGTTAAAACCTAGTCAAAGTTGCGTAGGTTAACAAAAAAATATTATATACTTCAAATGAAAAAATGTCAATTCTGCTAACAATATATACAAAGCTCATAACAAAAATAGAATCTGGACAAGTTACCCTTTCCAATATGGTATTACAATCCCAAAAAAAATAATTAGAAATATTAAAAATACGCACTTGAATATCGTATAATTTTATCTCCCCAAATCTTTAAAGTCGAAAGTTGTGTGTTCTGTCGCCATTTTCGAATACTTCTGTTGACATAATAACTATGATTTATGAAAATAATTATTGCTTGACATCTTAGCTTTACGATAGAACTTGTTTTATGGTTAATTTCAAACATTTGCAAAAATCAATTATGAGATGCATTCACCTTATATAATCCACTGTGCAGCGACTTGATTCACTGGGATCTAGGGAGCTGTACGATCTTTCTGATTTGTCGGATGTCAAAATTCAACATCTAAGGAGTTTCATAAGAAGCTCAAACTGGTTTAACGACAGGGACTAGTAGGGAAACCTATTACGATCCCGTGGTATCACAATGGACCTCAGAGTCTACGTGTGTTGACGTAAAACGTCAGCAGCCACTTACAACCTAACCTAACCTATTTCTAATACCCCAAAATAGCGGCAAAATATGTCGAAATAACGTTATCCAGTGTTGTCTTTGAACACCATCCTAAGGTCATAAACTTATTATTACAATGTAATTTTAATCCAGTAAATTTAATTTTTTGGTGTTGTGACGACGTCGGAAACAAAAGTCAGGCGATTGTTTTTTGGCGTTATCATTTCAATGTTATAGTAACACCATAAATTTTGTAAATAGGATCTCACTTTGGTGTTGGAATGCCCTCCGCCAACTCTATTCTGACGTTATTCCGATTGCATTTTTCTGCCTGGGTACTTATTTCCTTATGCATGTATATTCCTTAAAAAAGGCACGATACTAACAAAAAAATAACGATGCAAACAAAACAAAAAAACCCAAATTATCTATTAAAAATCTTTATATGTGAAAGAAATTTGGCGTGAAAACCCAACGTACATTTATGATGACTTGTCCTACTTGTGTTTTTTATGATGATCGTTGAATCCTCAATATACGTAGCAGGTAACTTCTTCATATTATTAGTTTATTTATATTTTTTACTGTGTTTTAAATTTCAGAAAATTTTTTGTTTGGCGGTTTCAACATTCAAATAAGTTTTTATGACGGCGTTTTTTTCCTTAAACAACTCTAGCATTGATGATTTTTTTTTTTATTTTTTTTTTTTGTTTTAGTATTGCTATTTAATGAAAATAAATGTGTAACGTGTCGTTACAAATCAATTTTTTCCCAACACTCTTTAAATATATACAATATTTAAATATATATTTAAACAAATATATTTCCCAACACTCTTTAAATATATACATATTTAAATATATATTTAAACAAATGACTTTTTCCCTCACCTCACGTCTGTACTTATGCCCATACCCAATACTATATTTTTTGTTACGAGACAATGTTTAAATGTAGGATGGGTAGTGCAATATGCAACAATTCACGTTGAGTTAATAAAGTTCAAGACATATAATGTCGTAGTTGTGAAACACTCCCGAACATAGTTACTATTATTGTAGTCTTAAATTTCTGTAGTATAGTATTTCTAGATTTATCGTCGTAGTTGAATGCAGGATCGGTTATTTATCCCGAACGTAGTTAGAATTAGTGTAGTTCTAGATTTATTTCGTAGTTGAATGCGGGATCGGTTATTTATCCCGAACGTAGTTAGAATTAGTGTAGTTCTAGATTTATTTCGTATTTGAATGCGGGATCGGTTATTTATCCCGAACGTAGTTATAATTAGTGTAGTTCTAGATTTATTTTCGTATTTGAATGCGGGATCGGTTATTTATCCCGAACGTAATCAGAATTAATGTAGTTCTAGATTTATTTTCGTATTTGAATGCGGGATCGGTTATTTATCCCGAACGTAGTTATAATTAGTGTAGTTCTAGATTTATTTCATATTTGAATGCGGGATCGGTTATTTATCCCGAACGTAATCAGAATTAGTGTAGTTCTAGATTTATTTTCGTATTTGAATGCGGGATCGGCTATTTATCCCGAACGTAATCAGAATTAGTGTAGTTCTAGATTTATTTTCGTATTTGAATGCGGGATCGGTTATTTATCCCGAACGTAGTTAAAATTAGTGTAATTGTAGATTGAATGCGGGATCGGTCATTTATCCCGAACATACCCAGACAGAAATTACGACTCTTCTAAAAATACAATACCATTATAACATTGGAAATACAAAAATACGACTTTAAAAATTCAATACCTTGAAAACAAAAAATTCAATACCATTACAACATTGGATTTTAAAAGAACCAACGTAACATAAGAGTTTAAAATTATAATCCGAAAAGGTTTGCTATGGTAAACTTTTACAAAATTTCCGATTTTATTTTATTTAATTATTTCTTTATACCTTTTTTAACAATAGAAAATATTTTTTTTTTGTGTAAAAATGCCACTGCATATTTTTTTTCATTATGAAATGTGCAAGGTGAATAAGGGTTCTATAGTCGAAAAATCTAAATGGACTTGCTTTCGACTTTTTAGTTTTTTAGCAGATGAAAAAAAAAATCTTCGCAAAAAAAAAAAAAAAATACCAAAACACTCAAATGGCAGCGAGTGTAATTACAACTTAAAAGTGTGATTCAAATTGTCGTTCTTATTATTTTTATGTTAAAAAATTCTAGTTCCTGACGTAGATTCTTAAATTTTGAACATACGACGTTAAACTCAAAATAACGCAAAAAAATCGATTTTTTTGACAAAAAATATGTATAAAATAAAAAAAAAATTAAAAAGCTTACATTTAATTCTCTTTAAACTGAAAAAACAGATCCCAAATCGGTCCACCCATTTGATCTGTATTTTGATTTTGTTTAAAAAGCTGCAACTTTTTTGTTTCTGACAATTTTTATGTTAAATTTTGGTAGAAATCGAAATATTAAATAAAAAATATCGCATTCTTAAGTGTGAACCCCTTTAATCTTTGGCGGTTCGTTGTTACCATGAAGCAGAAAGTGTTTAGTATATTTTTTTATACCCTCCAACTACAGAATGGAGGGTAACGCATCATCCGTGTGTAACGCATCAAAATATCCGTCTATGACCCCACACTTAGAAAATTATTGCAGTTACTACATGACGGTCATTTGTGTACACTCAACCAAAAATCATTGTATTCCCAAAGAAAATCATTGTAAATTCAACAGAAATCATTGTTGATTTTGACCCTACAAATATTTATGTTGATTTCAATAAAAATTGTTGTCAGTTTTTGTAAAAGTTGATCAACTCGTTTTTTTTGTAAATCTTTTTTTTTTTTTTTTTTTTTTTTTTTACACTTTATTTTGGCTATTATTGAATCGCCTTTCTTAGGCCTAACAATAAGTATTTAAATCTTAAAACTCTAACTTAAAATAATAGACACTCCAAAGGAGCCATTTTGGTATATGGGCCTCATAGTTACAAGGGCGGCAAGTCTGCACGACGCAGTCTTGAGTGTCCCTGGGTTCGTGTCAAGACTCTAGCCAAGGGGTTTGGGTGATTTTCCAGTTTATCAGCATATCTCGTCCTTATTGTGATAAACTCATCCTTAACAAATGGTATGTTAAGATCCCTGTGTATATTCTCGTTGCGAATAAACCATGGCGCGCCGGTCATTGTTCTAAGAATTTTTGATTGTGCCCTCTGTATAAGTTCTATATTGGATGCGCTTGCAGTACCATAAAGTTGGATACCGTAGGTCCAAATTGGTTTTAATATACAGTTATACAGGCTGACTTTTGAGTCAAGGCTAAGTTTAGAATATTTGTTAATTAACCAGTGTAAATTGCTGGATTTCAGCTTCATTTGAAGCCTCTTGGCTTCTATGTGCTTTCGCCATGTTAATCGCCTGTCCAAATGAATGCCAAGGTATGTTACATTCTCAGATTGTGGGATATGTTCTCCATTTAGGGAGACAGGAGGACAAGTTCCTGTTCTTAGTGTAAAAGTAACGTGCTTGCTTTTCAAAGCATTGACTTTTATTCGCCAATTTTTAAACCACGTCTCCACAATTCTAAGATGGTTATTAAGTTCAATTGATGCAACGGATGGATTCGTGTGTGTACTAATAATTGCTGTATCGTCTGCAAAAGTTGACGTTAGCAGACGGTCGTTAGTTGGCAAATCTGATGTAAAAATCAAATATAAAATAGGACCAAGTACACTTCCCTGCGGAACTCCAGCTTTCATTTCAAAATCTCCAGATGTAGTATCCTTATATTTTACCCTGAATTTTCGGTTAAGAAGATAGGATTCAAGTAGCTTATGAGTACAGGTGGGTAAAAGACCTTTTACCTTAATTAATAGACCCTCGTGCCAGACTTTGTCGAAAGCCTGTGCGACGTCAAGAAAAATCGCTGAACAATATTTCTTTTCCTCGTAGGCCTTTCTTATCTCGCTTGTAATGCGGTTTACTTGTTCTATTGTTCCATGCTTTTCGCGGAAACCAAACTGGTGAGCAGGAATAATGTTACAGTTTTCCAGGGAAGGCATAATTTTTTTAAGAAAAACTTTCTCAAATAATTTCGAAAGACACGGAAGCAAGCTAATAGGTCTATATGATGAAGGTAAAGTTAAATCTTTTCCTGGCTTGGATATCATTTTAATTTCAGAAATTTTCCACATATCTGGAAAATATCCTTGAAGCAAGATCGCGTTAAACAGTTTTGTGAGGGTTATAACTGCTATGAATGGTAGGTTTCTTATCATTCTCGGAGTGACGAGGTCACATCCAGGAGCTTTTTTAGGATTTAAATTATCCTTAATTATAGTCTCAACCTCGTAAGGGTTGATTATAAAATTAGTCATATCAGCTCTGTTAGGCGGTTCAGGGAGCGTAAAGTCATGATCCGGTGGATTTGGTTCAAAGACTGAACATAAATGTTCTGCGAAGGTGCACGCTTTGTCTTCATCACTCCGTGCCCAATTTCCACTTTTATTTCTAAGTGGTGGCTCGCCCTCTACCGGTGTTTTCATATTTTTTGCAGCCTTCCACAACGAATAATTGGTGGAGCTTGAATTTTCCAGTCCCTCTATATAAGACATATTTCTACGATCCCCTTCTAAATGAAGGGCTTCTCTCAGTTTTCTTGTAGCCTCTGACAGCCTCTGCTTTGCAGCAGGTGATCTACAATTTTGCCATGCTCTTCTAAGTTTTCTTTTTTGCGTTATAAGTTTTTCAATCTCAGAATTTGATAGATATGATTCACGGTTTGAAGTTATTTCACTCTGAATAGTCGAGTGTTCAGCTGCTGACCTCATAATGAACGTTAAGTCCTGTACGCATTCTTCAATATCCCCCTCACACTCCAATGTTGGATCAGTGTGGATGTGACTACTTATATATTTCTTATATTTCAACCAATTGGTTCTATAAGACGTTAATACACAGGGGTTTTTCAGCTCCTTAGGATCATTATAATAATTTACTATGACAGGAGAATGGTCGGAAGAGAGGCCGAATGATGTTTCAACTGATACTTTATTTCTATCAATATTCTTGGAGACTCCAAAATCTATAAGATCTGGTATTTTCCTAGGATCAGAAGGCCAATAGGTTGGTTTACCAGGTGATATAATATCGAACCTGTTTTTTCGATCAACTAGCAAGTAGTAAAGCTGTCTTCCCCTGGGGTTTATAAGACGTGATCCCCAATAGGTGTGCTTAGCATTATAATCCCCGCAAGCCAGGAAACGATTTCCAAGTGTTTTAAAAAACTCGTCGAATTGGTTTTGAGTAACCGAAAAACGTGGTGGGCAGTATATTGCCGATAGAGTAAGGCCACCATGTCCACAATAAATGTGAATTGATGTAGCCTGAAGGTAGTTCTTGGAAAAGACTTCCAAAGCATGATGTTTAATTCTATTCCTAATAAGAATACCAGAGCCACCATGTGCCTTACCGTCAGGGTGATTTGTTTTATGGAATGTATATCCGGGAATGTTAAAGCAATATCTATTTGTCAGATGTGTTTCTGAAAGTAGCAACACATCTATATTTTCACGCGATAGAAAACTAGATATCTCAGCCTTATGCTGGGTTACGCCGTTAGCATTCCAAAAACATATTTTCAAGAAACTCATTTTTGTGCCAGTAGGGTGAGCAAATTATTATTTTGCTCTTTTAGTTCTTGCATTGTAGTTTGCATAGATACCATGAAGGCATTCATCGAATTTTGCATGGATGATACAATTGTATTCATGGTCTGCATTAGGGCGTAGAACATCGATTCCAACCCTCCCGCATTCGGGGGACTACTGGGCTGCTGAGAACCCGATCTTAGTGTATTTGCATACGAAGAACCTGAAGTAGGTTGTGCTTGCTGTACCGTTGGCGGTACTGACCCACGCAAGGTGGGTTGCACAGCTGGCGCAGAAATGTTTACATTCTGCTTAGCCAAGGCTGGTCCGGAACCCGTAGATGATGATGTTTCAGAAGATGGTACTGATCGAGAACCACTAGGTTGTTGCAATACTGGTGCTGATAAGTCAATATTCTGGTTATCTAAGGTTGGCCTGTATTCTACTACATTGCCCCTGGCCTGTTGCCGTTTTTGCCTAAGTTTCAGCTGAAGTTCCTTGTATATGGGGCAGCCCCGATATTTAGATGAGTGGTTATTACCACAATTTCCACACTTTTTATTGCCATCGCCATTTTTAATGATGGGGCATTGTATGGCTGGATGCAGATCCCCACATACTGGGCAAACCGTACTGTGGGTACAGTAGGTTCTAGTGTGCCCAAACTCCTGGCAGTTTGAGCGTTGGACAGGACCACTTCGCTTAAGCGGCTCTTCTACTGATACTCTACGATGGAGAACATATCTCTCAGAGTAAATCGGATGAGTTTCGTTTTTTTTCAATTTCCTATTTTCAGGCTCCAACTCAACTCTAAACATTGGTTGGGGAACTTTATTCTTATTAAAAATATTTACTACTACCTTGATCTTGTAGCCCTTTTCTTCTAGAGCCTCCTTGATTTCAATGGGGTCTACACTGGATTCAATGCCCTTAATAACCACGCTTAACCCCTTACTACTTTTAAGCTGGTAGGTATAGTAACTTTTTTCGTTGTCACGTAAGAACTTTTCTATTACTCTATAGTTCTTCTCAGTGTAGACCTGAATTTTCGTCTCGTATATTTTACCTTTATGGATCGGAATAATATGAAATGTATTCTTACCAATAAGTCCGGTAAAATCCGACACCAATTTATTGGAGCTACGCTCACGAAGGAAGATTGGCGGAGGTCTATAATTGACCTCTTTACGGGCACTACTCGGATTCTCTGGATTTATATCCTGTTCTCCAAGAAGTGCAAAACGATTATTTTTGTAAATCAACTCGTATTTTTTGTAAACTCAACTCATATTTTTGTTGATATAAGAAATATTATTAATAAAAAAGCTTGTTGTTGTTTGTTAATATTCTTTTATTAAGTAAAAATCACAATATTTTTTAGAATTATCACCGGCTTTTTAAGCTGCAATATTTCAACACAAGATTTTCACACACTTCTTTTATTTATGTTTTGCACTCTCAAGCCATTCTCCGTTTTTTCTAATGACACCAAATCAAAAGCCTTAAAAAAAACAAACAAAAATATAATATAGTATGAATACATAAAGTAACCAATGTATTTTATTACTTACCAAATATTTACAGATCAGAATCTGATCATCAGATCCTATTTTAATTTATTTTTATAATATTAAATATTTTTATAAGAAACAAACACATAAAATAATTTTATAAGAGACAAACAAATTTCACATTGCAATGCATTGCTACCAACTTGATAATACAAAAATGAACGAACAGGGTTGTTTTTTCTTTTTTGGTTTTATCTATTGAATTCTGTATAAGCGATGTAAAGAGTTGATTCAACTTTACTGATTATTCAACGATATCAACATTAATTTTTGTTGAATACGGCAATATTCTGTAAAACTTGATCTACAATGGGTTTACTAATTTTTCTACTAAGATATTTCTATGAGTGTAGTAAGTAGTACTTGTTGTTTTCAATTACAATTTCAGTTGTTTTTGTATGAAAAATCTCAAACAACTGTTTTTTGTAGTCGTTTTAAAAAACAAATACAAAAAATTACTACATTGTAGTAGCAGTTGTTTTATGTAGTTGTTTTTAGTCTATAAAAAAACTTATAATTTTCTAGAAATTTTTAGAAAAACGAATGTGCAGGAATTATTTCCAAATAATTTTAACCGTTTAAGACGTTTAGAAATTTTTTTTGTTAATAAAAAAATTCAGACAATTTGAGTTACAGTAAAAACAACTTTAATTTGAAGTAGTTTTTACAGTTTTTTGTAGTTGTTAATCAATAGTTAAAAATAACAACAATTTTTGGTTGATTTTACCGTACAATGTAGTGGACGCCTAAACAACAACATAATTTTTTGAGTGCATTAAGTATATATATTATTGTTCAGTGATCGATTCTAAGACATTCTAGCGATGTCCGTCCGTCCGCCTGTATGTCTGTCTGTCAAAATCAGACCAGGGGAAAAAATTCCCCCTTGAAGAACTTAACCAATCTCTAAAAAATACCATGTTTTTACATGTTTTTTTTTGTTTTTATTTAACAAATGCAACATTTTTATTCTACAAGAAGTTCAAAGTCCTGCATTTGGACCTAGAGGATTAGAAAATTTCGTTTTTTGTCCCCCTTTTGTGAGCGTTGATTAAAAAAAATTGTTTAAATAATGATAACCTTGTATTTCTTTAGTACAAAAAGCATAAGAATTAATTTTTAAACCTATATTTCGGAAGGAATATAGGAAAAATATAGGAAGATTGTTATTTCCGTTATTGAAATAAAGACTTCACCAATATTTCCCATTATCAAAATACTGTTACTGTTAATTCAGTTTTATAAATCAAAAATTTTCGATTTATTTTTACTTATTTTCGGTACACAACCTTGATAAAAATATTGAAATTTTGGAAAAAGTCGAATTTTCGAAAATTGACGGTCGAATTTTTAGAAAAGTCGAATTTTTGTCGCGACTGTATAACCCGGATATTAAAAAAAATTATTTTGAAAATATTCTATTTATTTAAAATTATTTTTCTATACTGAATTTCTAATATAAAACACCCCAAAATAGCGCCAAAAATATGTCGAAATAACGTTACCAGTGTTGTCTTTCAACACCATTCTAAGGTCATAAACTTATTATTACAATGTAATTTTAATCCAGTAAATTTGATTTTTTGGTGTTGTGACGACGTCGGAAACAAAAGTCAGGCGATTGTTTTTTGGCGTTATCATTTCAATGTTATAGTAACACCACAAATTTTGTAAATAGGATCTCATTTTGGTGTTGGAATGCCCTCCGCCAACTCTATTCTGACGTTATTCCGATTGCATTTTTCTGTCTGGGTAGTTACTATTATTGTAGTCTTAAATTTCTGTAGTATAGTATTTCTTGATTTATCGTCGTAGTTGAATGCGGGATCGGTTATTTATCCCGAACGTAGTTAGAATTAGTGTAGCTCTAGATTTATTTCGTATTTGAATGCGGGATCGGTTATTTATCCCGAACGTAGTTATAACACTGTGCAACAAGAAAAATGAGCCTCAATGGCTTCAACGCCACATGAAAGTAGACCATACAGTGAACAAAATCACCAAAGGGTTTTGCAAAGTCAGTTCGGATTTCTTTTTTATAGCCCACTGAAGTTTTTATATTTTTATCAAAGGCGTTTGGAAAACGTCAAAAATACTATAATAAGAACACATCTGAACTTCAAAATATGATTTGATGTCTTCAGTGAAATTTTATGGCGGTTCTTTTCTTAGAACATTTTAACCCTCTAACTGCCATTTTAAGGGGTCATTTTAGTCCTTTTTCAAAAACTAAACACAGAAGTCTAATAAAACGTCCATTTAGAGGGTTAAAATGTTCTACAAATATTTTCCTCATAAAATTTCACTAGGGGTTGTCAAATGGTAAAAGTTTGTGCGACATGCGCAAAGTGCTTAAAAAGGGTCAAGTATAAATAATCAATGTTTGTTATTTTTTTTTACCAAAGCAGTGTTAAAAAATATCGACAAAAAACAGTGCAAATATACTTTTGAGCTAAAAATGATATTCTGATGTGTTTTATAAAATTTTATGATGATTCTTTTCTTTGACCAAATTAACCCTCTAGCTCCCGTTTTAAAGGGTCATTTTTGTCCTTTTTTAAAAGAAATACAAAAAAGTCTATAAAAAAAGGCAGTTAGAGGGTTTAAATGTTTTACAAATATTTTCTGCATCAAATTTTTCTAGGGCACGTATAAGACAGAAAGTTCGTCCTGCATATAGAAAGTGCTTTAAAATTTTTAAGTATTCAAATTTTTTTTTATTATTTTTTTGGGCCGAAATAAAAAAAACACAAATAAAAAAGTTAAAATCGACTTTGTCGAATGTATTGATACCCTCCACAATGTAAAAAAGTTTACTTGCTAAAAAACAAAACAAACATTAAAAAAAAAAACGACAAAAACAAATTTTTGGTAAAAAAAAATTCGACGAAAATATTTTTTTTTGTAAAAAAATATGTTTGTACTTGTTTAAATACCATTCGGTGATCAATTCTGTCCACATGTGTTAAGCAGCAGCCGAATGAAAGCCGAATACAAAAAAACTTTTTTTAAAAAAGTCCATAAAAAAGGCAGTTAGAGGGTTAAAATGTTTTACAAATATTTTCTGCATCAAATTTTACTAGGGCACGTCTAAAACAGAAAGTTCGCCCAGCATATAGAAAATGCTTAAAAATTTTTAAGTATTCCAATTTTTTTTTATATTTTTTTTGGGCCGAAATATAAAAAAAAAAACAAGTAACAAAGTTAAATTCAACTTTGTCGAATGTATTAATACCCTCCACGATGTAAAAAGTTTATTTGCAAAAAAAAACAAAAAAAAAATAAAAAAAAAACTGCAAAAAAAAATTTTTGATAAAAAAAAAAAAAAAATCGACGAAAATGTTTTTTTTTTTTAATATGTTTGTACTTGTTTAAATACCATTCGGTGATCAATTCTGTTCACATGTGTCAACCAGCAGCCGAATTAAAGCATTTTGTGTTTTTAGGTTATGTTGAATGTACCACAATTTTCGAGGTATTTTTATATTTTCGTTCATAACTTTTGAACCGCTTAACCGATTTCGCTCAAATGGAATACCAAACTACTTAGGGCAAGAACAAGTAAATATGCTAAGTCTTAGTTATATCTGTTTAATACTTTGGCCGTGATAACCATTTCCACAGACGGACAGGCATCGCTAGAATGTCTTAAAATTGATCACTGATCAATAATATATAAGGGGGTTTTCGTGTCAACTGACACAACTTTTGATACCGATCTACTATCCTATTGGATAGCAGTGCAGACACAATTTTTCAACGAGATCTGTCAAAGACTCTCTGAGTTAGATGGGTCGAAATTTGACATTTTGGCCAAGAAGTGTTTATTCTCATCCATATAACTTCTCACCAATTGATTTTAGCAAAATGTGTCCCAAACAGTTTAGATAGCTATTTCTTCAATCTTGCGAAAAAAAATTATAAAAAAATAAAAAAAAATAGTTTGATTTTTTTTTTTTTTAAATCCAAAACTTGTTTGACTTTTTTGTCAAATCGGGCTTTTTTTGACTCAAAAGAAAGCTTAGGTGTTTTCCCCACCTAATTCTTCTTCGCCTCAAATATATTTTTGCTCCACCAACAAATTTCCGCTAGAACGGCATCACGCGACTTTTTCCCATGATATTTGATATGGTGATCACGGCCAAAGTATACACTCAAAAAATTATGTAGGTAAATTCCAGTGAATATTCACTTAAAACAAATGAAATTTTATTTAAAAACCATTCCACTGTTTTTTCATTTAATATAAAAACACATTGCAGTCAATTTTAAATGTTATTATAATGACTAACCAAAACATTAAAAAATTACTGAATATTCACTTATTTTGTATTGAAAAACAGTAAAACTATAGAAAAAATTTGTTACTGCCGAAAATGAATGTAAAAGGAAATTCGTTTAAAAAAAAAATTTTAATACTTTAAAATTTTTAAGCATTTTCTATATGCTGGACGAACTTTCTGTCTTAGACGTGCCCTAGTAAAATTTGATGCAGAAAATATTTTTTAAACATTTTAACCCTCTAACTGCCTTTTTTTTATAGACTTTTTTGTATTTCTTTTAAAAAAGGACAAAAATTACCCTTTAAAACGGGAGCTAGAGGGTTAATTTGGTCAAAGAAAAGAATCATCATAAAATTTTATAAAACACATCAGAATATCATTTTTAGCTCAAAAGTATATTTGCACTGTTTTTTGTCGATATTTTTTAACACTGCTTTGGTAAAAAAAATAACAAACATTGATTATTTATACTTGACCCTTTTTAAGCACTTTGCGCATGTCGCACAAACTTTTACCATTTGACAACCCCTAGTGAAATTTTATGAGGAAAATATTTGTAGAACATTTTAACCCTCTAAATGGACGTTTTATTAGACTTCTGTGTTTAGTTTTTGAAAAAGGACTAAAATGACCCCTTAAAATGGCAGTTAGAGGGTTAAAATGTTCTAAGAAAAGAACCGCCATAAAATTTCACTGAAGACATCAAATCATATTTTGAAGCTCAGATGTGTTTTTATTATAGCATTTTTGACATTTTCCAAACGCCTTTGATAAAAAAATGAAAACTTCAGTGGGCTATAAAAAAGAAATCCGAACTGACTTTGCAAAACCCTTTGGTGATTTTGTCCACTGTATGGTCTACTTTTATATGGCGTTGAAGGCATTGAGGCTCTATGCGATGACCCAAAATTTGTTGCACAGTGTAATTAGTGTAGTTCTAGATTTATTTTCGTATTTGAATGCGGGATCGGTTATTTATCCCGAACGTAGTTATAATCAGTGTAGTTCTAGATTTATTTCATATTTGAATGCGGGATCGGTTATTTATCCCGAACGTAGAATTGGTGTAGTCCTAGATTTATTTTGTATTTAAATGCGGGATCGGTTATTTATCCCGAACGTAGTTAAAATTAGTGTAATTGTATATTGAATGCGGAATCGGTCATTTATCCCTAACATAGTTACTATTATTGTAGTCTTAAATTTATGTAGAGTAGCGTATTTCTAGATTTATCTTCGTATTTGAATGCGGGATCGGTTATTTATCCCGAACGTAGTTAGTATTAGTAAAATTCTAGATTGAACAAGGGATCGGTTATTTATCCCGAACGTAGCTAGAATTAGTGTAATTTTAGATTTACTTTCGTATTTGAATGCGGGATCGGTTATTTATCCCGAACGTGGTTTGAATTAGTGTAGTTCTAGATTTATTCTTGTATTTCCCGAACATAGTATCATTTCCATTATATATTCAGTCATTTACTAGTATCCGGGATCGGTATAATATCCCGAAGATATTAAAATAGTTCAATATATTGCCGTTAAGGCCCTTCCTTATAAGTATAAAGGTTTTGGTAAACAAAGTTGTGTGCGTTAAAGATCGTACTTTTGTTACAAAACTACAAAAGAATCGTCTTTTTTTTAGTCAAAGGAAGTAGACCTTTGACGAACCTGGACAGATTGAGTTTCAACCCCAGCTGGAAATAAACTGCATCACAATGGCGCCCGAGCAGGGACTTGCTTCTAAAACCGATTCTAGTGGAAAAACCAACGAACAAGGAGCAAGTCACGCACACAACCGCGAAACCAACCTTAACACGGCTTTACTACCTGACTCAATGGGCTGGATTTACCTACTTCGGAAGAGTAAATTAATAGAAGTATGCCAAGAGAATGGCATATTTCCAACCGAAGGGGCAACGGTAGACCAATTGAGGCGACAATTGAGTGAACTGATTCGCAGCAAACGAAAACGAGCTTAATCAGAAAATTTGTTAAAAACTCTTGAGGAGGAAGTTCTACAGGAAGAAATGAAGCCTGTTGGGATCAGCCGGCCGAAGGATAAAACCCAGAAAACAAAAGCAGAAACCGAGGTCGTTTCTAACACACCATCATCTAGTCCAAGTGATGTAGAAGTTATGGCCACCATTCGTCGCTGGAATCTTGTGTATGAAGGGGGTAATAATCTTATGGAGTTTACCGAACGATTGGAAGAGTTAGCCGAGTGTTACAAATACGACTGCAGCCGACTGCAACGCCCTACAATGGTATAGGGTCAAACGAGATAAGATTTCCACCTGGGAACAATTTAAAGACGAGGCTATTCGGTACTTCCTACCGAAAAGATACCTCACACATCTAGAAGAACACATCTACCATCGGAAACAAGGACCAAGAGAGAAAGCAAAGGACTACATTATGGCAATACAGACTCAGGTTCGCCAACATTCGGAGTTAAAGAAACTCGACCACACAGATCGTATTAACGACGGTCTTAGATGCGAATATAAGCTATACGCACGACGAAATGACTTTACCGACCTCGATCAGTTAATTGAGCTAGTCGACGAATATGAGCTACTTCGTCAAGACGAAGTCAGGTAAGGAAGACCACAGCCGAATCATTACATGGGATCTACAGGTAGTAACAATGCGTACACCCGACATACCCACTGTTGGCGCTGTAAACTACCCGGACACTTCCGAAATCAATGTCGCAACCCTCGTCGTTTGTTTTTTTCCCGGTGTGGGAAAAACGAAGTAATGTCACGTGACTGTCTATGTAGCCAGTCGGATTTTGAGGACATTCCCGGTGATGGTCGTTACTACATGGTTTGTGACATAAATGGTATCTCAACTAGGGCATTGGTTGATACCGGCTCTACTCTTACCTATGTTGGTGAAACCATTCGGAAACAACTTGACGCAAACAATATTCATCCACGAACTTACGAACGTTCCGTTCAACTAGCCGATGGTACGTGTATACAATGCGTAAAGGTGTACCCACTGACTGTCGATGTAAATGGCCATCCCACAAGGTTACTTGCCTCGGCTCTACCAAATTTAGCCGAACCGGTTATCCTCGGCATGGATTTTTTGAGGCGACAACAAGTTGAACTCACCGTAGATGGGATACCGTTGATAATATCCGACGCTTACCAAAAAAACACCCATGCAAATCCTCTTTATTCCTTAATAAGTCGGGATTTTCTGTCCGAAGAACAGGAAAGAAGACTAGAAACTTTATTAGCCACAACCAAAACAAAATTTGAGGCAATACAAGGACCATGCAATGTTGGTGAACATACAATTATAATGAAACATGATCGTCCCATTAAACAACGCTATTACCCCCGCAACCCCGCCATGCAAGCAGTCATGAACCAGGAGGTGGATGAACTACTGCAAAAGGACAGAATCGAACTTTCGCATAGCCCATGTAGTTCACCAGTGGTGTTAGTGCGAAAGAAACAAGGAACATGGCGTATGTGCATAGATTTCCTACAAATAAATGCCGCCGCCGAACCGGACGCCTACCCCTTACCACAAATTAATTCTATCCTCGACCAGTTACGCGAAGCAGAGTTCATATCCACCATTGATCTCAAAAACGGATACTGGCAGATTTCCCTGGAACCGCGTTCCCGACAATATACCGCCTTTACCGTACCTGGTCGCGGATTGTTCCAGTGGAAGGTTATGCCGTTCGGCCTTCATTCGGCACCAGCCACATTTCAGCGAATATTGGATAAAATTATTGGCCCCGAATTGCATCCTCGGGTATTTGCATATCTTGATGACATCATCGTACTTGGTCGGGCATTCGAAGAGCATATAGAAATCTTGCAGATAGTGTTTTCCCGATTACAAAACGCCAACCTACAAATAAATTTTGAAAAATGCGAGTTCGTGCGAACCAGCCTCCAATACTTAGGACATATCGTCTGTTCAGACGGTATCCATACCGACCCAGCAAAAGTCGAGGCAATGAGGGAAATAGCATCACCAACCACAATTCGAGAGTTAAGACGGGTGTTAGGAGTCGCTTCATGGTACCGACGCTTCGTGCCTGGGTTTTCGGCGTTAGTCGAACCAATGACTCGCTTACTAAAAAAGAAGAACTCGTGGGTTTAGGGTTCCGACCAAGAGGCCGCATTCAATTTGCTAAAAATTAAACCAACCGAAGCACCAATTCTATGTTGCCCCAACTTCGAACAACCGTTTTTCCTACAGACCGATGCTAGCGGGGAAGGTTTAGGGACAGTTTTGTTTCAGAGACAAGGCGACCAAGAAAAGGTCGTTTCCTACGCCAGCCGAACGCTAAATGAAGCAGAAAGAAAATACTCGGCCACAGAGCAAGAATGTTTGGCAGTATTATGGGGAATACGCAAGATGAGGCCATACTTAGAAGGATATCACTTTACGGTGATCACCGATCATCAATCCTTGAAATGGCTCCACTCCATCCAGAATCCATCAGGTCGTCTTGCTCGTTGGGCACTGGAAATGCAACAACATGATTTCCAAATTGAGTATCGTCGTGGTAAACTTAATGTCGTAGCCGACGCTCTGTCACGAAGTCCTATTAAGAGTTTTTCGCCATCTACCCAACTGGCAGCCATAACTACTGGAAAAAACGACTGGTATCACCGAAAGGTAGAAGAAACAAGTAAAAACAACGACAAGCTGCCCGACTTTCAGCTAATCGACAATCGGTTATTTAGACACATCGTACGGAAAAACATTGTATCGAATGCTCCCCAATGAAAACTGTGTATCCCCAGAGGAAACATAGAACACATTCTCAAAGAGGTGCATGACGATACAGCGGCTGGACACTTTGGGGTACATAAAACTGTCCGAAGAGCACAAGAAAATTACTACTGGCCGGGCATGGTACGCGATATTCGACAATACATTCGGTCCTGTGTAATCTGCAGTCAGTACAAGGGGAAGCAGATTCGAAAAGCCGGACTAATGACAACCCTTATCAGCACCAGACCATGGGAAGTAGTTTGCATGGATTTTATTGGCCCTCTTCCGCGCTCTTCTGGAGGACATAATTGGTTACTAGTCATCACCGACAAATTTTGTAAATGGGTAGAGCTGGTGTCCATGAGGACAGCAACAGCGCACGCAGTAGTAATTGGCCTGAGGGAAAGAGTAATCTATCGGTTCGAGTGCCCGAAAGTTATAATATCTGACAATGGTTCTCAGTTTGTCGGCAAAGTGGTAACAAAGTTTTTAGAAGACGTCGGAGTCCAACATCGTCTAACAGCTCCTTACACCCCCCAGGAAAACCCCACCGAAAGAGTGAACCGAGTGGTAAAAACAATGATAGCGCTGAACACTGGCTCTAATCATCGTCATTGGGACAAATGTTTACCTGAAATCGCGTTCGCAATAAATACATCGGTTCACGAATCCACCCAGCGATCGGCAGCTGAAATTCTGTTCGGCCGAAATCATATTCCTCCCTTACAGTATCGGAACGAAGGTAATTTTCCGTCCGAATCCGAAAGGAAAATTCCAGGACCCGAGGAATGGAACAACATCGTGGAGATAGCGACTAAGTCAACTGAAAGGCAAAAGCGGTATTACGACTTAAGACGACGAGAATGGCAAACATTAATAGGCGACACCGTTTTTAAAAAAGAGCATCACTTGTCGTCGGCAGCCGATCATTTTGCTGGGAAATTGGATCCAAAATTTTCTGGACCATTTACGGTAATTAACAAGATTTCACAAAATATTATGGTTTTAAATGTTAATGGAAAAAACCAGAGGCATCATGTCCAAGATTTGAAGCGTTCTTACGAACAGCTCTCGGAAAACGAATATGAAGAAGAAGATGTATAATAACAACAATAAGAAGAGAAAAAAAAATATATATAAAATTTATTTAGTATATAAAATAATGAAAAACAAAACGGGAGAAAATTTGACCATAGTACAATTAGTAATAAAAATCATATTTTTTTTTTAAAGAAGAAAAAAAAAAAAAAACTTTTAATAATAAAAAAAAAAAAGAGAGAAAAAAAAAGGAATATTTCCGAAACCCTTTAACCAACACTTACCTAGCAAAACCTAGCAAAACCTATAAATAGCAGGCCAAATTAGATTTTTTTAATCGGTATCATTATGAACCGCAAGCAAACGCGACCTATACCACCAGGCAAAATTGCGCAGTATCTTCGGCAAACTGCAATGCCGAAGGAACCAAAACAATTTATACCTCGTTCGAGGCCCGACCAAAAGAAATACAAGGTAACACGAACATTGACGTGATGGCTTTCGACTATTGGTCACAAAAGAAAAAAAAATAAATTGTGCGCTTTAAAACAAAAGGTCTTGCCACCATTAGTTCCCCTTTCCTTAAACACAACAAGCACATCACCACCATCCCCTGAAGGAGTGCCTCCATTGGCACCATTATCACCAGATATCCAAAAAAACACACCAACAACTAAAACAAAACAAATCCAACACTCACCAGCTACTAAATCACCTGGAAAAATACCTTCGCCTTTACCAATATCACCCATTATTACTGAAGTACAAATAATTACACCACCTTCGGAGAATATACCAACAGTATCATCGCCTCTGCCGCCCAAAGATGTACCACCTACAGAGGATGTACCAACAACATCATCGCCGTCACCGCCCGAAGCCACACCAAAGCTAAGTTGGGCCGAACAGGTACGACAAGCCGAGTTAGATATGATGAACGACGTACTATTAGATCTAACCGAGCCCCAAATTAGCGAAACAGAAACGGAGGCCGAAGACCTATTTGAGGGGATAATAGTAAAAAACCCAGGAACTAAGAAACGAAAAATGTGGTGGGCTTACCGACCAGGAAAACCCAGGGTGGAGGTATCGGTTAAAAACGGTTGGGCACGACTTCGGTGCTGTGGGAAATTAAAGGAATTCCAGCTAGATGATTTATTTTTTATATTAGGCGATATTTTTTTTTCTTAACCCAGTTATTTTATTTTCTTAAACAAAAAGAAAACAAAAAGGAAAAGGAAAAAAAAAACAACAACAACACAGAACAGTGATTATTTTATATTTTTTTAGTAAACATACGAGAGAAAAAAAACAAGAGAATAGAATTACAATGTTTTTTTTTTATAGCAATGAATTTATGAATTTTGTACATAGAGAGAAAAACAAGAGAATAGAACTACAATGTTTTTTTTTTATAATAATGAATTTATTAATTTTGTAACATAAAAATAATATTTTTTTTTATAGAAAAATAAAAATAAATAAAAAAAAAAAGAAAAAAAAAGAACATGAGAAAAAAATATATAATAAATAAGCACTCAGCCCGAGCCGAAGCTCTTCGAGATCGGTAAATAATACCTTCGGGTAGTGTAGGTCTCCAGACCAAAACTCGCATAGTGCAAAGATTTTTTTTTCCTCATTTTTATTTTTTTTAAAGTAGGGGGGAAATGTAACGTGTCGTTACAAATCACTTTTTTCCCAATACTCTTTAAATATATACATATTTAAATATATATTTAAACAAATATATTTCCCAACACTCTTTAAATATATACATATTTAAATATATATTTAAACAAATGACTTTTTCCCTCACCTCCCGTCTGTACTTATGCCCATACCCAATACTATATTTTTTGTTACGAGACAATGTTTAAATGTAGGATGGGTAGTGCAATATGCAACAATTCACGTTGAGTTAATAAAGTTCAAGACATATAATGTCAAAGTTGTGAAACACAAGCAAGCGAGAACCGAGTCTTTATTCGTGCTATACTTCGTCACCGGTACCGAAGCATAACCCGATTTTAAACCCGATTCCAGCTTCCGACACTTATGGTGTCACATTAATGGTAGTTAGTCGCTCATTCAGTAGTTAGTCTTATCCCAGTGTAGCTAGTCGTACTGTACTATATTTATTTATATTTTGGGATCGGTTATTTATCCCGAACATAGTTACTATTATTGTAGTCTTAACTTTATGTAGTATAGTGTATTTCTAGATTTATTTTCGTATTTTTATGCGGGATCGGTTATTTATCCCGAACGTAGTTAGAATTAGTGTATTTCTAGACTTATTTTGTATTTGAATGCGGGATCGGTTATTTATCCCGAACGTAATCAGAATTAGTGTAGTTATAGATTTATTTTCGTATTTGAATGCGGAATCGGTTATTTATCCCGAACGTAGTTATAATTAGTGTAGTTATAGATTTATTTCATATTTGAATGCGGGATCGGTTATTTATCCCGAACGTAATCAGAATTAGTGTAGTTCTAGATTTATTTTCGTATTTGAATGCGGGATCGGTTATTTATCCCGAACGTAGTTAAAATTAGAGTTATTGTAGATTGAATGCGGGATCGGTCATTTATCCCGAACATAGTTACTATTATTGTAGTCTTAAATTTCTGTAGTATAGTATTTCTAGATTTATCTTCGTAGTTGAATGCGGGATCGGTTATTTATCCCGAACGTAGTTAGAATTAGTGTAGTTCTAGATTTATTTCGTATTTGAATGCGGGATCGGTTATTTATCCCGAACGTAGTTATAACTAGTGTAGTTCTAGATTTATTTTCGTATTTGAATGCGGGATCGGTTATTTATCCCGAACGTAATCAGAATTAGTGTAGTTCTAGATTTATTTTCGTATTTGAATGCGGGATCGGTTATTTATCCCGAACGTAGTTATAATTAGTGTAGTTCTAGATTTATTTCATATTTGAATGCGGGATCGGTTATTTATCCCGAACGTAATCAGAATTAGTGTAGTTCTAGATGTATTTTCGTATTTGAATGCGGGATCGGCTATTTATCCCGAACGTAATCAGAATTAGTGTAGTTCTAGATTTATTTTCGTATTTGAATGTGGGATCGGTTATTTATCCCGAACGTAGTTAAAATTAGTGTAATTGTAGATTGAATGCGGGATCGGTCATTTATCCCGAACATAGTTACTATTATTGTAGTCTTAAATTTCTGTAGTATAGTATTTCTTGATTTATCTTCGTAGTTGAATGCGGGATCGGTTATTTATCCCGAACGTAGTTAGAATTAGTGTAGTTCTAGATTTATTTCGTATTTGAATGCGGGATCGGTTATTTATCCCGAATGTAGTTATAATTAGTGTAGTTCCAGATTTATTTTCGTATTTGAATGCGGGATCGGTTATTTATCCCGAACGTAGTTATACTCAGTGTAGTTCTAGATTTATTTCATATTTGAATGCGGGATCGGTTATTTATCCCGAACGTAGAATTGGTGTAATTCTAGATTTATTTTGTATTTGAATGCGGGATCGGTTATTTATCCCGAACGTAGTTAAAATTAGTGTAATTGTAGATTGAATGCGGGATCGGTCATTTATCCCGAACATAGTTACTATTATTGTAGTCTTAAATTTATGTAGAGTAGCGTGTATCTAGATTTATCTTCGTATTTGAATGCGGGATCGGTTATTTATCCCGAACGTAGTTAGTATTAGTATAATTCTAGATTGAACAAGGGATCGGTTATTTATCCCGAACGTAGCTAGAATTAGTGTAATTCTAGATTTACTTTCGTATTTGAATGCGGGATCGGTTATTTATCCCGAACGTGGTTTGAATTAGTGTAGTTCTAGATTTATTCTTGTATTTGATGCGGGATCGGTTATTTATCCCGAACATAGTATTATTTCCATTATATATTCAGTCATTTACTAGTATCCGGGATCGGTATAATATCCCGATGATATTAAAATAGTTCAATATATTGCCGTTAAGGCCCTTCATTATAAGTATAAAGGTTTTGGTAAACAAAGTTGTGTGCGTTAAAGATCGTACTTTTGTTACAAAACTACAAAAGAATCGTCTTTTTTTTAGTCAAAGGAAGCAGACCTTTGACGAACCTGGACAGATTGAGTTTCAACCCCAGCTGGAAAATAAACTGCATCACAAATGTAGAAAATCATGCCATCATAAACAATAATCAAAAATTAAGGTAAATATAATCAGATTTTTGTTTAATAACTAGTAATATTTAGATTTTTATTTCGACCTTTTGTTAAATATATTTTGTAAATAAATAGTCGAGGTTTTTATTAAAATATTTAATATTTATTTCTAATATTTCGGTTTTCTTTGAAAACCATCATCAGGGGGGGGGAGTCTACGATACAAAAAACATAAAAGTGTATAAGTACATATAAGTGTATAATTACAAGAGAAATAATAATGATCACAAACAAAAATATAAAAGCACAATAAAAATAATAACAACAACACAACCTAACAACAAAACAATATTTCTTACATTTAATGTTTATCACAAAAAACTTAAAAAATATAGTGTTCTGCTCTCTTCATCGTCTTATTAAATACTAAATAATTACACTATTTTCTTTTGTTTACTACGTGGCGATATGCCTGAGCACAGTTTTCGGTATCTATCCAGTAATTTATTTGTTGATGTTTCTTTATGTTTATTATATTCAACATCTCCAGCATGTATAGTTTTTTGTAATTGTTTTCACTATGCAGCACTTGTACATTCTCCAAGTTAGGAGAGTGTTCTTTGTCTGCACAGTGGGTTGCCAACGCTGTTTTTTGTACAAAATGTGGGGATCTTGTTTTTTTATCCGACTTATGGGCAGCTAATTACGTTTTTAATTTATTTTTCGTAGTGCCTACGTATACTTTATTGCACATTTCCATATCATTTCCGCTACAGGGTATTTTATAAATAACATTCGACTTGTCTAGTTTATGTACTTTATCTTTGGTTTTACTATATAATTTTGCCATATTGTTGTCAGTCTTGTGTGCAATCTTATAATTATCTTTATTATATAAGCCCGACTTCTCAAATCTTTCTGATAACTCTGGGATATATGTTATAGATTTGTATATTTTTATATCTTGTGGTTTGTTAGCATTGTTATTACTGCATTTTCCGTAGTCCTTAATTAATTTATTTATCAGTTTTGCTGGAAAGTTATTCTCCAATAGAATATCTTTTATCTTTTTTATATTTTTAAAGTGAAATTCAGCGTCGCTTAAATTTAAAACTCTTTTTATTAAATTGTTAGCCGTGTTAATAATAATTTTCGTTGGGTGTTTAGAGTAAAAATTTATTATTCTACCCGAGGCAGTGGGTTTCTGGTACCAGTCAACGTTTAGAGTGTTGTTATTTCTTATAACTACTGTGTCCAAATATGGAAGTTTGGTATTGCACTCATTTTCTATTGTGAACTTAATGTTAGGGTGAAAATTATTCAGATTCGTCATTACTTCTTCTATTGCACATTCTTCGATTACACAAAACTTTTGGACACCTGTATTGGAAACTTGACTAAAAAACCTAAATTGATAACGAAATATGTGGACGACCTATTTGAATATAATGTTGAATATAATAAACATAAAGAAACAACAACAAATAAATTACAGGAGAGATACCGGGCATATCGCCACCTAGTGAACAAAAGAAAATAGTGCAATTATTTAGTATTTAATAAGACGATGAAGAGAACAGAACACTATATTTTTTAAGTTTTTTGTGATAAACATTAAATATAAGAAATATTGTTTTGTTGTTAGGTTGTGTTGTTGTTATTATTATTTTTATTGTGCTTTTATATTTTTGATTGTGATCATTATTATTTCTCTTGTAATTATACACTTAGACCGAATTTAGATAGGGCAATTTTAACTGCGGCAATTCTGATTTTTTAGTGTATCAGAGAGAGAGAGATAAGATTCTTCCCTCTCTCTCCGATACACTATAAAATCAGAATTGCGGCAATTAAAATTGCCCTGTCTGAATTTGGACTTATATGTACTTATACACTTTTATATTTTTTGTATCGTAGACTCCCCCCCTGATGATGGTTTTCAAAGAAAACCGAAATATTGGAAATAAATAAATATTAAATATTTTAATAAAAACCAAGACCTCGAGCTCGACTATTTATTTACAAAAATTTTGTTTAATATGTTATCATTTATAATAAAGAATTTTGTGTTTTTCTAATTTCACAAACATATAATAATACATGGCCCGTTCATCATTTGCAAGAAACTCTAAACCAATGTGTACATTTTATAAAATAAAAACATGTTTAGGCATGTACAACCCACGCTCATTTCAAATAAAAAGTATAGATTTTTTTTCAAAATAATTGAAATTTCATTTTACTAAAATTTTAGCAAAAAAAGTGGTAAATTTCAGCAAATCGGTTTTCAAATCCATTCTACTTAAATTTTACTAGATTTTGTGTTAAATGCTACAGTTTTTCCTGCTAATTTCAGTTAACTAATTTTTAGCAAAACATTTTTGCTAACTTTACCAAAAAAATTGTGGGTTCAAAATCAGCAAATTTTCTAGTAAGTTTACAAGCTTTTTTTGCTATCATTACAGTTTTTTTTTTAGTGTATAATTTGTTGGAAACCTTCCTCTTTTTTACAAACACTTCCGAAAAAAGTCAAAACTACCGAAAAAAATATTTAGAAACCAGCAATTAACAGTTTAGAAAAGCAAAATTAAAAATTTAATCATTTAATCATTTAAAACTCAGAAATCCTAATTAAAGTTTTCAAACGCCATATTGAAAATCCCAATTAAAATTCAGAAAATCCCAATTGAAATTCAGAAATCCCAATTGAAATTCAGAAATCCCAATTGAAATTCAGAAATCCAAATCGAAATTCAGAAACGCCCAATTAAAATTTACGAAATCTCAATCCAAACCTACAGAAGCCTATTAAGAAAAATCAATTAAAATTTAGAAAAGCAAAATTAAAATTTAAAAATTCTAAATGAAATTCAGAAAAGATAATTCAGTTTCTAAAAAGCTAATAAAATTCAGAAATCTCAATTGAAATCCCAATTGAAATTTAGAAAAGTGAAATCAAATTATATAAATCAAAATTAATATTTTTTTATTAATGAAAAAGAGTTTATTCTGATTCGAGGCCTTTTCATGTTCCCCATTATGAATTAACATAACAAGTACTTATGATAACTCTACTTTCTTTATTAGGATATTCTCCCATTAAATACTCATAGAGTTTCTTGCTTTCAAAAATTTTGGCAATTTTCAGGAATGAATTGACGATCGTTTCGGAGGTGTTCCAATTCCCCCATCATCAGAATTCTTTAGAAAATTAGGTAATACTGTTAGCATGCAATCATCAAATATTCATACTCTAAATAATCTCAACTTATTGTTAGTGAGAAAGCAAATATGATTTTCGAAGTTCCACCAGCATTACACCAAATATAATTTGAAAGCAAGTTTTTTTGGTTACTGCATATACTACCGACGGTAGTTGTTAAATACAGTTTTTGTTTTTGCCTTCTGTTATAGAAAACAAATTCTCTCGGAATTGGAACACCTCCGAAACGATCGTCAATTCATTCCTGAAAATTGCCAAAATTTTTGAAAGCAAGAAACTCTATGAGTATTTAATGGGAGAATATCCTAATAAATAAAGTAGAGTTATCATAAGTACTTGTTATGTTAATTCATAATGGGGAACATGAAAAGGCCTCGAATCAGAATAAACTCTTTTTCATTGCACAATTAAAAGGTCGAATAAATAACTAATTTTTATTTAATAAAAATTAAAACACACTTGATTTTTTTATTAATATAAAATTCTTAAAAGCGCAATTAAAATTCAAAAATCCCAATTGAAATTAAGAAATACCAATTGAAATTTAGAAAAGCCAACTGAAATTCACAAATCTGAATTGATATTCATAGTTTAGAAAATCAAAATTTAAATTTAAAAATTACAATTATAAGTAAATTGAAATTTTGAAATCCCAATTGAAAAACGGAAATGGCCAATTGAAACTCATAAATCCCGATTGAAGTTTAGAAAATTCCAAATGAAATTTTAAAGAAAAAAAATTTAAATAAAAACTTTTAAAAAGTTGATTTTGTTTTTAACTATTTTTTTTATTGATATGATAATTTTTTTTAATAGATTTCGAAAATGTCCGTGAATTGAGAATAAATGTACTTTTGCGATAGTAAACTTTTACAAATTTTAGTAATTAATACTATTTTTTTCGTGATGGGTGCAAAATCAATTAAAATAGTAATTGAAACTCATTCTAATTTTTTGTGTGTGTATAAAGACTGAAAATGAAATTTTACTTAAAATACTTTTATTTTTTGTTACATTACTTTAAAAAAATCGTTTAAAATTAATTTTTCATTGTTTTTGACGATTAATCGATTAATCGCCACTTTTTCCGATTAATCGAGCCGAATAACCGATTAACCAATTTTCGTCAATTTTCGAATAATGCCCTAACCGGTTAACCGGCAGGGTCGAATAATTGGAAACACTTGAAAAATGTCTCAAAATTTGAGCCTTATCTTATGGTTATAGGAAAAAGATCTCAGATTCCCTGAAATTTAATCATTTTTCCTATAGAAAAAGCATTTCTTAACCAAAAATGTCCCAGAATCTGATATTTTCTATGTAGAAAGAATTGCTTCTATTGAAAAAGTATCAGATTAACTGTGCGATTCACTATCTCGGTCGAAGTGAGTGACTACAAAATTTGTACGTAAAACAAAAACAAAAAACTCAAATTTGTTTTTGTTTTACGTACAAAATTTCTAGTCACTCACTTTGTGCGACATACTGAATCAGGGCATAAGTCTTTTCTATAGGACAAATGAGGATTTTTCTATGTATACGAAAATGAAAAATTTTCTTTTAAAACAAACTTGATCTAAATGGAAATATAATCATGAAAAACAAAGCTTCTTTTAAAGAGGGTTGTGATTTAAATAATTTTTTTGGTTCACAATTTTTGATAGCATAAGCTTTTCTCTGTAATTGTTAAAAGAGACCCAGCTGTAGCACTAACGAGTGTAAATGTTTTATTTGTAAATTTTAAATGCATTTTTCTAGAACTATTGTTAAAAAATCGGCAGCAGCTGCAAAAAATTATTAAATTTGATGATTTTATAGCTTCCCTATTACTTTTTTTGGAGAAAAAAATGGATCCCTGGTTTTGCTTGTCCGACAACGGTAAATTGATGATTTTTTTTAATCGAAATAAAAATATGTTACCCGCCCCCCCCCCCCCCCCAGACCCAAAAGCTGTCCCCGCCACTGTATTATTGTAGAATTATTTTGTGTACCTAAAAATGTAAGAAATATAACCTCAGGAATAAAAAATTATGTACTTACATTATTAGTCGTGAAAACAATGCACTTATCATTGTAAATGAATTCCTTTGTAGTCGGATGTAAATAAATAATTATGAGAACTTATTTTCGAATCATAAGATCTTATAGCATTTATATTGAATATTAATACATCATTAAAAAAGACATTTTTAATTACTTATATCTGAAATTAGAAAAAGAAAACATTTATATAGCAACAAAAATTATTTTTATTCTATATAAGGATGAGCAGTTTTTACACTCTGACCAGAAAAAGCGGCCCACCCATACACTCAAAGAAAAATGCTTCATCATATTGATGATACGGTTTCATCACTTGCTGTCATCAATTTTGATGACAAATTTCTTCATATTGATGAAGCTTTTCTTCAATATCATGAAACATGTCATCGAAATTAAAAAAAAAAAAAAAGTGATGACACATTTCATCATGTCATCAAAAAGTGTAATCAATAGCCTTTAAATTTTTTTTTTAAATAATTAAAATAATATTAAAATAAATAAAACTATTGAATATATATGGGGCATTCCATATGAAATCGGACACTTAGAAAAACTTTTCTTTAGATTTTCCCAATTTGTTTACAGTTTTCAGTACCCTTCGAAAACTCCTTCGTGGTAAATTTTCAGATTTTTTTGATGACCCGTTCAAAAGATATCGAATTTTGAAAAATTGGTAGTTTGTTCCTTTACTCAAACTTCTTTTAATCATAACTTCTTCAATAATGGTCCAAATTTCAATTTTTTTTTATTTCAAAACTTTTGTTTTTTTACGTACTTTTTAAAAAAAATCCCAAAAAATTCTTAAAAGCGCTATAGTATGCGATTTTTAAGTTTTAAAATTTAAATCTCATTTTTGAAAATGTTTGTACTCTTTGATTCTTTTGAATTTTTTTTTTGTGTAAAACTTCTATCAATTCTACAAATTTTTTGCCCAGGAGGATCGTGGGATAACGATTATTACTATTTTTTAAAATTTTTTGAAAAAATTGTATTGTAGTTTTCCAATCTTAAAATCATTTCTACTGCTCCAATGGTGCGTCAAAGAGAGGTCCTTTATAAGTTCGACCCCCATTAATTTTTACGTCTTAACATTTCTTTGGAACAAACTAATACCCTATCTCCAATTTCTAAGGGGGCTCCCACACAAAACGACATTTTTAAAATTTGTTCCAACCGCTCTAACTGCCCTAATAGTGCCCTTAGAGCAACAAAATGTATGACCGACCCACAATATTTTTTTAGTCCAAACTCTATCTTTAAAAACAATTTTTTTTTATTTTTTGCAAATTTGTTTTATTTAATCAGCTTCTACCGGTCCGATGGTGCGTGCCTACTTAGGGAGTTAAAATAGGGCGTAGGTATATTTTGAAAAAATGTTGTAGGGTAAAAATAAATGGGGGTCGGTCTCACTAATGACCCCTCTCGGACGCACCATTGGACCGGTAGAAGCTGATTAAATAAAACAAATTTACAAAAAATAAAAAAAATTGTATGGGGACCGCCTTAACAGTTAAAGATAGAGGGCAGGTGTGTTCAGAGAAAATGTTTGGACTAAAAAAATATTGTGGGTCGTTCATACATTTTGTTGCTCTAAGGCAGCGGTTACCAACCTTTTTGGCTCGCGTACCCCTAATTTTAAATTTTATCAGCCGCGTACCCCCTAACGCGTTTTGCTTCTCGCTCCTTGGGGTGGTTCAATGCATCTAAAAACGCGGACTTTGAGCTGATTTTTCTGCAGAGCAAAAACGGCTGAAAATATTGAAAATCGGATTTCACCAGTCGATTCTACACCAAAAATTAAAACAACGAACATTTTGTGAACTCTCAAAAAAAGTTTCAAAAACGCATCACAGAAGGCGGAAATATAATGTTCTTAATTTTTTTAAATGTTTTTTTTAATACGAGGGCAGATCAATAATTCCGTATATATAATGAAAGGGCATTTTGAGCTTACCAAAATTTCCACTCTATCACAACCCGTCTCAAAAATGCCCAAAAACACGTTTTTGGAGAAATTTGACATAAATTTTCTCAAAACACTGACACCACAGAAAAAATTTGGGAACCATATTCGGAATCAGCATCGCAAGGTTATTTGAAAACAAGATGTCAGATCTCACAATACTATCCAAAAAACTGGCAAAAAATGCTCTCTAACTTGAAAGGTTAATGAATGTCCAAATTACTAAAATTTTGCGTACCCCCGCGGAGAGTTTCGCGTACCCCCTAGTGGTACGCGTACCATAGGTTGGTAACCGCTGCTCTAAGGGCATTATTAGGGCAGTTAAAGCGGTTGGAACAAATTTTAAAAAATGTCGTTTTGTGTGGGAGCCCCCTTAGAAATTGGAGATAGGGTATTAGTTTGTTCCAAAGAAATGTTAAGACGTAAAAATTAATGGGGGTCGGTTTTATAAAGGACCCCTCCATGACGCACCATTGGAGCAGTAGAAATGATTTTAAGATTGGAAAATTACAATAAAATTTTTTCAAAAAATTTAAAAAAAATAGTAATAATCGTTATCCCACGATCCTCCTGGGCAAAAAATTTGTAGAATTGATAGAAGTTTTACACAAAAAAATTTCAAAAAAATCGAAGAGTACAAACATTTTCAAAAATGAGATTTAAATTTTAAAACTTAAAAATCGCATACTAGTGCGCTTTTAAGAATTTTTTAGGATTTTTTTTTAAAGTACGTAAAAAAACTAAAATTTTGAAAAAATCAATTTGACATTTGGACCATTATTGAAGAAGTTATGATTAAAAGAAGTTTGAGTAAAGGCGCAAACTACCAATTTTTAAAAATTCGATATCTTTTGAACGGGTCATCAAAAAAATCTGAAAATTTACCACGAAGGAGTTTTCGTAGGGTACTAAAAACTGTTAACAAATTAGGAAAATCTAAAAAAAAAAAAATTTCAAAGTGTCCGATTTGACATGGAATGCCCCATATATTAAAAAAGTATAAATAAATAAAAAAAAAATTAAAAAAAATCCCGCCCTGGCTGGACTTGAACCCACGGTTCACCAGTTATAGAATTTATTTTCGACGCCTTAGCTTGTTCATCTATCTATAGATGAAAATCTCGCAACACTACTTACAATTAGTTAGATAACGTTAAACGATTGCTAATGTGTATATGTAAAGACTCAACATGTTTTGTTATATACATTAGGGCGGAGTAATTTTTTTTTCGACAAAATAATCTAGCATATTCGGATTCTGCATAAAATTCTAAGAAAAAATGCCGAACAAACTTTGTCTCAAAAATCAGTTTTGACCCCCCAATTTTCAAAAATAGTTTTGCACGATATACGACTTTTTTAGCTGGTCTTATTATTTGGAATATATTGTTTTACTAATAAATGTTGCTCTTATTTTGTATTAAGAGGTGTACCTGGTATTTTTGGGTACGGCGAATCCATATTTGATATCTGTTTTGCTCTAAACCGCCGCTAGAGGGCGCTAAAAACAAAAATCTGGACTTGGGTCTTCAGATTTTTTTTTATTATGAAAGAAGATACTCTACATTCAAAAAAAAAACTGTAATGAAAGCAAAAAAAGCTTGTAAACCTACAAGAAAATTTGCTGATTTTGCACCCACAATTTTTTTGGTAAAGTTAGCAAAAATGTTTTGCCAAAAATTAGTTAACTGAAATTTTTTTATTTCGACTTAGTTCATACAGATTTGATGACCCCATTGGGTTCGGACCTGATAGGTCTAGACCCCGATGGGCCTGGACCTAGTTGGGTTCCTTAAAAATCGTCATAGTTTTTGATCCAAAATTTTTGTCCGTTTCGCTCTTACACTCAAAAAAAATACGTTAGTAGATTTACTAATTTTTTTTTGCTAACGCTAGTTAGATAACTTTTAGCAAATTTTTAGTTGAGATAAGCATGTTAGCAAAAAGTTCTTGTACACTTCATTTAGTGTATTAGCAATTTTAAACAAACTTTGAACTAATTTCTTTTGCTAAATTTGAAATTGAGTTGACAACATTTTTACAAGATTTTTTGCTAATATTAGCAAAACTGAATTGTAATTTTTTTACTTCTCTTATTTTTTATCTCCTTTTTTTCTTCTAGTGCGCGGAATTTTTTAGAACAATTCAGTACAAACAAAAGCGTTGATCGTGGCGGTCGCGATTACGGCATTTAATAATTGAATGCAATATTTTTATTTTTGAATAAAATGTAAAAAAATATTTTGAAGTAAAATAAACGGGTGCTTGTGTTATTGTGTGTTTATTTAATAATTGTTTCTCCATAAGCAATGATGGGTACCAATACCTTTTCGATACCAATACCCGTTAATACCAATTCAAATTGAAAACCAATACCAATTAAAAACCAATACCTTTATTTGTGCGATACCAATACCGATAAAAAACCAATACTGATTCCCCACTACCAATACCAATTAAAAACCAATACTTTTATTCTTCAAAACCAATACCAATAAAAAACCAATACCAATTCATTTTATTCTACTATCGTATCGGTTTTGTTTCGGTTTTTTGAATTCTTATTTTCGTTTGTTTTAATTGTGACGTCAAACATTTTCTTTCCATCACATTATTAGGTTTTACCTGACTAACGAATTGCTACAGATGTTCACAAAAGATGTTATATCGATCAGTAATCGTTTGCATGCAAAGTCATATAACAAAAAGGAGTTAGCTACTTGAATTTTAAAAGCCATAAAAACATAAAACAAATATTTTTTTGTCACGTTACGTGATTTTTATGACCCCTAATAAAAGTAGATCTTAAAAAATTTAGACCTTTTCTGTAATGAATTTTTTTCTTTTGCAAACATTATTAATATGTGATACACATGCATTGAATGTCACTGCACTGTTCTTTGCGTTGTAAAATAAATACTAATGTCCTTTTTTGGAAATCCCAAAATTTTAATCAAGCACTCGTTACAAAATTATATGCCACAACACCAGAATCCAGAAAAAAAATTTTGTTTGTTTTATTAGAGGCACAGTCATATTATAAAAGAATTTAAGAACGCATAATGTGCGGTTCACACTTGCTATTTTTGAGAGTTTAAGGGTTACGTGCTTAAAAAATTATTTGTTCTGTATCCAATACGTTTTTATTCAGTTACTAGTGTTTTGTTAAACAACCTGTTTAAGGTCGAAAGTGTGAACTACATATAAGAAAAACAATTTGCCCGTGTAATAACAAAAAGATCTAAAATCGAAAAAGGGGCCCCTGCACGATAACCCATTTCAATCACCTTAAAAAAAAAAATTATGTATGAAAGGATGGATTCAGGTATAGAGGTATTCAGAGTCTTGTTGCCACCCCTGGCAATGTAGCAAAAGAGTACTTCTTTCAAAAAATACATGTATTTTGAAAAGTAACTTTGAAAAGTGCTCTTTTACCACCAGTGCTGGCAAGCAAGACTCTGAATACCTCTTATATTTTGTTACAAATGTTAAGTGTCATCTTTCTGCAATTAAAAACAAGTAAGAAAATTATAGTCGGTCAAGACCGTCCATATAATACCCTACACTAGAGTTTCCCGGAAAATTAGATCTATATTTAGTCAAATCTTTAATACGTGTAAAAAACACTCACAAATCAAATTTGAGTGAAATAGGCTATTTGTTGACAATAAACTGCTTTAACTGAATATAGGGCGAAATTTTCACAAGGGGCCTAAGTCCAAAACTGGTCCGATGATAATCAGATTTGATAAGATTATTTAAGTACGCGTTTAACATACACAAACAAAATTTTAATTAAATATTTTCTATTTTCGTGAAATTTGAGAGATTTATGTGAAAATCGGGAAGGTGGTTTGTATGGGGGCTACAAGAAGGACAGGTCCGATTTCTTTAAAATTCGGAATGGTGATTTGTGTAGATGAAACATGACTACCTGCCAAATTTCGAAAAGATACCTATTAAAATACGGCCATTAGAGTCATTTGAGCCAAATTAAAGAGGGCCTTTGTATGGGGGCTAGGTCTAAATATGGACCGATTTTTTACAATTTCAATAGGCTTCGTCCTTGGGCAAAAAGAGGCTTAATTTTTAAATTTCAAGTCAATTGATTAAAAAATTTTTACATTTACATGGACAGACAGACGGACGGACGGACATCGCTAAATCGACTCAAAAAGTAATTCTGAGTCGATCGGTATACTTAAAGGTGGGACCAATATTTCGGGTAGTTACAAACATCAGCACAAACTCATTATACCCTGTACCACAGTGTGGTGTAGGGTATAAATATCTCCCTTACCACCGCAATTTATATGTACATTAAATGCAATGTGAATCAGCACAGAAATTGTTTCAAGCATAAAATGTTGAAATACAGGCTTTTCTGGAATAACGGAATATTAAAAATTTTTTTTTTGACAAGATTTTTAAGATCTGCCGGTGCTAATTTCACTAAAAAAGTACCTTTTTCCAAAAAAGGAAAAATAAAATTGAATCTTATACCCAATTCACACCTGAGGTGAAATCTTGTTCGAACGAGATTTGTGTGGCTGTGTATAAAATGATACAGACCATATCGCTCCTTTACTTGTATAGTGTCATAACTCAAAAAATGCGTTTTTTGAGTTAATGATGCAGAATTATTCGTTATATCATTCTCTATATTGTGTCAAAAATTCGTATTAATATCTTTTAAACTCACCGTTTGAGAAGAGTACACGCCATTATTACATTTTCTATGTACCGGCCTTTTCAATTAAAAAACAGTTTCAATAGTAAACTTTAAACGTGTTTTCCGCAAAATCAAATATTTTGAGTTGTGACACTATACAAGTAAAGGAGCGATATGATCGAAATCTCGTTCGAACGAGATTTCACCTCAGGTGTGAATAGGCCTTTAGTTTTATTAAATTTCCTTTTTTTAATTTTTCTCAAAAGAGATAAAATTAAAACGCCTTAAAATATATATTTTTGTAAACCACTTTTGATTTATTTGGCTTTAACTTTAATTTTATCATTATTATTTAAAAAAGAAGCGAAAATAAGTTCTTCTCGCATTGGTACAGTGCACTATGGTTCCAAATCCATTTTTTTTTTTGGCAGAAATTAAAAAAATAAAATTTAACAAATTTGCAAAAGCTTATACATTTCCTTAATGTCAACACTATAAGCTATCAAGAAAGTATAATGAAAAAAATTTGGTGCCAATACTTTCAGTTTGCTAGGCTTTCAAAGTTGAAAGTTTTAAGACGTATAATAAAACCGGAGTGAAATCATTATTACACTTATACAAACGGCAAATGGGAAAAACCAGAGTAAGTATTATCTCACTATGAATAGCTCATTTCATCTCTTTCTTTAATCATTAACAGAAATTGATATTTTTGTATTTGCTTCTTTTTTTCTTTGCTCTGAAATGATTGTGTTTCTGTTTGCTCGTTTTGTGTTTTTTCGAAAAATGAATTTCACAGCAAAGCTCAATATCGTGATAATTCAAATGTTGTTCTGTTTTCTTTGAACAGAAAACGAGATGAGCTGAAATTGAAAATGAAAAATAAAATGAGCTAATAGATGAAACGAGATTGAGATGAAATGAGCTATCAATGAGATCTCGCGAGATCTCATATTAAACAAAATTATTTTTTGTTTTTGCAAGCATAAATGGAAATGTGGTTGTTTATTGCTTATGATGTGTAGGGATATAAAAAAAAGCAGAAGGCAAGTAAATTCTAATAATAATTTAGAATTTTTACAGAATTATTAATTAAATATATGGGGCATTCCATGTGAAATCGGACACTTTGAAAAACTTTTTTTTTTGAGATTTTCCCAATATGTTTACAGTTTTTAGTACCCTTCGAAAACTCCTTCGTGGTAAATTTTCAGATTTTTTTGATGACCCGTTCAAAAGATATCGAATTTTTAAAAATTAGCAGTTTGTTCCTTTACTCAAACTTCTTTTAATCATAACTTCTTCAATAATGGTCCAAATTTCAATTTTTTTTTTCAAAATTTTTGTTTTTTTACATACTTTCTAAAAAAAATCCCAAAAAATTCTTAAAAGCGCTCTAGTATGCGATTTTTAAGTTTTAAAATTTAAATCTAATTTTTGAAAATGTTTGTACTCTTCGATTTTTTTTAAATTTTTTTGTGTAAAACTTCTATCAATTCTACAAATTTTTTGCCCAGGAAGATCGTGGGATAACGATTATTACTTTTTTTTAAATTTTTTGAAAAAATTTTATTGTAATTTTCCAATTTTAAAATCATTTCTACTGCTCCAATGGTGCGTCATAGAGGGGTCCTTTATAAGACCGACCCCCATTAATTTTTACGTCTTAACATTTCTTTGGAACAAACTAATACCCTATCTTCAATTTCTAAGGGTGCTCCCACACAATACGACATTTTTTAAAATTTGTTCCAACCGCTCTAACTGCCCAAATAGTGCCCTTAGAGCAACAAAATGTATGACCGACCCACAATATTTTTTTAGTCCAAACATTTTTTCTGAACTCACCTACCCTCTATCTCGAATTGTTAAGGCGGTCCCCATACAATTTTTTTTTATTTTTTGTAAATTTGTTTTATTTATTCAGCTTCTACCGGTCCAACGGTGCGTCCGAGAGGGGTCATTAGTGAGACCGACCCCCATTTATTTTTACCCTACAACATTTTTTCAAAACATACCTACGCCCTATCTCCACTCCCTAAGTAGGCTCCCATACAAAATTACATTTTTATAAAATTTGCTCCAACTGTTATTTGTATGGGAGCCTACTTAGGGAGTGGAGATAGGGCGTGGGTATGTTTTGAAAAAATGTTGTAGGGTAAAAATAAATTGGGGTCGGTCTCAATAATGACCCCTCTCGGACGCACCATTGGACCGGTAGAAGCTGATTAAATAAAACAAATTTACAAAAAATAAAAAAAATTGTATGGGGACCGCCTTAAAAGTTAAAGATAGAGGGTAGGTGTGTTCAGAGAAAATGTTTGGACTAAAAAAATATTGTGGATCGGTCATACATTTTGTTGCTCTAAGGGCACTATTTGGGCAGTTAGAGCGGTTGGAACAAATTTAAAAAAATGTCGTATTGTGTTGGAGCACCCTTAGAAATTGGAGATAGGGTATTAGTTTGTTCCAAAGAAATGTTAAGACGTAAAAATTAATGGGGGTCGGTTTTATAAAGGACCCCTCTATGACGCACCATTGGAGCAGTAGAAGTGATTTTAAGGTTGGAAAATTACAATAAAATTTTTTCAAAAAATTTTAAAAAATAGTAATAACCGTTATCCCACGATCTTCTTGGGCAAAAAATTTGTAGAATTGTTAGAAGTTTTACACAAAAAAATTTCAAAAAAATCGAAGAGTACAAACATTTTCAAAAATGAGATTTAAATTATAAAACTTAAAAATCGCATACTAGAGCGCTTTTAAGAATTTTTTGGGATTTTTTTTTAGAAAGTACGTAAAAAAACAAAAATTTTGAAAAAAAAAATTGAAATTTGGACCATTATTGAAGAAGTTATGATTAAAAGAATTTTGAGTAAAGGAACAAACTACCAATTTTTAAAAATTCGATATCTTTTGAACGGGTCATCAAAAAAATCTGAAAATTTACCACGAAGGAGTTTTCGAAAGGTACTAAAAACTGTAAAAAAATTGGGAAAATCTAAAAAAAAAGTTTTTCAAAGTGTCCGATTTCACATGGAATGCCCCATATATACCATTTAATGTTGAATTGTTTCTAAACATTTTTTGGGTTTTTTTTTTGTACGTAACATGTAATAAGACAATAGTGGTGTTTTTGTTTAACTGTACATTCAAATTTCATACAACTTTACTACTGCTTTTATATAAATTAACGCTATTTAAAACAACACTAGCTAAGAAATACAATTTGCAATGATTAACAATTATTCACTTCTTAAACTTAAAAGCAGGGTTGGCAACCGAAACGAATAACGGTATTGGTAACGGTATTGGTATTACATATTTTTTATATCGGTAACGGTAAAGGTAACGGTATTTTGAATTATTTAGGTAACGGTTAACCGTTACCGAAACAACGATACCGGTACGTACCGGTATTATGAATAAAATTTACCAAACATTTTAAAAATTCACAAATTTGTTAAAAACACTTAAAAAATCAAAAATTTATTTACTAAAATTAAAAAAAAAAACTGGTAAATTTAGTGCATTTTCAGCATATAATTATATAGACTATTAATTAACTCAGAATTTAATTAAAATTTTCACGCAATATTGCAATTAAACAAATAAATTATTGATTTTTTACGTGTTTATAAGATGTCTGTCCAATCAGCAGAAATATCTGCATTTTGAGCCATTTAAGAAATCTGTTTATTTTTGCTGACGGGGTTTGCTAAATTTCTGTCTGGATAAACCAGGTAGAGTTTGCAGAAAAATTTGTCAAGACCGCAGATAAATCTGCTGATTTAAGATGAAAAATCTGTTGATTTCAGGTAAACAGCCTCAATATCGAAATTGTATTTCATATAAGTAAAAATACTTTTTTTGTTAAAAATTTTATAAAAGAAGCGAAGTTTTTCAATAAACTTAAAAAAATTTTTTCATAAAATTTTTTACTACTAATTTTTTTTTAAAAAAATTTTCTTACAAACAGGATAATTTCTGTAAAATTATTAAAATAGTCAGGTGATTTTTTCACATTTGAGCAATTTTTAGTTTTAATCGTTTAAATTAGACAAAAAATAAAAAAATGCCAACAAATTTTGTTTGTAAAATTACAAAATAATCTGCTACACTCTAAAAAATGCATGTAACTTTACTATTATCAAGATAGTAAATTTTCATGTATATTTACAGAAAATGCGCAAATGTAAACACGTTGTGTTTTATTTGTAAAAGATACACACAAAGTGTAGTACATTGTGTGTTGTGAAACATGTTTATAAAATAATAAGCAGTTTCACTTTAAATATACAATTTTTCTATGTAAGTAAAATTTATTTCAGGCACAAAATATGTAATCGTACATAATTTAACATAGTATTATGGAAATTGTCAAAACTTTTATTAAAATAAAAAACAAAATATCAAATAATTTTAAAAATATCATAAAGACGAATAAAAACGGACAAAATATTAAGAAAACCAATGAAATTCTGGAGGTTTTTGGAGTTCCATAAAATAGAGATAAAACTGGTGCAATGCTTTTAACAAAAATTGGTATCCCTCGAAAATGGTAAATTTTTTTCACTAATATTTTTATCTAAATTCTAAAACTGATTTATTTTTTATGTTGTTTATAGAAATTGGGGAAAACACAGCCAACAAATGGTAGACCATGGCACTTTTGATTTTCTGCAGGATCCAGTCAAAATTTTATTGTAAACTTTTGTCGTAGAAATGTGAACCCGATCAATAGTTAATCCAGGCGCAATAAGCTTTAGATTTTTGAAGATTTTAAAAAAGTCCTGCGATACGTCATATTTATTTTGATGCGCTGAATTCGAATACCTAAAAAAATTTAAAATCCGGTATACGGTTTCATATCGCCATTTAATTTTATCTAATTTTTTTTCCTTGACATTTTTTCTATAGAAAAATTCTCAGATTCTGAGATTCTGAGACATTTTTTCTATAGAAAAATTCTCAGATTTTGAGACATTTTTTCTATAGAAAAATTCTCAGATTCTGAGACATTTTTTCTATAGAAAAATTCTCAGATTCTGAAACATTTTTTCTATAGAAAAATTCTCAGATTCTGAGACATTTTTTCTATAGAAAAATTCTCAGATTCTGAGACATTTTTTCTATAGAAAAATTCTCAGATTCTGAGACATCTTTTCTATAGAAAAATTCTCAGATTCTGAGACATCTTTTCTATAGAAAAATTCACAGATTCTGAGACATCTTTTCTATAGAAAAATTCTCAGATTCTAAGACATTTTTTCTATAGAAAAATTCTCAGATTCTGAGACATTTTTTTTTTAGAAAAATTCTCAGATTCTTTTTTTTTCTATAGAAAAATTCTCAGATTCTGAGACATTTTTTCTATAGAAAAATTCTCAGATTCTGAGACATTTTTCTTTACAAAAATTCTGAGATTCTTAGAAATTTTTTCTACAGAAAAATTTTCAAATTCTGAGACATTTTTTCTATAGAAAAATTCTCAGATTCTGAGACATTTTTTCTATAGAAAATTTCTCAGATTCTGAGACATTTCTTCTATAGAAAAATTCTCAGATTCTGAGGCATTTTTTCTATAGAAAAATTCTCAGATTCTGAGACATTTTTCTTTACAAAAATTCTCAGATTCTTAGAAATTTTTTCTACAGAAAAATTTTCAGATTCTTAGACATTTTTTCCATAAAAAATTCTGAGATATTTTGTCTCAAATTCCGAGACATTTTTTCAAAGTTTGAGAATTTTTCTATAGAAAAATTGTCTCAGAATCTAAGAATTCCTCTATAGAAAAAATGTTTCTATAAAAAAAAAAATGTCTCAAAATTTGAGAATTTTTCTGTAGAAAAAATGTATCAGAATACGAGAATTTTTTTATAGAAAAATGTGTCAGAATCTAAGAGGTTTTTCTATAGAAAAAATGTTTCAGAATCTGAGAACTTTCTGTGGAAAAAATGTCTCAGAATCTGAGAATTTTTCTATATAAAAAAAGTCTCAGAATCTGAGAAAATTCTCCTATAATTTGTCTATAGAAAAATTCTTAGAATCTGAATCATTTTCTCTGTCGACAAATTCTCTGATTCTAAAACTTTTTTTATATAGAAAAATTCTCAGATTCTGAGACATTTTTTCTATAGAAAAGTTCTCAGATTTTGAAAAACTTTTTCTAAAGAAAAATACTCAAAATTTGACACATTTTTGAGATTAAAAAATGTTTAAATTTCATAATTCTCGAATTATGAAACACTTTTCTATAGAAAAATTTTCGGACTCAGGGAAATTTTTTATGGAAAAGTTGTTAGATCTAAGCAAACGTTAGTTAAAAGATAAAATTCTTTCAGCAACATTGGTAATTTAATTGTTTATTTGTTTAATCTAAACTTTTTTATGCAGTTTTAGCGTTTTTATGAAATTTTAAGTTTGTTTTGAGTCTTTATTAAAATTTTTATTTTTTTAATAAAACATCATTTAAAAACAAATTTCTTGTTTTTTAATATTTGAATTTTAAAGATTTAGGGTTGTTTTATAAAAAGCATTTTCAATGTATATGAACATAATTTTCTTGTATTTTCAGGCATTACTATTTTAAGTTTACTAAATTAAAATTTATGTTTACACACAAACACCGTAAAATTTATTGAAACATTTTTTGTTCCGAAACATTTTGTAGACACATGAATATGTACGTTTACATACTTTGTGTCTATCACTTTAAACACAACGTGTATTTGTACACTGTTTATAGTAGGAGACAAGTTACCTACTATAAACAGGGTAAATTTACATGAAAATTGATTAGAGTGTATAATTTGAACAAAAATATTTTTTAAAAATCAGCCTTTTTTTTAATTTAATGATAGAGAATAAAGTAAAAGTATTCATTTTAGCAGAAAAATCTGGTAAAAGTTTTTTAATTCAAACTGAAAGTTGTTTTACAGATTTCGACAGAGTTTTTCTTCAGACTGTAGGACTTGGGCTAATTATGTATTAAACTTCAGCGAACCACCTCTCCACGCTTACCTGCGCGTATGACAACGCCAGCAACACTAGCGATTTGGCACAATTCAGAATAAGAATGTTTACATTACGTGGCACTCACTTTTCTCTTCGGAACTTTTTAGGTAAATTGGCAATGTAATCATTGTACCGATTTCGACATATTTTTTGTCTTAATTTAGTTAATTGTGATTGTGCTCATTGGTTGGACCGATTTCCTCGTTGTTGTTGTCCAAATAATAATACGATTTGCAATGAACAAAATTTTGATGGTTAATTTTACATACATTTTAAATATTTTAATTTATTTTTTATCTGCAAAAAAAAATTTAAAATAAGTAATATTCAGACAACCGAAACAAAACCGTTATAATACCGGTAAAAATCCGAATAAAGGTAATGGTTTTTTATCGGTAACGGTATTTAAAGTTTTTTATTTCGGTATTGGTAACGGTAACGGTAGTCAATATTAAAGGGATTTTAATCGGTAACGGTATTGAAAGGGTAACGGTAGCCAACACTGCTTAAAAGCAATAGTAAAGTTGTATGAAATTTAAAAGTACAGTTAACCAAAAACACCACTATTGTCTTATTATGTGTTACGTACAAAAAAAAACCCAAAAAATGGTTAGAAACAATTCAACATTAAACGGCATATATTTTTAATAAATAATTCTGTTAAATTTCTAATTCATTATTATATTACTTACTTTTTTCATATCCCTACATATCATAAGCAATAAACAACCGCATTTCAATTTATGCTTGCAAGCAAAACAAAAAAAAAAACAAAAAAAAATGATTTTGTTTGATATGAGATCTCGCGAGATCTCATTGATAGCTCAATTCATATCAATCTCGCGAGATCTCATTGCTAGCTCATTTTCAATTTCAGCTCATCTCGTTTTTTGTTCAAAGAAAACAGAACACCATTTGAATTATCACAATATTGAGCTTTGCTGTGAAATTCATTTTCAGGGGTAACTCATGAATAGTAGTTTTAGTAATAACGAAGTCGTTATTAATAGATGGCAATCTTTTTTTGGAAAGTATTTGGGAACGATTTGGGAATAACGAAAAATAAACATTAAAAATTTAAAAAAGATAAATGAAAATTATTGTTGTGTCACTAAAAAATAGAAAAATACATAATAAAATAAAGAAATTAATTTAATTAAATCAAAACAACCAGCAAAATTAAACGAAAAATAAAAGGTAAACAAAACTTCCAGCTTTCCCAAATGGCATTTGTAAAACTAACACCACCTTTAAACGTCAAAAAGAACTGACTCATGGATAGTCTTTATAAATATAAGTTTTTGTTCATTTTTCGAAAAAACACAAAACGAGCAAACAAGAAACACAATCATTTCAGAGCAAAGAAAATGAAAACAAACAAGAAATTTTTTTCTCAATGAGATTGATAAAATCAAAATCACCATTTACTTACTCTGGGAAAAACTAAAATTATAAAGGGGCTAAAGGGACAAATTGAAACCTAAGGATACTAGTTCTTATTTAAAATTCCTATTTTACAGTTAATGCATCCTTGGCGTTATCCTTGAATGTTTTGATTATGAGGATTTTGGAGCCAAAATAGCCTTTATCTTTCGTGGACAAAAAGTTGTGTTTGGGCACGAACTTGCATGAGTCTTTAAACTTGATAGTGTTTTCAATATTGTATATTTAATATTAAAATTTACATCTTGCCAGCATTTTTTGGCAAACTCCCACAATTTCCATTTTAGTTTAGCACAAATTTCGGCCAAATTTGCTGTTTTTTGCGTGACACGGTTTCAAATTATTTTATTTTATAACTGTTTTGCCTTCCGTAAAGCTAATTAATTAAGAAAAATATATTTAAAAAAAAAAAAAAAAAATTGAAAATAAAAAAAAAAAATTGAAAATAAAAAAAAAAAAATTGAAAAAAAAAATTTTAAAAAAAAAAAATTTTCCAAAAAAAAATTTTTTTTTTTTACAATCGATTTTTGATTGCGCTAAGAGATAAAAACCATCCCAGAATTAATCCAAATGACCTTTTTTCATTTTTTGAGTTTATGCCAAAAAAAAAACCATTTGGGACCATAGTGCAGTGGACCTAAATGGAGTAAAAACTGACCAATAAAAATTAGGTAATTTGTTACTCATTTGAGATTATCGAAAATCAAGGAAATTTTTATTATTTATACCCTCCCTCTTCTTTTCCACAATGGAGCATTGTCAGGCTTAAAGGTACCTACAGACGACGCAATATTATGTACAATATACAATTTTATTGATCGTGTGTGGGTAAGATTGACGATTGTACAATCTAACCCACACACCATCAATATAATTGGATATTGAACATAATATTGCATTTCATAAATTTTATTTTAATTCCATTTTTGAAAACGGACACAAGCGGTCAAATTTTTTGGAAAGTTGGGATAGAAAGGATAATTCTGGCCCAGAAAGTTTTTTGAAAGGGCGTAGAACTTTTGATAACGATGAGTTTAAAAATGAGGTTTCCACAAATTTTTTTTTATTTTTTTTTAAAGGGATTTAAAAAAAAAAAAAAAAAAACTTCACGCAAAAATTCGACCCACTCTCTAGACACTCACTCAGAATTTTTCAACTCAACATTACGTGATTTAAATGAAAATCACTTTTTTGAGTCACGCAAATCACGGGACCAGCGATCATCTCCAATTCAAATACATAAACAAGAGACAAGTGTCTCTTCATTTGTTTAATCTATAACATCTATAACATCATTTGTTCAATCTATAACATCTGTAAATTTTATTTAAAATGAAGTGTCCATTCTTGAAAAAGTTTCCTTGTAGGTCTGAATCCAAAAAGTTTTAAGGCACTTATTTATTATCCTAGGTTACGTTAGGTTAACCTACCCTAATATAGTCACTTAATTTAAATGAAAATCGCTCAATAATCACGTGATTTAAATAAAAATCGCTCACGCCTGAATCACGTGGTTTTTTGAGTCACGCAAATTACGGGACCACAGACCATCTCTAATTCAAATACATATTCAAAAGACAAGTGTCTCTTCATTTGATTCATCTATAACATCTGTAAATTTGATTAAAAATTAAGTGTCCACCCTGAAATAGTTTCCTTGTAGGTCCGATTTCAAAAATTTTCAAGGCACTTATTAATTACCTTAATATAGGCTTATTTTCTGAATTTCCAAAAAATCGGTTAACATTTACGACCTGTAGAGACTTTTGACCAAAAAACCTACCATAACGCCCCAGTGTGCACTGTGGGGCGGACAGAAGGACGACGTTAGTTAAATTAATTAATATTAACGACAAAACCTTTTGCATACAAATACCAAAACCGATATAAGATAAATACCAATACTTATTAAAAACCTATACCAATTCGAGGCTAAAACCAATACCAATACCCAATACCTAAATAATTCAAAACCAATACCGAAACCTATACCAATTCAACAAAAAATGAAAACCAATACCTATACCAATACTAATATAATTTTAAAAACCAATACCAATACCAATACTTTTATCGAATTGGTACCCATCCTTGTCCATAAGTATTGATCGCAAAAAACAAATATGTAGATAATTCGTGGTGGTTTTTTTTTATCGTGTGTTGTTTTTTACGAATGTGTTTGGCTTTGCATTTGATGTACATACTTATTTCCTTGTGCATGTATATTCCTTAAAAAAGACACAATACAAACAAAAAAATAACGATGCAAACACAAAAAACCCAAATTATCTATTAAAAATCTTTATATGTAAAAGAAATTTGGCGTGAAAACCCAACATACATTTATGATGACTTGTCCTACACTCAACCAAAAATCATTGTATTCCCAAAGAAAATCGCTGTAAATTCAACAGAAATCATTGTTGATTTTGACCCTACAAATATTTACGTTGATTTCAATAAAAATTGTTGTCAGTTTTTGTAAAAGTTGATCAACTCGTTTTTTTGTAAATCAACTCGTATTATTTGTAAACTCAACTCATATTTTTGTTGATACATATAAGAAATTTTATTAATAAAAAAAAGCTGGTTGTTATTTGTAAATATTATTTTATTAAGTATAAATCACAATATTTTAGAATTATCAGCGGATTTTAAAGCTGCAATATTTAAACAAGATTTTCACACACACTTCGTTTATTTATGTTATGCATTCGTAAGCCATTCTCCTGTTTTCTAATGACACCAAATCAAAAACCTAAAAAAAACAAAAAAATTATCATATAGTATGAATACATAAAGTAACCAATGTATTTTATTACTTACCAAATAATTGCAGATCAGAATCTGATCATCAGATCCCATTTTTATTGATTTTTATAATATTAAATATTTTTATAAGAAACCACATAAAATAATTTTATAAGAGACAAACAAATTTCACATTGCAATGCATTGCTACCAACTTGATAATACAAAAATGAACGAACAGGGTTGTTTTTTCTTTTTTTGTTTTATCTATTGAATTCTGTATAAACGTTGTAAATAGTTGATTCAAATTTACTGATTATTCAACGATATCAACATTAATTTTTGTTGAATACGGCAATATTCTGTAAAACTTGATCTACAATGAGTTTACTAATTTTTCTACTAAGATATTTCTATGAGTGTACTTGTGTTTTTTATGATGATCGTGTAATCCTCAATATACATAGCAGGTAACTTCTTTTTTATATTTTTTTACTGTGTTTTACATTTCAGACAATTTTTTTTTGGCGGTGTCAACATTCAAATAAGTTTTTATGACGGTATTTTTTTCTTTAAACAACTCTAGCATTGATAATTGTTTCCTTTTTTTTGTTGGGTTAGTATTACTATGTAATGGAAATCAATGAAGAAAATCATGCCATCATAAACAATAATCAAAAATTAAGGATTATTGTTTAATATTTTATCATTTATAATAAAGAATTTCGTTTTTTTCTAATTTCAGAAACATATAACAATACATGGCCTATTCATCATTTGCAAGAAACTCTAAACCAATGTGTAAATTTTATTAAATAAAACATGTTTAGGCATGTACAACCCACCCTTATTTAAAATAAAAAGTATATAATTTTTTTCAAAATAATGTAAATTTCATTCTACTAAAATTTTAGCAAAAAAAGTGGTAAATTTCAGCTAATCGGTTTTCAAATCCATTCTACTAAAATTTTACTAGATTTTGTGGTAAAGGCTACAGTTTTTCCTGCTAATTTCAGTTAACTAATTTTTAGCAAAACATTTTTGCTAACTTTACCAAAAAAATTATGGGTTCAAAATCACGAAATTTTCTAGTAAATTTACAAGCTTTTTTGCTATCATTACAGTTTTTTTTTTTAGTGTAGGTTTTGATAATTAAAAAACTCAATAAATTCAAAAATATTACTCGGAGAGCTTTTGTTTATTTTGTGGTCTTGTTCTACGTGTTGAGAGCTACAAAAATGCTCTTGTACTTTTTATCGTGTCGGCAATATTTACCGAGATATGAGCATTTTAAAATTTTCGGGAATGCTAACTTTTTTGGATCCAAAATTAGGACCCATTAGGGTCCACAGATGTGAAGAGGACCAGCGATACTATGGGGAGCTCGAGAACCAAGAATGGCCTCCGTTTTGCTCTATCTTGTAAAAATTTGGTCAACTCAATTTTAAATTTAGCAAAAAAAATTAGTTCAAATTTTGTTTAAAATTGCTAATGCGATAAATGAAGTTTGTAAACTTCATTTAGCGCATTAGCAATTTTAAACAACAAACTAATCTCAACTGCTAACAAGCTAATCTCAACTAAAAATTTGCTAAAGGTTAGCTTGCTAGCATTAGCAAAAAAAAAAATAGTAAATCTACTAATGTATTATTTTGAGTGCAAATGCATTATTTGAGCGCATTTTCGTCAACTTTTATCACTTTTGTTTTTTTTTTTTTTTAATTAACATATTATTCAATTTTGCCATTTTAAAAGAAAAAATCAGTCATCATTTTCATGGGACACAAAGGTCTTTTATTAAACTGAAAAGTTCAACAAACTTCTCAATACAAAAATTAATTTTAAATGCAAATGAAAATTTTGAGTGCATTAAAAATTCACACTTTTATTGCCACAATTATACCTGGGTGCAGGGGCGTATCCAGGATTTTATTTCGCAGGGGGCCCAAATTTTTTTTTTAATTTTTTTTTAACAAAAAATTTACATAACAGCACATATTTTCAAATTTGTTTACGATCGTCTATTTCTAGAACTAACCCAACATACAAAAAGGTTCACTAACGGTCCGTTTTTGGTCCGTTTAAAACGGAATCCAATTCCGTATACGGTCCGTTTTCTGGATCCGTAAACGGACCAGAAAACGGACTATTAGGAACATCGAATCTGATTCGAAATCCGTTGAGAGTACCACACTTTCGGATGCAGTGGGAAATGTAACTAAATCAGATTATCGTGGCACGTAAATCACGGAAATCTGCTGTGTGTGTTTATGAATCCAATCCATAAGTCTGAGACATTTTTCTTCTAAAAAAAGTCTCATATTCTGAGACATTTTTCTTATAGAAAAAGTCCCAGATTCTGAGACATTTTTCTTCCAGAAAAAGTCTCATATTCTGAGACATTTTTCTTATAGAAAAAGTCTAAGATTCTGAGACATTTTTCTTATAGAAAAATTCTCAGATTCTGAGACATTTTTCTTATAGAAAAATTCTCAGATTCTGAGACATTTTTCTTATAGAAAAATTCTCAAATTCTGAGACATTTTTCTTATAGAAAAAGTCTCAGATTCTGAGACATTTTTCTTATAGAAAAAGTTGTAGATTCAGAGACATTTTTCTTATAGAAAAAGTTGTAGATTCAGAGACATTTTTCTTATAGAAAAAGTCGTATGAGTTTATAAGACATTTTTCTATTAGAAAAATGTCTCATAAACTGAGACTTTATTTTTCATCATTTTTCTTATAGAAAAAGTCTCAGATTCTGAGACATTTCTCTTATAGAAAAGTCTCAGGTTCTGAGACATTTTTATTATAGATTCTGAAACATTTTACGTATAGAAAAAGTCGCAGATTCTGAGACAGTTTTCTTATAGGAAAAGTCTGATATTATGAGACATATTTTTTATAGAAAAAGTCTCAGATTCTGAGACATTTTCCTTATAGAAAAGTCTCAGATTTTTTTCTTATAGCCATTTTTCTAATAGAAAATGTCTCAGATTCTGAGGCATTTTTGTTTTAGAAAAAGTGTAAGATTCTGAGACATTTCTGTTATAGAAATAATCTCAGATTCTGTGACAATTTTCGTATAGAAAGAGCCTATATATTATATTATGTATTCTGAGACATTTTTCTTATTGAAAAGTGACAGATTTTGAAACATTTTTCCTAAAGAAAAAGTTTCAGATTTTGAGACATTTTTCTTGTAGAAAATGTCTTAGGCTCTGAAACATCATTCGTAAAGGAAAAGTCTCAGATTCTGAGATATTTTTCCGAATGACAAAGTCTCAGGTTCTGAGATATATTTTCTACAGATAAAGTCTCAATAAATATCAGATTCTTAGACGATTGTTACATTAAATACTAATAAATATTTTAGGTTAGGCGCCCCAGTAGGCTAGTTGGTAGCGTGCTAGCCTATGAGTCTGGGGGTCGTGGGTTCGATTCCCACCAGAGGCCTTGGTCTGATTCGCTACAACGAGACGAAGGTCATTGTTACCAGTTCTCGGTTAGGTAAAATTAGTATATAATTTGTAATTATATGGTAATTCTTAATAAAATAAAAAAAAATAAAAATATTTTAGGTTTGCTACGTTTTAATTACAATTTGATCCATTTTTTTGAGTACAAAAAGCTTCAGGTTCTGAGACATTTTTCCATTAGGATCTTGAAAAGTTTCAAATTCTGCCAGAAAAATTTTCAGATTTTGAGACATTTTCTGGCCATAAAATTTTCAGATTCGCAACTTCTTCCTTCAGAAAAATGTTTAGATTCCCAAATGGTTTTATATATCTTTTTAGAAGATTTTTTTTACATTGTATTGTTATTTTATGCCATATCTTGAAATTTGTGAAAACATACGCCACTGCCTGGGTGTGATCCTGGACTCAAAGCTTTCTTGAACACAGAGAAAAGGATGAAAAAGTCGTTATGTGCTTTTTACACCTGCAGAAGAACTTTCGGGAGATGGTGGGGTTTAAAATAGAGTTGTGTCGTTCATGAACGAACTAGTTCAATTGAACTATTCACTTAACTGAGCGGTTTATCTAGTTCGTTCATTTCCGCTCTTTTAGGTCTTTTCGTTCATTCAGCTCAATTGGTCATCATTTCAATTTGATCTTTTAGTTCGATCGTTCATTTTTTTTTGTTAATTTTGTCATTAAGCGTTAGTTTTCTCTTCTCTTTTGGCACGCTTTCTCAGCATTTATGTTTTTTTTTTAATTCAACATTTTTGTATTTCTTGAACGAAAGCCAAAACAGACATGATCAAAATGATTCGTTCACGAACTGTTGAACGAAAACAAAAACTGACCGATTTGAACTAGTTGAACGACCAACAGACATGATCAAAATGATTCGTTCACGAACTGTTGAACGAAGACCACAAAAGAGCGATTGAACTACATGAACGAACTAGGTCTTTTATATGAAATGAACGAAAATGAGCGCTCACTCAATTGAACGATTAAGCACAACTCTAGTTTAAAACCGTATATCAGTGAATCAAGCCGACCCAAAATTTTCGGCGGCGGCGGCGTGACTATTTTCAGTCGGCGGCGGCGGCTTTTCTAAAACTGAATCGGCGGCTGCCGCTTTTTTTTAACCGAATCGGCGGCTGCCGCTTATGCTGCAACAATTATAGATCTTAATCGGCGGCTGCTAATTTGCAGGCTGTTTGTACTTGGTTTTAATAAAACACTTGATAAACATATTAAATTATGTCTTTTATTAAATAAATTGCTTAAAACTAAACAAAGATATGTATGCACATTTAAGATTAAAACAAGTCTTATAACTAGCAATATGCCAAAATCGACTTTTTGTGAAAAAGAACTTTTTTATACCCTCCACTCAGTGATAGAGGGTATATATAAGTTTGTCATTCCGTTTGTAACTCATCGAAATATCGATCTGGGACCCCATAAAGTATATATATTCATGATGCCCGATCGATTTTAAGACATTCTAGCGATGTCCGTCTGTGCGTCTGTCTGTCTGTCTGTCTGTCTGTCTGTCTGTCTGTCTGTCTGTCTGTCTGTCTGTCTGTCTGTCTGTCTGTCTGTCTGTCTGTGGAAAATGCTGTCGCGGACAAAATATTGCACAGAGATGACTGAAACTTAACATATTTATTGGAAGTTCTCCCGAGAAGTTTGGTATTGCATTTGAGCGATATCGGTTCAGCGGTTCAAAAGTTATGAACGAAAATGTTAGCACACCTCAAAAATTTCAGTACATTCAACATAACCTAAAAATACAAAATGCCTTAATTCGGCTTCTGGTTGACATATGTGAACATAATTGAACACCAAATGGTATTTAAACAGGTACGAACATACTTTTTGACAAAAAAAGAAAAAAAAATCGCGGATTTTTTTTTACCAAAATTTTTTTTCGCGAAAATTTTTTTTTTTCAAAAAATTTTCTTTTTTTTTTTCAAAAGTAATTTCCTTTTAAATAAAGTTTTTTGCAATAATCTTTTTGAAATTGTGGAGGGTATCACTACATTCGGCAAGGCCGAATTTAACTTTTTTACTTGTTATTGTTGAAAATGGTTCTTTAGGTTATCAGAAGCAACTTTTGTTCCGCGACTTTTTTATAATTCCGTTATTTACAAAATTACCGTTATTTTTAGGTTCTTGAAGAAAATCAAAATTTTGACCGTTAAATTTCCAGAATTCGACCAAATGTGGTTTGGCAACTTTGTACAAAATCATATGGCGTGTACTTTTTCAGAACATATGAACTCAAAATATTTGCAAATACAGGGTGTTTTGATGCATTTAAAAAAAAATGAATTTTACGCCATCTAGCGGCAATAATTTGTACTAACAAAATTCAACAATTAGAAAGGTAATTTGAATACCTTTCCAACAAAAAAAAAATACTTGAAAATCGGATGAAAAAAAAACCTAATGAGAAAGAAAAGATCTATAAGATAATGAGATAGTACCAAATTTATATTAAAATATGTATGTAAATTTTATTAAATTTATCATTAAAGTTTACATTTTTAGTTTTGCGAAAAAAATTTTAGTTATTTTACTAGAATTGTATTTAACAGAAATCATTATTATGTATACTTTTAAAAACATTTTCAAATTTGATACATTTTTAAACGATTTTTAAAGAAAACAGAAATGGAAAAAAATTAAAAAACCACTTTCTTTTTACTTGACTTTCAGTTAATCAATTAAGAATAAATTATAAAAGATAATAACAAATTATTATCGTTGCACCTATGCAATAATTAGCATGCAATTCTGATATTATTGATCACACTAATATCAATTATTTGTATATTCTAAGAGAGTAAATAAGAGTAAATCAGTAAAAAATGTTCTAAATAAAAGCATTGATACAAAGAAAAACAATAAAAAAACAATAACATAAAAAACTTGTAACGGACTATTTACAATGAAATAATTTGAGGAAGACAAGGTAATGACAACTTTTGAATATTATCAATTTTATTGAATTATTGAAAGTGAAGTAAACGACTGTTGACGTTTATTTTTCGTCTGTTTTTTATTAAGTAAATCATTTGAGAACAGATAATAAGAGATTGATAACACAGCCCCACAAAAAATAAAAAAAAATATGACCCAGAAACTAATCCTTATGTATTTTGACCTTCTGAATTCGATTCCGTCATTAGAAATGAATTCAATTGTTGGGTTTTTCTGTAATTTACAAGGACAGTCCACAAAGTGAACCTACCCGGTTTCTTTGTAAATTTGACTTATTGTTAGTTAAAATTTTTTAAAATTTTATTTCTTTATATAAGATCAAGTCTGGTTTATTACGAAAGAAATAAGAGGTGTTTTAATAAAATCTGTCAAAAATTTTAAAAGTAACATGCATTTAAACAAACACTTTTTAACATGGTCAAATTTACAAATTAGGTAAGTTCACTTTGCGGACTTTGCTTGTAAATTACATGAAAACCCAACGATAGAATTCAATTCTTATGGCGGCATCGCATTCAGGAGGTCATAATACATAAGGATTGGTGGGTCTGGTTTCTGGGTCAGAACCCTTTTATATTTTTGTGAGGCTGTGTAATTCATAAGCACGCAAAGGTGACGGTTAAAATATCTACTGCCGCTTTATCACAATAGTAAATGAAATATAAGTATATTTACTTATCACATGGAAAGGAATTTTGTTTCCCAAAGTGAAAACAGTGTCTATGTTCTTAATAACTAATATATAACAAATTTCAGTAGCATAAATTTACGTTTTTTTTTAAATTCACCCTGTTTTTTTAATCAATTAATAACATTTTTCGAAAATAGGCTGTACTGTGTGTAATACGGCACAAATTCGACTGAATATTATGCCTTGGGAGACAACATAGTTGTTGATGACTAAAATATCTAAAATTCTGCCGTGGTGCTTGAAGATAACACTCCTACTTCAAAAGTTATAAGTGAATGAAGGTCAAAAAACCCCATTTTTTTTCATTTTTTTCGCCTTTTTTTTACATTTTCCTAATTTTCTTGTAAACGAAAAATGCGATCGCCAAGCACCACGGCAGAATTTTAGATTTTAATGTCATTAACAACTGTGTTGCATGGCAAGCCATAATATTTAGCCCAATTTGTGCCGCGCTAAATGTTAGAAGTAGTATTTTCTTACTTCCAAGTTTTGTTGTTGCCAATTTGTTTTTTTTTTTTCAGTGTATTATTCCAACAAAAACCAAAAATGGAAGATTACTACCCAAACTAACTATTCAACATATAAAAACATTGATTTTGTAGCTATTAACATAAATAATGCATTAAATACATAAAAAGTCAAAAAATCCAAGTTTTAAGGGCCACCCTAAATATCCGTTTTAAAACAAGTGAGGGGCATTCTAATAAGCAAGTAGGGTACCTGACTCTACCCCCGAAACATATAAAATCATTCGGGATTAATAGCTTGAAAATGGAAAAGTTGATTTTTTTGGCATATTGCTACTTATAACATGCTATTTAGATACCACAGAACAAAAAAGATTTCTTATTTTAAAATGTATTTAAAAATTATTGAGATCTACCCATATTCCTAAAATTAAGTTTAACTTATTTAAAACAATAAAAATTATATTGAAAAATTTCAAATTTATTAAACAAATTTGGATACTAAAATGTTAAATTTTGAATACTAAAATGTTAAAGCTGACATGATATTTACATGCATATTTCCCAAAATCCAGTAAAATTCGGATTCCAAATGTAATTTTGTATGGAAAATGTTATATAAATTTTGAGGTATATGTAAAAGCTAAATTTTAATCTTAAATGCTATTTCTCATTCAAAATGATATTTGAAATTTAAATTTTGTAAATTCTATTTATAAACGACCTTTCTCAAGAGTTTTATAAATGTTTCTTTATCAAAACTCATTAAAATTCCACTTTAACTGAGGAGAAAAACATTTAAATCAAAAGTTAAAGTTATATATAAAAGAACAACATAAAATTAAAATCGACTTTTAATTTTATTTCCATACAAATTGTTTTTGTTTTTTAAATCGACTTTCAAAAATGTATAGAAAATTTGAAATTTAAAATAAAACTTTTGTTAAAATAGACTTTTAATTTTTCTTTGGTACGGGCCATAGATTTATAATAAATTTTAAATTGAAATTAATTTTAATTGATTTAAAATTTTAATTTTGTTACAAAATTTTATTATTTTTATTTTAGAAAATGCTACGTAAGTTCCTTATATATTTGTTTAATAAATTTGAAAATTTTATTGTTTTTATTTAATAAAAAAAATTAAATAGTTTTTTTGTTCGTAAAATATATGTTCTGAATTTTTACAAGTTTATGCCACCATTGGACCTTTCTTCTTATATGAAAACATCATATAGTTTCTTAAAACGAAATGGCTGAAAAATCCAAAAACGATTTTTTCGCCAGTTTTTGCCCCATATTTTGAACCCCTAAATCCCCGATATGGCCGATAGGCCGAGACACCGCAACCTTACAATTGCCTCTTTTATATTTATTTTAAGTTTCAGGCAAGTCGGTTCATAAGGGTTGCGATACTTCCCTTGTTAGAAATATTTAAAAAAAAAAAATTATGAAAATTCTACTAATAATATAATTACTAAATTTTCAAAAAACATAGTTGGTTTTTTATTTACCAAAAAGTAATCTCCGGCGGCTTGAATTTCCGCCGGCTCATATTTTAAGCCGATTTGAGTCGACTGAAACGGCGGCGGCGCAATATTCAAAAAATTTTAGGTGGCGGCGCGCCGCCGATTTTGAGCCGGTCGGCTTGATTCATTGCCGTATATCATACACTGGATGTATGGTGCGATAATTAGACCAATACTTAATTATGGTGCCCTTGTGTGGTGGAAAGCAGTGGATAAGAAATCATATCTCTGCAATCTACAGAAGGTACAACGACTGGCGTGTGTGGGTATTACTGGTGCTATTAGATCAGCACCCCAGGCCGGTTTGGAAGTGATACTAAACATTCAGCCCGTGGATATTTACGTCAAGAGCACAGCAGCAAAATCGGCTCTCAGGTTAAGAGAGTCGCAAATGCTTAAGCAACGCTCTTGGGGACACTCGACTATATTAAGTACGGTGGGCGGGACGGAACTGGAACAGAGAACCGACTACATCTCACCACAGACGAACTTTGACAGAACCTTCGAAGTCCAAATACCGACTAGGGAAGACTGGGCGGAAAGCTCTGTTATTACAGAGAATGCGATCTCAATCTTTACGGACGGATCGAAAATGGAGATGGGTACGGGTTCGGGAGTCTACTCTGAATGCCTCGAAATCGGGGTCTCATTGAGGCTTCCGGATAAGTGTAGTGTTTTCCAGGCTGAGGTGCTTGCAATTGACAAAGCCGCGCAGTTAATTATGACAACAGATCTTCGTCCTTGCGTCATTAACATTTTCGTGGATAGTCTCGCAGCTCTGAAGGCCTTAGAGTCAAATACTGTAAAATCGGGAATAGTTTTGAATTGTATACAATCGCTTCGTCGAATCTGTCAGCACACAATCAAGCTAATCTGGGTCCCAGGCCACAGTGGGGTCGCTGGGAACGAATTGGCTGATGAGTGTGCGAGGAATGGCTCTGAATCGGTGGGGGAACGTGTAGAACCTGACATCTCGGTTCCTATAGTGGAATTGATGAACGAAATTGATAGGATATCTGAAAATAGGATGAAGGATAGGTGGATATCACTGACTACGTGCAGGATATCTAGAACCCTGTGGCCACTGCCGAATCCTAAGAGGACAAAAAGTCTTCTTACTTTTGGCAAACGGACGGTTAGCCTATTAGTTGGAGTACTTACAGGACACTGTATGATTGGCCAAATGGCCGTGCGTATGGGAATTTCTGATAGGGACTATTGTATAAGCTGTGGGGAAGTGGAGGAAGAGGAGTCAGTGAAGCACTTGCTATGCGAATGTCCGGGTCTAATGAGGAGCCGCCTTAAGCATTTGGGGCAAAGATTTTTCGATGACCTGGACTGCCTAAGCGGTGTCTCATTGACGTCTCTAGCGGAATACCTCAGGGAAACGGGGTGGTTTAAAAAGTAGAACTTTGTATCAGAGAGGGAGAGGGGAAATATGATTAGGGGAATCACAATGGGCCTTATGGTCTCCGAGTGAACTCGCCAAATGGCGAGCGCCCATCCAACCTAACCTAACCTATTGCCACAATTTTTTTGAATTTTTCGTTTAAAGTAGAGAATTTTAGCTTTCAATTTAATTTTTGATTATTAAAATCCGATATTTACTTAAGGAGTTATAGATCTTCAAAATACATCGATAACACTGTACAACACAAAAAAAAATTACAAGGTCAGACAAAAAAAATTTGATAGAAGAGACAAAAAAAATATACGTGTATCGGCGTTTTGAAAGTTTACATCTGGGTTACATTTTAGGGGGAGGTAAAGTTTCCCCCAATTGCAAATGTTGTATTGTCAATCGTCATTGAATACCGAGTAAAGCTTACGTTTGAAGTATATAGTGTGTTTAGCAAATTTATGTAAAATGCTACGGAGAACATTTTTGTGGAATATGTTAACCCTCTAACTCCTCAATTTAAGGGTATTTTTTGTCCTTATTTTCAAAAAGAGCAAAAATCATAGTTAAAACAGGGATTTAAGGGGTTTAAATGTTCCGTAAAAATATTCGCCGTGAAATTTTACTATAAGTCCTTGAATACACCAAAACGGAAAACTCAACCAGAAAGTCAGAAATAAGACATAACAAAAGACAGTTTAGGGTTAATTTCGCATTTATTAAGAAAATCAAGTAAAGTTTACGTTTAAAGTATATGGTGTGTTCAGCAAATGTAAAATGTTAAGGAGAACATTTTTGTAGAATATGTTAACCCTCTAACTCCTCAAAGTAAGGTTATTTTTTGTCTTTCATTTCAAAAAGAGCAAAAAACACTATTAAAACAGGGATTTAAGGGGTTAAAATGTTCCGCAAAAATGTTCGCCGTGAAATTTAACTATAAGTCCCTTTCACGGAAAATATTTTTGCGGACCATTTTAACCCCTTAAATACCTGTTTTAATGGTGGTTTTTGCTCTTTTTTAAAAGAAGGACAAAAAAGACCCTTACCCTAAGGAGTTAGAGGGTTAATATATTCTACAAAACTGTTCTCTGTAACATTTTACATAAATTTGCTGAACTCACCATACACTTGAAACGTAAGCTTTACTCAATTTTCTTAATAAATGCGAAATTAACCCTAAGCTCTCTTTTGTTGTGTCTTATTTCTGACATTCTTGTTGAGTTTTCCGTTTTGGTGTATACAGGGACTTATAGTAAAATTTCACGGCGGCTATTTTTGCGGAACATTTAAACCCCTTAAATCCCTGTTTTAATGGTGTTTTTTGCTCTTTTTGAAAAGCTGGTCATAAAAGACCCCTATCTTGAGCAGTTAGAGGGTTAATATATTTTACAAAAATGTTCTCCGTAACATTTTACATAAATTTGCTAAACACACCAGATACTTTAAACGTAAGCTTTACTCGATTTTCTTAATAAATGCGAAATTAACCCTAAACTGTCTTTTGTTGTGTCTTATTTCTGACTTTCTGGTTGAGTTTTCAGTTTTGGTGTATTCAGGGACTTATAGTAAAATTTCACGGCGAATATTTTTGCGGAACATTTAAACCCCTTAAATACCTGTTTTAATTGTGTTTTTTGTTTTTTTTTTTTTTTGAAAAGAAGGACAAAAAGAGTCTTATCTTGAGGAGTTAGAGGGTTAACATGTTCCACAAAAATGTTCCCCGTAACATTTTACATAAATTTGCTGAACACACCATATACTTTAAACGTAAGCTTCACTCGATATTCAATGACGATTGACAATACAACATCTGCATTTGGGGAAAACTTTACCTCCCCCTAAAATGAAACCCAGATGTAAACTTTCAAAACGCCGATACACGTGTATTTTTTTTTGTCTCTTCTATCAACATTTTTTGGTCTGACCTTGTAATTTTGGAAAAAATTTGATTTTGTTATGCAGTGTAATTAGCGATGTTTATATTATGTTTATATACAATTTGAAAATCCTAAAATCATTTATTAACAAAATTAAAAAAAAAAATCTTTTTATATGAGCATAATATAAAAAAAATGATAAAAATAGAAGACTTTGGTGTTTTATTAAAATGATGACTAGTGTTTGGGGTCCGGGAATTCCCGGGTCGGATTTCCCTGGAATTCCCGGGAAAAAACTGACGGGAATTCCCGGGAATTTTTTTAATTTTTCCCGGGAAATCCGGGAATTTTGTAAAATAAACCTTTTTACATAAAAACGTTTATTTTACTTTAATTTTTACCATTTTTTTTTACATACAGGTATAATTAAATTGATATTTTTTGTATTTTTTCTATTTGGAAGAACAGTGCAAATATATATTCATAGGAAAACTGACCAAGTGTAAAAAGTATGTTAATATCATGAAAAAACTTAAAAGTCAAAAAATATACGTCGGTTAATGATAATTTTGCTAAGACTGTCAAAAAAATATAAAAATTTTGAACCTAGAATTAACATTTCCAGAATAAATATTAAAAGTGCTGCCAACTATATTAGTTTTTTCTCAAATAACGCAGTATTAATTTTTTTTGCGATTTTTAGCTATTTTTTTGCGATTTTTTGTGAAGGAAAAAGTTGCAATATTTTTTTTGGTTTATTTTATTGTATTTCATGATTTTTAACTTTTATGTTTTGATTTTATAAAACTTTTTTTAATAAAAAGATAATCAAATTTTAATGTTTTTTATGATTTACATTAATAATGAAAATAAATTATTTTTTCCCGTTTCCCGGGAAATTGAAAAGTCCGGGAATTCCCAAACACTAATGATGACTGATTTTTTTTTGTAAAAATGTCATACTTTCATAATATGTTAATTAAAAAAAATCAAGAGGTAAAAGTTGACGAAAATGCACAAAAAAATGCGTTTACATTTAAAATGCATTTTTTTAATCACACAATTTTTTAACTTTTACGTTCAATGTAGAGAACTTGAGCTTTAAATTTCAATTTTGATTTTAAAAATCGGATATTTATTTAAGAAGTTATCGCTCATCAAACTACAACACTTTCTCATATTTTGTGGTTTTTTAAAAATTAAAATCACAAATAAAATCGCGAGATTTTGGAATCCCGAGTAAAAAAAAAATTGTATGGTAAAACATGTTATCTTATAAAATTATATATAATTTATTGGATCTGATTTTGCTAAATTTCATCCGAAAATTGGCCGCGCCAAAGTTATCTCATAACATCCTATAATATATGAAGTTACAGTTTAATATTTGATTGTATGTGATTTCATCCGGAAATTGGCCGCGCCAAAGTTGTCCCAAATTATCTATTATGATTTTGTATTAAATATGATATGATATGATGTAATTTCATCCGGAAATTGGCCGCGCCAAAGTTATCTTAAAATATCCAATATCATGATTTTATATTAAATTGGATATTATATAATGTAATTTCATCCGAAATTTGGCCGCGCCAAAGTTATCTTATAATATCTGATATCTTGATTTTATAAAAAAATTATTGGATACATTTTTATCCAAAAAATGTTTCTGTTTTTAGATTTATTTTTAGATATAATAATGTCAAACTGAAAATAAATAAAAAAAAAAAACTTCGAACGGACGGGGATTAGAACCACAAGTCTACCGTTTTGTAATCGCAATCTCTACCCTCTAGACCAGCGGACGTTGTTAGCAAATAACAACTTTAAAAGACTTAGTTTTAAATAAATTGATCGTATCTAATTATATCAAATTGATCTAACATAAGTAATATATGATTATATCCAATTAAATATGTTATTCACTTGTACACAATTTTCAAAAAGACTGCGCTATTAGGGGCTTCCAAGGTAAGCTTAAACAATAATTTTAATGTAGCGGTATGCCTTATTTACAAGTCATAGGCTTCCAAAGTGAAATAAGACTTTGGCTTATAAGTTTGAAATTTTTCATGGAATCAGGAAATCAGAATTAGATTTGAGATCGGGTTCCAAAAATTATTGATAATTTGATCATTTAAACCAAATATAGCTATTATTAACTATATAAATGCAATATAAATTTTTAAAAATGATTGCAAAAATTCAAAAAGTAAAATTTTTTAAGTTCTAAAAAAACAAATGCAATAAAAAATTGTTTTCTATTTAAAAAAAAAAATAAAAAAATATATTTTTTTCTGGAATCGAACTCGGGTTCCCAAAAATGATAGATAAGTTTATAATAAATTAAATATAGTTATATATAACTATATAAAAGCAATATAATTTTTTAAAAATGATTGCAAAAATTCAAAAAAAGAACTTACAGAAAAAATCAAATAAAATTACTGACAAAATATGTCGCCATTAGGCACGTCTCCGAAACAGAAAATGCAAATTCCTTCATTTGTGTCTGCAATTCCAGATCATGTTGGTAACCTTTGCAAAATAATGTAAGAGACAAAAAAGTTGAAAGAAAGTATGAGGTGAGGTTGAGATTGCTAGAAATAGAATTGTAGTGTTGGAAACTGTCAAAATTTATTCTGTAGAAACTATAAATATTCACATATATAAAAAACAGTTTTCATTAACAAGACAAACGACATTTAAAATCCTACTGAAGATGACACTAACTGGGGTGTTTGAAACCGGTATAGGAAATACCAGAAATGTCTATAATTTTTAAAAATTCAATTTTTCTTCTGCATTTTTTCAACTTGAACCCTTATAACAAATATAATTAGAGCCCGTGCTCGATCTGTACTTACAGAAAAAATCAAATAAAATTACTGACAAAATATGTCGCCATTAGGCACGTCTCCGAAACAGAAAATGCAAATTCCTTCATTTGTGTCTGCAATTCCAGATCATGTTGGTAACCTTTGCGAAATAATGTAAGAGACAAAAAAGTTGAAAGAAAGTATGAGGTGAGGTTGAGATTGTTAGAAATAGAATTGTAGTGTTGGAAACTGTCAAAATTTATTCTGTAGAAACTATAAATATTCACATATATAAAAAACAGTTTTCATTAACAAGACAAACGACATTTAAAATCCTACTGAAGATGACACTAACTGGGGTGTTTGAAACCGGTATAGGAAATACCAGAAATGTCTATAATTTTTAGAAATTCAATTTTTCTTCTGCATTTTTTCAACTTGAACCCTTATGAAAAATTTTTAGTTCTAAAAAAAATAAATGCAATAAAAAAGTGTTTTCTATTTAAAAAAAATATATTTTTTTTCTGGAATCGTACTCGGGTTCCCAAAAATTATAGATAATTTTATAATAAATCAAATATAGTTATATATAACTGTATAAAAGAAAAATATTTTTTTAAAAATGATTGCAAAAATTCCAAAAATGAAAATTATTTAGTTCTAAAAAAATTAAACGCAATAAAAAGTGTTTTCTATTTAAAAAAAAAAATAAAAAAAAACTTTTTTTTCTCGACTGGGCCGGGAATCGAACTCGGGTTCCCAAAAATCATATGTAATCTTATATGATACAATAAAAAGTTTTGTATAACCATATATGTTGACTCACAAAAATAAATTTTGAAATACTGGCATATATAATTATATATGGCTAGTTGTTTGGTCCAAAAAATATTTTAAAAAGATCATATATAATTATATATACAGTGGGCGACAATACATTGGAAACTTTTTTATAGTAGATGAAATTTGTTAAAGACAAAGTTAACAAAACTAAACGTTATAATCATCAAACAAGTATTATAAAAAAATGTTATATAGGTTATTTATCAAGCTTTAATTTAAGCTTAATAGCGTCCAGATTGGGAAAATAATGAATGTGTTACGAGGGTCGATGTGGAAAATGAAAAAATTTATAGACATTTTTCAGAACATTTTTAAAAAATATTTCCGAGTAGATTTTTTCCAAGTTAAAACATTAAAAATTTAAAAAAAGGTCCAATAGTTTTTATTCAGTGATCAAATAATTTTTCCAACAATCCAAACAATCAGTGGAATTTTTTAAGTACAGTAGCAAAAATCCACATTTTTTGACCTCCAATTCTTTTGACCACCAATTTTTTGTTAACAAAGAGAAATTAAAATTATCTTAATATATCCTTAGCATATACTTAAGTGTACTAAAATTAATAAACAATAACATCTTTTCTTTGTTTATAAAAAATTGGTGGTCAAAAGAATTGGAGGTCAAAAAATGTGGATTTTTGCTACTGTACTTAAAAAATTCCACTGTCTGTTTGTCAAAAATTATTTGATCACTGAATAAAAACTATTGGACTTTTTTTTAAATTTCTAATGTTTTAACTTGGAAAAAATCGACTCGCAAATATTTTTTAAAAATGTTCTGAAAAATGTCTATAAATTTTTTCATTTTCCACATCGACCCTCGTAACACATTCATTATTTTCCCAATCTTGACGCAATTAAGCTTAAATTAAAGCTTGATAAATTACCTACATATCATTTTTTTATATTACTTGTTTGATAATTATAACGTTTAGTTTTGTTAACTTTGTTTTTAACAAATTTCATCTACTATAAAAAAGTTTCCAATGTATTGTCGCCCACTGTAGTTTTATATATACATATATTATTTTGTAAAACTATATGTATTTTTTGTTGCATCATATGTGATTTTATATATTTGCACTTCTAATTTGTTTCTTATATAAAATTATATAACAGAAAATATTGACTTTTATATAATAACATATGATTTAAAGTTCGTTTATATATGAACTTTAAAATTCTGTCTTCTTTTTTATATAATTTGATAAAACAAAATATTTGAAGAAATTTTATATAAAACTTTATGCAACTGTTTTTAAATTATATGTTATCTTATATGAGTAAAATTTAAAAAAAAAAATCTAAGTCCTTTACATATAATTTAATATAACTTTTGAAAATTTTTCTAAGTCCAGATGTTTTTTTTTTTGAAAATTTTCAAAGTCCCGAGTAAAAAAAAATTGTATGGTAAAACATGTTATCTTATAAAATTATATATAATTTATTGGATCTGATTTTGCTAAATTTCATCCGAAAATTGGCCTCGCCAAAGTTATCTCATAACATCTTATAACATATGAAGTTACAGTTTAATATTTGATTGTATGTGATTTCATCCGGAAATTGGCCGCGCCAAAGTTATCCCAAATTATCTATTATCATGATTTTGTATTAAATATGATATGATATGATGTAATTTCATCCGGAAATTTGCCGCGCCAAAGTTATCTTAAAATATCCAATATCATGATTTTATATTAAATTGGATATTTTATAATGTAATTTCATCCGAAATTTGGCCGCGCCAAAGTTATCTTATAATATCTGATATCTTGATTTTCTAAAAAAAATTATTGGATACATTTTTATCCAAAAAATGTTTCTGTTTTTAGATTTATTTTTAGATATAATAATGTCAATTGAAAATAAATAAAAAAAAAAAACTTCGAACGGACGGGGATTAGAACCACAAGTCTTCCGTTTTGTAATCGCAATCTCTACCCTCTAGACCAGCGGATGTTGTTAGCAAATAACAACTTTAAAAGACATAGTTTTAAATAAATTGATCGTATCTAATTATATCAAATTGATCTAACATATAGTAATATATGATTATATCCAATTAAAAATGTTATTCACTTGTACACAATTTTCAAAAAGACTTAGACAATTTTTGATAAAATTTGCAAAAAAAAAAAATTGGAATGACGTACAGCGCTATTAGGGGCTTCCATGGTAAACTTAAACAATAATTTTAATGTAGCGATATGCCTTATTTCCAAGTCATAGGCTTCCAAAGTGAAATAAGACTTTGGCTTATAAGTTTGAAATTTTTCATAAAATCAGGAAATCAGAATTAGATTTGAGATCGGGTTCCAAAAATCATTGATAATTTGATAATTTAAACCAAATATAGCTATTATTAACTATATAAATGCAATATAAATTTTTAAAAATGATTGCAAAAATCCAAAAAGCAAAATTTTTTAAATTCTAAAAAAACAAATGCAATAAAAAAGTGTTTTCTATTTAAAAAAAAAAATAAAAAAATATATTTTTTTCTGAAATCGAACTCGGGTTCCCAAAAATGATAGATAATTTTATAATAAATTAAATATAGTTATATATAACTATATAAAAGCAATATAATTTTTTACCCCAGGGGTGATAATGATTTATCCCAATTGGAATGCTCCTCTGTTGCAAGACAAGGTATTGATACCCCGAATGCAACAGGAAAGCGGACCAGGCAGGATGAATCATCTTCGCTTATGGAAGACTCTTCCAGTTTGGGTCAAGCAGCTGCAGCAGGGGGAAAGAAGAGGAAGAAGAGAAAGACTAAAAAATCGGACTCCACTTCCTCCTCCTTTTCCCTGCTGACCACGCCAGCCGCATCTAACGGGAACCCAGCTGAAAAGGACAAGGTGCCATCACAAAAGGAAAGTAAACCTTTGAAAAGTGTACAGACCAAGACTGGTGAAACTGAGTCTAAACAGGCTGGGAACTCTACAGTGGGTGGGAGGAAGGGAAATAGTAAGAGAAAGGATACAAATCTGGACTCGAGCTCTTCTTCTTCATCCCGTCCTCGGTTGAATGATGGACCTGTCAGAATTGACATGACTGGCTGCCCCTCACAGGGCGCCTCCGGTGCAAATCAGACAGGTTCAACATCAACAAAAATTACGCAGCTATTGCAACCGGCAGGACCCCAAAGCTACTCTAATGTAGTAAATAGGGAATTGAAGGTAGCAATAGTTGCTTTAAATAAGCGGGATCCATTGTCTCAAAGGCAAACGGATCATATAAGTGGCCACATTTGGAAAGCCATGGGTTCACTAACATGTAAACCCAATTTTGAGGGAATGAGGGTGGAAGAGGGAATGATTAAGATTCACTGTTCCAACCAACTTTCCCTCGAATGGCTTACCAAAACTGTGGCTACTATACCAAGCTGTGAGGATTGCACATTTACAATCGTAAATTGTGGCAGCCTACGCAGGCTAGTGCGAGCAGCGACTTGGATTCCTGGTAATCCCAAGATCCATGAAGTGCTCGCACGATTGCGTATGCAGAACGAGGGTCTTCAAACCGGAAATTGGAGGGTCTGGTCCTACAAACGGGAGGAGGGTCATCCTGACTCACTTCTTGTTGTAGGAGTGGACCTACAATCTCTGGAGGTCCTTCGTTCAACATACGGAATGCGTCCTTATCTTAACCAGAGCCTACGCTTTTACTCGAGTAGCTCGAGTAATCGAGTAGCTCATTACTCGAGCAGCTCGAGTAGCTCGTCAATTACTCGAGCAGCTCGAGTAGCTCGAGCTACTCGAGTAGCTCGAGTAGTAAAACACACATTTTTTTATATTTAAACTCCTGTAAAACAAAAACTACTATAGCTATTTTCAAAATTTTTACATTTTTGGAATGCTATGCTTCCAAAGAAAATACATAATAAATATCAAATTAATAGGATTATCGTAGTGGCTTTGCTAAACTACTACTCGAAAAAGATCGGCGAGTTTTCATACAAATGTATGAAAATCCGCCCTCCTTTAAACTTTAATATCAAATTATGAGAATATTTTCAAAAAAACATGTCATTATTTTTTACCAATTATGATCGCATATACGATAAGAATACTTCCTCGAAATTTCAACTCATTTCTACAAAAAATGTGGCATTGGCGATCTACTACTCGAAAAAGATCGGACGCTTTCCATACAAATTGATGAAAATCAGTAGAATTTATTTCTTTGAGTAGTAAAACACACAGTTTTTATCTTTGAGCTCCTGTAAAACAAAAACTATTATACCGATTTTTACAATTTTTACATTTTTGAAATGGTATGGTTCCAAAGAATAAACATGATAAATATCAAGTTAATAGTATTATCATAGTGGCTTTGCCACGCTACTACTCGAAAAAGATCGGCGAGTTTCTATACAAATGTATGAAAATCCGACCTCCTGTGAACTTTAATGTCAAATTGTGACAAAATTTTCAAGAAAAGATGAAATAATTTTTTACCAATTATGATCGCATATATGATAAGAATACTTCATCGAAATTTCAACTCATTTCTACCAAAAATGTGGTATTAGCGAACTACTACTCGAAAAAGATCGGCCCATTTTCATACAAATGTATGAAAATATGCCCTCTTTTGAACTTTAATGTCAATTTGTAAAAATGTTTTCACGAAAACATAAAGTTATTTTTTTGCCAAATATGATCGCATAAATGATAAGAATACTTTCTCAAAATTTAAAATCATTTCTACAAAAAATGTGGCATTGTCGACCTACTACTCGAAAAAGATCTGCCGCTTACCATTCATAGACTACCCGAGTAAAAAAATTAATCTGGTCCTTTATGTAATTATATCTTAATTAATCTGGTAGCAGCTCTTAATTGATCTAATCTGATCTCAAAATTGGCTGTATCAGAAATTATCTAAAATTGTCTAATAATATCATATATGATATTGTTAGACTTAATTAGATCCGAATTTTGGTCTAATGTGGATTTGCAAAATTTTATCAAATTATATTACAAATTATATATTTAATCTGATATTTCATATAAATTTTTTAAATAAAATTTGGACCATACATTTTAAAAATTAAAACAAATATTTTTATGTAGTTATTGAATTCATTTAGGGTTTTTTCCTTTTGGGTTATATTAAAATTAGAATTAGCAACAATCTAACAATCTTCCAAGTTTTGTTTTTTTAATCATTTTAATTTGGTAAAAATCTAAATTAATTTTTGTTATTTGTTTTTCTCTTCAACAATTTTTATTTTTTTTTGTATAAAATTACATAAAATAATATCAAAATTAACTTAGAAAATTTTTGCTGTTATTGCTGTAATATAATAATTTATTATTTGACATGGTATCATATATGTATATTTATATGTGGAGTTGTATTTAATTTGGTCAATCTTGTATATTTATACACGGCATATATAATAATATATGTGACCACATATAATAATATATAACATTATCTGAACCTATATTGGAAATTATTGAAATATTTTTTCCAATACATAATTTTATCTAGAAACATATAGTGTCAGATATAAACATATTCAAATCTATATTCCTATACAATACTGTATATGACTATATCATTTCTTTTTTACTCGGGTAGATAACTTCAGTAAAATTTAAACAAAAAAAAAATTGAAATAAATTACGTAAACATGTTAAAGATAATTGTTTTTTTATGAAAGGAGTCATAAACAAATATTTGGAAAATCCCTGACAGTAAAATTTGCTGAGACCACGTGTTCTTTTATTAGGTTGTAAAATCTTTTGCAGTGCCTTTTTTAAAACACTGCCTATAAATATTGCACTAAAAGGTAAAATGAAAAAAAAAATGTACGGTACATTATAAATGGGAAATTTTAGGTAATAAAACAATTTGGGTTAAAAAATTCACAACAGGTAAATTATGTCAAAATTAAAATAATGATTTAAGAAGTGATATTATCATTGCAATTATAATATGTAAAAAAATAAATTTAGTGGTCTAAAAAGATTTTCACAAATGAAATTAAACTTCAAACAAGTGCTGGTTTTCAAAGATTTGTATAAAAAGCGGCTTATCTGTTTCGAGTAGTAGTTCGCCAATGCCAAATTTTTGGTAGAAATGAGTTGAAATTTCGAGGAAGTATTCTTATCGTATATGCGATCATAATTGGTAAAAAATAATGCATGGTTTTTTGAAAATATTTTCATAATTTAACATTTAAATTGGAATAAGGGCAGATTTTCATACATTATTATGGAAAGCGGCCGATCTTTTTCGAGTAGTAGTTCACCAATGCCACATTTCTTGTAGAAATGAATTAAAATTTTGAGGAGGAATTCTCATCATATATACGAGCATAATTGGCAAAAAATAACGTTATGTATTCTTGAAAATATTTTCATAAAGTGACGTCAAAGTTCAAAAGTAGGCTGATTTTAATACAGTTGTATGGAAATGGGCCGATCTTTTTCGAGTAGTAGTTCGCCAATGACACATTTTTGGTAAAAATGAGTTGAAATTTTAAGGAAGTATTCTTATCATATATGCGATCATAATTGACAAAAAATAATTTAATGTAATTTTGATTTTTTTTTTACAAATTGAGATTAAAGTTCAAAGGCGGTGGGATTTTCATACATTTGTATAGAAACTCGCCGATCTTTTTCGAGTAGTAGTGTGGCAAAGCCACTACGATAATCCTATTAATTTCATATTTATTATTTTTTTTCTTTGAAACCATACCATTTCAAAAATGTAAAAACTTTAAAAATCGGTATAATAATTTTTGTTTTACAGGAGTTCAAAGATAAAAACTGTGTGTTTTACTACTCAAAGAACTAAATTCTACTGATTTTCATAAATTTGTATGGAAAGCGTTCGATCTTTTTCGAGTAGTAGATCGCCAATGCCACATTTTTTGTAGAAATGAGTTGAAATTTCGAGGAAGTATTCTAATCGTATATGCGATCATAATTGGTAAAAAATAATGACATGTTTTTTTGAAAATATTCTCATAATTTGATATTAAAGTTTAAAGGAGGGCGGATTTTCATACATTTGTATGAAAACTCGCCGATCTTTTTCGAGTAGTAGTTTAGCAAAGCCACTACGATAATCCTATTAATTTGATATTTATTATGTATATTCTTTGGAAGCATAGCATTCCAAAAATGTAAAAATTTTGATAATAGCTATAATAGTTTTTGTTTTACAGGAGTTTAAATATAAAAAATGTGTGTTTTACTACTCGAGCTACTCGAGTAGCTCGAGCTACTCGAGCTGCTCGAGTAATTGACGAGCTACTCGAGCTGCTCGAGTAGCTCGAGTACTCGACTACTCGAGTAATAGGGAGCTCTGATCTTAACCTCGGACGGATTTATTTCCGTATCCGTGGCAATGATAAGGATTAGGGGTAATATAAATGTTTTTCAATGTCTCACATGACAGCTGTAAAGTACTAACTTCTTATTAAAAAAAGAAAGACAAGTCTTTGTTGGAGTTTGAATTAACTCTGATTTTATTTTAATTTTTCTTTCCTTATAAATAGTTAATGAGAAGTTCTAAACTTCTTTTCTATGAGTCAATTTCTAAATTTGACTCAATAACTTAAAATTACATATTTTCTTTTCTTATTCTAATTTTACAAATTTGATCTACATAATATTCTGTTATGTCTTGCAGTTCGTTTAGTGTTAGTTCATCAGAAATTTCATTGAGTTATTTTTATTTTGGTCAAAATATTATGTCAATTGTACTCCCACATAATTGAGTACAGTTCATTACATCATAGATATTTTGTTTAGTTGAGTTCTTTCTTGGTTTCAAAAAGAAATCCAAAACCCTTGTTCTACATTGAAACTGAAAGTGTGACAAAGAAAATGTAAGTCACGATATCAATGAACTCTAAAAAGACGATGACTTGACAGCCAATACAAATACATTGTAAACAAAAACACACCCCTTTGCCGTTTGCTCTACTTGAACAAAGTCGGTGTTTAATTTCTTTGATTTTTATTTCAAGCTGACTTATGCTTGTACTTTGTTTACTATCCCAGCATGTAAAATTGTAGTGCATTGTTTAAACACCACACCCCTGCCGTCAAGTGAAATCTACACATTTTTTTTTTTTTTTTTATAAACAACAAAAAAAAATTTGTATGATTTTAATTACTTGTCGTTCTATGTAGTCTTCCATACCAGAATATTTTGTAGTAATTTGAATTCTTAAGTGGCTAGTGTAATTTAATATTTTAATAAATGCATATTTTGTTTTTTTTTTTTTTTTTTGTATATTCTACTTAAAACATTATTATATTTAGTGGTTTCTTATATCTATGACACTAGATTTAATTTTAATTGTTTCTCTTTTTTTTTTTTTTATGATTTCTCATTATATTTCTTTAACAAGTTCTTGTGTAGTGTTTTAGTTTTGTTGTTAATTTTAATAGTAACGTTTAAATCATCTATATAAATTATTTCATATGGACCATGATATGGTGATTCATATTTTTTTCTATTCCCTACTTTTACTAAAACTAAATCTCCTATTTTAAGATCTATACTATTTATTTGTTTATATGATTCTAAACTTCTCTTCCTTTTCGTTGCTTCTATTAGTTTTCTAGCATGTTCTAATGATATTTTTAATCTCATTTTTAATTCGTTTGCATAATTCTCTAAATTGTATACCTTATCACTATTCATTACTTGTTCCCCTGGTAAACTAGGTAATTTACCAAAAATTAATTCAAATGGAGAATAATTAGTGTCTACGTGTGGCGTTATATTATAAGCAAAAGCATAGTAAGGTATCCATTCATTCCAATTATCATCTTTTACGAATGACAAAAAATATTCATTCAAAACTCTATGGTTTCTCTCTACAGTACCTAAAGTTTCATGATGATAAGGAGTGGACAATTTCTGTTCAATTTTTAGTAAATTGCATATCTCTTTCATTAATTCATTTACAAATTCTGTACCTCTATCAGATTTTAAAGTCTTGAATATGCCGTATCTTAATATCAAATTTTCTGTTAAACATTTTGCTATCGATTTAGCTTCTTTTGTCTCCATTGGGACTGCTATAACATATTTTGTTAGTTCACATTGCATTGTCAGTATATATCGATAATTTTCTGATGGTCGTAGAGGTCCGACTGTATCGATAACTACAGTGCTAAAACTGTTTTCTGGTGTATCTGTTACACATAATGGTTCCTTAGTGTGTCTTATTTGTTTATTTCTTTGACAAAGATCACACGTTGATACATATTTCTTTACCATTTTATACATATTCTTCCATATGTATTTTTGCTTTAATTTTAATAAAGTCTTTCTGACTCCGAAATGACCTCCGCATGGTGTGTTGTGATATAGTTCAATTAATTCACGTTTCTGTACTTCATTTGTTATTCTTTGAGGATTGCTATATAGTAGAATTCTGACGTCTTTTTCTTTACTTTTGTAAATGATTTCTTTCAATCTTTCTTTATTCACTTTACTGAATATTTCGTCACTCTTTTCTAGTGCGAATACATTATATTTTAATCTGCTTAAAACAGAAAGTAGTTTCTCCAGCATATTACCTAAATAATAGGGATTGTCGCTACATCTGACGGCCGTTTGATTTAGAGCATGATTATTTTCTACTTTGAATTCTCTATCTTTATTTTTATTTTTAGTCGACTTTTCTAATATAAACTTCAATTTTCTTGCAAGTTTAATTTCATTCATTGATGTACATTCCCATATTTTGAGTTGATCAGGCCCAATAAGAATCGTATCATCTTCCATATTCATAGCTTTATTTTTAGCTTCATTTTTCTTATCCTCGTTTTGTATCATATTCTTTTTCATATTTCTCGTTATCACCAGCGATTTCTTCATTGACTCATCAATTCTTTGAGGTATCATTTCTTTCAACACATCAGAGTCTATTTGTACTCTTGATAGCGCATCAGCGTTCGTGTTATTTATTCCCTTTTTATACACTATGTGAAAATCATAGTCTGATAGTTCCAATCTAATTCTTGTTAACTTAGAGCTTGGATTTTTATGTGAAAACAGTGAGACTAGTGGACGATGGTCCGTCACAACAATAAATTTTCTGCCATATAGATATGGATGGAAAAATTGTATACCCCAGTGTATACCAAGTAATTCTTTTTCTATTACTGGTTTGTTTTTCTCATGTTTATTCAATGAACGGCTAGCGAAGGATATTGGTTTATCATCACCAATTTCTCCTTGCGATAAAACAGCTCCTAAAGCAAAATCTGATGCATCTGTGGTAAGTATAAATGGTTTTTCAAAATCAGGATACTGAAGAACAGGTGGACTAATTAATTTACTTTTTAGTGTTTCAAACGCATTCTGGCACTTTTCTGTCCATTCGAATTTCTGACCTTTTTTCAATAATCCATTTAAACAATTAGCTATATTTGCAAAATTTCCAATAAATCGCCTGTAGTAATTGCAAAATGCCACAAATCTTCTTACTTCGTCAGCATTTTTCGGAATGGGATATTTTGTTATCGCATCAAACTTCTGCGGATCTGGTTTAATACCATCTGGAGTTATCAAATGTCCAAGATACACAACTTCAGGTTTTAAAAAACAACATTTACCAGCATTCAACTTCAAATTATATTTCTCCAATCTGTCAAAAACCTTAACTAGATTTGCATTATGATGATTTAGACTACATCCAAAAACTATTATATCATCGACGTATAGAAAAGCTTCAGTTTCCAAACCAGATAAAGCTATTGTCAACATACGCTGAAAACTATTTGACGATATTTTAAGACCAAATGGTAGTCTTGTGTACTGATAATGACCGTTAGGTGTAGAAAATGCTGTATAAGGACGTGACTGATGATCAAGCTCAATTTGATGAAATGAACTCGTCATATCCAATGTTGAAAAGTATTTGGCTCTACCTAATTTGTCCAAGATGTCATCAAGACGTGTTAATGGAAATTTATCATTGACGATTTTATCATTTAACTTTCTAAAATCAACTACCAATCTCCATTTCTTAAGATCTGTTTGTCCTTTCTTCGGGACTAATAATAATGGTGCATTGTACGGACTTATGGACGGTTCAATAATATTACTCTCTAAAAGCTTTTGCACTTGTGAATTTATTTCAGTAGTTTGTGCTTGCGGTAACCTGTAGTTCTTTATGTACACGGGACTGTTGTCATGTACATTTATCGTTTGTTGATAAAAATTATTCGTCGTTAAATTTTCATTTTCTAGATGAAATACCGATTGATATCTTCTTAGTATTGTTACAAGCTTATTCTTATTTTCTTCATTCAAATCATTTAGATTAAAATTTTCCAGTAATCTGTTAAATCTTTCTTCCGTGTTTTTATTTTCACCAATTTTCTTGTTTATCTTACAGATCTCAAAATTTCTTAACGGTTAGTCTCTACTCTAAGATTTTCAATGATTATAATTTCATCCGTAACGTTAAGTAATTTTATATGTTGGTTTCCATCTTTAGGTATTATAGCATTTGCCAAATATACACCTTTGATAACTTCTCTATTAAGTATTACTGCGTCTTCCATAATATCAATTTTGAATGGTAAAATTATTTCGCTTCGTTGTGGTATCCTCACTTGAGTAACGCTAAAAGTATTATCATGAATTGGGATTGTCATTGTCTCATTGTTTATATCGAAAGTTAGTACATATTTATCGTAGTCAATATTGCATTTATATCTTGATAGAAAATCTCTACCCAAAATTCCATCAGTTCCGATTGGAAAATCATTTCTAACTAGTTGTATTTTTTGTTCAATACTGTTTTCATTTATATTTATTTTAATAATTGTGGAACCAAGGGATTTTATAATCTCCTCTGAAATTTCAGTTAAATTGCAATAGTCATCCGAATTTTCTTTATATCGATATAAAAATTTTTCTTTACACAAAGAGACATCTGCTCCTGTGTCAATTAGGAATGTAATTGTGTTGTCTGCTTCTTCGACATTCAATCTTACATAATTCTTAATATCGGATGAAATGCTATATATTCTAGAATTTAATTTGTTCTCGCCGGAGTGTCCGTTCTTGTGGCCTCCGGGACCGGGGAGTTTCCCTGGTTTTGCACCGGGTTGACACTTCGATTGCGATTGTTGTCATTACTACTTCTTTGATAGTTGTTTCTTTGGTTATTATTACTTCTTTGGTTATTCCAATTTCCTCTACTACTGTTGTTGTTATTACTGTTGCTACTACCCCTGTTATTGTTGTAGTTATTGCCTCTGTAACTGTTGTATGTGCCGCTACTTCTATTGTTATTACTGCCTCTTGACTTGCACATACTCGCAAAGTGGTTCATTTTACCACATGTGTTGCATGTTTTGCCATCAGCGGGACATTTATTGGTGTGAAACCTACCGCATTTCTGACAAGTGGGTTGCCTATTGTTCGGCCTACTTCCATAATTAGAATTATTTCTTTGTGCAGTCTGGTGAAAAATTTTTCTTTGTTCTACCCGAGAAGATGCTTTTTCGGCAATTCTTAACGCTTCTGTGAATGTAGTTACTTGGCTTGCCTCTATAGTATTTATAGTGTGAGGGTCACTCAATCCATTAATGAATTGATTGAATGCTATTGTACCATTTGTTTTGATGATCGTAGCTCTTTTTTCTTCGCCTTCATCTGCTATTTGAACTTCATTTAGCTCTGTGATAAGTTCTTCAATTTTGGTTGCAAAATCATTCACGCTACAATTCTTCTGAACTATTCGAGTAACCTCATTCAATATTGTGTTTGCAGTTTTTAGTGGCTTGTATGCCTTTTTCAAAGACTTTATTAATTCATCAATTGTAGTAGGTACAGCTTCTTGCTTAACCCTGTTCTGGACTTTTAAATCTAGTCTAGATTTGAAAATGAAGTTGAAAAATGCATTTCGTTTTTCATTTGCCACTGTTCCATTTACCATTTCAAGATTCGTTACAAATTTATGTAACTCCTCTTTCTTGCCCGTAAAGAGAGGGACCAATTTAATAATAGTGGATAATTCGTTCATATCCATGTTCGCCATAATTACGCACTGCCGTTTTACTAATTTCTTAATATGTTCTTCTAACAAATTCAATGCTTCTGTCTTGTTTCTTTTAAATTTTTCTATGTTTTCCTTATATTTTTTTTTGTCTTCTTCAATGTCAGTCTCTATTAGTAATTCTTCTAGCTTTCCCTCTAATGCTTCAATTTCTAATTTTTTATTATTCACGGTATCCACTGAGTACGGACGATTAAGGGACTTTTTAGCATTTACTATTATTGATTCTAAAGATTGGATAAGGTTATCCATATAAAAAAATTTTTTTTAACTAAACGTTATCAATAATAAATAAAATTCTATTTTTTATTTTTCTTGAAAATTAAATCCTTTACCTTTTTAAAATAATTAAAATTTTCCAATTGATCTTGAGCCAAATCTCCTAATCTGTGTGCTTGTTCCTTGGCTAAATCTGCTAAACTTTGGGCTTGTTCAACTACCGTGGCGTGTACACCATTTATAATGATCTTTACTAAAACAAACAAAACAACTACAATTGCCAAAGTCAAAAATATTAACGGTTTCTCCCGAATTAATTTTATTACTCTATTTGTTAAGTTACCCATTTAGTTTTTCACAAAATTTTATTTAAATTTTAAAACATCTTTTTGAATTTAAATTTTTATTTTATTCTATTTAACTTAAAAAATTTTTAAAATTTCAACATTATGTAATATTAGTATTTGCTTAATAAAAAAAAATTTTTGTCACGAGCGTGTTAACGCTTACTGACTCTAAGAGTGCACCTAGATGCACATCTTTAATAAAACAAACTACTTATTGTGGCACCTTTCCAGATGTTGACGCATCAAAAATTCGATGTCAGATATTTGCCTCCAAATCTCTGAGGCTGCTTCCCAAGATGGTGGTGGGTTGGTGTTGATTCGTCTCAACAAAATTGCTTTTTCCCTCTTCAGCCTTTGGAGTCTTCCTCCTCTGCGTTTCGGCTTTTTTTTGACGCAGGGAATACGTGGCTCCTGGATCACCGCTTTTTTAGCTGTTCTTCTCTTGTACTCCTCTATGGACAATGGTTTCGGTCCTTGTTTTTCGCTTTCCATCTGACGGATTTTAGCTATCCAACGTCAGTTCTTCTTTAGATTTCAGGACTAGTGCAGCAATTGACAAGCACTGAAAGTCCAAGGCGGAGCAGTATCGCCATGAAATATCCTAAGGTTCAAGGCGGAGCAGGATCGCCATGTAAAGTACTAACTTCTTATTAAAAAAAGAAAGACAAGTCTTTGTTGGAGTTTGAATTAACTCTGATTTTATTTTAATTTTTCTTTCCTTATAAATAGTTAATGAGAAGTTCTAAACTTCTTTTCTATGAGTCAATTTCTAAATTTGACTCAATAACTTAAAATTACATATTTTCTTTTCTTATTCTAATTTTACAAATTTGATCATACATATTCTGTTATGTCTTGCAGTTCGTTTAGTGTTAGTTCATCAGAAATTTCATTGAGTTATTTTTATTTTGGTCAAAATATTATGTCAATTGTACTCCCACATAATTGAGTACAGTTCATTACATCATAGATATTTTGTTTAGTTGAGTTCTTTCTTGGTTTCAAAAAGAAATCCAAAACCCTTGTTCTACATTGAAACTGAAAGTGTGACAAAGAAAATGTAAGTCACGATATCAATGAACTCTAAAAAGACGATGACTTGACAGCCAATACAAATACATTGTAAACAAAAACACACCCCTTTGCCGTTTGCTCTACTTGAACAAAGTCGGTGTTTAATTTCTTTGATTTTTATTTCAAGCTGACTTATGCTTGTACTTTGTTTACTATCCCAGCATGTAAAATTGTAGTGCATTGTTTAAACACCACACAGCGAAGATCGACATTTCTTTCACCCAAATAAACTTGCAACACAGCAAAGCGGCTTCTGCTCTTCTATGCAGTAGTTATGCTAAGTTGCATACAGATCCACAAATAATCTTAATACAAGAACCATGGGCAGTCAAAGGACGAGTTTGTGGTTTAAGTATGATTAGATGGGGATCAATCTTGTATGACACAAGATCACTGCGGCCACGGGCCTGTATGGTTGTCCCTAGGACAATCGAGAGCTCGGTGTTGAGGCAATTTTGTTGCCAAGACGTCGTTGCAATTAGTGTGCGATTTCGTATAGAGGGTAAAGTGGTAGAGACTATTGTTGTATCTGCCTATCTGCCCTATGATTCTATTTATCCCCCGCCTTCTGAGGAGTTAATTAGAGTCATACGATACGCGGAGGCCAACAACTTGGGGTTGATTATTGGATGCGATGCCAATTCTCAGCATATCATCTGGGGTAGCACAAAGTGCAACTCTAGAGGTAACAAATTGTTGGACTTCATCTTGTCTTCAAATCTGGTGATTCAAAATGTTGGAAATTCTCCAACGTTTGTCACTCAACGAAGACAACAGGTCATTGATCTTACCTTATCTAACAGTAAGGCGAGTACAATGATAAGGGATTGGCGTGTTCTTGATGTGGTATCCTTGTCGGACCACCGCTACATCGAGTTTAGGCTTGGGATTGATAAACCTACAATCCCACAGGGCCGAAACCCTCGAAAAGCGGATTGGAAAAGATTTGAGGAACTACTTCATCAAAGATTACGTCCCATCCCAATACCTAGTTGTATAGGGTCGGTTGAAGTGGAGTCTGAGAAATTGGGTAAAACTTTGACTGACTGCTATGAGACTGTTTGTCCGTTAAGGAAAAGCAGACCAGGTAACTCAGTCCCTTGGTGGAACGTGGAACTTGGTAAGCTGAGGAAAAGTTCAAGAAAGCTTCTGAATAGAGCCTTAAAATCTCGAAAGGATGCTGACTGGAACAATTACCACCTCATGCAAAAGGAATATAAGAAAAAAGTGGGGGAAGCCAAACTTGAGTCTTATAGGACTTTCTGTGAGGAGGTAAATGGTACAAGGGATACGGCAAGACTCTGTAAAATCTTTCAAAAAGATAGTTCAGCGAAGCTTGATTCCCTCAGAAAGCCAGATGGTACCTACACAAACAACCAACAGGAGGTCAATGATATTCTGTTATCTACTCACTTTCCAGGATGCAAAGTGACAACGATAAATACAGATATTATTGAGAGTCCTGTTGGTAATACTACATGTAGGGACTGGTATATAGCATCTAGGGTAGTTTCTGAGGAATCGATCAGGTACGCCTTATCTTCCTTTGATAACTATAAATCCCCTGGAACAGATGGTATATAGAGCCAGCCTGGCTTATGGGTATGTTCCATCATCTTGGTGCGATGTCAAGGTTGTTTTTATTCCCAAACCTGGGAAGGAGGACTACACCTTGGCAAAAAGTTTTAGACCAATCAGTTTATCATCCTTTCTACTGAAAAGTCTTGAGCGAATGGTTGAGAAATTCATTAGGTCAGTAGCATTAATCGAATGCCCCCTAAATAGTCAGCAACACGCGTATCAGAGTGGTAGATCTTGTGAGTCGGCACTTCACGATCTTGTGGTCAATATTGAGAAGGGCATTGACAAACAAGACTATACTCTGGGTGTTTTTGTTGATATTGAGGGCGCTTTTGATAATGCTACTTTCGACTCTATGAAAACTTCGGCTGAATTGCATGGCGTGGATCCAGTTCTAGTCAAGTGGATTCATTTTATGCTCTCCCGGAGATTGTTGACGGCTGAAGATGAGTGGGGCACAAAAGTAACGGTTGAGGTTAGTAGAGGTTGCCCCCAAGGGGGTGTTCTCTCTCCTTTGCTGTGGTGTTTTGTGGTAAACTCACTCTTGGTTGAAATACAAGCTCTAGGTGTACACATACAGGCATACGCTGACGATGTGTGCGCACTTAACTTGGTATGCAAGAAAATGCAGACCGTTATTGACTTGATGGACAACTGGTGCAATCGACATGGATTGTCTGTCAATCCAAATAAGACAACACTCGTGTTGTTCACGCGAAGAACCAAACATAAGGGTCTTCAGCTTCCTACGTTGAAGGGCATAACTCTTCAACTGTCCTCAGAAGTTAAGTATTTAGGGGTATCCTAGATAGTAAACTAATGTGGACAAAACATGTTGAACAAAAAGTTTCACGGGCACTTCGGATTTTCTGGCAGTGTCGGCGTGCTTTTGGAAAGACATGGGGTCTAAGACCTGCTAATGTACATTGGATGTACATAGCTGTAATTAGACCTATTGTGACGTATGCGGCGGTAGTCTGGTGGCCGAGAACGATGGTGAAAACTATTCGATCCAAGCTAAACGGACTGCAAAGAGCGGCTGCCTTGGGAATTACTGGTGCCATGAGCACCACCCCAGGCGCAGCTCTGGACGCTACGTTAGATATGCTTCCCTTGGACTTACATATTCAAGGAGAAGCCATGAAATCTTTGTGCCGGCTCCGCAAAAGCGGAACATGGCATGGGGAGTACAATGTGGGACATGGTCGTCTGTTCAATAGGCTATCGGAACTTTGTCCGATGTTTTCTATGCCTTTGGACAATACAACCACTTGCATCGAGTTTGGTAGGAAGTTTACTGTAATATTTCCGAGTAGGGAAGACTGGGGAAACCCAGCAGACCTACTGGAAAATTACACGGATACTTTCTACACGGATGGATCCAGTACCTTAAATGGCTCTGGGTCTGGCTGGTATTTGGACGATGCGACCAAATGCTATATTGCTATGAGAAAAATGGCTACAGTATTTCAGACTGAAATATTTGTTATTTTGGACGTAGCGACCTGGATAATTGGGAACAGATGGAGTAATAGGAGAATCAGTATTTGCAGTGACAGCCAGGCTGCGCTCATTGCACTTGAATCTCCAGTCACTTCATCCAAAATTGTCCAGGAATGTAGACGCAGACTCAATGAGGTCTCATGTGGGAATAGCGTCAGTCTTCTGTGGGTTCCGAGTCATAGGGGAATACGGGGAAACGAGATTGCTGACTCTTTGGCAAATCTTGGCTCTGATACAATTCCTTACAATCCGGAACCTCAAATTGGTATTGGCTTGACATGGCTGATGCGTTGGATCAACTCTCATATGAAAGCAACTTTCATGGAAAGATGGTCAAATGAGTTGGCATGCAAGAATACCAAACGTTTTGTAATTAAGCCAGACAAGAAAGTGGCTAACTATCTACTCAGTCTCAGTAGAATAGACTGTCGCAGACTTACTGGCTTAATTACGGGACACAATGCCTGTGCTCGTCATATGACGAGATTAGGTGTCTTATCAGACCCATTATGCGTGGCTTGTCTTGAGGATGATGACACAACTGAACATTATGTATGTTGTTGTCCAGCGTTCTCAAGGGCTAGACTGCGGATATTGGGTTCTGATATTCTGTCTATGGACACGGTCCATGGACTTCCCTTGTCTGATTTTCTCAAGTTTGTGAAAGCAACTGAGAAATTCTGAGCAAGCACTTTTCTTCCTTTTTCTTCTCAACCTTTTATCACCCTTACTTAATCTTTCCTTTCTGGGTACGGTACAATGGACTATTTTAAGTCTGAGCGCCATGGACTTGCCTAAAAATTACCTATTTTTTAGGCTTGTACAACCCACCCTCAACTCAACTCAACAATATAATTTTTTAAAAATGATTGCAAAAATTCAAAAAATGAAAAATTTAAAGTTCTAAAAAAATAAATGCAATAAAAATGTGTTTTCTATTTAAAAAAAAATAAAAAAATATATTTTTTTTTCTGGAATCGAACTCGGGTTCCCAAAAATTATAGATAATTTTATAATAAATCAAATATTGTTATATATAACTGTATAAAAGAAAAATATTTTTTTAAAAATGATTGCAAAAATTCCAAAAATGAAAATTTTTTAGTTCTAAAAAAATTAAACGCAATAAAAAAGTGTTTTCTATTTAAAAAAAAAAAAAAAAAAAAAATTTTTTCTCGACTGGGCCGGGGATCGAACTCGGGTTCCCAAAAATTATATGTAATCTTATATGATACAATAAAAAGTTTTGTATAACCATATATGTTGACACACAAAAATAAATTTTGAAATACTGGCATATATAATTACCCAGTCGGCAAAAAAATCCCACCTGACATACTGCTGACTCTCCCTTTATAAAATTGCTGACATCTTCATACAATTTTTCAAAATGTCATCAATGACATGTCAGGAGTTGGTCAGCGGTTGTTTAAACGAATTGTTAGTGGCCACCGATACTGGTGGACACTGCTGACCAACTGCTGACATGTCATCGATGACATTTTGAAAACTTATATGAAGATGTCAACGATTTCATAAAGGGAGAGTCAGCAGTATGTCAGGTGTGATTTTATTTTGCCAACTGGGTATATATGGCTAGTTGTTTGGTCAAAAAAATATTTTTTTTATACATGATTATATCAAAATATATATTCCATTACATATGCGACCATTTATAAATATATATTGAGTTTAAATATATATTGAGTTTGACGAAATTTGCGTATATATAGTACCATATAAACACAGATATGTTATCGTTTAAGACACATATAATTATATCTATTATTTTTGTTGGAAATTTTTTTAGTATGGAACTATATATAGTTTTAAATGGTATTATATTAGTCATATATAATTATACATAAATTGATACTGGATTTTTTGTCACGTATAATAATGTATGAAATCGGATTAAGTTTTATGTGCAACGTATGATTACATCTACCATTTATATTAATATATTATAAACAATATAATTAGATATGATTTTATATGACATCATTTAAAAAAATTGGAAAATTTCAAAGTGAGATATAATTTTATACTTTGACTCATATAGTTGTATATGGTTTTATGAAAACATATAAAATAATATACATTTATATAAATTCCTTTTTACTCGGGGTCCTAAAAATATTTTTGAAAATTTTTAAGTCCTGGAAACAAATTTTTTTTGTCAATTTTTTGCGTTTTGGGGGAAAACATTTTTTTTCTTATATATAAATATATTTAATTATATATAATTGCATCAATTTTATACAAAAAAGGGTCCAATTTTCGCATATAACTATATAAAATTATATTAAAATTATATCAAATTTGATCAGATTTGATCAAATTTTATAAGTTTTTATATCGTTTTATCGACTCATTTTTCGCATTAAACTATATATGATTATATATGATGGCTTTATATAATTTTATATGAATATATATAATCTTTTTTACTCGGGATTGATCAAATTTTATATACCCGAGTAAAAAAAATTGATATGACACAATATATAATTTAATATGGGTTCGTGTATATTTTGATATAATCTTATACGAAAAATGGTTTCATAAGATTAGATCGAATAATATCTAATAATATCAGTTTATATAACTTTATATCGACTTTGATACGAGTTTTGGTCTAATCCAATGATATAAAATTATATCCAATTATATTAAAATTTATACAATTTTATAAATCGGATGTTTTTTTAGTTTTAAATAAAAAGTTGAAAACCCGAGTAAAAAAATTAATATGACATAATATATAATTTAATATGGGTTCGTGTCTATTTTGATATAATCTTATACGAAAAATGGTTTCATAAGATTTGATCGAATATTATCTAATAATATCTGTTTATATAACTTTATATCGACTTTGATACGAGTTTTGGTCTAATCCAATGATATAAAATTATATCCAATTATATTAAAATTTATACAATTTTAGAAATCGGATGTTTTTTTTTAGTTTTTAATAAAAAGTTGAAAAATTAAAATAATAAAAATAAGTTGTTCTTGAAAAAAAAAAACTTAGAAAAATTTCACAAAATGGAGTCATGTTAAATTTTATATAAAACACTTAGAAAATATTTTCAATAAAATTTGCCCTTGAAAAAACTTAGAAAAATTTAAAAAAATGGAGTCACATAAAATTTTATATAAAACACTTGGAAAATATTTGCGATAAAAAAAATGTTCCTTGAAAAAAACTTAGAAAAAATTTAAAAGATGTAGTCATATAAAATTTTATATAAAACACTTAAAAAATATTCGTGATAAAAAAGTTGTGCTTGGAAGGTTAGGTTAGGTTGTAAGTGGCTGCTGACGTTTTACGTCAACACACGTAGACTCTGAGGTCGATTGTGATACCACGGGATCGTAATAGGTTTCCCTACTAGTCCCTGTCGTTAAACCAGTTTGAGCTTCTTATGAAACTCCTTAGATGTTGAATTTTGACATCCGACAAATCGGAAAGATCGTATAGCTCCCTAGATCCCAGTGAAGCAAGTCGCTGACCAGAAAGTGCCGGGCAATGGCAAATAAAGTGTTCGATAGTTTCCAACTCCTCTTCATCCATGCAACTTCGGCAAAAGTCATTCGACGGCACATTTAACCGCTCTGCGTGCTTCCCTATAAGACAGTGTCCGGTAATTATAGAAACCACCGTCGAAATCTCTCCTCTTGGAAGCGATATCAGCTCACTTGTGCGCCCCTGATTAAGAGAAGGCCAAATCAGTCGTGTTGTCTCACACGTCCATCCATTTGCCCATCTTTGATTAGTCTCCGTCGCAGAACAAAGCCGTAGGTTTTGCTTGCAAGTTTCTAGAGGCATACCAACACATTCCAATTCTGTTGGAACCTGTAAGGTAGTTCCTAGTCTTGCAAGCTCATCGGCTTTGCAATTCCCTGGAATGTCTCTGTGCCCTGGGACCCATATGAGTCGTATGTTAAACTGCTTGGCCATCTCATTTAAAGACGTGCGGCAGTTAAGGGTAGATCTTGTTTTCAGAAACATTGAATCCAGGGACTTGACCGCGGCTTGACTGTCAGTATAGATGTTGACTGCGGTTATAGACAAGACATTGCAGCTCAACCAGTCAGCCACTTCCTTTATTGCCAGCATCTCTGCCTGGTAAACACTGCAATGATCTGGTAATCTACGAGCCAGGCTTAACCCAAGCTCTTCCGAATAGACTCCAAAGCCCACTTGTTCGTGCAGCCTCGATCCATCTGTGTAAAAATTTATGGTAGCTCCACTACCCGGAGTATCCCCCATCCAAGACTCCCTGGATGGTATCATAGTGGTAAAGTGGCGCTCAAAGAGGCTCAAAGAGGGAGCACAATCCAAATTTTGTGGTATTGTTATCTTTTTCAAGATCGCGCTATGGCCACAATCGCTGCTCCTCCATTGCAGCGTGCTATTAAGTCGAATTGCCGACGCAGCTGCATACAGCCTACCCAATATGTCCAAGGGTATCAGGTGAAGGAGGATTTCTAATGCAGCCGTAGGTGTAGTACGAAGAGCACCAGTGATGCACATTGACGCCATTCTCTGTACCTTCGTGATAAAGACACAGTTCGCTTTTGTTTCTAAAACAGGCCACCAGACAATGATTCCATACAGCAAAATTGGACGCACCACTGCTGTATAGATCCAATGAACGACTTGAGGGCTAAAACCCCATCGTTTTCCAATGGCCCTTTTACAGGAATACAAAGCAATCGTTGCTTTTCTCACCCGTTCCTCAATATTTCGCCTGAAATTCAGATTCCTATCTAGAAATACTCCAAGATACTTGGCTCCATCTGAGAAGGTGATTTCAGTACCGTCCAGAGAAATAGGATCAAAAGCAGGAATCTTATTTTTCCTTGTAAATAAAACAAGCTCTGTTTTACTAGGATTAACTCCTAGACCACAGTCTCTTGCCCATTTAGACAGATCTTTCAGAGAACCCTGAAGAATGTCCCGCAATGTTGGCAGATGCTTCCCCTTTACCGCTATCGCGACATCGTCAGCATATGCGACAAAATGACAACCACGTGCTTCTAGAGATAGTAGCATTGAATTCAGTGCCAGGTTCCAAAGAAGCGGCGAAAGAACACCTCCTTGTGGTGTGCCCCTATTGACAAATCGAGATATGACGGACGCTCCCAATTCAGACGTTATTCGTCTACTGGCAAGTAGGCTTTTCACCATTAAAACGATTTCACGCTTTACTCCCAGACCAGACAATGCCAATATTATCGATTCTGGGATGACATTATTAAAAGCCCCCTCAATATCAAGAAAGGCCACCATGGTGTACTCCTTTACCGAAAGCGATCTCTCGATGGTACCAACGAGCTCATGAAGAGCTGTTTCCGTTGATCGTCCCTTGCTGTATGCATGTTGCTTTGTCGAAAGCAACCTCGGGTCAATCACTCTACGCAAATATGAGTCTATCATTCGTTCCATTGTCTGTAACAAAAAAGAAGACAGACTAATTGGTCTGAAATCCTTCGGAGCTGTGTGGGAACTTTCCCCAGCCTTCGGGATAAATACGACTCTGGTATCCCTCCATTTTAAAGGAATATACGACCAGTTGATGCATGATGTGTATAGATTATACAGCAACGGGGCTATATAGTCCGACACTTGCTGCAACTCAGCCGGGATTATACCATCAGGTCCCGGGGATTTATAGGGCCTGAAGCTTTTTATCGCCCAGATTAATGTTGGCATATTTATTATTTCCGAAGCAATTTCAGATGCTTGGGCGTCAGAACGTTCCAAAGCTTGAAACGGCGTCATGGAATTGCCCGGAAAATGCGTGTTTAAAAGGAGATCCAGCGACTCTCCACTGGAGGAAGACCACACCCCATTAGGATCTTTCAGGTATCCCAGGGTGCATGGAGAAGAAGCCAGAACCTTGCGCAGCCTGGATGCCTCAGAAACGTCTTCTATGTTTCCACAGAAGTTTTTCCAAGAATCACATTTTGCATTTCTGATCATCTTTTTATAACTCTTAAGTTGCAGCCTGTATGCAGACCAGTCCTCGTCCGCTCTTGAAAATTTAGCCTTATTAAAGAGCTTTCTGCAGGAATCTCTGCTCGTCTGCAACTCATTTGACCACCAAGGTGGCTTTTTCTTCCCTCTAGGCTTTGCAGAAGGGCAAGACGCATCCAGGCACCTATTACAAACATTTGTTATATGGTCAACCAGACAGTCAATTTCCGCCAAACTATGCGGTTCAGATAAGGGTACTTCATCCAAAAGCAAAGAAAAAGTCTCCCTATATTTCACCCAGTTTGTTCTCCTCAGATTTCTAGAGACTGTCTCAACCGGGGCACGCTCCCTGAGTAAAAACTCAATGTAGCGATGATTTGAGAAAGAATGCTCTTCCAAAACTCTCCAGTCATCAATTCTATCAGACAATGTATCTGATACAAGTGTTACGTCAAGAACCTTTTGCCGCGTACTTGTAACGAAAGTTGGTTCACCACCCTTGTTACAAATATACAGGTTAGTGGTTAACAAAAACTCCAAAAGTGATTCGCCTCTATCATTTGTGTCTGTACTTCCCCATATCGAATGATGTGCATTAGCATCACAACACACTACTAACTGGTGTCCCCTAGATTCAGACTCCCAAATTAGACCGACAACCTTCTCCGGGGGTATTGACCCCGGATTAGGAAAATACGCAGAGGCGAGCCAAATAGACTTCCCATGAAGCTCTAAGCTAGCCGCTGTAACATCCATATCACTAAAAGTTGATAAAAAGAATATATTTAAGCCATTTTTCGCCAAGATGCAGGCTCTTGGTGAGCCCTCACCTTTGGCAACCACCAACTTAAACCCAGGGGTCTTCAATCCGCAAACCCTGCCACCCCGCACCCAGGGCTCTTGGATAAAAACCAAGTCAACTGCTCCTGTCGTCAGGCGCAGCAAGAGTGCAACTGAGGCTGCCTTACAGTGATGGAGGTTTATTTGTAGGAACCGCAACATCTTTTCTTTTTTCCACCATCCTTTCCACCACCGTGTTATTGGCTTCATCCTCCGTGTTATCAAAGAGGTCGCATTCGTCCCCAGATTCGGTTTCGAATAAGCCAGATATATGTCCCATCTGTTCTGAATCGGAGGCAACAGAACTCTCCGAATTCCTCACTGCATGGGCCTCGTCCTGAATGTCACCCATCGTGGCATCAGCTTTATCCTCCGTGCCATCACAGAGGTCGCATTCGTTACCAGATTCGGTTTCAAAAATGCCAGATGCATCTCCCATCAGCCTAGAATCGGTCAGCTGAATATCAACCTTTTCCAGATTCTCCTCCCCAGCCGACTCTGCCACTGGCTTGTCTGCGTCCAAAATAGGCTTCTGGTCGCCCTTGTAGACATTGACTCTTATATGAAAAAATCCAAATCTAATAATGCCGTCAGTCCTGGCTAAAAGCGGAAGCGATTCCTCATTAACCAAGACCACTGCTTGACGACGAGCGCCCTCCATCTCACCCAATCTGGCAATTTGCCAATTCTGAGTTGGAAGGTCAGGATTGCAGACTTTTATCATCTTAAGAATCACCGCAGTGTCATTTGTAGCCATTGGGATCCATGCATGAGCTCTGGGTTGCGAGGGGATATCATGTTTTTCCACAACGTCCAGTCTGGCTCCAGGCCATAACTCTCCCACTTGGCTAATGGCAACCTTAAACACGGCTGCGGATCTTTCGTTCCCAAAAGCAACGAGTTTTACTCGCCCCTGATACCACCCTGCGTTGACAGTAGTAGGGAGAAAATCAGACATACTCTCAAGGAGCCTATAGTAGATTTCATTTAGTTTAGTTTCAACTAAACTCCACTTGTCCCTTGGAATACTACAATCCCCGTTTTGCCTGTTTATCATAGCCCTAACGAAGTTACCTTTAACAACTTCACTAAAAGACTGAGTCCAGACGTTGTCGGTCACCTTAGATCTCTTAGGTAAAGGTTTCTTGTCGGGCGAGCGCAACCTTTTACCAGACTTCGATGACGAGGCCGAAACAGCGCTCTGTTTGTCAGATGCGCGCATTTATTATTATTTTAAGTTAGAGTTTTAAGATTTAAATACTTATTGTTAGGCCTAAGAAAGGCGATTCAATAATAGCCAAAATAAAGTGTAAAAAAAAAAAAAAAAAAAAGATGCGCGCATTGCCGAAAGTTTGTCCTGATCTTCAATGACTCCTTTCGCCCATGATAGCGACGCCCTCTCACGTTCGGAGAGCTTCGTTCCATCGAGTTGGCTTAGTCTGTTAATTATTTTCAAACAAAGCCTTCTTTGGTTGTGCCTGACCTTTGATGGCTTAAGTTTCTTTTTCTTTTTACCACCAATATTAGGCTGAACACCCCTATCAGAATCAAGGCCGGACTTCAAGGTCGCAACCCTAAGAATAGTGCTAGGACCAGCACCAGTCGGTGAGGCAGAGCCTCGAATCAAATCGGTATCATTTGTGTCCATATTTTCATTTTCCTTGATGTGGTAATGAAAATATCACAAAAATACCTATTCCGAACAAACCTATTACGAACAATTTTAGTAATTCAATTTATAGCACGGAGTTAAAATAAAACACGTCCACACTCGTCAACAGTTGAACGGGAAACAGTTGTGCTTGGAAAAAACTTAGAAAAATAAAAAAATATGGAGTTATCCCGAGTAAAAATAATTTAATATGATCTTATATACTTTTATATAGTCATATTATTTCATATATGATCATGTGTGACACTATGTCTTGCGAGATAAATTTATATAATAAATTTTGATGTGCGATTTTTTTAAAATATCGCCATACATAATTATATGTTGCAACATCTGGTCCCATGCATCATTCCAAATTCCCGAATAAAAAAAATTAATACGGCGCCATATAACATTTGATCCCAAAAATGGAGGATCCAAAAATATATGACTGTATCTTATTAGAATAAATTTTATATAATTCGATATAATTAGATCCCAAAAATGGAACGGTAAATATTATCTAATTTGATATTATAAAAAATTAGATCTAATAAGATATAATAATATATAATTATATCATATTATATCTAATATGATCTTCAATATCAAATTGGATGAAATTTACCGTTCCATTTTTAGGATCTAATTATATCTAATTATATAAAATTTGACCAAATAAGATATAATCATATATTTTTGGATCCTCCATTTTTGGGATCAAATGATGGATCTATTATTACATAATTTTATTAAAAACTATATGATTATATCAAAACTTTTTTACTCGGGTTTCTAAGTGTTTTATATAAAATTTTATTTATATGCCTCCATTATTTTTTAATTTTTCTAAGTTTTTTCCAAGAACATATTTTTATCGAAAATATTTGCAACGTGTTTTATAAAAAATTTCATATGACTTCATATTTGTTTATTTTTCTAAGTTTTTTCCAAGCACCACTTTTTATCACGAATATTTTCTAAGTGTTTTATGTAAAATTTTATATGACTCCATCTTTATATATGAAATTTTATATAAAACACTTTGAAAATATTTGCGATAAAAACATGTTCTTATAAAAAACTTAAAAAATTAAAAAATAATGGAGGCATATAAAATTTTATATAAAACACTTAGAAATTTAAAATGATGCATGGGACCAGATGTTACAACATATAGTTATGTATGGCGATATCTTAAAAAAATCCCATCTCAAAATTTATTATATAATTTTATCTTGCAAGACATAGTGTCACTAGAGTTTTTCACGGGAATTCCCGGGACGGGAATTCCCGTAAATTTTCGATCCCGAAATCCCGGGAAATAGAGCGGGGAATTCCCGGGAATTTTAATTTCTTTGAAATTGTTGTTTTTTCGACTTCTATTGATTATTTTGTATGTGATTTTTTAGAGATCTTATTAAAATTCTTGATAATTAATGGCAGAAACGTACGCAGGGACCAGGAGGGCTTAAAAAGTATTCCAAGAGACCCCTTCTAAATTAGATCTAAATCTTCGATAGGATATAATTATCAGAACCTGATCCTTTTTTAGAAGCTAAAAAATTTTCTTTTTGTTTCTATAGAAAATATTTATGTCTCTGGACACGATTCTGTTTAAATCGATAAATTGATATAAAATTTGTGCAAGGAACGACTCTGAAATAAAAAAGTTTTTCTTTTAGAAAGCAGAATTTTTAAATTTTTTTAATAACTTTTTGAGGTAAATTTTCTTATAATTTCATTTCTCTGAAAGAGTTACATTCAGTTTCAGAGACATAATTGAGAAATTCCTCTGAATCAGGAATAAGGAATACATGTATTTCTTTCAAAAAAATACATGTATTTTGAAAGGTAATTTTAAAAAGTGCTCTTTTACCACCAGTGCCAGGACTGGCAAGTAAGACTCTGAATACCACTATTGTGTTGTAGAGGCAAAACTTTGAGAACCAATTGTAATAATTAACTGAGATGAATAAGAATAAATGATTAATTTTTATTATTAAAACAGATAAAGTTAGGTGAAGGAACATATTCCCTTAAAAATACTTTTTAAAAGACTTCGACATATTTGGACCGTTTTTTTTATAAAAACTGTTTAACAAAAATTTTTATTTTTTTATAGAAACTTATTTTTTTTGTTTGTTTTAGAGGTACTAAATAAGATTTTTATGGTGGTAATAAACATTATAAATACTGTAATCGCATTCATAAGGTTTTTATAATTTTTATTGATAAAAAATTTGGGTTTTTAGTTTTTGCGGGAATTCCCGGGATCCCGGGAAATTTAAAAATGAATCCCGCTTTCCCGGGAAATGAAAAAGTCCGGGAAAAGAAAAACTCTAAGTGTCACACATGATCATATATGAAATAATATGACTATATAAAAGTATATAAGATCATATTAAATTATTTTTACTCGGGAAATTAAAATAATAAAAATAAGTTGTTCTTTGAAAAAAAACTTAGAAAAATTTCAAAAAATGTAGTCGTGGTTAATTTTATATAAAACACTTAGAAAATATTTTCAAAAAAATTTGTCCTTGGAAAAAACTTAGAAAAATTTGAAAAAATGGAGTTATATAAAATTTTATATAAAACACATACCTTCAAATTCATAAAAGTTAAAAGGGGATAATAAGAGGTTAATAAAATAAATTTTCTATGGAAATTCGATTAATAAACCTTTTATTAAACGCTTTTATTTTTTATGAATTTGGACGTTAGAAAATATTTGCGATAAAAAAATTTCCTTGAAAAAAACTTAGAAAAATTTAAAAAATGGAGTCATATAAAATTTTATATAAAACACTTAGAAAATTTTCGTGATCAAAAAGTTGTGCTTGGAAAAAACTCAGAAAAATAAAAAAATATGGTGTCATATAAAATTTTATATAAAACACTTTAAAAATGTTCGCGATAAAAACATGTGCTTGGAAAAAACTTAGAAAAATTAAAAAATAATGGAGGCATATAAAATTTTATATATAACACATAGAAATTTGGAATTATACATGGGACCAGATGTTACAACATATAGTTATGTATGGCGATATCTTAACCCATTTTGGACCAAGATTCAATTTTATTTTTCTTTTTTGGAAAAAGGTACTTTTTTAAGGTAATTAGCACCCGCTGATCTCAAAAATCCTGTCAAAAAAAATTTTCAATGTGCCGTTTTCCCAGAAAAGCCTGCATTCCAACTTTTTATGCAATCCCGAGTAAAAAAGTTCCTATATAGTTATATAATTTTATAAACATCATATATGATTAAATAGAAATATATAGAATTTGATGCGAAAAATGAGTCGATAAAACTACCCGAGTAAAAATGAATACATATAATTTTACATTATTTGATGTATGTATATATAGCCATATGAAATAATATGTTTTCATATCAAACAAAGTACATAATTATATCTCGCATTGAGTTTTTCCAAATTTTTTAAATGGAGTTATATAAAATTACATCTAATGATAACCATATTAATATATAAATACATGTGGGAGACATAATCATATGTGACACATATAACTTAATCTGATTGCATACATATTTATATGTGACTTAATATCAAATAACGTATACGAGTATATTTAAAAAAAATCCAATATCATTATATATATAATTATATATGACTTACAAGAAACCATTTAAAATTATATATGACTTACAAGAAACCATTTAAAACTATATATGGTTCCATCTTAAAAATCGAAAAAAAAAATTTTCAAATATAATTATTAGAGTTAATTTTGAAAAATAGATTTTTGGATATCATCACTTTTTAGAAGGTTTTTGTATCAATAAAAATAATGGCGTATTTTTTTGTTTTAAATTCCAACTCCTTCCCGTGCCTATAGGCGACTCAAATCGCGGATTTTGGGTCCCTTTTCACATACAACAAAAACGGCTGAATATATGTCAAATCTGACTTCACTATTCGATTCTACAGGAAAACTTAGGCCCATAAGCTTTTTTTTAGTTTTTGGAATGCACCAGAATGCATGATTAGAGTGGTCCAAAAAACTAATTTTTAAAAAAAAAATTTAAATATTTTTTTTGTTAATATACAATGAAAAATACTTACATCTGAGAAAAATGGTCCAAAAATTTTAATTTTGTTGTTACCCGTTCAAAAGTTATTAAAGTTTAAAAATTTATTTTTTTAGTGAATACAAAATAATTTATTAGTTTTGTTATTTCTATTTAACAACAATAATTCTAATCAATTATATTCCTTTCAATAGAAGATTAAGCTAAACAATTTAAATTATCTTGTTTTTAACTAAACACGAGTTGTTCAGGCGCGAAATTTTACCACCAAACAACTTGTTGGTAAAATTTCGCGCCTGAACAACTCGTGTTTAGTTAAAAATAACGATAATTTAAATTGTTTAGCTTTATATGCTGTCGAAAATAATAAAATTAATTAGAATTGCTGTTAAATAGAAATTACAAAACCAATAAATTATTTTGTATTCACTAAAAAATTAAATTTTTAATCTTTAATAACTTATGAACGGGTAACTACAAAATTAAAATTTTTGGACCATTTTTCTCAGATGTAAGTATTTTTCATTGTATATTAACAAAAAAAATATTTAAATTTTTTTTTTAAAAATTAGTTTTTTGGACCACTCTAATCATGCATTCTGGTGCATTCCAAAAACTAAAAAAAAGCTTATGGGCCTAAGTTTTCCTGTAGAATCGAATAGTGAAGTCAGATTTGACATATATTCAGCCGTTTTTGTTGTATGTGAAAAGGGACCCAAAATCCGCGATTTGAGTCGCCTATAGGCACGGGAAGGAGTTGGAATTTTTTTAAAAAAGTACGCCATTATTTTTATTGATACAAAAACCTTCTAAAAAGTGATAATATCCAGAAATCAAAATCAAAAAAAAAATTGAAAACGAACTCTAATAATTATATATGGTCGCACATATAACTCTATATACAGTTATATAAAACTATACATGGCATCAAACATTTATTTTTTTAATATTATCAAAGATATAATTATAAATGGCTTATGAGATACCGTATATAGTTTTGTAAGGTACCATATAAATACATTTTTTTTTTAAACTCTATATATAATTTTAAGTGGTGGCACATGTAACGCCATATAAAATGTTATATATAAGGTAAAAAATATTTTTTTCTTTCACAATATTTTATATATAATTATGCATACTTTTATATGACAGTATTTCAATATTTTTTTTTAATGTTGCATCATATATATTTTTATTTAAGCATACAAGAGAGCTTGTATAATTATATATGATTCTCAAAGCACCTAAAATCAGTCAAAAAGAAATATATATAAATTCTATAAATTTTTAAATAGAAAAAAAATCTGTTTAATCCATTGTATTTTAAAACTTAAAAAAATGCATATTGGATTTTAAAAGTTAAATGTTTAAAAAATGCATATTACTTAAATAGTTGTGTGTAACTTGATATAAGATCATATAAGATAATATATGATGCTTGGGGACCCCGAGTTCGATTCCCGGCTCAACCCAGAAAAAAACTATTTTTTTTTTTTAAAAAGAAAATATGTTTTTAAAGCTTTTTGGTTTTTCTTAACTTAAAAATATTGAATAATTAAATTTTTATGATAAAATCGAAAAATAAATATTATTTATTTATAGTTATATAATTTTATATATTACATCATATAAGTTAATATATGGTTCCTAGGGACCCTGGGTTCGATCCCCGGCTGAGCTAAGAAAAAAATTTGTTTTTTTAATTTTTTTTTTAAAGAAAATATGTTTTAGAAGCTTTAATTTTTTACTAAACTTAAAAATATTGATTAATTTATTTTTTATGATAATATTTAGAAATAAATATTATTTATATATAGTAATATAACTTTCTATATTGCATCATATATGATAATATATAATTCTTGAGGACCCTGAGTTCGATTCCCGACTAAGTCAAGAAAAAAATTATTTTTTTTTTAATTTTTTTTTAATCTAAATGATTTTTCAAATTTAAAAAAAAATAAAATCCCTGAATTTTAACAAAAATATTTCAAAAATAATTATATTTTGATATAATTATATATTATTTAATCCGAAGAAAAAAATATTTTAAAACTTTAATGTTTAACCATCAATATCTCTGGTTTTAAGAGAGCTAAAGTCCTCAGACCAAGCTCAAATCAAAGCTTTATTTGTTGCCAATAATTAAAAGTGTATTTGGTTCGAACTTATGTTAGCAATATTTTCAGATAAAATTATTTTTGTCTGAAAAAACTTCCGAAAAAACTTAAAACTCATTATTTGGCCGTTGGTGAGTAAAAAAGTTTATACATATTTTATACCATTTTAAAGGTATTTTTATTAAATATACAACGGCAAAAAGAAAATTTGGATCCGATGAAAAATGTGAAGCTCATAAGCCAAAAACCGTTTTTACTTTAAAGCTTTATAACTTGGAAAATTAAGAGCATTGGAAGATGAAAATCATGTTGTTGAACTCAGTATATTACGCGAGCAAAACTCTAACGTTTTAGTAAATTCTTTGACAGAAACAGTCGGAAAAGATAATTTTTTTGTTGAATCGCTGCGTAGAGGAAACGTTCTTGAAACGAAAATTCAGGCTTTTACAGAAACTAACTACCGCAAAATTGTTTCTTATCTCGATTTAGAAAAAAAAAATTATTATACTCACCAGCTGAAAAGTTCGAAAGGTTTATCAATCGTCATAAAAGGTATCGAAAGCAACATCCCTACAAGTGAAATCACAAATGCCATAGAAAATGAAGGCTACCAGGTAAAATCTGTTCACAACATAAAAAATAAGGATAAAATACCGCAACCACTCTTCAGAGTTGAAATTGCCTTTGAATCCAGCAAATTAAAAAGAAACGAGCCCCATCCAATTTACAATCTTCGTTATCTTCTTCACCGAAGAATTACTGTAGAAGAACCACGCAAACGTAAAGACCCACCTCAATGCTTAAATTGTCAGGAATTTGGTCACACCAAAAGCTATTGCAAGCTCCCAGCAGTATGTGTAATCTGTGGTGATATCCATAAAACGTCCGAATGCACAAAACCAAAAAACGACCCAAAAAATAAAAAATGTAGCAACTGTGGTGGTAACCACACTGCAAATTATAGAGGATGTCCAGTCTTTATACAGATCAAGAAAAATGCTCCTAATAAACCCGCTTATCGGCGCTACCAGCCAAATGATTTCCCAAATTTTTACAACAATAATAACATCTCCACACAACATAGACCCTCTGATCAAACTAATAACAACTACGCCAGTTACACTGCTAACCCTCTTCCTATTCCTACTAATAACATGTCGTATTCTCAAGCCGCTCAATCCAGTAGTATTCCTTTTGCAAGAATGGGTGCTCATAACATTCCAGAATCTCAAATTCCTAAAGAATCTTCCCAGAAATCGCCCTTAGAAAACTCAATAGAGATTCTAATACAAACTATGAACAACTTTATATCAAATATGCAAGTCATGATGCAGGAACTATTAAGAAATCAGGGGATGCTACTTCAAGCATTCGCCTATAAGCAATGAACCAGCTAAGAATATGTTACTGGAATGCAAACGGCTTAAGCCAACATAAGGTAGAAGTCGAAAGTTTTCTAAAGTCTCAGTCTATAGACATATTGCTTGTTTCAGAAACACATTTTACGTTAAAAAACTGTTTTCGAATTAAAGGATACTCTATATACGACACCAAACATCCAAGTGGAAAAGCGTGTGGTGGTGCAGCCATAATAATTAATAACCAAATTAGCCATTTCCCAATGCTGGAATATAGAACTGACCACATTCAAGCCTCATCAATCTGTCTCTCAGCCTCAAACACCATCATATCCTCTATATACTGTCCCCCAAGACACAAAATAACAGATGATCAATTCATTACTTTTTACAAAACTCTAGGAAATAAATTTATAGCAGCAGGAGATTATAACGCAAAGCACACATTTTGGGGCTCACGACTCACTACTCCTAAGGGCAGACAGCTATTTAAAGCTATATCATCTCTAAAACTTGACGTTATATCTGGAGGACAGCCCACTTATTGGCCTTCAGACCTACAAAAGACTCCTGATTTAATCGATTTTGCAGTCATTAAGAACATCAGGCGAGATCAGCTTTCGACAATCTCTTTGTTCGACTTGTCTTCTGACCACTCTCCCACTATTTTAACAATGCTGAATGGTCAAACCATCGCTAAACCTTTCTGTTTTCCTAATAGACATACTAACTGGCTCAAATACAGAAAGTACATAAGCTCACACTTATCTCACAATATTTCACTTAAATCCGATGATGAAATACAAGATGCTGTAAACGTATTCTCAGAAATAATATCAACGGCAGCAAAAGTAGCTACTCCGTTTAAAAGCTACGACGGCATTAAAAATAATAAATATTCAACAACCATCGAAAATCTTATAAAAGAAAAGAGAAATCTTAGAAGACAATGGCAACTATACCGCTCTCCCACCTTGAAAAGACAACTTAACCGCTGTCAAAGGACCCTTCACAGTGCTCTTTTGGAAGACAAACAGTCAGCTCTAAAGTCATATCTAGAAAATCTAGATCCAACAAAATCCACGGACTATAGTCTTTGGAAAGCCACAAAAAAACTTAAAAACCCAACTAGCTACGAATCTGCTATTCGTTATAGCGATGGTAATTGGGCTAGGTCCCATAAAGATAAAGCCGAAGTTTTTGCCGATCACCTAGAAAGAGTGTTCACACCTAATATTTCTAGCTCTGACATAACTTTACCAACTATTGAAGACCTGGTTGCTTCACCAATGAAAATTCGATTATCGTCCTTAACTTCAGCAATTAAAAAACTGAAAACAAATAAAACACCTGGCATGGACAAAATTTCAGGAAAAATGATTTGCGAGCTACCAACATCTGCCCTTAAACTAGTTTTATTCATTTTCAATTCCATATTGCGAACTGGATTCTACCCTAAATCATTTAAATTATCAGAAATAATTATGATACCTAAGCCAGGTAAGGACGCTAGCCAAGTCTCATCTTATCGCCCGATAAGCTTACTCTCAATTTTATCCAAGCTATTTGAGAAAGTATTTTTGAATGCTCTGACCCCATATTTAAACGATTGCCACATCATCCCTATGCATCAGTTTGGATTCCGAAAGGATCACGGTACTATTGAACAGGTTCATCGCATAGTTACTCTTATCAGAAAGGCTTTCGAAGACAAACTCTATTGCTCCTCACTCTTCATAGACATTTCCCAAGCCTTTGATAAAGTCTGGCATGATGGGTTATTATATAAAATAAGCTCCTTGTTACCCCAAAATACCCACAAGTTACTGCGAAACTATCTCCTGGATCGGTCATTTGTAGTAAAGTACAAAGATCACATCTCAGACTCACGAAAAATCACAGCTGGAGTTCCCCAAGGCAGTATACTAGGTCCTCTCATGTATATACTTTATACATCGGATATGCCCACAAATAACCTGATTCACACGTCAACTTTTGCAGACGATACAGCGTTTATAAGCGTACATAAAAATCCAGCAATTGCTTCTAGTTATTTACAGGCTCATATTAGAGAACTTGAAAAATGGCTCAACAAATGGAAAATAAAAGTAAATCCATCAAAGTGCGCACATGTTACCTTTACCTTGAGAAAGGGTAACTGTCCCAAACTGAAGATAAACAACATCGATATACCCGAGCAAAATAATATAAAATATCTTGGTATACACCTCGATCGTCGCCTTACCTGGTCAAAACACATTGAATCCAAATGCACTCAACTTAAACTTAAAACATCACAGTTACAGTGGCTCCTTTGTCCTCACTCTGATCTCAATCTAAATTACAAGGTTTTACTCTACAAAGCTATTATTAAGCCAATATGGACATATGGAATCCAACTATGGGGAACAGCTTCGGCATCCAATATACAGAAATTACAAAGAAGACAAAATAAAATATTGCGACTTATTACTGGTGCACCGTGGTATATTCGTAACGCAAATATTCATAAGGACCTTAATATTCCATTTATTCGCGATGAAATAAATATATTCTGCTCCAACTATATACGAAAACTACAATCACATCCAAATCCTCTTGCACAGGATCTGCTATCTTATAGTGGTCACACTCGCCTCAAGAGGGTCGACACATTGGCCCTCGTGGAATTACATGATAGATAAATCTTTACGCAACGAAAAATGGATTTTCTATTGCAATGGCAATAGATCCAGAAATTATTAGTTAATTTAAGATTTTAATACTTATTGTTATTTTCTGAAATAAGAAAGATCCAATAAATAAATAGAAGTTAAAAAAAAAAAAAAAAAAAAAAAAACTCAGTATTAAACCCCCTATTAGCTCAGCAAATAAACTAAAAAAAAAAAAATCACAAATTTTAGCAAAAATTTTCTAAGTCTTTTTTAAAATTTTGTTCAAATTCAAGTCGAATATAATTTGATGCAATCATATACCCGATAAGATAAACTGGATTTAATTATATATAAGTTAAACTTGATATAATTATATATGATAAACTATTTTCAAAAATTTTCTAAGTTTTTTTAAAACATAGTCTTTTAAACTTGTCATTTATTAACAACGTCCGCTGGGTCAGAGGGTAGAGATTGCGATTACAAAACAGTTGGTAGCTGTTCGATTCCCCCGCCGCTCGAAGTTTTTTTTTTTTTTTTTAAATAAATTTTAATTATATATATTTATATCTTAATATTGAAAAAAATTGTTTGGATAAAACTTTATCAGTTCTAAAAATAGATTTTATTGTTCGGATTAAATTATATATAGTTCTAAAAATAGATTTTTTTTTCGGATAAAATTTTATCTAAAGTTTTTTGTAATATTTTTTTTTCTTTCGTATGAAATTTTATCTTTTTTTATCCAGCTAAAAAAATCTTTTTTTTTTTTTGTCTTGGTCCAATAAGATCCAACCATTTTTCGGATGAAATTGTATCCCACCGATTAAAACTGATCTAATTAGATAAACCCACTTTTCGGATCAAATTGTATCCGTCCGGTTAAAACTGATCTAATCTTAGCGATCCATTTTTCGGATCAGTGCTGATCTTTCAAATCTCGGATCTATCAACAGATCTGGAATAATATAAGAACATATATTGCTCCATACAAAAATTTTTACTCGGGTATATAAAATTTGATCAATGTTTCATATATTTTGATAAATTTTTTATATAATTTTATGCGAAATTTGGACCCCTATTTTTATATAATAAGAGCAAAATTATATAATTAGATATAATTATATAAAAATATATAAAATTGTATAAAACTGTATAAAACTATATAAAGTTACATAAAATTATATATAATTATATATAATTAAAACAAAATTTTATGATTTATATAAAACTTGATATAATTTTATATAACTTCCCGGCTAAAAATAAATGTGTATGTTCATATATGGCTATGTATTGATCTTTATATGATCATATATGACATATAAGGAAACATATATGTGACCATATATGCAAAAATCGATACCATATATGAGGTCGTATGTATAATATGTACCATATATGATATCATATATGGAACCATATATGTTATCATAAAATGTTGAATCTTAGTTAATGTGTATGCAAATTTGAACCAGAATTACAAAAAGGAATTTTACGAATAAAATTATATTTTATTACCATCGATTACCGACATAAACATAACTGCAATACTGGTGCATATAAATAATTTAACAAATATTGTCATACTTGCAAAATATTCTGCTTAAAAAATTACTTTTACATAGAAAAATGTTGGAAAAGGTAAGTTTTCATTAATATATCGTGAACCTATATTCAAAATATGCCAACTCAAATTTGAAGGAAATGAGTTTCCGATGGCAAATAGCTCCCCTATGTAATACCTATCTGCCATAAAAATTTCAGAGCAAAAAAATAATTTGTTGTCGTTTTACATCCATTTTTGTTATTCTGCTAACTCAAAGTACATATTTTTTTGGTGGAAATAAATGCCAACTCCCATTGTAAATTTCCAAAAATTTTTAAAAAAATTTTTAAAAAAAAATTAGACCACATATCTTATTGCATATGCCATGCTAAACACGAATCTTGTAATGATTTTGATATCTAATGACTGGTTCTCGAGATATTGCCATTTTAAAAATATCGGTAAATTGTATTTGCAAAAAAAAAAAATTGCTTATATTTATGTAACTTTCAAACTATTTATCAGATTGAAACATTATGAATGGGGCAAATAAAGTCAATGATATAAGCTTTCAAAATAGCTGGTTTGGAGTGACCCTATTGCAATACAGAGTGAGTTACAGAGTGCCAAAGTTGACCACCCTGAGATTAAAAGATTTTCGAAGCTAGTAACTTTTAAAAATATGCAAAGATTTTTAATTTTTTGTTCAGTTTTTGCAATTACCGTACTAAGGATAACAAAAACCAAAAAAAAAAAAATTTTAAAAATTTTTCCAAAAAAAATGTATTTTTATTTTCCGACAAAATATGCCAACTCTAAAAAAATATTTGTTTTTTGATATAGTAATAAATGCCATCTCTGAAAAATATGCAAACAAGTGCAAAATATGAAAATTTTTGCATAGGTAAAAATTGTTTAGAATATTTAAACCATCTTGTGGAAGGTACATTGTTTATTTTTGCAATAATACGCGAAATAACTAGTTTTTTAGCTCTCCTGAACAGTAAGCTTTTTCAAGTTGGCATTTATTGAATATAGTTCGACGATATGTAAATAATTATAAAATCATGTTTTCATTTTTTTTCCAGTTCATCGTCATAACATGGGCATTTTATTCCAAAACAAGATAAACTGGAAATTTTCGTATTCAAAATGTAGAAAAAACAATATTATTGAGTACTTTAATGTTGAAGACGTTAAGCTTTCGCAACTTGGAGGAGAGGGCATATGCACCACCATAATGTTAATACTACGATTCCAATATTACAAACTTTTTACAAATCCCTTAATGTCGCCATATCAAATTGAAAAAAATATCATATAAGCAATTTTGATACCGAGTTACGAGTTGAAGAAATTCAACTATACGCAGCTACGTTAAGCTCTTCTACTTGGAGGAGAGAACATATGCGCCATCATAATGTTATCACTACGATATCAACACTACAAACTATTTTGAAATCCCTTACTGGAAATGGAAAGAACATATATGCAGTTTGAAGGTCGAGTTACAGAAAAATCAACCATGCGCAGCAACGTTCAACTCACTTAACTTGGGGGGAAAATCATGTGCACCACCATAACGTTATCACTACGATTTCAACACTACACACTTTTGACATCCCTTACTGTTGGAAATGAAAAGAACGTATAATCAGTTTTGATGATGAGTTACGATTTGGGAAGGACAACGTTTTGACTAACAATCAGAAGAAGACTGTCACCTTACCTACATGGAAAATATTGTCGGCATGATGTAAGTATTAATAGTTTATTTAACCCTTTTCTTCAAATATCCTAACAAACATAACCCAGTAAGTTAATATACATACTACTAAATATATTGCTTTTAATAAAAGTTTTAAGTACCCATTTGCTTATTATGAGTAAAAAATGTTTTTAGTAGTAGCAAGTTATTTTTTGCTGGAATTAAAATGGAATGTGGAATTATTTTTAATATTTTTTCAGTTGAAATTCCGTAATAAGTATTCGATGGTCTTAAGCATCTCATGGTCTTAACAAAATAAACTCTATTAACATGTATGTATCTAAGAAGTCAATATTTAAAGGCACATGGTTGTTTCTTTAAATGATATCAGTGTTATCATTAAAACGCATCGGCACCAAATGCTATTGTTGGTAATACTTAAGGGCCTGTCACAGAGTCAATTCCGTTCCGAAGTGGTTTGAAAGTTTTCCTCTAAAAACGTGAAGCAAAATATTTTTTCCGAATAAATCGACTCCTATGCAATTCAATCCCACTTTGATTTTTGAAAGTGATTTCATTCCAAAAAAAAAAATATTCGTTTTGCGTTTTACGAGTAAACTACTTATTTTAATTCCGAAAGGAATTAAGCCTGTGACATGCCCTTTAATACAATAAAATGTCTAGAAATACCTTATTTATTAATATTTTATATCTTTTTTTTTATAGATTTTGACTTTAAATATGCTAAAATGAGGTTTATAGCATAACAAAAACGCTAAGTCTGAAGAAAATCTAAATTAACAAGAAAACAACAAGGAAATCATTCTTCCTTTAATAAGCCCTTTGCTCGCTTCTTGATATTTTAAATCCTTTATGTTAAATTTTTTTTACTTTCAAAATGTGTTCTAATATCTATAAGTTAAATTATATATTTTTATATGGTCACCAGAAATGCAAACGGAGTAAGTAAAAAATCAAAATCATCAAACTAAAGGTTTTCATTGAAATATATGAAAAACACCATAATGAATAAAAAAAATTATTTTTTATTTTTAATTATACTTATATACACCGTTTGCAATTCTGGTGAATATAATAATCTATTACATATAGTTTAAGATAAAAAAATAAATAAAAAATAAGAAAAATAATGTAAAACAAATTGAAAACAATATCATATATGATCCAATATATGATCCAATATATGATCCAATATATGACCCAATATATGATACAATATATGATCACATATATTGGATCATATATGATCGTGTCTTATATAAGCGCCAATTTTAATATTTGTTTATATATGAGACCATATTTGATACTATATATGATACTGTATATGGTCTCATATATGATATCATATATGATAATATACAACATTTTTAGCCGGGTTTATAAAATTATATATTGTTTTATATAATTTGATATAGTTGTATATAATTACATCTCATTATATAAATTTGCTTTTGTTATATAAAAATAGAGGTCCAAATTTCGCATAAAATTATATAAAAAATTTATCAAAATATATGAAACATTGATCAAATTTTATAAAGTTTTATCAACTCATTTTTCGCATCAAATTCTATATAATTCTATTTAATCATATATGATGTTTATAAAATTATATACAACTATATAGGAACTTTTTTACTCGGGATTTTAATATTTGGATTTATTTCCTATTTTATTAATTTATTTCATTATTTTCAAAATAAATAGTTTCAAAATAATTCAAATTATTGGAATTTGATAATAAATTAAATCTAGAAAAATTTTAAATTACCCGAGTAAAAAAGATCATATATGATTATATATAGTTTTATATATACATATATTATTTTGTAAAACTATATGTATTTTTTGTTGCATCATATGTGATTTTATATATTTGCACTTCTAATTTGTTTCTTATATAAAATTATATAACAGAAAATATTGACTTTTATATAATAACATATGATTTAAAGTTTGTTTATATAATTACATATGAACTTTAAAATTCTGTCTTCTTTCTTATATAATTTGATAAAACAAAATATTTTAAGAAATTTTATATAAAACTTTATGCAACTGTTTTTAAATTATATGTTATCTTATATGAGTAAAATTAAAAAAAATCTAAGTCCTTTACATATAATTTAATATAACTTTTGATAATTTTTCTAAGTCCAAAAAAAAATTAAAATTTTCTAAGTCCCAAAATTTTAGGACTGATGCAAAATTGAAAAAAAAAATACAAAAAATTTTTTAAGTCCAGATGTTTTTTTTTTTTTTGAAAATTTTCAAAGTCCTAAAAATATTTTTGAAAGTCCTGGAAACAAATTTTTTTGTCAATTTTTTGCGTTTTGGGGGAAAACATTTTTTTCTTATATATAAATATATTTAATTATATATAATTGCATCAATTTTATACAAAAAAGGGTCCAATTTTCGCATATAACTATATAAAATTATATTAAAATTATATCAAATTTGATCAGATTTGATCAAATTTGATAAGTTTTTATATCGTTTTATCGACTCATTTTTCGCATTAAACTATATATGATTATATATGATGGCTTTATATAATTTTATATGAATATATATAATCTTTTTTACTCGGCCCGAGTATAAATAATTTAATATGATCTTATATACTTTTATATAGTCATATTATTTCATATATGATCATGTATGACACTATGTATTGCGAGATAAATTTATATAATAAATTTTGATGTGCGATTATTTTAACCCATTTTGATCCTCTGTTCGATTTTTCGAACAGTAGAGAACACCTTTTTCAAAAAAATATTTATGTATGAAAGAGCTGGAATTTCGGGTAAATGTGGTTATGAATTTTAAGTCTCATCTCTCTGCAATTAAAAAAAAATATACCCGCTTGACCACCGCAATTTATATGTCCATTAAATACAATGCAAATCAGCGCAGAAATTGTTTCAAGCAAAATCGAAAATTTAGCATTTTTCTATTTTCGGCTTTAAATTTTTTTGACTACCCCCCGAGTAAAAAAAAGTTATATGACGCAATATTTAATTATATATGAACAGATATGCTTTTATGTAAATCCATATTAATTTTGATCCGAAAATTGGCGGATCGAATATTATACGATTATATCAAATTCTATTATTTTTGATAAAATAATATCAAATTTGATTAAGTTTGATCCCAAAAATGGGTCTATCTAATTGTATTAAATCATATCTTATCTGTTAAAATTAGATAAATTTTTATATAATTAGATGAAATCTGGTAATTTTTTTTTTGAATTTTAAACGTGAAATTAGAAATTATTTTATCAGATTGGATACATTAAGTATCAGTTAGAAGAGTTTTTATTGCATTCTTCGGAATTTTTTTACTAAAAATTTTTCAATTTCGATAAATAAAATCATTTTTACGGGATTTGAAAATTCCAAAAAATGTTTGTGTCTTAGAAAATTTAAAAACATTTTTTCGGATCTTAACAATTTTTCAAAAACATAAAATTTCTCCTAAAAACATTTTCAATGATTTTTTTACTCCTAAAAAAATTGCCAAAAAAATTTTGTGTCCGGGACTTTGGAAAATTTTCATAAAACTTTTTAGGACTTGAAAACTTTTTTTTAATTGTCCGGGACTTAGAAAATTTAGAAAATTTTTTTCGGGATATAATTATAAATAAAATCATATATCTTTTTATCTGTCATATCCAAAAATTCCCGACCTTCTATGTCATATCTAATTTCATATAGATCGGTATATAAATAGATATGAATATGTATGTTATCATATCAAAAAATAAGGAAAAATACAATGCTATATATAAACTTATATGTCCATATCAAAGTTCATGCATAACCATATATAAATTTAAATAATTATATATTAGCATATATGATTATATCATATCTTTTTTACTCGGGATCCCGAGTAAAAAAAAGTTATATAACGCAATATTTAATTTTATATGAACAGATATACTTTTATGTAAATCCATATTAATTTTGATCCGAAAATTGGCGGATCGAATATTATACGATTATATCAAATTCTATTATTTTTGATAAACTAATATCAAATTTGATTAAGTTTGATCCCAAAAATGGGTCTATCCAATTGTATTAAATCATATCTTATCTGTTAAAATTAGATAAATTTGTATATAATTAGATGAAATCTTGTAAAATTTTTTTGGATTTTAAACATGAAAGTAGAAATTATTTTATCAGATTGGATACATTATCAATTAAAAGTGTTTTTATTGCATTCTTCGGAATTTTTTTATTAAAAATTTGTCAATTTTGTTTTCTAAATCATTTTTACGGGATTTAAAAATTCAAAAAAATGTTTGTGTCTTAGAAAATTTAAAAACATTTTTTCAGAACTTAAAAATTTTTCAAAAACATAAAATTTCTCCTAAAAACATTTTCAATGATTTTTTTAATCCAAAAACAATTGCCAAAAAAATTTTGTGTCCGGGACTTTGGAAAATTTTTATAAAATTTTTTAGGACTTCAAAATTTTTATTTTTTTTTAATTGTGCGGGACTTGGAAAATTTTGAAAATTGTTTTTCTTGATATAATTATAAATAAAATCATATATCTTTTTATCTGCCATATCTTAAAATTTCCGACCTTATATGTCATATCAAATTTCATATAGGGGGGTTTTCGTGTCAACTGACACAACTTTTGAAACCGATGTCTTCCGATCGGGATGAAATTTGCACCAAGGTTAGTCCTATTGGATAGCAGACACAATTTTTCAACGAGATCGGTCAAGAACTCTCTGAGTTAGAGGGTGTCGAAATTTGACATTTTGGCCAAAGAGGTGTTGATTCTCATCCATGTAACTTCTTACCTATTGTTTTTAGCAAAATGTGTCCCAAAGAGTTTAGATAGCTATTTCTTCAGTCTTTCGAAAAAAAATATAAAAAAAATAAAAAAAAAATTTTTGATTTTTTTTCTTAAAAATCCAAAACTTTTTTGACTTTTTCCTCAAATTGGGCCTTTTTTTTTTTTTTTTTTTTGATTCAAAAGAAAGCTTAGGTGATTTCCTTTAAGAGCTATGGGGTCGCTTAGTGGGATGCGAGATGGATATCTATGAAAAATTTTTTTTTTTAACTTTGGAACACAAACGGTTCTTCAATTTGCACTATTAGGCGTGGGATAGCTAACCAGTTTTCGATTTCGATCCGCGATACCCTCTAATTTTTTAAGGTTCGAAAAAGAAAGCACGAGCCAAAAAATGGGGGCGGTGGGGAGGGGCCATATGGCCCCTCATTGGGGTCAAAGTTGGGCGTAAAGAGGTAAAAATCCTCAAAAAGCCCCAAAACTCCCCTAGAAACGCCCCTGGAGGGGTAAAATGTGAGACCGACCTCCAATAATTTTCTGCCCCCAACATTTTTCTTGAACATACCTTACCCCTATTTCCACTTCCTAAGGGGGCTCCCATACAAAATGACATTTTTATAAAATTTGCTCCTACCGCTCTAACTGTCCATAGGGTGCCCCTAGAGATGTAAATTGTATGACCGACCCCAATATTTTTTCAACTCCAACATTTTCTTAGAATATACCTACCCTTTATTTTCAACTCTTAAGGGGGTCACCATACATTTTTTTTATTTTTTTATTAGTTTTTAAAAATACATGTTTTTATAATGTGTGGGAGCCCCTTAGGGAGTGGAGATAGGGTGTTATGATGTTCGGACAAAATGTTGGTAACTAAAAAATAATGGGGGTTGGTCGTAATTTTTGCCTCTCTAGGAGGCACGATAGGGGCGGTAGGAGCTCGTTTAATAAAACAAATTTATAAAAAATAACAAAATTTATGGGGACCACCTTAAGGGTTAAAGATACATTGTAGGTATGTTTGCAAAAAATGTTGGAATTAATAAAATAATGGAGGTCGGTCATACATTTGGCCCCAATAGGGGCACTTTAGGGTAAGTTAGAATGGTAGGATCAAATTTTTTAAAAATGTTTTGTATGGGAGCCCCCTTAGGAAGTGGAAATAGGGGTAAGGTATGTTCAAGAAAAATGTTGGGGGCGGAAAATTATTGGAGGTCGGTCTCACATTGCACCCCTCCAGGGGCGTTTCTAGGGGAGTTTTGGGGCTTTTTGAGGATTTTTACCTCTTTACGCCCAACTTTGACCCCAAAGAGGGGCCATATGGCCCCTCCCCACCGCCCCCATTTTTTGGCTCGTGCTTTCTTTTTCGAACCTAAAAAAATTAGAGGGTATCGCGGATCGAAATCGAAAACTGGTTAGCTATCCCACGCCTAATAGTGCAAATTGAAGAACCGTTTTTTGTGTTCCAAAGTTAAAAAAAAAAATTTTCATAGATATCCCACTCGCATCCCACTAAGCGACCCCACAGCTCTTAAAGGAAATCACCTAAGCTTTCTTTTGAATCAAAAAAAAAAAAAAAAAAAGGCCCAATTTGAGGAAAAAGTCAAAAAAGTTTTGGATTTTTAAGAAAAAAAATCAAAAATTTTTTTTTTATTTTTTTTATATTTTTTTTTCAAAAGACTGAAGAAATAGCTATCTAAACTCTTTGGGACACATTTTGCTAAAAACAATAGGTAAGAAGTTACATGGATGAGAATCAACACCTCTTTGGCCAAAATGTCAAACTTCGACCCCCTCTAACTCAGAGAGTTCTTGACCGATCTCGTTGAAAAATTGTGTCTGAACTACTATCCAATAGGACTAACCTTGGTGCAAATTTCATCCCTATCGGAAGACATCGGTTTCAAAAGTTGTGTCAGTTGACACGAAAACCCCCATAGATCAGTATATAAATAGTTATGAATATGCATGCTATCATATTAAAAAACCACACACAAAAAAAAATATAAAAAAATTGTGTACGTTTTGGGGATAATACAACCTATAAAGTGGTTTTGGATAATTTACCTAAGTTTTTTAGAGCAAAAACTTTGGTAAGTTATCCAAAACCACTTTATAGGTTGTAATTAAACCAAAAACTGGCACAATTTTTTAATTTTTTTTTTGTGTGCAGGAAAAATACAATGCTATATATAAACTTGTATGTCCATATCAAAGTTCATGCATAACCATATATAAATATAAATAACTATATAATAGCATATATGATTTTATCAAATCTTTTTTACTCGGGATGATTTAAAGTTCGTTTATATAGTTACATATGAACTTTAAAATTCTGTCTTCCCGAGTAAAAAAGATTATATATATTCATATAAAATTATATAAAGACATCATATATAATCATATATAGTTTAATGCGAAAAATGAGTCGATAAAACGATATAAAAACTTATCAAATTTGATCAAATCTGATCAAATTTGATATAATTTTAATATAATTTTATATAGTTATATGCGAAAATTGGACCCTTTTTTGTATAAAATTGATGCAATTATATATAATTATATATATTTATATATAAGAAAAAAATGTTTTCCCCCAAAACGCAAAAAATTGACAAAAAAATTTGTTTCCAGGACTTAGAAAATTTTAATTTTTTTTGGACTTAGAAAAATTATCAAAAGTTATAATAAATTATATGTAAAGGACTTAGATTTTTTTTTTAAATTTTACTCATATAAGATAACATATAATTTAAAAACAGTTGCATAAAGTTTTATATAAAATTTCTTCAAATATTTTGTTTTATCAAATTATATAAAAAACATTGGCGTAGATAGCCCTGTCTGGGGGGGGCTTAGCCCCCCCCCCAGAAAAATTTTAGCCCCCCCAGAATTTTAATCATTCACATTTTTTTTTTTTTAATAATTTAATGATTTCATTCATTTTTGCAACAATAAATAATAATAATGAACCTTTAGGACTCGTTATGACTATTCTACGAGTCTTAAGGACTCGTAATGATTATTGTATTAGATCTAATAGTTTTTCCCATTGAAAAATAGACTGAGTTATTGAAAAAAGTTTTTATATGAATCTGATGTTTTTGTCAGTCTTAAGGACTCGTAATGATTATTGTATTAGATCTAATAGTTTTTCCCATTGAAAAATAGACTGATTGTGAGTTATTGAAAAAAGTTTTTATATGAATCTGATGTTTTTGTCAGTAATAAAAACTTTACCGAATCTTAGGGTTTTAACTTCACAAAAACATTTTAACTCCTTTGATTTAAAAAAGCTTCTAAATTCTAAGGGGTTTTTTATAGACAAAAGTTATTGGAAGAAAAAATCTAAGAATTTTGACTAATAATCATCAACTTTTGCAATCATCAGAACCTTTTCTTGAAAAAAATCATAGTAATCTAATGATTTTACTATAAGAAAAACATTAAAAATCTTGGAGTTCTAAATTTCCGAAAAATTTTCAGAATCAAAATTTGTTAAAAAAAATATTAATTTTTAACAGCTTTCGGGGGTCATTCGTTTCTGGGACACCTAGACGCATGTTAACGGGAACGCTTCAGGAATAGGTCTGGGTTTTTCTATTAAAAAAAATACAAAAAAAAAATAAAAAAAAATCTAGGGGGGCTTTAGCCACCCCCCCCCCCCCCCCCCCCAGAAATGTTGGCTTCCTACGCCAATGATAAAAAAGAACCCGAGTAAAAAAGATTATATATATTCATATAAAATTATATAAAGCCATCATATATAACACTGTACGACACGATTTTGCACCCATGATCAGGACCAAAAAAATCTGAAAATAGACGTAAAAAAAAGATACCCGTATACCCGTGTCTCCCAGTTTTTCTAGATCAATTCGTTTTCGCGTTTTATTAGCAAATCAATATTTTGTATATATTCGAGTTTTAATCACTTGGGGAAGTGAGGATTACGCGCGTAACAGTTAATCGTGATGGCTTAAATTAAGCTGAAATACTTGCAAATAGTATCAGATAAAATTAACGAAACATGAGGAAAATCGGTCCATGGGTTTAAAAGTTATGAAGAAATTTCTCAAATTTGGACGTTTTTTCACATGTTTTTATACCCTCTTTTAAATGATAGAGGGTTAAAAATGTGGTAACTTTTGAAGGACAATTTGGAAGCTCCTTAAGATTGGCATATATATTTGTTATTTCTCTGGTCAGGTTGGTATTGAATTTCGAGAAAATCTATCCAGTGTTTCAGAAGTTATGATCAAAACCGTGAATTTTGATTAGGTTTCATCTTGAATTCCCTCTTTCAAAAAAACTTTAAATGCTCTTTAAAAAATATTGCTATGCTACCAAAATATTTTACAAAGTAATTTTATCGCTCGAAAAAAAAATACACTCAAAAAAAAATTTTACACGCAAAAAAAAGTACACTCAAAAAAATTTTACACTCAAAAATTTTTATGCCATCCAAATTGGCTATGATGGCAACAAAAAAAAGATGTGTGCATTGCAAAAAGATGTTTAAAATTTTTCCGGAGTTGCCACAATTTTGTTTAGAATTGCCACTAACAAACAACCAGAAAAGTTAAAAACGACTTGGCCGAATCCATGCATACCCTCCATTAGCCCCTTTTATGTGATAGTAATTTTTCTAACGTGAAAACAAAATTGTTAAAAATTTTGACTCGACATTTTTCATTTGCATTAAAAAACTCCTTTTTATAATTTTTGTAAAAAAAAAATTGAGTGTAATATTTTTTTTTTTGAGTGTAAATTTTTTTTTGAGTGTAAAATTTTTTTAAGTGTAATTTTTTTTTCGATTGTAAACATTTTTTTTAGCGATAGAGTTACTTTGTAAAATATATTTGTGGCATACCAATGTTTTAAAAGAGCATTTAGGGTTTTTTTGAGCGAGGGAATTCAAGATGCAACCACGGTTTTGATCATAACTTCTGAAACACTGGAGCGATTTTCTCGAAGTTCAATACCAACCTGACCAGGTAAAAAACAAATATATATGTCAAACTTTAGGAGCATCGAAATAGTCTTTCAAAAGTTAGAGTATTTTGAACCATATCACTAAATATAAGGTATAAAAACATGTAAAAAACATCCAAATTTGAGATATTTCTTCATAACTTTTAAAGCCGTTTACCGATCTTCCTCATGTTTTTCACATTTTATCTGACACTATTTACAAGTATTTCGACAAAATTTAAGCTATCACGATTAACCGTTGCGGGTGTAATCCTCACTTCCCCAAGTGATTGAAACTCGAATAAATACAAAATATTGATTTGCTAATAAAACGCGAAAACGAATTGATCTAGAAAAACTGGGAGACACGGGTATCTTTTTTTACCTCTATTTTCAGAATTTTTTGGTCCCGATCATGGGTGCAACCAAAAGTTGAATTTTGTCGTACAGTGTAATCATATATAGTTTAATGCGAAAAATGAGTCGATAAAACGATATAAAAACTTATCAAATTTGATCAAATCTGATCAAATTTGATATAATTTTAATATAATTTTGTATAGTTATATGCGAAAATTGGACCCTTTTTTGTATTAAATTGATGCAATTATATATAATTAAATATATTTATATATAAGAAAAAAATGTTTTCCCCCAAAACGCAAAAAATTGACAAAAAAAAATTTGTTTCCAGGACTTAAAAATTTTCAAAAATATTTTTAGGACTTTGAAAATTTTCAAAAAAAAAAAACATCTGGACTTAGAAAATTTTTTGTATTTTTTTTTTCAATTTTGCATCAGTCCTAGAATTTTGGGACTTAGAAAAATTTTCAAAAGTTATATTAAATTATATGTAAAGGACTTAGATTTTTTTTTTTAATTTTACTCATATAAGATAACATATAATTTAAAAACAGTTGCATAAAGTTTAATATTTTATTTTTTTTTTTTTTTTGTATTTATTAATAGATATATGTAAAAAATTGTTTATGTACATTTATGTAATTTACAATATTTCATTTAGATAATTTACAATATTTACTATCTAAGTTTGGCTTAACATTAATGTTGTGAGCCAGATTGGCACTTTACTATTATTTCCAATTCAATTAATTTTGTTTATTTTATTTACATATTTATACAAGTTTTTATATTATTATTGTTTTCAAGAAAAATTTTAAAGAAAAATAAAATTATAAAACAAATTCATTAATTATTAATTTCCTATACTTAATACAAATTTCTAAATATTTACATAATGAGTTGAAATTTGAGCCATTTAGTATACATATAACTTCGTTACTATCTAGTTCAGATTTTCCAAAAAATTTTATCCTAAATTCGTTGTATATTGGACATACTCCAATAAAGTGGGAAGTGTCTTCAGGTACATTTAAATTACAGATTGAACATATGACATTCGCATCATTCCTGAAAGCTCTGCTATTCAAGTCTAGTAATCCACCTCTGGCTTTTATTATAAGGCTGGTGCTTTGTGATGAGAAGTTTGTCGCTAGTACTGATGTAACATTGTAATTAAGTTTCGAGTAAAGATCGTGATGTTGTGAATTAACTGCATTTGCAATATTATCGCCACGTTCTTTAAATTTTAATTGGTCCAAAATCGGTTTCCAATAAGCACTTAACGGCGTGTCTGGATTATCAGTTATAAAGTCAATGTTTTGACATATTCTCGACCACTCTTCTGCCCAATAAATTTTTTTCTCAATAACTTTCTCCGCAAGAATTCGAGGCAATCTCTGTTGATCCAACTTTAAAACTTTGTTTACGTAATCAAAATGCATTTTCAGTGTTGAAATAAATAAGGAGTCCAGCTCGGTTTCTAGGGATAGCATGTAATTTGGTGTTGTATTTGGAAGATAAAGCATTCTTTTAATAAAAAATCTAAATAACATTTCTACTTCATTATATTTTTGAAAACCCCAAACTTGTGCAGCGTAAAACATAATAGACCTCGAAGCGGCGTGAAATATTTTAAGTTTATTCGTTTTTGAGATACGAGGATGATTTATGTATTTAGCCCAAGTTGAATTTATTGCCAATTTTGCGTCTGCCAGTTTTTTGCTTAAATGTTTTTTGAACGATAGATTGTAGGTAATGTCGACACCAAGGTATTTATAACAGTTAACAATTTCAATATTTTCTTCACCAAAGTGCCAATTCAAATTGGAAGAAATTCTTGTGCCTGAGCGAAATATAAGAATTTTTGACTTGCTAAGGTTAACTTTCAAGCACCAGGTTGAGCAGTAACTATGAAGAGCCTCAATCATTTTCTGTAATCCGTCTGGAGATTCCGATAATATGACAATATCGTCGGCATAAAGTAGAATTTTGACATTTATATCTGTAACATTTACACTAGAGATGGGCGCGTGAGTGAATTTTGACTCACGCACGCTCACGCTCACGAAATAAAAATATTGCTCACGCACGATCACGCACGAAATTGTTTTTTTCTGCTCACGTTCACGCACGCTCACGTGAGTAACTAAAATTTTTCTCACGCTCACGAAATAATCACGCTCACGAAGACTCACGAAATTAAAAATAACAAATTTTTATTTTATTTTGTTCGATTTCTTGCACAAAAAGTATTTATTTTCCTTAAAACAATAATAAAAATTTATTTAAATCACAATTTTGTATTAGTTACCCTCTAAATTCAATATAATGACAATTTTTTTTACCTTATTTCTGTTTCAAACAGCACAAAACAATCACGCAAACTCACGAAACAAAAAATACTCACGCACGCTCACGCACGAAACTATATTTTCTAATCACGCGCACTCACGATCACGTGAGTAAAAATAAATTTTACTCACGATCACGCGTGATTCACGCGTGAATCACGTGAATCACGAAAAATTCGTGTCACGCGCGCATCTCTAATTTACACCACCAGGAAGCACATCAGCTAAATCGTTTAAAAACAGTGAAAAAAGAACTGGGCTCAATATACAACCCTGTTTAACACCAATTTCAACATCAAGAGGCTCCGAAAAACAATTGCCGTCCCAGACTCTACTTACATTTTCTTCATAAGCTGCTTGCAGAAGTCTTATTATTTTAGCAGAAAGTCCCAAACAGGAAAGTTTGTAAAATAAACAATTTCTTGGAATTGTGTCAAAAGCGCAGGAGAAATCCACGAAGAAAGCATATGTGTTTTTATCACTCATTTTATTTAGATTCACAATATTTACCAGATTAAATATATTATCAACGGTTGAATAATGTTTTCGGAATCCGGCTTGATATTCATTTAATATGTTGTAGTATTCTATCCATTCAGATATACGATTTAATAAAATGTTATTAAAGATTTTACATATGGTATCCATTAATGATAATCCACGGTAATTTGAAGGAATATTTGGATCGCCTTTTTTAAAAAGAGGTATTAAAACTGATCTTCGAAAACTTTCAGGAATTCTTTCATGTAAGAATATTATGTTAAAAACAGAAAGTATTTCGCGTATGAAACAATCAGGAGCATATTTATAAAACTCGTAGCTTATTCCATCTTGACCTGGCGCTTTATTTAGCTTTAGATTTTTTATAACTGACAAAATTTCACAAAGTTCAATTGGTGAGTCTAAAAATACATCAGTAAAATAAGGCATCGTCCAGTGGATTGCTGTAATATTTTCAGTGTGTTTTAACATTGAGCTAAAATGTGGCAGAAATTCAAATGAGGTTAGATCACCTTTAATCATTTGTGTACGATTTTTCAAAGATTTTGACAGACTCCACCATTCACTGCTACACTTCACTGTATTAAGTTGTTGTAAGTTTTTGTTGTACATTTCTACCTTTTTTGTATCACATACGCTTAAATATTTTTTTCGAGCAGCATAATAACGTTGTTTGTTAACCGTTGTGTGCCTTTTCCTATATAACTTAAGCCTTTTTTGCATGTTTTTACGATACCGAGCACATTTCCAGTCGAACCATTTTTGTTTTGGTTCGAAAAATCGTTTGTTGTCAATACTTCCCTTGGCCTGTATAACTTTAGTAGTTAATGATGATACCAATTCATCGACAGATAAATTTGTTTGGAGATCTAAACATGCCAGAGACCTTAGATTTTCAACATACTTAGGTGCAAATTTATTATTCCAGCGAAGTCTGTGAAGGGATGACGATTTTGTATTTACATTAGAATTGGGTGTCTTAATTTTCAAACATAATGGCATATGGTCAGAAAAAGGCTTAGATGCAATAGAGAAATTATCAACATATTGTAGAAAACTATACGAACCAATACAATAATCAATCACCGAGCTACCCATCACACCACAAAAGCTGAATTCCCCCTGTGCATCGCTACCAGTCCTTCCATTTAACACTATGCCACCAACATCTTCAATTAATTTTATCAGTCTTTTTCCTTTTCCATCAAGTTTTTGATATTTCGAACATCTTAATTCATTTATATGCGGTAAATTTTCCAATAGATTTGAATCCACCACTTGTTCATTTGAAATTCTTGCATTTAAGTCACCTAATATACAAAAATTCGTTGGGCTTAGAACACGTAAAAAATCTTCAAACTCTTCCATATCATTTTTCCAGTTAGTACAATTCAAATATCTTGGTATAAAATAAAACACATTTTCTTGCAATTTAGCCGATAATACTGTGTTATTAGATATATTTACAAATTTAAATGAATATTGTTTCTGTAGTTCCTTCCTGAAACCATATAAACTTCCACCACTAGCACGGCCAGCTCTATGAATTTTCTTAGCTTCAATCCAATGTAACGAATAATTTTTAAAATAAGACGAAAATTCATGTTGCTTGTTAGCTAATACATGAGTTTCAAAGAGAAAAAATATATCAAATTTATTTAAATATGTTAAAAAATTACCAAATTTTAAAGTATTTGCAAGATTAGATACATTATATGATACTAAATGGCACATATCAAATTGCTATTGAGTAGAATCTACATTTGTAACATTATTTTTCTTATTATCTTTAACATCAATTACATAGTTACAATCAATTAAAATATTATTTAAAAATTCAGCATCAGTTGCAGAAAATGCACTTATTTTTCCACCGGACCATATAAATCTTTTGTCGTTAACAAAAATGCAAAATTCGCCAAGTCTTACTTTTAGTTTTTCATCTTTTTCAGCTACTTTTTTACTTAGTTGACGTAGATTGTATCGAACATTTTGTTCCTCTTCCGTGTAATCTTTTTGTACGTATACAGACTGACCTTTAAGTTTCCCTTTGGCAGCAACTATGTTATAAGCCTGTAGACTTGACCCCAAGCTAAACAAAAATGTTCTTCCATTAGCAATCATTCGCGTTGAAACCACATTTACGTCTACTTTCAGCACTTCAGTACATAATTTTAAAAATTCTACTTTGGCCGATTGTATATTTTTGTTTATAAAACCACCAACAACGATGTTTGCCGATCGTGACCTTCGGTCAATATATTCAATACGGGAAGAAAGTTTCTTGATATCATTTTTTAGCTGAATGTTTTCCTCTTTCAATTCATCAATATCAGATTTGATCGCCACAAGATCAGATTTTCGTGTAACATCTTTAAGTTTGTCATCTAAAAGTGTACATAACTTTTCCCACGAAAAAACGTCCTGGTTTGTTTGACTAGATTCTGCCATAATTTCACGATGCTTTTTTAAATTATTATTTTCTGTGTGATCAGGTGATGTAAAGTGTAGTGTACGTTTATTATTATTCATTTATTTTTAAAGTATACTTTTAGGCATTAATCATATATTTAACAAAACTGACAACCAATTGTTTATAAACAGCTGATGTTTTAGTAGAGCGCCAATAACCAATATACACAACAACAACAAGAAACACCAAAGCCAAAATCAAAGAAAACTATTAAAATATGTTTACCACTGCAACACCACACCAGATTCTAACTCCTTGTATGTATCGGGGCACCGGTCACTCTTACTGTTGTGATCTATCCAGTATTTATGCAGGTAAAGTCCGGCCTTGTAAAAACACCCACCAATACGCCAGCAGACACACACCCAATGCAATGTAAAACAGCAAAATAAAACACTTTTTTAGAAATCCTCCATCAAATTAGGACTCCAACCACGCATATCTTGATTCAACAAAATGTTTTTTCTTGATTAAAGATTATTTACTTTAATAATTCACGAAAATATAAAATTTTTTAACGCAGATAAAAAATTTTCACTTTTTGACAGTTTGAAAACAATGTTGCCAATAAAGTTTTATATAAAATTTCTTCAAATATTTTGTTTTATCAAATTATATAAAAAGGAAGACAGAATTTTAAAGTTCATATGTAATTATATAAACGAACTTTAAATCATATGTTATTATATAAAAGTCAATATTTTCTGTTATATAATTTTATATAAGAAACAAATTAGAAGTGCAAATATATAAAATCACATATGATGCAACAAAAAATACATATCCCGAGTAAAAAAGATTATAAATATTCATATAAAATTATATAACGCCATCATATATAATCATATATAGTTTAATGCGAAAAATGAGTCGATAAAACGATATAAAAACTTATCAAATTTGATCAAATCTGATCAAATTTGATATAATTTTAATATAATTTTATATGGTTATATGCGAAAATTGGACCCCCGAGTAAAAAAGTTCCTATATAGTTGTATATAATTTTATAAACATTATATATGATTAAATAGAATTATATAGAATTTGATGCGAAAAATGAGTCGATAAAACTATATAAAATTTGATCAATGTTTCATATATTTTGATCAATTTTTTATATAATTTTATGCGAAATTTGGACCCCTATTTTTATATAATAATAGCAAAATTATATAATTAGATATAATTATATAAAAATATATAAAATTGTATAAAACTGTATAAAACTATATGAAGTTACATAAAATTATATATAATTATATATAATTAAAACAAAATTTTATGATTTATATAAAACTTGATATAATTTTATGTAACTTTATATAGTTTTATACAGTTTAATACAATTTTATATATTTTTATATAATTATATCTAATTATATAATTTTGCTATTATTATATAAAAATAGGGGTCCAAATTTCGCATAAAATTATATAAAAAATTTATCAAAATATATTAAACATTGATCAAATTTTATATAGTTTTATCGACTCATTTTTCGCATCAAATTCTATATAATTCTATTTAATCATATATGATGTTTATAAAATTATATACAACTATATAGGAACTTTTTTACTCGGGCCCTTTTTGTTATAAAATTGATGCAATTATATATAATTAAATATATTTATATATGTATAAGAAAAAAATGTTTTCCCCCAAAACGCAAAAAATTGACAAAAAAATTTGTTTCCAGGACTTAAAAATTTTCAAAAATATTTTTAGGACTTTGAAAATTTTCAAAAGAAAAAAAAAAAACATCTGGACTTAGAAAGTTTTTTGTATTTTTTTTTTTTTCAATTTTGCATCAGTCCTAAAATTTTGGGACTTAGAAAATTTTAATTTTTTTTTGGACTTAGAAAAATTATCAAAAGTTATATAGTAGTAGTAGTAATATTATTCTTTATTTAGCAATTATTTAAGCAATATATGTACATAAAATAATGATATATATTATAAAATAAAAATAATGAATAAGTACGACATTGACCTATGGTCGTCAGTCGACAAATACAAATTACACTTTCAAAAATATACGTGTTAATTATCTAATGATTAAATTCATCTATTAAAAATTTCCTGTATTGAATACAATTTTTCACATAATTTGCTATAGCTTTCCACTCTACGGTAAATCCGTTCAAAATATTAACTATTTCATTTTCCTGAAGTAAAACCTTTTTGAAATACATAAGTCTGAACTCTTTTAATGCTTGACACCTACCTAGAAAATGTTGTATATTTTCCGTTTCATTCATATTACAAAGAGAACATACAGTTGAAGCATTAGCTTGAAACCTATTTCCATTTAGTTCTATCAGATCACTTCTAGCTTTTAATATCCATGTTATTGTTTCTTGAGTGTTACCTTCCGTTAAATACCTTGGCCCAGCGCATGTGTCTAAGTTTTTATAAAACCTGCTAGTCTGGCTTACTTGGGTTTCAATATTGTTGAGATATTTTGATTTTAATGACTGTATAAGATTAACCTTATTCAGATAATATTGGCTTTTATTTAAATCATATGTCCATGAAATACCAAATTCTGACCCTATAGCATTCAATTTATTTGCCCAAAATATTTGGCGACGAAGAAGCTGTCTTGACAACTGATGTGGTAATCTGTCCTCCTTGTAGTCAAAGAGAGTTTTGGCTATATATCTCAGATGCAAGTCTAACGTAAATAGATGTCCATTTTCGAATCCTGTTTCCAGCATAAGAATATACGTAGGGGTAAAATTTGGAAGTCTTAGTATCTTTTTGATAAAATAAATTGATAGTTTATCCACTAGATCAAAATGTGAGTATCCCCATACTTGGGCTCCGTATGTCTGCACCGCTCTACATACCGCTAAAAACAATTTCCATTTAGATTTGAGAGATATATTACCTCTCCTGAGAAAGTTATTCCATGTGACATTGATACTGTTTTTTGCTGACAGATTTCTCGCTTCTACATGCTTTGTAAACACCATCTTAGGTGTCAATGTCACTCCCAAATAGCAATACTCCGAGGTTAAACTGATAGTATTTCCATTAAAAATCCATTTTTCATTTTTAGCTATTTTTCCACCTTTCCTAAAGACCATTATCTGAGATTTACTTAGATTAACCTCTACATTCCATACCCTAGTAAAAAAGTTTTGATATAATAATATATAATTTGATACAATTATATTAAAATATATATGAGTTTTTATATGTTCAGATCTAATTATATGAAAGATTTAATATGGCTCCATTTTCTTATCTGAGGTTATACATAAATATATATGACTTCATATAATTATATAAATCTACATTTATTTATATAAAATAAGATCAACTGGATTTATTTGGATGTGACCAAAATTCGGATCTAATAGTATCATTTTTTATATTTGTGTATCTAAAATGATACAATTAGATAATTATTTGATACAACTTGATACAGCCAATTTTGAGATCAAATTAGATCTTAAAAAGTTTTTTTTTTACTCGGGTAGTCTGCAATAATCCTCTAATTTAAATATCATTTGCTGTAAGACATTTACTTTGTCTGCTAATATAACTATGTCATCCGCATATAGTAAGAGCCTGATGTTGAGGCCACCAACATTTGTACCATTACCCAGAAAATCGTGTAAATCATTAAGGTAAAAAGCAAATAGTAACGGCGACAGTAGACATCCTTGTTTCACACCAGATGAAGTTGAAAAATCACCTGACATTTCTCTTCCTGTCCACACCGCAAATCTGGTATCTTCGTATATCTTCTCTATAAACCTCACTACTTTCGATGAAACTCCCATAGTGTGTAGCTTGTATATTAAAGCTTTGCGTGACACTTTGTCAAATGCAGCTTTGAAATCTACAAAAAATGCATAAGTTCTTCTATTCTCATTAAAATTAAGATGTACAATAGAGGCAAGATTATAAATATTATCAGAGGTTGAGTAGTTTTTTCGGAATCCCGCTTGGTATTCATTTATTATTTTGTTCTGATCAGCCCATGTTGCCAATCGTTCGGCAATAAGTCCCATCATTATCTTCGGCAGGCAATTCATAAATGAAATACCACGATAGTTTTGTGGCAGCGTGTTGTCACCTTTCTTGTGTATTGGTAAGATTATGCTCTTTACAAAGCTATTATCAATTTCTTCTCCATCTAGTAACAGGTTGCATGATTTTACCACTTCTTTTAACAAATCTTCAGGTGCATTTTTAAAAAACTCATAAGGTACTCTGTCCTCCCCAGGTGCTTTGTTCAATTGTGCCTTCTCTAACACTTCTTTCAACTCTTCCATTGTTATCGGTTTATCCAGAAAATTATCTGCTTGGTATTGATAAGCATAATGCATATCAGGTGATACTTGTGGAGGGTTTAATAGACGTTGGAAATAGTCCTTTATCTCATCAGTTGCTATTGGTATATTAGTTATTGACTCTTCGTTTCTTATCTCTTTGGCAACATTCCACCAATCCTTACTATCTTTTATTCTTTCAATTTTCAAATCCAGTTGTTGGTAATATTTATCTTTTGCTTCTTTACATATAACTTTATAACGCCGATTTGCTCTTAAATATTTGGCTTTGTTTTCAAGACTATCCTCTTCTCTAAACTTGTGCAGACTGTCAAATGAGACTTTTCTGGCATTAAAACATTGTATATTAAACCATTTTTGTTCTTTTGGAAACTTAAAACTTTCTATCTTCATTGTGGATTGGTAAGCCTCTTTTATGATGTTTGTTATATCTCCAAATCTTAGTGACTCTTTTTGTTGTTTTTCTATATTTAAAATATCTTGTACTTTATTTTGGTATTCTAATAATTTATTATCTCTCCATCGCAATTTTGGCAAAAGATTTGAGTTATCATTGTATTTATTGAGCTTTATTTGCAAAGATAAAACTATTGGAAGGTGATCTGACCAAGTCTGTTGTTCTACTTCAAATGAATGTATGTATTCAAGAATATTTTGTGAAACAGCACATATGTCATTAACTGAAACACCAACGGTACTAACGAATGTCAATTCGCCACTTTCATCACCTCTTGTCATGCCATTTGTTATCAGTAAACCATATTCGTTGCAAAATTGTAAAAAATCTCTTCCTTTATCATTAACCGTGCTATCTTTAGACTTCCTTTCTGCAGTACAAGCCATAAAACTCATCATAGAAACATCATTAATATTTGCTTGTAGTTCTCCTAATCTAACGTTCAAATCTCCTATCACAATTGGATTGATTAGGTCGTGGTTTCTTAAAAGTAAGTCCAGCATTCTTAAATCTTCCTTCCAGGTAACACTTCTCATGTATAAGGGAATTATGTTAAATTGTACTGAATTAATATTTATCGTTATAAAATCTATCTGTAATTTATTTTCAAAAGAATATCTCAAGCCTTTTTTACGTAACTCCTTTTTTATACCGATAAGACAGCCACCAATGCCTCTACCACGACTACTGTTTCGAGTTGCAGGTTTCCAACAGATATCAAAATCGCCAAAGTATTTATCAAATTTGTTTGTGTTTTCTAAACAGACATGAGTTTCAAGCAATGCTATAATATCAAAATTTTTTATGTAATTAAAGAAATCAACTATAAATATTTTATTTCCTAGTCCATTTATGTTGTAAGAAAAAATTTTAAGATAATGACTTATTTCAACAAAGGTTTTACTTTTACATATATTGCTTTTTCCTAGTTTTTTTGATTTTTTTGAAAATTATTTGCTCTATCTAATAAAACATTATAATCAAAGCTTACAGAAACAATTTTATCTGAATATAATTCTTTTAAAACAATCTCTGCTGCCTCCTTACCACACATTAACACATCTCGGTTCTTGTTCCACGCCATCCAGTTGGTGCCAATTTTAATCGCATCATTCTTTACGAAAACTCTTTGCGTTTTATCGACATCTAAAATATCATTTTTAAGTTGTATAAGTACTTTTCTGTCCTGTTGTCTTTCTTCTGTTAAATCTTTTTCTATCTTTATAGTTTTATAATTTAAAAACAGTTGCATAAAGTTTTTTATAAAATTTCTTCAAATATTTTGTTTTATCAAATTATATAAAAAAGAAGACAGAATTTTAAAGTTCATATGTAATTATATAAACGAACTTTAAATCATATGTTATTATATAAAAGTCAATATTTTCTGTTATATAATTTTATATAAGAAACAAATTAGAAGTGCAAATATATAAAATCACATATGATGCAACAAAACATACATATAGTTTTACAAAATAATATATGTATATTAGAGTGTCCCTTATTTTGGAAATGTTCGAAATGTTGAGACGGTACCCGCTCATTTTTTTCCTTTTGACTTAAAAATAACTCAGGAAAAATTTTACGCCCCTAGGACCACGCCTTCCCTACGCGACGGGGCCTTAAAGAGCGGGGCCTTAAAAATCATTTTTCCATACAAACCAAAAAAATTTTTTTTTGATTTTTAATTTTTTTGTTATTATTTATTATATTACTTGGTTTGCTTATTCACGACAAAAAATTTGATTTTGGTGGGATAAGTCTTTCAGCGCTAAAAAATTTTTAGCAAAAAAAAATTTTGAGCCGCCGGGGTCCTACAGTAAAAAATTTTTAAAAAATATTTTTTTTTAGTTTTGACCAGCAACGGTTTTAGCTGCTATGTTGCTTTAAATGATATATATTCCAAAAAAAAAATTATTCATATCTGTGACATCTTTATCTTTTTCGAAAAAAAAATTTTGAGCCGTAGGGATCCTACGGTAAAAAATTTTTAAAAAATATTTTTTTTTAGTTTTGAAAAGTAACGGTTTTAGTTGTTATGTTGTTTTTAATGATATATATTCCAAAAAAAATATTTTTCATATTTGTGACATCTTTATCGTGTATCGAAATAAATCAACAATGCATTTTTTACCCTTTTTTAGAACACGATAAAGATGTCACAGATACAAAAAATATTTTTTTATGAATATATATCATTTAAAGCAACATAGCAGCTAAACCCGTTGCTGGTCAAAACTAAAAAAAAATATTTTTTAAAAATTTTTTACTGTAGGACCCCGGCGGCTCAAAATTTTTTTTTGCGAAAAATTTTTTAGCGCTGAAAGACATATCCCACCAATATCAAATTTTTTGTCGTGAATAAGCAAACCAAGTAATATAATAAATAATAACAAAAAAATTAAAAATCAAAAAAAAATTTTTTTGGTTTGTATGGAAAAATGATTTTTAAGGCCCCGCTCTTTAAGGCCCCGTCGCGTAGGGAAGGCGTGGTCCTAGGGGCGTAAAATTTTTCCTGAGTTATTTTTAAGTCAAAAGGAAAAAAATGAGCGGGTACCGTCTCAAGATTTCCAACATTTCCAAAATAAGGGACACTCTAATGTATATATAAAACTATATATAATTATATATGATCTTTTTTACTCGGGTATAGATTTATCAAATAATATATGTATATATAGAACTATATATAATTATATATGATCTTTTTTACTCGGGAAGACAGAATTTTAAAGTTCATATGTAATTATATAAACGAACTTTAAATCGTATGTTATTATATAAAAGTCAATATTTTCTGTTATATAATTTTATATAAGAAACAAATTAGAAGTGCAAATATATAAAATCACATATGCTGCAACAAAAAATACATATAGTTTTACAAAATAATATATGTATATATAAAACTATATATAATTATATATGATCTTTTTTACTCGGGTTCTTTTTTATAATATTTGATAAAACAAAATATTTGAAGTAATTTTATATAAAACTTTATGCAACTGTTTTTAAATTATATGTTATCTTATATGAGTAAAATTTAAAAAAAAATTCTAAGTCCTTTACATATAATTTAACTTTTGAAAATTTTTCTAGGTCCAAAAAAAAATTAAAATTTTCTAAGTCCCAAAATTCTAGGACTGAAAAAGAAAAAAATACATATAATTAGATATAACTTTTAAAAAATGTATAAGTCCAATTTTTTTTTTTTTTTTTAATTTTCAAAGTCCTAAAAATATTTTTGAAAATTTTTAAGTCCTGGAAACAAATTTTTTTTTGTCAATTTTTTGCGTTTTGGGGGAAATTTTTTTTTCTTATATATAAATTTATTTAATTATATATAATAGCATCAATTTTTTCCAAAAAGGGTCCAATTTTCGCATATAACTATATAAAATTATATTAAAATTATATCAAATTTGATGAGATTTGATCAAATTTGATAAGTTTTTATTTCGTTTTATCGACTCATTTTTCGCATTAAACTATATATGATTATATATGATGTCTTTATATAATTTTATATGAATATATATAATCTTTTTTACTCGGCCCGAGTAAAAAAGATCTGATATAATCATATATGCTATTATATAGTTATTTATAATTATATATGGTTATGCATGAACTTTGATATGGACATACAAGTTTATATATAGCATTGTATTTTTCCTGGTTTTTTAATATGATAGCATACATATTCATATCTATTTATATACTGATCTATATGAAATTTGATATGACATATAAGGTCGGGAATTTTTAGATATGGCAGATAAAAAGATATATGATTTTATTTATAATTATATCCCGAAAAAATTTTTCAAAATTTTCTAAGTCCCAGACAATAAAAAAAAAAATCAAGTTCTAAAAAATTTTATGAAAATTTTCCAAAGTCCCGGACACAAAATTTTTTTGGCAATTTTTTTGAAGTAAAAAAATCATTGAAAATGTTTTTATGAGAAATTTATTTTTTTTTTTAAAGTTTTTGAGTTCCGAAAAAATGTTTTTAAATTTTCTAAAACACAAACATTTTTTTGGAAAATTTAAATCCCTTATAAATGATTTTAGAAAAAAATGACAAATTTTTAATAATTTGCTAAGTCCCGAAAAAATTCCGAAGAACCCGAGTAAAAATTTTGATATTGTACCATATCTATTTATATCTGGATCAATATATAATCAGATCTTATTAGATCTGGAAATTGACCCGATCTAATTATATCAGTTCTGATAAAAACTGATCAATTTAGATCTCGTTGGATCCGACATTTGTCCCACATATATTCTGATCTTATTGGATCTGAATTGATCAGAATTGATATTGTGGTATATAGAAATAATATTAATTTTTGCAATTTTTCAGTTGTAAGGAACAAATAAAAACACACTTTTATTTTAAGTAGTAATAATTCAATTTTATTTAGAGTTAATAATGATAAGATAATATTATTAAAAAAGGATTTTTTAAAATTTTTATAAAAAAGATATCTGCTTGAAGATTAACAAATCTAAAGGGTCATTTAGTATTGATGTAATGTGACGTTGAGGTATGAGGAAAATGTAATAAAATTCATAATACCGGGTCGTTTTAACTTTTCAACAGGACATTTATATTTGAATTTATCGATATTATCATAGAAAAACAATGATAAAATTGCTTTTAAAGATAAAAAAAATGCAGGTATTATTCTAACGTTAGTATATCGATAAAACAAAATTTTAGTACCTACAGTGAGTACACTTACCAGTTACAATGTTATTGTTGAAAATATTTATTTAGAGTTATACTCTCTAATACCCAATCTTGAATTACATCAAAACTACATGACCCATACAATTTATACAAACACACCTAAAAAATTCCATAAAAATCTTATGGAATTTAAAGTAAATGTTAATACCACATTCGTGGATATTTAAAAAAACACTTTAAATAAATTAAATTTTTAACCAACGGATTATTTTGAAATTATCCTGTTTTCAGGGAAGACTTTACAGGCTTTATATCCAATAAAAACTTTTTGCGTTGGCCCCAATTTTATGCTCATAAAATCCAACATACATACTGTATGCTTATCCAATTGAGCCCCATTTATGTACATATTCCGAAAAAATCTGCAAATTAAGAGAAATTGTTAATACATTTATTTATAAATTTTCGTGGCCACTGCCAAAATACTTACATTAACGTTAAAATCATCTGAATGCTAAATTGAAATTGATTTTACATATTTTGAATTTAATAATAAAAATTGTTTGTTTTATTTTTTCATAATTTTTTTTTTTATTGAAATTTTTTTTTTTTTTTGTATGACAGAAAATTCTTTTTATTTTGTATTTTGTATCAACATATTTTATTTTGCTCTCATTCGGTATCAGAGCAAATAAAAATTATGAAGATTTTAAAAATAGAGGGTGTTCATTCAAAATCGAGTTCTATAAAAAGTTTAGTTATTTGGTTGAGTTTATAGCTGATATAGATATAAATCTTGATATGGTGACAGATATAATAAAAGACATAACCAGATATAATACAAGATATCGTTATATATTAAAACAGATCTAACATATCTGGTTATATATAATTTGATCTTGTTTAAGATATTAATATATACCATCATTTTACTCGGGGGGTCATATAATTTTTTTTATTCGGGCGACTAAAAAATTAATGCGGCGCCATATATCATTTGATCCCAAAAATGGAGGACCCAAAAATATATGATTACATCTTATTAGATCAAGTTTGATATAATTAGATGTAATTAGATCCCAAAAATGGAACGGTTAATATTATCTACACCATTTACAGATGTAATTCGAAAAAGATCAATTGTAATTCGAAGATTCTATTTGTAATTCGAAGATTCCATTTGTAATTCGAAGATTCCATTTGTAATTCGAAGATTCCATTTGTAATTCGAATACTCCAATTGTAATTCGAAGATTCCATTTGTAATTCGAAGATTCCAATTGTAATTCGAAAAAGATCAATTATAATTCGTAAAAGATCAATTGTAATTCGTAAAAGATCAATTGTAATTCGTAAAAGATCAATTGTAATTCGTAAAAGATCAATTGTAATTCGAAAAAGATCAATTGTAATTCGTAAAAGATCAATTGTAATTCGTAAAAGATCAATTGTAATTCGAAGATTCCAATTGTAATTCGTAAAAGATCAATTGTAATTCGAAAAAGATCAATTGTAATTCGAAGATTCCAATTGCAATTCGTAAAAGATCAATTGTAATTCGAAAAAGATCAATTGTAATTCGTAAAAGATCAATTGTAATTCGTAAAAGATCAATTGTAATTCGTAAAAGATCAATTGTAATTCAAAAAAGATCAATTGTAATTCGTAAAAGATCAATTGTAATTCGAAAAAGATCAATTGTAATTCGAAAAAGATCAATTGTAATTCGTAAAAGATCAATTGTAATTCGAAAAAGATCAATTGTAATTCGAAAAAGATCAATTGTAATTCGTAAAAGATCAATTGTAATTCGTAAAAGATCAATTGTAATACGAAAAAGATCAATTGTAATTCGAAAAAGATCAATTGTAATTCGAAAAAGATCAATTGTAATTCGTAAAAGATCAATTGTAATTCGTAAAAGATCAATTGTAATTCGAAAAAGATCAATTGTAATTCGAAGATTCCAATTGTAATTCGTAAAAGATCAATTGTAATTCGTAAAAGATCAATTGTAATTCGAAAAAGATCCATTGTAATTCGAAAAAGATCAATTGTAATTCGTAAAAGATCAATTGTAATTCGTAAAAGATCAATTGTAATTCGAAAAAGATCAATTGTAATTCGTAAAAGATCAATTGTAATTCGAAAAAGATCAATTGTAATTCGTAAAAGATCAATTGTAATTCGAAAAAGATCAATTGTAATTCGAAAAAGATCAATTGTAATTCGAAAAAGATCAATTGTAATTCGTAAAAGATCAATTGTAATTCGTAAAAGATCAATTGTAATTCGTAAAAGATCAATTGTAATTCGAAGATTCCAATTGTAATTCGAAAAATGTCAACTGTATTTCCATTGATATTTTACGAATTACAATTGGAATCTTCGAATTACAATTGATCTTTTACGAATTACAATTGATCTTTTACGAATTACAATTGATCTTTTACGAATTACAATTGATCTTTTTCGAATTACAATTGATCTTTTTCGAATTACAATTGATCTTTTACGAATTACAATTGACCTTTTTCGAATTACAATTGATCTTTTACGAATTACAATTGATCTTTTTCGAATTACAATTGATCTTTTACGAATTACAATTGATCTTTTTCGAATTACAATTGATCTTTTTCGAATTACAATTGATCTTTTTCGAATTACAATTGATCTTTTTCGAATTACAATTGATCTTTTTCGAATTACAACCGATCTTTTACGAATTACAATTGATCTTTTTCGAATTACAATTGATCTTTTTCGAATTACAATTGATCTTTTACGAATTACAATTGATCTTTTTTGAATTACAATTGATCTTTTACGAATTACAATTGATCTTTTACGAATTACAATTGATCTTTTACGAATTACAATTGATCTTTTTCGAATTACAATTGACCTTTTACGAATTACAATTGGAATCTTCGAATTACAATTGATCTTTTTCGAATTACAATTGATCTTTTACGAATTACAATTGGAATCTTCGAATTACAATTGATCTTTTACGAATTACAATTGATCTTTTTCGAATTACAATTGATCTTTTACGAATTACAATTGATCTTTTACGAATTACAATTGATCTTTTACGAATTACAATTGATCTTTTACGAATTACAATTGATCTTTTACGAATTACAATTGATCTTTTACGAATTACAATTGAAGGGCTTACTGCAAGAACTTGATAAGCAACATTTTATTTTTTCCTGTTTTTCGCCTTCTGCTGATGTTCCATTGACAGATTTTTTGCAGCAGTCTTGCTTTAACCCTTCGTACAAGTATATTGAGAATAAAAGTTTTGCAAAAGTTATATTTTCTACATTATTTTAAAATTTTTAAGACAAAAACCACCATAAAATGAAATGTTGCTTATCGAGTTTTTACAATAAGCCCTTCAATTGATCTTTTTCGAATTACAATTGGAATCTTCGAATTACAAATGGAATCTTCGAATTACAATTGGAGTATTCGAATTACAAATGGAATCTTTGAATTACAAATGGAATCTTCGAATTACAAATGGAATCTTCGAATTACAAATAGAATCTTCGAATTACAATTGATCTTTTTCGAATTACATCTGTAAATGGTGTAATTTAAAAAAATATATCAAATAAGATCTAATAATATAAAATTATATCTTATTAGATCTTATATTATCTTCAATATCAAATCAGATATAATTTACCGTTCCAATTTTGGGATCTAACTATATCTAATTATATCAAATTTGATCTTATAAGATATAATCATATATTTTTGGATCCTCCATTTATGGGATAAAATGATGGATCCATTAATATATAATTATATTATAAATTATATGATTATATCAAAACTTTTTTACTCGTGGAGATCGAGTCAATTTCCTGATCTGAAAAGATCTGATTATAGGTATATTGAGCGAGATTTAAATAGATCTGGTGCAATATCAAAATTATTTCTCGGGTGATGAAAATATATTACTCAGACCATATTCAATCCAAAAAATGTCTGGCAACACTATGTCGGAATAGACGTGTAAAATTTTGCTGCTGATTGGAAATTAATTTTAAAGTGTTTTAACTACTAAAATCTATTATGGAAAAATATTAAAAATAAAAAACAAATACTACCTCCGTCCCAAAATAATATTAACATTTCTATATTTTGGCTGGGATTATGGAGGATTTTTTGAAAAAGCTTTACTTTTTTTGTTAATACATATCGGGACATATCAATAATTTAAAAATTCTTTATAGCTTTGCAATTTTTCAATTCACGTGCAAAATGGATTCAATAAACTGCATCCAGATAAATGAGACAACTTATTTTCGACGTTACAAACAGGCATGGTGTCCACTATGGTCGAAAAGATGAAAATAATTACAAAATGCATACAAGTATGCAATAAGAAATTTTACTCTAGAGGCCCTTTTAACGGTTTTTAATAAATGCATTATGGATGCAATAGGGACATCTTGCAAATATTTTTAATTAATTTTGTTACAAATTTAGTACACGAGATTAGTTTAAGATTGTTTTTTTAACTTTATCTTATAATATTTCAACTAAAACACTGCTTAATAAAATGTAAAGTTTATTTCGGGACGGAGCACAGTGGGAAAAAGTGCCAATCTAGCGGGAAATAATTCAAAATATAACTAACAGATTTTAACAAAGTTATAATGCGATTTTAAAGTGGGATAGTGACTGCGCTTTAATCCGTTAAGAACTTAAAGTTTAGTTAACCCATTAGGGAATTACACACTATCAAATGTTGACAATTTATTGGGCTCTCACAGTTAGTTGTTTATAATAGTAAACTTGTCATCGCCGTGTATCGGAAGGGGTAAGCCGTTACCTACCAAGTGTTTGATTTCTTTTAGAGGGTGCTATTAGGTATATTATGTATAAATTTCCATACGTTATCTGATTTGCGAAGGCTCCCCCGTAACGAATTACATAAACAACGTTTTTTTTTTAACTTGTTTAAATTCTTATGGAGCTACAAAAAAACGCTGTCAGATGCTGCTTAATCTTTAATTATAGATTATTCTACATATAATGAGGTATTACTATTCAAAAAATTAGCTGCGTAGGCCTGCGTAGCGATTTTTTAAAATTACACTGTACAACACAAAAAAAAATTACAAGGTCAGACCAAAAAATTTTGATAGAAGAGACAAAAAAAAAATACACGTGTATCGGCGTTTTGAAAGTTTACATCTGGGTTTCATTTTAGGGGGAGGTAAAGTTTCCCCCAAATGCAGATGTTGTATTGTCAATCGTCATTGAATATCGAGTGAAGCTTACGTGTAAAGTATATGGTGTGTTCAGCAAATTTATGTAAAATGTTACGGGGAACATTTTTGTGGAACATGTTAACCCTCTAACTCCCCAAGATAGGGGTCGTTTTTGTCCTTCTTTTCAAAAAAAGCAAAAAACACCATTAAAACAGGGATTTAAGGGGTTTAAATGTTCCGCAAAAATATTCGCCGTGAAATTTTACTATAAATCCTTGAATACACCAAAACTGAAAACTCAACCAGTAAGTCAGAAATAAGACACAACAAAAGACAGTTTAGGGTTAATTTCGCATTTATTAAGAAAATCGAGTAAGTCTTACGTTTAAAGTATATGGTGTGTTCAGCAAATTTATGTAAAATGTTACGGAGAACATTTTTGTAGAATATATTAACCCTCTAGCTCCTCAAAGTAAGGGTATTTTTTGTCTTTCATTTCAAAAAGAGCAAAAAACACCATTAAAACAGGGATTTAAGGGGTTAAAATGTTCCGCAAAAATGTTCACCGTGAAATTTAACTATAAGTTCTTTCACGGAAAATATTTTTGCGGACCATTTTAACCCCTTAAATACCTGTTTTAATGGTGGTTTTGTTTTTTTTTTTAAGAAGGACAAAAAATACCCTTACCCTAAGGAGTTAGAGGGTTAATATATTCTACAAAACTGTTCTCTGTAATATTTTACATAAATTTGCTGAACTCACCATACACTTTAAACGTAAGCTTTACTCGATTTTCCTAATAAATGCGAAATTAACCCTTAACTGTCTTTTGTTGTGTCTTATTTCTGACTTTCTGGTTGAGTTTTCAGTTTTGGTGTATTGTGGGACTTATAGTAAAATTTCACGGCGAATATTTTTGCGGAACATTTAAACCCCTTAAATCCCTGTTTTAATGGTGTTTTTTGCTCTTTTTGAAAAGTTGGTCATAAAAGACCCCTATCTGGAGCAGTTAGAGGGTTAACATATTCTACAAAAATGTTCTCCGTAACATTTTACATAAATTTGCTAAACACACCATATACTTTAAACGTAAGCTTTACTCGATTTTCTTAATAAATGCGAAATTAACCCTAAACTGTCTTTTGTTGTGTCTTATTTCTGACTTTCTGGTTGAGTTTTCAGTTTTGGTGTATTCAGGGACTTATAGTAAAATTTCACGGCGAATATTTTTGCGGAACATTTAAACCCCTTAAATCCCTGTTTTAATGGTGTTTTTTGCTTTTTTTGAAAAGAAGGACAAAAAAGACCCCTATCTTGGGGAGTTAGAGGGTTAACATGTTCCACAAAAATGTTCCCCGTAACATTTTACATAAATTTGCTGAACACACCATATACTTTACACGTAAGCTTCACTCGATATTCAATGACGATTGACAATACAACATCTGCATTTGGGGGAAACTTTACCTCCCCCTAAAATGAAACCCAGATGTAAACTTTCAAAACGCCGACACACGTGTATTTTTTTTTTGTCTCTTCTATCAAAATTTTTTGGTCTGACCTTGTAATTTTGGAAAAAATTGGATTTTGTTGTGCAGTGTTATTTTTGTAATTTTGGTCTTTCAATAATTATAATTCTAAACCTCGGCAGCGATGAACGCGACTCACGTATATGTTGAGAATCGCGAAGGATTGTTAGTAATTTGTTTTTATAATAGTAGAGCGTCGAAATCTTGAAAAAAGTTCGTGCTGAATTAAAATTATTTTTGATCTTATGATTTTTAAATAACCGATTTAAGTCGCATTCAGTTGGTGAAAAAATTCTTAATAAAAATATTGTTATAAATAATAATAAATTTAATACTATCATTTGAATTATTTAATAAATCTTTGGTTTTTTTAAATTTGTTTGACATGTCATTTCAACGGAGAGAGATATTTGAAGTTTGGCGTAAATGCGACAGTGCTTCTGATCGGAACTCAACAGTTATCAATTATATCTTGTCCAAACTTGGAAATAACATCTGCAACGAGAGTGATAGCTATAAAAAACTAACTGTTAGTGTGCGAGATTTATGTAGTAAATTCGATTGTAGATGGGCCAGTGTTTCTCGCAATTTATATAGCTTTGAAAATCCTTACAATATATGGTTGAATGAAAATATAGATTTTCTAGTAGAAGACGAAGAACCAGGACCTTCACAACCTCGAGGGCGTCCTTTGAAGACTTTTTTGGAAACGACAAAAAATCCAAGAGGAGTCGTGTTTCGGATCTTGTACAAAATAACATCAAGGAATAGTTATTGGTCGCTACGAAAGTAAGTCTGTACAAATCTGGAAAGAGAGATGCAGCCCAATTATTAGATGAAATTAAAAAAAAAACACCAAAAAGGGCTACAAAGATGAAAAAAGCCGTATTTTACCCCTCTGAAGCACCGACATAATACACACCAGAAGAGGCAATGGCACTATACATTGACAAAAGGTTAACTAAAAATTCGTATATGCTTATGCAATCAGGTGCTAGGACTCCTATTTTAGTTATATGCTGGATGTAGGGTATATGTCCAAATGTTATCAGATTTCACTTACAATATTTGATAACCCCATTTACTTTTCAAAAAGTATAAAATTCTTATTTTAAACATAATTTTCCACAGCTAACAGGTACAAAAAAAATACTCCTGAGGTAGTCGTATATAACACCTTTTGGGGCACCCTGTATTGAAAAACAGTTTCTTATTATTCATTACACAAAAAGCTCATATCCTTAGCTATAAAATCTCCAAGTATTGTTATCGGATCAGACCAATAGTTTAGAAGATATGATTTTTTTCCTGCCAGATTGGTGTTTTTTCCCACTGTGCGGAGGTAGTAATTTATTTCAAAAACAGTTAAATTAAAGTGAATCTGCCTATTGTACATAAAAAAGACATATTTTAAGAGATTCAATAAATTTATAAAAAAAAAACGTGATTTTTATTATACTTCCATTGTGTATAAACGTATAGCGATCTCTTTTGCACTGAATTGTTGCTTATGTGTACTAAAACAATCGAGAACCGTTAATTTTTTTTTTTTTTTACAATTACATACTGAATATATTAAGCTTTGGAAAATACATTGTTTTTACAAATTATAAAAACAACGTGGACTTTAATACATTCAATATATTTAAACAAAAAAATGCCTTCTTTATGTGGATGCTGTGAAAAGAATGTTTCTGGAAAACGGAGTTTATTGTGTACTACTTGCCAAGGTTAGGTTAGGTTAGGTTGTAAGTGGCTGCTGACGTTTTACGTCAACACACGTAGACTCTGAGGTCCATTGTGATACCACGGGATCGTAATAGGTTTCCCTACTAGTCCCTGTCGTTAAACCAGTTTGAGCTTCTTATGAAACTCCTTAGATGTTGAATTTTGACATCCGACAAATCTGAAAGATCGTACAGCTCCCTAGATCCCAGTGAAGCAAGTCGCTGACCAGAAAGTGCCGGGCAATGGCAAATAAAGTGTTCGATAGTTTCCAACTCCTCTTCATCCATGCAACTTCGGCAAAAGTCATTCGACGGCACATTTAACCGCTCTGCGTGCTTCCCTATAAGACAGTGTCCGGTAATTATAGAAACCACCGTTGAAATCTCTCCTCTTGGAAGCGATATCAGCTCACTTGTGCGCCCCTGATTAAGAGAAGGCCAAATCAGTCGTGTTGTCTCACACGTCCATCCATTTGCCCATCTTTTATTAGTCTCCGTCGCAGAACAAAGCCGTAGGTTTTGCTTGCAAGTTTCTAGAGGCGTACCAACACATTCCAATTCTGTTGGAACCTGTAAGGTAGTTCCTAGTCTTGCAAGCTCATCGGCTTTGCAATTCCCTGGAATGTCTCTGTGCCCTGGGACCCATATGAGTCGTATGTTAAACTGCTTGGCCATCTCATTTAAAGACGTGCGGCAGTTAAGGGCAGATCTTGTTTTCAGAAACATTGAATCCAGGGACTTGACCGCGGCTTGACTGTCAGTATAGATGTTGACTGCGGTTGTAGACAAGACATTGCAGCTCAACCAGTCAGCCACTTCTTTTATTGCCAGCATCTCTGCCTGGTAAACACTGCAATGATCTGGCAATCTACGAGCCAGGCTCAACCCAAGCTCTTCCGAATAGACTCCAAAGCCCACTTGTTCGTGCAGCCTCGATCCATCTGTGTAAAAATTTATGGTAGCTCCACTACCCGGAGTATCCCCCATCCAAGACTCCCTGGATGGTATCATAGTGGTAAAGTGGCGCTCAAAGAGGCTCAAAGAGGGAGCACAGTCCACATTTTGTGGTATTGTTATCTTTTTCAAGATTGCGCTATGGCCACAATCACTGCTCCTCCATTGCAGCGTGCTATTAAGTCGAATTGCCGACGCAGCCGCATACTGCCTACCCAATATGTCCAAGGGTATCAGGTGAAGGAGGATTTCTAATGCAGCCGTAGGTGTAGTACGAAGAGCACCAGTGATGCACATTGACGCCATTCTCTGTACCTTCGTGATAAAGACAAAGTTCGCTTTTGTTTCCAAAGCAGGCCACCAGACAATGATTCCATACAGCAAAATTGGACGCACCACTGCTGTATAGATCCAATGAACGACTTGAGGGCTAAAACCCCATCGTTTTCCAATGGCCCTTTTACAGGAATACAAAGCAATCGTTGCTTTTCTCACCCGTTCCTCAATATTACGCCTGAAATTCAGCTTCCTATCTAGAAATACTCCAAGATACTTGGCTCCATCTGAGAAGGTGATTTCAGTACCGTCCAGAGAAATAGGATCAAAAGCAGGAATCTTATTTTTCCTTGTAAACAAAACAAGCTCTGTTTTACTAGGATTAACTCCTAGGCCACAGTCTCTTGCCCATTTAGACAGATCTTTCAGAGAACCCTGAAGAATGTCCCGCAATGTTGGCAGATGCTTCCCCTTTACCGCTATCGCGACATCGTCAGCATATGCGATAACATGACAACCACGTGCTTCTAGAGATAGTAGCATTGAATTCAGTGCCAGGTTCCAAAGAAGCGGCGAAAGAACACCTCCTTGTGGTGTGCCCCTATTGACAAATCGAGATATGACGGACGCTCCCAATTCAGACGTTATACGTCTATTGGCAAACTTGGTTTCACATTGATTGCGAAGGAGTCTCCAAAGAAGTACACCAACTTCTTGACAAAAATCGCAATTTAAAATTCACTTGTCAAGACTGCATGGCTAATCCTGTGGACACAACAGAGTCCGACTCATCGTTTAAAAAAGAAATTCGTAAAGAATTTGCAGATTTCAAAAAGTCTTTGAGTAGCCTGGCTTCAGACATTACACAGGAACAAACTGACCTGAACATCAAATTTGAATCTGTTATAAAAGAGATACGGATAGAACTATCTTCTAGTCTTAAAACCTTTAAGGAAGAAGTATTAGAATATAAAAATAAACAGTGAAAGTAAAGTAAAAAAGAAGCTAAGTGAATTGGAATTGACAAATAATTCACTCCAGTATCAATTAAACCGCAATGATGTAAATATTTCTGGTTTACCAAAAAAACTTAAAGATCTAAATAAGCTTGTTCTTGCGTTATTTGCTCACTTCAAACTTAATATTGACATTAATGATATGTTACGTATTATGTATATACGAAGAAACACAGCAGTGCTTTTGAAATTTAATGATATTTCTTAACTGATCAGTTGATGAAAGCATATTTCAATGATAAAAATCTTCTTCTATCTGATATATATGAACCGGAGGATAAAAACAAAGAAGGCGAAGTGACTAATGCTGTTGAAGAGGAAAGTCATGGAAAAAAAACAAATGAAAATAAAAAAATTAAAAATCGTGTTTATTTAAACGATAATCTAACTCCTATGGCTGACAAACTTCTAAAATTATGTAGATCGTTAATTAAGGAGCAAAAAATTTCGTATTTTAAAATGATAAATAGAGCAATTCCTAAATGTACAATCAAACCGCTTGGGGGAGGTGCAGAAAAAACTTTTGATCTTGAGCAATGCATTGAAATTTTTGGCGAACCTGTCTGAGACAGTGAAGCAAGCCGATGCAAAATTTTCGGCGGCGGCTGAAGAGCAAAAATTTTCGGCGGCGGCGGCGTTTCGGCTGCGCGCCGCGTTTTTTTTAGAACAGCGCGGCTGAAAAAAAAATTCGGCTGCGCCGCTATTGTATAGTAAAAAACGGTTTAAATCTAGGCATATTAATCACGATACCCTACCGAACAAGTGGTCGATCAATTAATGGTTTAATTACCATTTTATTGGAGTTATGGTAACAAGTAAGAAAATTATAGTGGGTCAAAACCGACCTTATTCCCTACACCAGTGTTTTCCGGAAAATGTGTCCGAAGTCCAAACATGAACCGATTGGATCTATATTTTGTGACATCTTTAATTAGTGCACAAACTTAATTTGAGTCCAAGAATGGTCTAATTACACCGCTCAACAAGCTTTTTTCGGTTTGAAATCTTAGTTTTTAGTTTAGATATCGCCATTTTATGTTTTAAAAAAAAAAAAATCACAACTTTTAAAAAATTTACTAAAGTAGTGAAAAAAAAACTTTCTTAAATCTTAGAAGATAAATATAATAAACTAATGGGTAGAAAGTTTCCAAACTTTTCTAAATTTCTATACTTTTAGTTAAATTTTACTAAATTGTGGTAAAATTTATGAACTAATTTGAAGAAAATAATATCCCAAAATTAAGTTAGCTCTTTTGTTAGTGTGGGGACAACAAGTAGAAATGGTCAGATTTCTTTATAATTTGGAAATATTCCAAATATATGATTACAAAATATGTTATTTTTGGGGTATTTATTTATTCACATGCTAAATTTCGAAAGGATACCTGTTAAATTACGGGTATAAAAGTAATGTTAGCCAAATTTGGGGGGCGTTTGCATGGGGGCTAGGTCAAAACATGGACCGATTATTTTTTTTAATTTCAAGAGACTTCTTCCTTGGGAAAAAGGAAGCATAAATTTAATTTCAGTCAAATCAATTGATTGTTGCGACCTGTATCGTGCTATGTTTACATGGACGGACATCGCTAAATCGACCCAGAAAGTGATTCTAAACCGATCGCTATACTTGAAGTTTGGTTTAGGACCAATATTTCGGATAGTTACAAACATTAAGACAATCTCATAATACCCTGTACTTGAGATGGGCACATGAGCAGATTTGTGCGTGATTCACGCTTGAGTGTGACTGAAACTCAATTTTACTCAAGTGGTTGTGAGTGAGTGGAAAAGAAATTGCGTGAGTGAGTTTGCGTGAGTCGTTTTTTTTGCGTGCTTTATTTTCTCCTTGTATTTTCTTTCATTCCAAAAAAGCAAATTTTTTTTTTATAAAAAAAAGTTTCGTGAGTGTGAGTGAAGTTTGTGTGAGTACTCGTGAGTGTGAGTCAAAAGTCACTCACGCGACCATCTGTACCCTGTACCATAGAGTGGTGTAGGCATAAGCGTATCTAGGCCATTATTCTGGGGTGGGCAAAAGCCCCCCCCCCTCCCTTCCGAACAAAAAAAAATTAAAACAAAACTAAAAAACATACAGTTAAAGTTAACTACTATTTTCGTTAAAAATGTATAAACATTAACACTACTCTACACGGGTTTTGCACAGACATGTTGGATACATTTTCTAAAGTATTTTGGCCTCCTTAACACGAATCTGTCATCAGAAAAGTTGTATCGAACCGCCTTCTCGAGATATAGGCATTTTCATTTTTTGTGGACTAAACGCTCAAAACGGAAATTTTTTCAATATTGAAAACAGTAAGGAAACAGTTTGTTTCTATTGGTAACTCTTCTTCTTCAACATTACCAATTACTAGCGGAGTTCCTCAAGGGTCCGTAATTGGGCCTTTGTTATTTATGATTTATTTAAATGATCTCTTAAGAATCGTACATGGTTTATCCGTTCAGCCGTATGTTTATGCTGATGATGTACAGTTTCTTTGCTATGCTGATGCACAGTTCTTAGATGTCTTGGAAGGTTGTGTTAATTTTGTTATTCAAGAAGTTTTGTCATGGACATCTAACAATGGTTTTTGTGTTAATGCTAGAAAAACGAAGTTGATGGGATTTGGATTTTTGACTGATAGTTTATCTGTAACTCTTAATGGTATGCCGTTAGATTTTGTAGATAAGATGAAATGTCTTGGAGTTGTTATAGACAATGATCTGAGTTTTTCTTCACATATGAATTACATTTCATCTAAGATTTCGTTTTTATTAAGGAGGTTGTACACACTTGATCTATATCTGCCGCTTCGTATTAAAATTAAACTTGCAAATGCTTTGTTAATGCCACATATACTATACTGTGCTGAGGTGATTTCTGGAACCACAGCTGGTGAATTTAGTAGATTTACTAAAATCTTTAATAGAATAATACGTTATATTTTCGGATTGAAACTTCGTAATCATGTTACACGATACGTTAAAAAATTTCTTGGTTGCGATTTTGAAAACTTTATTTGTATGAGAACATTGATATATTTTTACAAGTTAATCATAACAGGTTTTCCTAGCTATATTGTACAAAATTTCCATTTTTCGCATTCTATAAGAAATCCTCAGATAATATTCCCCCGCATTTGTACTGGCTTTTATGATCGCTCATTTAATGTAAGATTAATACGACTGTGGAATGCTTTACCTAAGGACTTGAAGTGTTTTTCATATTCTCCTCAGGTCTTTAGGCGAAAGCTTGAAGAACATGCCAAAAATCATAACTTAATTTAATCTCTTTCCCTTTTAATTAATTATTTTCTTTTACATATTATTTTCTTGCTACGATTAAACTGAATCCACTAATTATTTGTTTATTCAAAAAAATAATTTAAGCATTATCTGTTTTTATTCTTAAAATTTTAGGTATTTATTTAATTACACTGTGCTACACCAAAAAAATGCAGGGGTTCTCATATGAAAATTCGTGTTGGTTGGAGTCCATAGAGTACTGATATACTCATAGTTTTTCTGGATCACTTCGTTAAGTACGTTTTTTATTGGAAAATGTGTTGAAAAACGGCAATTCTTAAATTACAACTTTAAAAAATTATTACTTTGTTAGTTTGAAACCGATTTTCGATTTTAAGGATTTTTTTGAAAGGTATAAGCCTTACCTTTTAAACAAAACAAAAACATTAAAAATCGATCAAGAATTGGCTGAGCTACGATCGTTTAAGTTATAAAAAATCCAATTTTTTGAAAAATTTGTCATGTTCTTTATACTCTAAGTTGAAAGTGCATCATTAAACAATTTTTTTTTATTTTTGTATAAAAGTATAGTAAAGTAGCTTTCCAAAACACCAAAAAACATAACAATCGGTTAAAAAATGAATGAGTTATGCTAAGTTTTGTGATAGGACATTTTTAATTTTTTTCAGAAATGCTTGTAATTCAGGTATTATTCATAAATCTTATTGCTAGTAGTAATTTTATGTGCCTATGCATATAAACAAGAGATGGTAACATAATTAGATTTGTGAGTGATTGACACATGATCACAAGTGAGCGTGATTGAAAATCAATTTTACTCACGTCGTTGTGAGTGAGTGTCAGTGGAATAAAAAAATGTGAGTGAAAAAAAAAAAAATTTCAGAACCCGTTCTGAAATTTTCCATTTTTTAAAAAGTCAATTTATAAAAAATCCGGCCACATTTGTTTTTTTTTTGTAAATTTTTTTTTAAAGATTAGATGTTTGTTTAAGAGATGGTCACGTGAGTGAATTTTAACTTTCACTCAATCACGAGCATAATTTTTCTTCTAACACTCACTCACAATCACGTGTGTAAATTTAATACAACTCACACTCACGTACGCCGATGCAAGAGTCACTCACGCTAACGTTAACTAAATTTTCAGCAAAATCTAAAATTTTACGTTTGTTTTGATTTTTTCGGGACGAAATCTGAAGTTAAGCTAAATTTTACATTTTTTTCTTGCTTTTTTTGGAATGAAAGGAAATATGAAGAGAAAATAAATCACGCAAACTCACGCAAAAAATCAACTCACGCTCACTCTTTCACGCAATAATCTTTCTCACACTCACTCACAATCACGTGAGTAAAATTGAATTCAGTCACACTCACGCTCTTATCTGCTCATGTTCCCATCTCTAGTTTGTCTATCCACACAAAAAAAATTGTAATGTGTTTTTTTCGTTATTTTCGAGAATCGCATTTGAATTTTGAATTTCATGATAATCTGGTAATTTGCTTGGTTCATCGTAGAGTATGACTAATGCAAATATTTAATAGTCATTCGCTACGTTGAAACAAGAAAATACAAGCAAATTACAAAATTGTTATGAAAATTAATATTCAAATGCGATTTTCTCAAAAAAACATATGTCCGAATTTATTTGTGTGGATAGACAAACATTTAAGCTTAAAAAAAGTGGCCGGGTTTTTGATTAATTGACTTTTTTTAAAAATGCAAAAATTTCAGAACTAATTCTGAAAATTTTCCAAAAAAAAATTTAATCGATGTTTGAGATTGTGGTGCATTCCGTTTTAATTTAATAAATATTTAAACAAGGTAACTCAACACAAATTTGACAATTTTTCCAATATTTGACCTTCTAAGTCAAGTTTTTGAAAAATTTTAAAACCAAAAATGCAATTTTCTTAGCTCCACATAGGGCTATTAATACAACCTGTTCAGAAATTTACAGTACACATGTTTTTTTTGCTGGATATTTGGTGTGGAATGCCTCATACGTTTATTTATAAATAGGCAAAATTTCCATCAAATGATCCTACAATTTTACCAATTTCGTTTCAAAAATGTTTGCAAACGTACAACTTTTTCTGTCATAAAAATGTTGCAGGTATAACTTTTCAAAAAAGATTTTTTACTTAAACGAGCCTATCTTCAATCTATTCTCAATATTTTTGTTTTTAAGAAGTACCCAGTAAAACTTAGATTACCAAATAAGGTATAAAATAAGGTATAGGATCTCTTATTTTATACAGTGCAGCATTGATGATTTTAACAGGCGATGAGACTCAAAGTAATGCATCCACATTATCACAAAGAATACCAGTAAGGTATAAAATAAGTCATAAATTTATAACGAAGAATACGAGTAAGGTGTAAAATATATGATATTTTATAGGTTACGAGAAATGAAATAATATAGCATATCAGAAGATAATCTATAAGGTGTTACGAGTAGTGAAAAAGTAATTTTGTATTAAATTTACTCACGTGATTGTAAGTGAGTGTAAGTAGATAAAATATGCTCGTGAGTGTGTGTCGTTAGAAATTTCCTGTCGTGAGCCCATCTCTAGTTTAAACTTATGCATTTTTTATAAAATAATTATTTTTTATGTTATTGTAATGCATTATGCATCCAATTATAAATAATGCATTATTTCAAACTTTGAAATAATACATAATGTAACCAAATATAAGTCATCCATGATTTAATGTTTAGAAATAATAAATATGAAATACATTTTTTTCAATAATCATGCATTACGTAGCAAATTATTAGTAATGCATTATTTTTCAATTTAAAATAATACGTTGTGGAACAAATGTTTGGTAAGACATCCTAAAATAATGCTAAAAATAAGGTATATACATTATCTGGTAATGTGTTATATAATCACTACCCATTACCAAAGTTTTGCTGGGAACACTCATATTTTTCAAACAAAACTAAAAAATTATAAATGGGATTTAGAAGCAACTGACACGCCCATCTTTTTATTCCACTCACTCACAACCACGTGAGTAAAATTGATTTTCAATCACGCTCACTTGTGATCATGTTTCAATCACGCACAAATCTAATTATGTTTTCATCCCTTGTTTATATGCATAGGCACATAAAATTACTACTAGCAATAAGATCTATGAATAATACCTTAATTACAAGCATTTTTGAAAAAAATTAAAAATGTCCTATCACAAAACTTAGCATAACTCATTCATTTTTTAACCGATTGTTATGTTTTTTGGTGTTTTGGAAAGATACTTTACTATAATTTTATACAAAAATAAAAAAAAAATTGTTTAATGATGCACTTATATTCTTAGAGTATAAAGAATATGCCAAATTAACTTAAACGATCGTAGCTCAGCCAATTCTTGATCGATTTTTAATATTTTTGTTTTGTTTAAAAGGTAAGACTTATACCTTTCAAAAAAATCCATAAAATCGAAAATCGGTTGCAAACTAACAAAGTAATAATTTTTTAAATTTGTAATTTAAGAATTGCCGTTTTTCAACACATTTGCCAATAAAAAACGTACTTAACGAAGTGATCCAGAAAAACTATGAGTATATCAGTACTCTATGGACTCCAACCAACCCGAATTTTCATATGAGAACCCCTGCATATTTTATTTTTGGTCATTTGTAGCACAGTGTTATTTTTTATCTTTAAGGTATATTTTATATTTTTTTTTAATGTTGTTGTTACTGAAGTAGCCTTAATTAATTGTATATGGCCCTAAGGGCTCGGTTAGGTAAAATGAAGAATAAAAAAAAAAAAAAAAAAAAAAAAAAAAAAGTGTATGTTAAAGTTATTCATATTTTTATTTATTTGAACTTGGTCCACAAAAATTAAAAATGGCTATATCTCGAGAAGGCGATTTGATACAATTTTTTGGTGTCAGATTTGTTTTTAGGAGGCAAACATTTTTAGGAAATGTGATTTAATCTTCTTTTTTTAATTTTAACAAAAAAATCATAAAAATTGGTACGAACAAATGTATGAAAAAAAATATTCAAATTTGGTTCAATATTTTGACTTCTTTTGCAAATATTTCAGGATATTCTTAATGGATTTTAGATTTTTTTTTTATTGGAGTGTCTACTTAACACATCTGTTTTGAACAGGAAATTTTTTGCAAACTTCGGATACTTATAAGGATATAACCATAAAAAGGATATTTTGAACTTCCTTATAATATCCTGATGGTTTCCTTGATCGTACCGATTCCGGATTTCTTGTAAAAGTTAGGCAATTTTATTGGGAATTTGAATAAAAAAGATATGAATAACTTTTACATAAACTTTTCAAATATTAAAACATTTTCGGATTTTGCTTAAGATTTTACATTGAAAATAAATGCAAAGTGCCGTGGATCGCAAATTTTTCTTTAATTTGTAAACAAGAGTTATTATTTCTCAGAAATAATAAGGACTCAAACCGAACTAATATACCTATTAAATTATAAAATATAAAGCCCAACAATATAAAACACAAATAAAACAGACAATTAAAATTCAGCAATGGCAATTAAATTTGAGAAAAGTTTAGTTAAAATTCAAATGAAATCTAGAAAAAAGTATTGAAACCTAGAAATTTCATTTGAAATTTGGAAAAGGCCAATAGTCATTCAGAAATTGTAATTCTCTATTAGTTTTTCTGAGAATGCGAACTTTTTAATTTCAGTTGTGATTTCTATATTTTAATTGGACTTTTTTGAATTCCAATATGACTTTTAGAAATTTTAATATCCAAATGGAACAAAATTGAGGAATATGCTCTTTTTAATTTCAAACCCGCTAAAATCGGCTGGAGTTTGAGCCGCCGATCAGCCGATGATATCGGCGGCGGCGCGGCTCGTGGAAAAATATCGGCTTAGCGACTCAGCCGTCAGCCGCGCCGACCGGCTTGCTTCACTGGTCTGAGATGAGTATTATAAAGTATATTAGCACTTTTCCATTTAGTTTTGTTTTTTTTTATTTTTTCTATAATTTGCCTTTGTATTTTTCTTCTAATTTTTTTTTTTCTATATATTAAAATAAACAAATCTATGATAGGAAAAAAAATAATTTTATTGTAAGCGATCTAAACTTTAAAATTTGTTTATCCAATTATCAGTATTATTTTTTGTTTTGGATTTTTTTTTTATTAATTAAAATTGTTTTTTTTTTAAACATATTTTTAATTATATAATGTTATTTGTATTTATTAATTATAAGTTAAGTATGGCTTTTTTTGTATTAAATATTTGCTCCACCCAAACAACACATATTCTTTTTTTCTTTGATGTACCATAGTGAGAATTTAGGTCCTATTGCTAGAGACAATTCTATACTTCAATCAGCTTTTCGTTCCAATAATGGATATCTTAATCTTGGACACATAAATGTTCAAAGTATCAATCCTTCTACAAGATCCACTAAGTTGGAAGAACTCAAGCATCTAATTCATGGTTCAGGAATTGATATTGTTGGTATTTCGGAAACTTGGTTAGTTCGTGAAACTCTCTCTCAAACTTTGGCCATTTCTGGATATGACATTGTCAGAAATGATCGTCATATATTAAGATCAGACGCCAATGTTAATCCAAATCGTCGTACTAGTAGAGAAGATGTTAATGTAAATATCGTTTTAGGACAGGGTGATGTAGTAAATAATACTGCGAATAGTGGTACTTTGCGGAAAGGTGGTGGTGTATGCTTATATATATCCAAATTACTTAAATATAAAACTGTTTTTAAAAGTTCCAATTATGGAATTTGTGAATCGTTATTTGTTGAGGTAATGGACATTAATGGTGTACCAACATTAGTTGGTGTTGTTTACTTACCAAGTGGCAATATTGAATCCTTTGAAGATCTTCATAGTGAGTTATTTGAAGAATACACTAACATTATCGTTATGGGTGATTTCAATCGTAATCTTTTTAATGAATTAATTTCTACCGAATTTCGATCTATGTGTCATAGAATCGGATTGTATACTGTACACAATTGTATGCCTACACATTAGCGCGTCCCGAATTCGGATTTTTTTCGAATTTGGAAATGCTTGCCCCCTCAAATGATGGGGATTTAGGACCCTTTTACGGGAAAATAACAAAAAAAAATCGGACAAAAAACCAGTTGGCTACCAGGAGCTAAAAATTGCAATCTTAGTGCATTTTGAAAAAAATATTTTTTTTTTGATTATCAAAAACTTGACGCCAAAAGTTGCGCAATATAGAGTACATTCCGAGAAAAATATTATAAAAATTTACAAGGAGCAATTTTGGCGCAGCGTTGCATCTTAAAGATGAAAAGTGTGTACTTAATTTTTTTTTATTTTTTATTTTTTAAGCTAAATAAGTCTCAAAAGCTGCGCAAAATAGATGACATTCGTTAAAACTGTTTAAAAGCAGATTTGAAGACTAATTTAGCTTATAAGAAAAAAAAAAAGAAAAAATTAAGCACACTTTTTCATCTTTGAGATGCAACGCTGCACCAAAATTACTCCATGGAAATTTTATTAATATTTTTCCCAAAATGTACTCTAATTGCGCAACTTTTGACGTCAATTTTTTTGAAAACAAAAACCAAAATTTTTTTTTCAATATGCACTAAGATTGCAATCTTTAGCTGCTGGTAGCCAACTGGTTTTTTGTCCAAATTTTTTTTTGTTATTTTTCCTGTAAAAGGCTCTCAAATCCCCATCATTTGAGGGGGCAAGCTAAAAAAAAAATAATTCGGGACGCGCTACTACACATATAGATTTAGCTCGAGGTAGAACCTCACTAATTGATTTTTTTCTTGTGAGTAATAGTTCTTTTGTAGAGAATACTGGCCAATTTCTGTGTCCTTTTACTAACTCGTATCATAGTTTTATTTATCTTTCGTATAAGTTTATAAGAACCAACAGTAATAGCGTGGTGGAATTTAAAGATTATAGTAGAATTGATTATAATCAATTGTATGCACTTGTTGGAGAATTTGATATAACACAGATTTTCAGCACTAATGATATTGATATGCAGTTAAGTTATTTTGAGCTTTTGATAAATAACACCGCTCAACAGTCATTTTCCGGTTTGAATTCTGGTGATCAATTTTAGTAGACTTTGATCTCCTGATTCCAAATCTGTACTCCAAATTTTTCCATCACGTCCAGATTTTTAGTTATTCACGGTTAAAAATGCGAAAAATGACGATTTTTGCATTATTTGAAAGCCTGCACAGCAGCCATTGAGTGGAATACAAATCTGGTATAAAGCGCAAAAGTATAATTTGTCTTTGGTCTCCAACATAGAAAACAATTTTTTTCTAATTATTGCGTTTGGTTGGGCTACAATTGCGTTTTAAAATGACTCTGTTAAAATTATTATTTTTGTAAAAAAGATAAGGTAGGTACCTTAGTTTTTTTTGATATTTTTCAAAGAAAAACTAAAAAAAAGAATTATTTTACAAATTTAAGTTTTCTGTGTTATTTTTCGTATAAACCGGAAGATATCTTTAATGGGTTTAAAAGTCTATAAGAAAGAATGGGATTTTGTCTAAATTTTGAGCTCATCACACTAAAGATTGATCATCTGGTTTTTGTTTTAGAGCCTTTTAAAAATGGTGCTTTTTATAATACGGAGGGTCAAAATTCCCCCCAAAATCTCCCAGTCGCGACACTTTACACCGTAAAAACTTAATATCGTTGGTTCTATTATAGCTAGAAAGCCCATTTTTGGTTTGTTTTGAAGCTCATAATATGCTCTACACGACCTACCATAACCAAAAAATTTTCGAAAAAAATAAGGGTTACCTCCCTTATTTTAAGGTCGTGATAAAGGGAGGAGAAAATGGGGAGGATGGTATCCCCCGATTTTTTTTTACTTGATAATCTTATAGAGAAAGTCCTAAAAAATATATTCTAAAATTTTTAAGTTGGGACAACAATGGGATCACCCAAAATCAAAATTTTTCACAATTTCCCCCAAAATCTCCAAATCGCAACACTCTTGAACCTTAAAAATTTAATATCATATGTGCTATTGTAGCTAAAGAGTCCATTTTTGTTTGTTTTAAAGCTTATAGTACGCTCTACAATACCTACCCTAACCAAAAAATTTTAGAAAAAAAGGAAGGGTGCACTCCTTATTTAAAGGTCGTGGCAAAGGGTGGAGGAAATGGGAGGAAAGTATCCCCCGATTTTTTTTATACTTGGTATTCTCAAAGTGCAAGTCTTAATGAACATATCCAAAAAATTTTATGTTGGGACAACAATCAGATCGACCAAAATCAAAATTTTTCACAATTTCCCCCAAAATCTCCAAATCGCGACACTCTTGCACATTACAAATTTAATATCGTGGACTGTATTGTAGCTACAGAGTCCATTTATGGTTTGTTTTAAAGCTCTTAATATGCTCTACAATATTACTATCACAAAAAAAAAAAAATTAGGGGTGCCTCTTGTATTAAAAGATCGTGGCAAGGGGTGGGGGAAATCGGGGGTTAGTATCCCCCAATTTTTTTTTACCTTGTTTTTTTTTAAAGAGTAAGTTCTAGAGAGCATATCCTGAAATTTTTTATCTTGGAGCTCCAATGAGAAGCGCAAGAATGTCGCGATTTGTTGATTTTTGGGGAAAATTGTGAAAAATTTTGATTTTGGTCGATCCCATTGTTGTCCCAACATAAAAATTGTAGAGTATGTTCATTAGGACTTTGAGAATACCAAGTAAAAAAAAAATCGGGGGATACTTTCCCCCCATTTCCTCCACCCTTTGCCACGACCTTCAAATAAGGGGGGCACCAATTCCTTTTTTTGCAAATTTTTTTGGTTTCGGTATGTCTTGTAGAGCGTATTTTAAGCTTTAAAACAAAAAAAATGGGCTCTGTAGCTACAAAAGCAGTTATGATATTTAATTTGTAAGGTTAAAGAGTCTTGCGATTTGGAGATTTTGGGGAAAATTCTGAAAAATTTTGATTTTGAGCGATCCCATTGCTGTCCCAACTTAAAAATTTTAGAATATATTCTTTAGGACTTTCTCTATAAGATTAGTAAGTAAAAAAAAAATCGGGGGATACCATCCTCCCCATTTTCTCCTCCGTATATCTCCACCTTAAAATAAGGGAGGTAACCCTTATTTTTTTCAAAAATTTTTTGGTTATGGTAGGTCTTGTAGAGCATATTATGAGCTTCAAAACAAACCAAAAATGGGCTTTCTAGCTATAATAGAACCAACGATATTAAGTTTTTACGGTGCAAAGTGTCGCGACTGGGAGATTTTGGGGGAAATTTTGACCCTCCGTGTTTTCGCCCACTATTTACTTAGAGGGCTGAAAATAAGTGTGCATTTGTTTATCACTTAGTGTTACAACTAAACCAAATTTCATCAAAATCGGAGGGGGTCACGAAAATTTTTAGCTATTTTTGATTGATTTCACTAAGACTGACCCTTATACCAGATTTTTATTCCACCCAGTGGCTGCTGTGCAGGCTTTCAAAAAAGGCAAAAATCGCGTTTTTTCGCATTTTCAACCGCGAATAACTAAAATTCTAGACGTGATGGAAAAATTTGGAGCACAGATTTGGAATCAGCGAGTCAAAATCTTTAAAAATTTTGTATCAAACTTCAAACCGGACCCAAAAACCTTCGATTTGTTGAGCGGTGTAATCTTCATAGTAAAGTTCCTATATCTAGAGTATATTGTAAAAGAAAGGACTAAGATTTTATGAAGTCTAATAACGTTGTGCTAGATAGATCACTAAGAGACTTAGCATTCGAAGCTTATCGTCGTAATAATACTGATTACAATTGGCGAACATATTGCAAATATAGAAACAAAGCTAAGTCAACTATTAGGAAGGAACGTAGAAAATTTGGTTTACGATTATTTAATACAACAGATAGTAAACAGATTTGGAGAAAACTTAAAAATCTTGGTTGTGTAGGAACAGACGATAATCCATTAAACGCGGTTGATGTTGAATCTTTGAATAATAGTTTTTTGGGTAATTATAGCCCCAGTCGTATAAATGATTGTAACTGCAATGATATTATGGATGAGTTTGAATGCTTTTCTTTTCATATTGTCACTGAATATGAATTGGTTCTAGCCATTAAACAGATAAAATCGAACGCTACTGGACATGATTTAATCCCTATAAAATTTATTAAGCTTATATATCCTCTTATTTCAAATATTCTCCTTCATATTGTGAACACCATTTTTACTGTATCTTCTTTCCCTACATCGTGGAAGTTAGCACGCGTGGTACCTATACCCAAAGCAGGAAGTTTTAATATTGACAATTTAAGGCCATAAGCATACCTTCAATATCTAAAATAGTCGAAAATCTAATAAAAGGTCAAATTTTATGTTACACCAATGAACATAATTTGTTGCATTCTCGTAAATAAACGAATTGCTAAATATGTAAAGGAGTATGAACCAATAAATGATAGATTAATAAAAATTACATTCAACGCAAAGCCTATGAACCTTCATGTAATCCAAGTATACATGCCAACAACTGAGGCATCAAACGATGAAGTTGATGAAGTCTACAGAACCATGGAAGCCCATATATCTAGAATACCATGCAATGACCAGTTAATTGTACTAGGAGATTTCAACTCAAAAATTGGGAATTCCTCATGTAACGGTATTGATAAAATACTGGGAAAATATGGCTTAGGGGAACGAAACGACCGTGGTGAACGCCTCTTACAATTTGCTCTTGAAAACAGTTTATCTATTATGAATACGATGTTTAAACAACACCCGAGAAGGCTATCTACTTGGACAAGCCCAGACGGCCGATACAAAAACAAGATAGACTATGTATTAGTTAGAAAAAGATGGAGATCATCAATACAAAGTGTCAAAGCAAAACCAGGTGCAGACTGTGATAGTGACCACAAACTATTAGAATGCAAGTTCAAAATTAAATTTCATGTGGTAAGAAAGGATGAAAAAATTGATTATATCAAAGTAGTTAACAAAGAAACTTTTCAACAAGCTCTATGTAATCAAATTGTTGAACTCAACACATCTCCAAATAACTACTGGGTTTCTATAAAGAACTGGATATCAGAAGCTGCAAAGAAAAGTGGAAGGCAAGTGAATGTACGCAAAAAGTACTGGATTTCAGATGATACTCTCCAACTAGTTGAAGACAGGAGAAAACTCAAACAGCGAAGTTCATCTAATAATACCGCCGAAATCCGACAGTTAAACAAGAAAATTAAGCAGGCTTGTAATAAAGATAAAAACCAGTTTATTACAGAAACGTGCATAGAACTGGAAAACCATGCAGAAAAATCGGAATCCAGAAAGTTATTTAAAACCGTGAAATTTCTGTCTAGAGATTTTAAGGCCCACACGCATATGATACAAAATGAAAGTAACAATGTAATAAGGGAACCAACTGAAATTGCAGAAGTATGGAGAAAATATTGCATGAAACTCTTCGATGGTAATATACCGTCAAACGCGACGTTTGAACAAACAACAGATACAGAGATAGAACCCTGTATACTCAGATCAGAGGTGGAAATGGCCATATCTAAATTAAACAACAACAAATCACCTGGAGTAGATATGATTACGGCTGAAACTATTAAAGCTATGGGAGACATAGCAATTCAACCAATCCATATTCTGTGTAACCAAATATGGCAAACCATGACCTGGCCAGACGATTGGGCCCACTCAATTTTTATACCCATTTACAAAAAGGGTTCTCCTACGGATTGTGCCAACTATAGAACTGTAGCGCTCATACCCCATATGAGTAAGATCATGCTACACATCATACACAATCGCCTCAAGCGATTTGTCATGCCAGAAATAGCAGAAGAACAGTGTGGTTTTGTCCCAGGAAAAGGTACGAGAGAACAAATTCTAAATGTGAGACAGATTATTGAGAAAGTAAGAGAATTTAACGTGCCAACATACTTCTGCTTCGTCGACTACACAAAAGCATTTGATTCTGTCAAATGGGAAATTTTATGGGATGTCTTACAAAAATTGGCTGTACCACAACATCTTATACGTTTAATACAAGAATTATACAAAAACAATACCGCTGCAGTACGGGTAAACAAAATAATTTCCAATCGGTTTGTAACAAAATCTGGTACTAGACAGGGCTGCATTCTATCCCCTACACTGTTTAATGCTTATACCGAAATAATAATGCGAGAAGTATTGGACGAGTGGGAAGGAGGTGTTGCTATTGGTGGAAGAAAAATAAACAATCTCAGATATGCAGACGACATGCTTGTAATAGCTTCGAGTCCAGAAGAACTTGAGGACATTATGCAGAGGCTTGAATTGTGCAGCAATAGGTATGGGCTGAAAATAAATAGACCAAAAACTAAAGTAATGATTATAGATAGAGTTAACAACAACCAACCGCAAATAACAAATTTAGCTGGATTTAATGTTGTCAAAAATTTTAATTATTTGGGGTCAACTATTTGTAACGACGGTGATTGCTCCTTAGAAATCCGAAGGCGTCTTTTCCTAGCTAGAACAGCAACAACAAAACTCTACAAAATATGGAAAGACAGAAGAATAACCAAAAGAACAAAACTTCGGCTAGTGCTAATATTTCCAATTGCGACCTACGCTTCCGAAACATGGACAATTAAACAATCCGAGCGAAAACGAATCGAAAGTTTTGAATTGTGGGTGTACCGAAGAATCTTAAGAGTGTCTTGGACTGAATTTCGGACAAATATTTCAATATTAGAAGAGCTCGATATAAAAGATAGATTGATGAAACGTATCAGCATGGCATACCTTACATATTTTGGACATGTTGCCAGAAGAGAGGGTACCATGGAGAGGTTAATTGTGGACGGCAAAGTAGAAGGACGTAGAGGTAGAGGAAGATCGCCTACAAGATGGTCGGACCAACTTAGGCCACTTATTGGAGCATCTCTAAGCGAAGCTATTCACATGGCAAATAATAGAAGAGACTGGAGAATAACTAGTAGTTTATCTAATATATAACTGATTTCTTTTGTAAAAGCTAAATATGTTTTTATTTTTTATTTCTTTTTTGTTCTATATTTATATTTTTATAATAATTTGTATTATTAAATGTATGTAGTATAGTATGTTATGTCACTATGCTCTGCCAAGAGCTAAGGAATAAAGAGAGAGAGAATCAGTATGCTTTTCGTAACAATTATAATTCCACCTCATTGCTACTTTCTCTAACAGACGCTATTAGAAAGCACTTAAACGAGCGCAAACAATGTGTAATGGTTTCTTTGGATCTTAGTAAAGCGTTTGATTGTATTGATCACTACAGTTTACTGTATAAATTAAGGGAGAGATTTAACTTTTCCAGAACGGCTTGTAAACTAATATTTTCCTATCTTAATGAGCGTTTTCAATATATTTCGTTAAATGATGCTGTGTTTATTTTTTTTTTTTTTTTTTTTTTTTTTTTTTTTTTTATTCATATAAAATACATTAAAAGTTGTTTAAATCTATACCCGCGAAACCATACGGTTTGTCTGCAGGATAATAATACTAATTTTAAATTCATTTAAATATATATTGTTCATTGCGAATCTATGAAAAAGTTCTTTATCGACTTTTTCCTTCTATTTTCGTTGAGAATATTTATTAAATCAACAGGAAGTTTATTTAATATTGTGGGTAACGTTACTTGAAGTGTACTTTTTCCGTAAAGATTATGATGTCTTCCTATTTTAAATCTGCCTTCAGCTCTTTGCCTAGTGTTATGTTGATGATCGATTACATTTAAGAATCTAGAATCGTTGTAGAATTCATTTAGTACTGTTGTTTGGTAGACATTTTGTACATTTAGAATTCTTAGCTTTTTTGACATGCTTACTGTGTTGTTGTGAGGTGTGTTTCCGTTTCTAGTTGGTAAAAGAATAGGGTTGTTGTAAATAACGTTGTTGTTAGCGTTGTTAGAATAGTTTATGTTGTTGTTAGTGTTGTTGTTGTTGTTGTTTTTTAATGATAGTCGTTGATTTTTTTCCAGGATTTTCAAAATCCTGTCTTGAGATTGCTGCACACTTTTACAGTATTTTGCGCTGCCCCATGCTGTTATTCCGTGTCTGATGTATGATTCGGCAAGTGAGAAATATGCTTGTCTCAATACACTGAATGTGGAGCAATTGCTTAAATGATACATCATATAAGATGCTTTACGTTGTTTTTTTTTTTAGTTCATCAATATGATTTTTCCATTTGAAGTTATGATCTACATAGATGCCAAGGTATTTATAACTGTTAACTTGGTCTATATAGACGTTGCACTGGTCATTATTATTGTTAATATTATTTACACTGTTGTGTAGGCATTCTGTATCGTGGAATTTTAGTTTGATAACTTTAGTGGAAATATGAGGTGGTTTTATATGCATTATCTTAGTCTTATTTGCGTTTATTATTAGACCGCTATCGTGACACCATTTAGTCACTATGTCTAATTGATTTTGCATATTCACAGAAGCCTCATCAATGTGTTGGTGCGATACGATGATCGCCGTATCATCTGCATATGCGAAAGTCGTACAATTTTTTAACATGTTAATCATATCATTCGCGTAAATTATATAGAGTATTGGGCCTAATTTGGATCCTTGCGGTACTCCTTGATTTGATGGCATTTCCTTGCTTAGATTATTTTTTATTTTTACCCGATATGATCTACAGTAGAGATAGTTTTTAAACCAGTTTAATAAATTTCCTCTTATACCATTCCTTTCTAAGGTTACGATTAATTTTTCATGAGGTAGTGTGTCGAAGGCTTTAGTAAAATCAATAAACAATGCTAAGCAATGGTGATTTTTGTCTAGACAGCTCTTTATGTAGTTTGAGAAGTTTCCTAATAATTTGTTGATATTTTTGCCTTTTTGAAAACCGAATTGGTTTTTATTTATAACATTGTATTTTTCCATGAAATTTGTAAGCCTACGAACAATAATCTCTTCGATGACTTTTTCAATTACTGGAAGAATTGAGATGGGTCTGTAGTTGTTGTAGTCAGATTTTGTTCCGGATTTGTAGATAGGCCTTATAATTGATAATTTCAAGATATTTGGAATCAACGCGTTATTTAGACTTGAGTTGATTAATGACGTTAATATTGGTGTTATGTAGCTAGCATTATTTCTTAAGTCTTTCGGTCGTATCTCATCTGCTCCAGCACCTTTTTTGATGTTTAGATATTTTAATATATTAAATATTTCTTCCTCGCATGTAAGTTCAAGGTAAACTGAGTTTTCTATTGTTGATTGTGTGAAGTTTGATGTTTTTATATCACAATTGTGTGTTATATTTTGAACGTTTTCATTAAATTTGTTTGCAAAATTGTTTAAAACACTATTTAAATTTTCATTTTTAAAGTTTCTCATTATGGTTTCATCAATTTCGTTTGATTTTTTACCAATTATTTCATTTATTATTTTCCAAGTGGCTCTTATGTTACTTCTGTTTTCAATAAATTGCATTCTATAATAATTATTTTTCGCGTAGTTAAGTTTTTTATTCAAAGAGTTTCTGAATTTTTTATATTGACGTTCGTAAATTATATTGTTTTTATTATTCATCCATTTTTTATAAAGTTTATCCCTATTTTCACAACATTTAATTAATTCTTCACTTAACCATGGATTTGAAGACCTCTTTTTTGTTATATTTAGTGTTTTTTTAGATTTTTCATATATTTCACAAAAAGTTGATTGTATTTTATTAAATAAATCATTAGTTTTATTATATTGTTCCAATCTATTTCTTTAATTTTTTTATTTACAATAAAACCATTAACGATTGCACTCTGTTCAGAACAGTTTGGGGTCCACTGGTTTGTATTATGATCAAAATAGTTTGGGTTACACTGGTTTACTTCATTCTCTTCCTTTACACAGCAACATATAGAGTAATGGTCGGAGATACTTGTTTTAATTACAGCAGCAAGTGTTGATGTGGTGGTCGTGTCAAGCGTAGGTGCGGCTACTTCTGGGGTGCCCCAGGGTGAGCCCCTTGCTTTTCATAATATACTTTAATGAATGAAAATTATGTGTAACAACTTTTGCCAATCGTTTGTTTTCGCTGACGATGTACAATTGTTATTCAATGAGGCTAACCTTGGACACAATTTCGAATCATCTGTTAACAATCATTTGATATCAATTTCAAACTGGATGTCAGTCAATAATTTAACGATAAATCCTTCTAAAACAAAAGCCATTCAGTTTGTTATTGGTAATCATATCTACCAACATCCATTAGTTTCTATCAATGGTGAAGTTATTCAATTTGTGGACAATTTAAAATGTCTCGGAGTTTATATAGATCAGTATCTTTCGTTTTAAAGACATGTTAACCATCTTTCTAGCAAGACGTTTTTAGTTTTAAGAAGGCTGTATTCCCTTAATTGTTATATGCCAAAACACATCAAACGCCGCGTGGCTTATGATATTCTTATGTCAAGTTTAAATTATGGCATAGAGGTTTTTCTGGTTCATCAAACTTTATTCTGGGCAAACTTGAACGTATTTTTAACAGAATATTGCGATTTGTTTATAATCTTAGAATTCGTGATCATGTAACCACACTCATAGAAATATCTTAGTAGAAAAATTAGTAAACCCATTGTAGATCAAGTTTTACAGAATAATGCCGTATTCAACAAGAATTAATGTTGATATCGTTGAATAATCAGTAAAGTTGAATCAACTCTTTACAACGCTTGTACAGAATTCAATAGATAAATCAAAATAGAAAAAACAACCCTGTTCGTTCATTTTTTTTATTTTATTATTAAAGGGCCATTTAGATTGGCAGACTTGTAAAACGACCTGTCAAAAATTCATGCGGAGAGAATTTTTTTCATCGTCTAAACACTCAACAGACAAATACGGACAGACTTTTTGTCAATACGGAGAGGAAAATGTTGACACGGATGTAATTTTTGTGTTTTGAAAAATTTCAAAAAATTACTATTTTCATTAGATCAGGGATGTTTTTTATGTAAACAAAAATACAAATAATAACAACAGCTGTTGTGAAGTGGTGGTAAAAATAAATAAAATTTTATATGGGCTAAATTTTCGGAACAAGTCTAATTGGCAAACATTGGTCCGATTTATTTTTTTTTTCTATTTTTTGAAATAGGGATGATTTAGTTGAGTTCAACAAAGAAACAAAATTGTCGGCGGCCCGTGGTTCCAGAGTTGTGGGTCTCCAAAGTTCGGATATCGAATTTAATATATCTTCATCAATAATGGTCCAATCAGACCAAGATTGGTTTCATTCGAAAGCTTATTCAAATACCTTTAATTTGACATTTTAAAAAATTTGGATTCATTAACCCATTGTGAAACAACTATAAATTTTAGATTTTTCACCCCAAGTTTTTGAAGAAATGGGGTAAAATTTTAAAATTATGCCCTATTACGGTATTTATTTTTATAACTAGGCTTATAGCTTAGATATTAAGCTTTGATTTGAGCTTTCATTTGACATTTTAACCAAGGATGGGTACCAATTCGATAAAAGTATTGGTATTGGTATTGGTTTTTAAAATTATATTAGTATTGGTATAGGTATTGGTTTTCATTTTTTGTTAAATTGGTATAGGTTTCGGTATTGGTTTTGAATTATTTAGGTATTGGGTATTGGTATTGGTTTTAGCCTCGAATTGGTATCGGTTTTTAATAAGTATTGGTATTTATATTATATCGTTTTTGGTATTTGTATGCAAAAGGTTTTGTCGTTAATATTAATTTATTTAACGTACGTCGTCCTTCTGTCCGCCCCACAGTGCACACTGGGGCGTGATGGTAGGTTTTCTGGCCAAAAGTCTCTACAGGTCGTAAATGTTAACCGATCTTTTTGAAATTCAGAAATTTAGCCTATATTAAGGTAATTAATAAGTGCCTTGAAAGTTTTTGAAATCGGACCTACAAGGAAACTATTCCAGGGTGGACACTTTATTTTTAATCAAATTCACAGATGTTATAGATGAATCAAATGAAGAGACACTTATCTTTTGTTTATGTATTTGAATTAGAGATGGTCTGTGGTCCCGTTATTTGCGTGACTCAAAAAACCACGTGATTAAGGCGTGAGCGATTTTTATTTAAATCACGTGATTATTGAGCGATTTTCATTTAAATTAAGTGACTATATTAGGGTAGGTTAACCTAACGTAACCTAGGGTAATATATAAGTGCCTTGAAACTTTTTAGATTCAGACCTACAAGGAAATTTTTTCAAGGGTGGACACTTCATTTTAATTAAAATTTACAGATGTTATAGATTAAACAAATGAAGAGACACTTGTCTCTTGTTTATGTATTTGAATTGGAGATGGTCGCTGATCCCGTGATTTGCGTGACTCAAAAAAGTGATTTTCATTTAAATCACGTGATGTTGAGTTGAAAAATTCTAAGTGAGTGTCTAGAGAGTGGGTCGAATTTTTGCGTGAAGGATTTTTTTTTTTTGAAAAACCCCTTTAAAAAAAATAAATAAAAAAAAAATTGTGGAAACCTCATTTTTAAAATCATCGTTATCAAAAGTTCTACGCCTTTTCAAAAAACTGTCTGGGCCAGAATTATCCTTTCTATCCCAACTTTCCAAAAAATTTGCCCGCTTGTGTCCGTTTTCAAAAATGGAATTAAAATAAATTTTATAAAAAAATAAAATTTATAAAAAAATTCGAATTTTTTTTTTTTTTTTTTGAAAACTCCCTTTTAAAAACTCATCGTTATAGAAAGTTCCACGCCCTTTCAAAAAACTGTTTGGACCAGGATTATCCTTTTTATCCATACTTTACAAAAAACTTCCCCGCTTGTGCCAGTCAACACAAATTGAAATGCCAAAAATTAAAAAAAAAAAAAATAAAAAAATTTTTGTGAAAACCCTTTTTTTTTAAACTCGTCGTAATCAAAAGTACCACACTACTTCAAATCGGTTTTTTGTGTATTCGGGTTTCATTTTATCCAGTATTAATATAGAAATAAATATGTTTGTACTTTTGGAAAAACTTAAAAATTGTTAATTCATAAATTTAATTTATTCAATTATAAAATGCTCATTTTAACAACTTTAGATTTGTTCATCTCCCTTTCTATTAATATTTTAAACGCAGACGAAAAAACGGGAAAAAGGGGCAGGTCAGTCTTAATGGTAGTAAACCAACGAAGATTTTGGCGTCCTAAGTTTTGAATTATGTCGCGGAACATTTTGGAAAAACTATTCAAAATTGAACAATTTAAAAAAATTTAAATAAAAAAAATCACAAAAAAACAGAATCAAGAACTGTCCATACCCATTTACAAGTTGTACATCCTTTTGTCTTAATAATGTATAAATTTGTTAGCTTTTTTAATAACGGTATATGGAGATTTAAACATAAATATTTTATTTTTGATTGATCACTCCAAGAGAATGGCTGTACCTATTTTTACAAAAATTACAGACAATGTGGCATCAAGTCATACTTAATACAATAGAGCATTCACTTTTTCTAATTTTCTAATTTTTTTTATCAATTGTAAATAGTTTTTTTTAGGCATTTGTGCCTTTTCATTGGCATTAGTACAAATAATGCCAAAAAATTTCATTGGCAATAAATGCTAATGCTTTTTTTGGCAGTGGCATTAGTTCCAACTAATGCCAATGAAAATTCAATGCCAATTAAAAATTCCCATGTATGGGTTAAATTGACCATTGTACAATCGTCAATATTACCCACACACGATCAATATAAAAGAAGAAGGAGAAGAAGTGCAAAAATCATAATAAATCTATTTGACAGCATTCATCGCGCGGAGGAAAAATTAAAAAAATCCCTAACATTTTTTTATATATTTATATTTTGGAGGGTATAAAAAATAAAAATGCGTAACAAATTACCTAATTTTTATTGGTCAGTTTTTACTCCATTTATGTCCACTGTACCAATGCGAGAAGAACTTATTTTTCGCTTCTTTTTTAAATAATAATGATAAAATTAAAGTTACCCTAGTAAAAATGGATTTGTATATAACCATGTATAAATTGATACAACTATATCTTATTTTACATGTAAATATCTAATTATATAAAATTATTTAAAAAATTACTCAGATAAGACCAAAATTCGTATCAAATTTTATAATATTTGATCTCAAGTTATATCAAAATTTAAATAATTTGATACGAATTTTGGTCTTATCAGAGAGATTTTTTATATAATTAAATATAATAAGATATAAATGTGTATAAAAATATATATTTGTATCAATTTAGACATGGCTATATACGAAACCATTTTTACTAGGGTAAAGCCAACTAAATCAAAAGTGGTTTACAAAAATATATATTTTAAGGCGTTTTAATTTTATCTCTTTTGAGAAAAATTCAAAAAAGGAAATTTTATAAAACTAAAGGCCTATTCACACCTGAGGTGAAATCTCGTTCGAACGAGATTTCGATCATATGGTCTGTATCATTTTATACACAACCATATGATCGAAATCTCGTTCGAACGAGATTCACCTCAGGTGTGAATTGGGTATAAGATTCAATTTTATTTTTCCTTTTTTGGAAAAAGGTACTTTTTTAGTGAAATTAGCACCGGCAGATCTTAAAAATCTTGTCAAAAAAAAATGTTTAATATTCCGTTATTCCAGAAAAGCCATATAAATTGCGCTGGTAAGGGTAGATATTTTTTAATTGCAGAAAGATGACACTTAACATTTGTAACAAAATATACCTGAAATTCATCCTTTCATACATATTTTTTTAAGTGATTGAAATGGGTTATCGTGCAGGGGCCCCTTTTTCGATTTTAGATCTTTTTGTAATTACACGGGCAAATTTTTTTTCTTATATGGAGTTCACAAGTTGTTTAACAAAACACCAATAACTGAATAAAAACGTAATGGATACATAACAAATAATTTTTTAAACACGTAGCCCTTAAACTCTCAAAAATAGCAAGTGTGAACCGCACATTATGCATTATTAAATTCTTTTACAATATGACTGTGCCTCTAATAAAACAAACAAAATTTTTTTTTCTGGATTCTGGTGTTGTGACATATAATTTTGTAACGACTGCTTGGTTAAAATTTTGGGATTTCCAAAAAAGGACATTAGTATTTTTTTTACAACGCAAAGAACAGTGCAGTGACATTCAATATATGTGCATCACATATTAATAATGTTTGCAAAAGAAAAAATTTCATTACAGAAAAGGTCTAAATTTTTTAAGATATACTTTTATTAGGGGTCATAAAAATCACGTTATGTGACAAAAATATTTGTTTTATGTTTTTATGGCTTTTAAAATTCAAGTAGCTAAATCTGTTTTGTTATATGACTTTGCATGCAAACGATTACTGATCGATGTAACATCTTTTGTAAACATCTGTAGCAATTCGTTAGTCAGGTAAAATCTAGTAATGTGATGGAAAGAAAATGTTTGACGTCACAATTAAAACAAACGAAAATAAGAATACAAAAAAACCGAAACAAAACCGATACGAAAGTAGAAAAAAATGAATTGGTATTGGTTTTTTATTGGTATTGGTTTTGAAGAATAAAAGTATTGGTTTTTAATTGGTATTGGTAGTGGGGAATCAGTATTGGTTTTTTATCGGTATTGGTATCGCACAAATAAAGGTATTGGTTTTTAATTGGTATTGGTTTTCAATTTGAATTGGTATTAACGGGTATTGGTATCGAAAAGGTATTGGTACCCATCATTGATTTTAACCCTTATAGAACCGGAGTTATTTACGTTTAAACATTAGAAAACATATTTGAATATATATACCAGACCTCTGTGTAGTTTATTTTTTTTTGCCTTAAAAGGTTTTCTGGGTTGCCGGCCTTCGGACGGGCTTAGGGATTTTAATTTTCATATATTAATTAAGCGGCTTCGCTAAATAAAGTTTTTTTTTTTATTAATATATAAGCGGGGTCAATGGTTATGAGTCAATAACTCCGGTTCTATAAGGGTTAAAAGGTCCATTAAAAGCTCAAATGAAAGCTTAATATCTAAGCTTTAAATCTCGTCGTAGAAATACATGCCTTAATAACACACAATTTTGAAATATAACGCATTTTCTCTAAAAACTTTGGTTTAAAAATCTAAAATTTGGTTTTGTGCCACAATGAGTTAATGGAACCAAATTTTTTTTAAATTTCAAAATAAAGGTATTTGATTAAGCTTTCGAATGAAACCAATCTTGGTCTGATCGGACCAATTTTAATGAAGATATATCAAATTCGATATCCGAACTTTGGAGGCCCATAACTCGGAAACCATGGGCCGCCGACAATTTTTTTTTTTCTTTTTTGGACACAGCACTAAAAGTTCTACCTGTGATATTTTTTTTTTTTTGGATCAGAGAAATGTCTGCCAACTAAACTTTAACCAAACTTCCTGCCAAACAAGGAATATGGAGTCGGTGGAGATGTTGGAATCAGAGATGTCGGAATCAGTGGAGATTTTGATTTATGCATCTTTTGGTTAAGGAACGCAAATTGAAGAAAATATTTTACCACAATTGTATGTTTGATTTGTAAATTTTACAATTGCAAAATGTTGTTTGGGTGTGTGTTTGTAATCAACAGCTGTTTTTTTTTTCTACAATTTAATTTACGCGTATACGTCTAAACACACAAAAGACATTCAAGAGAGTTTTTTTATACTTTTTGACAAGCGGTTTAAAATGAAAAGACTTTTTCATCTTGATAATCTTTTCAAAAAGTGTGCTAATCTAAATGGGCCTTAACGAGTGACGAGTGAGTTGGTAGCAATGTGAATCGTGTTTATCTCTTATAAAATTATTTTATGTGTTTGTTTTTTATAAAAATATTTAATATTATAAAAATAAATAAAAAAAGGATCTGATTTGTAAATATTTGGTAAGTAAAAAAATATATTGATTACTTTATGTATTCATACTATATTAAAACGTTTTTGTTTTTTTAAGGATTTTGTTTGGTATCATCAGAAAACTGGAGAATGGCTTATGAGTGCATAACATGAATAAACGAAGTGTTTGTGAAAATCTTTGTGAAAATCTTCAAATATTGCAGCTTAAAAAGCCGACGATAATACAAAAATATTGTGATTTATGCTTAATAAAAGAATATTAACAAATAACAACAAGTTTTTTTTATTAATAAAATTTCTTATATTAACAAAAATATGAGTTGAATTTACAAATAATAAGAGTTGATTTACAAAAAAGCGAGTTGATCAACTTTTACAAAAACTGACAATAATTTTTATTGAAATCAACATAAATATTTGTAGGGTCAAAATCAACAATGATTTCTGTTGAATTTACAGCGATTTTCTTTGGGAATACAATGATTTTTGGTTGAGTGTAGTTGTGCTATTGAATTTTTAGGATGTACCTTTGAAAATTATGTAATGCTACGCACTTTACTTTGTTTTTTTAAAACACTTAAATGTGGTGTTCCAATAGATTTATGTAATAACTTTAACTTTTTGCATTCGTCTCGAAATCCCCAAATTTTAATACCTCTCATTCATTATGAAGTTTTCTCACATTCATTTTTAATAAGAGTTGCGAGAACTTGGAACGAACTGCCTCTTGCACTAAGACATTTTTCAAGTTCAAAAAATATTTACAAGAAAACTCTGTTGAATCATTTAAATCGCTCTCTGGCTGGGACTTAGTTTTTCTATTAATTAAGGAACTTTGTGATGTTTTGGGTTTGGAGCCATACGTTTACATTTAATTGAATTTAAATATCCCGAGTAAAAATGTTTAGATATAATTATATCTAAAAAGATATGACGATATATATTTATATCTTATACAAGATCAAATTATATATAACCAGATATGTTAGATCTGTTGTTATATATAACAATATCTTGTCTCATATCTGGTTATGTCTTCTATCATATCTGTCACTATACCAAGATTTATATCCACATCAACTATAAACTTAATCAAACCACCAAGCTTTTTACAGAATTCGATTTTAAATTAACACCCTCTATTTTGAAAATCTTCATCATTGTTTTTTGTTTTGATACCGAATAAAAACAAAATAAAATATGTTGATAAAAAATACAAAAAAATAGAATTTTCTGTCAAATAAAAAAAAAATATTTCAAATAAAAAAATTATGTATTTTAGAAATAAATCACAAAATATTCATTAATTCCATCAAAATATGGGAAAACCAATTTCAGTACATCTTTAAAAATGTTTAACGTTGATGTAAGTATGACCACGAAAATTTAGAAATAAAAGTATTAACAATTTCCCCTTATTTTGCAGATTTTTTCAAAATACTAAAATGGGGCATGTATGTGGAATTTTATCATCATGAAGATTAAGAAAAAGTGTTATCAATAGCTAGATGATGAAATAAGGAAAATTTCCAATATGATCCGTTATGTCAATACCATTTAACGTATGTACAAATTTTAAAGACTCAATTAGTTCTGATGTAATTTAAGATTTTGTATATGGATATTTTCAACATTACGAACATTGTAACTGACAAGAATTAGTGTCCGACCAAACAGTTCGGCCAAAAAACGCTATTGTCAAAAATCGGCATTCGCAAGCATTATGGACACCTTTTTTTGATGGCGTTTTTTGTTGTGGCGTTAGAAGACTTTTCTGAATTTAAAATTTTACGGCAAGTATGAAGTTGAGCACCGATTTCGAATTTTTTTACCGAACATTGAAATTGTGGCTTAACTTCGTACTCGTTATTAAATTTTTCTTCTATCTCCCCAACAATCATACCACGTATGAACAAGAATTGTTAAAAGTACTTCCAAATACCAAATTATAATCAAGTGCCGTTTTTTGGCCGAGCTGTTCGATCGGACACTAGCAAGTATACCCACGTAGGTTATATCATGATACCTGCTTTTTTTGTTGAACTTTTCAAGGGTCTTAATCAGGGTTTTCTATGATAATTTCGATAAATTCAAACAATAATTTTGAAATTATCGAAATTCAAATAGAAATACCCTGATAAAGGTACTTGAAAAGATAAAATAGGTGGTATTATACCCACTATAATTAGGCAATACTTCAGTATTTCCCTTATATCTTTACCTTACATTACATCAAGAAGAAATGAGCCTTAAGATTTGTTTTATTAAAAAATTATCCTTTTTTAAATCCTTTTTTAATTATATTATTATATGTAAAAACATTATTAATATTAAATAAAATTGAATAAGTGCCATTTTAAACAAAAATTTTTATTATTTGGACTTAAAACAGACATTTTGCAAAAAAAAGCTTTTATTACCATATAATACAATGTCAATTATGATCAATTCAGATCTGGGTCATTATTAGTGAAATCAATCATGAATATTCTTGACCCCCTCCGATATTGATGAAATTTGGTTAAGTTCTTACACTACGTAAAAAACTAACAAATGCAAATTTTTAGCCCTCTAAGTCAACAGGGGCGGAATGTCGCGATTTGATGATTTTGGGGGAAAATTTTGAAAAATTTTGATTTTGGTCGATCCCATTGTTGTCCCAACATAAAAATTGTAGACTATGTTCATTAGGACTTGCACTTTAAGAATCCCAAGTAAAAAAAAAATCGGGGGATACTTTCCTCCCATTTCCTCCACCCTTTGCCACGACCTTCAAATAAGGGGGGCACCAATTCCTTTTTTTGGAAAATTTTTTGGTTTTGGTATGTCTTGTAGAGCGTATTATAAGCTTTAAAACAAAAAAAAATGGCTCTGTAGCTACAAAAGCACTTATGATATTAAATTTTTAAGGTTAAAGAGTGTTGCGATTTGGAGATTTTGGGCAAAATTGTGAAAAATTTTGATTTTGAGCGATCCCATTGTTGTCCCAACTTAAAAATTTTAGAATATATTCTTTAGGACTTTCTCTATAAGATTGTCAAGTAAAAAAAAAATCGGGGGATACCATCCTCCCCATTTTCTCCTCCGTATATCTCTACCTAAAAATAAGGGAGGTAACCCTTATTTTTTCGAAAATTTTTTGGTTATGGTAGGTCTTGTAGAGCATATTATGAGCTTCAAAACAAACCAAAAATGGGCTTTCTAGCTATAATAGAACCAACGATATTAAGTTTTTACGGTGCAAAGTGTCGCGACTGGGAGATTTTGGGGGAAATTTTGACCCTCCGTGTTTTCGCCCACTGTTTACTTAGAAGGCTGAAAATAAGTGTGCATTAGTTTATCACTTAGTGTTACAACTAAACCAAATTTCATCAAAATCGGAGGGGGTCACGAAAATTTTTAGCCATTTTTGATTGATTTCACTAAGACTGACCCATCTAATAAGATCCGAATATATGTGGGACAAATGTCGGATCCAACGAGATCTAAACTGATCAGTTTGTATCAGAACTGATATAATTATATCAGGTCAATTTCCGGATCTGATAAGATCTGATTATATATTGAAACAGATCTAAATAGATATGGTGCAATATCAAAATTTTTACTCGGGATGTCATACATAATTAGTTTAAGTTACATACATATAAGGTTATTAGAAATGACATAGTGAATTATATATTTGCTTTGTAATACTTTATTTTTGGCCGATAAGGCTTTTTGTATTACCAGTTGAATTAAATAAATAAAATAAATAAAACAAAAATGGAGAGATTCCATAGGTCCATTTTGAAGATATTTCATACTTAAAACCGTCTCCTGAAATTTCTGGCTTGCTACATACACTCATAGAAATGTCTTAGTAGAATAATTATTAAACCCATTGTAGATCAAGTTTTACAGAATAATGCCGTATTCAACAAAAATTAATGTTGATATCGTTGAATAATCAGTATAGTTGGTTCAACTATTACAATGGCGTCTACAGAATTCAATAGATAAAACAAAAAAGAAAAAACAACCCTGTTCGTTCGTTTTTTTATTATAACGAGTGAACGAGTGAGTTGGTAGCAATGTGAAATGTCTCTTATAATATTATTAAATGTGTTTGTTTCTTATTAAATTATTTAATATTAGAAAAATAAATAAAAATAGGATCTGATCTGTAAATATTTGGTAAGTAATAAAATACATTGATTACTTTATGTATTCATACTATATTAAAACGTTTTTTGTTTTTTTTTTTAGGATTTTATTTTGGTATCATCAGATAACTAGAGAATGGCTAATGGGTGCATAACATGAATAAACAAAGTGTGTGTGAAAATCTTTGTGAAAATCTTCAAATATGGCAGCTTAAAAAGCCGGAAATAAAAAAATATTGTGATTTATGGGGCTATTCTAAAATTTTATTATTATAATAGGTGTGTTCCAGAACGTTACCGCGGGTGCCCGCGGGTACCCAAACCAGCCCGAAAAGCGTTCCCGTACGCAAAAACTGGGTAAATGAGAGAGTTTTTGAGAGAATAAATTACTTTCTCATTTTACCGAACTTACCCGCACTTTTTTTTCGGGTAAATTGGTAACAGTCAGATGTTGAAAAAACAGCAGATTTTTTTTTTTTGTGAAGCTTAATTGGAAATTTTAATAAAATAAAGAACTAAACCAAGGAAATGTGTTATTTTAATACAAAAAGAGATAATTTGTTATTAAAATAAACTTTTACAATATGTTTTCTTGTTTAAAGTAATTTTTCTTACGAAAATATTTTAGCGTTATTGGTTTGTTTACATTTTCTATTATTTTGGGCTTGAAATGTGGTTTTTAGCGTTCCCGTAATTTTGTGCAATTTTGTGGTATCGTGAGAGGTTTTTTGATTTTCTCTCATTTTACCGAACTTTACCCGGAAAATTCTGGAACACACCTAATAAGTGCTATTATTAGCAACCCAGAATTTTATTATAGATACCAAAAATTTTAACTCTGAAAAAAGCTTTATCAACTTTTAGTTGTTCTAAAACAATTTAATTTGAAATTTGAATTTAGACAACAAAATTTTATAAGCACAATAGCTGTATGGGTAGGTGGGTGGTTTTGATATTTTGTTATTTTTGGGGGCATGGGTTCAAATCCCATCCATTTCTAACAAATATTTTTTTTTGCCAATTTTTATTTTTTTTATTACAAATATTATAATAAGGGTATTCATTTCAGCTTTTTTTTGGTTGTAAAAATGAAAAATTGGAAAAATGTAACTTTTTATTACAACAAACACATGAAAAAATTTTCCACTTAAAAGTAAAATTATCAGAGTAAAAAGTTACATTTTTCCAATTATTTAAGCGTTGCCATTCATTACTAATTAAAGAAAAAGTACCAAAATATGCTACTGTTATTTAAGTTTTTTCTACCTCGGCAGCCCTTATTGAACATGTGTTTGAAATTTTTCTTAGAAGAAAATATTTATACAAATAATTTTGGTTATAATAATAGAAATTAAGAATTAAACAACAAGAAAAAATTGTCAAAATGAGTAAAAAGTGTAATTTATAAGTTAATTGGTTCATTCGTTGAATAATTTAATTATTTTGGAAACTTTTTATCACAATTTTTTTATGTACCCGTTCACATCATTGAGAGTGGAATCTTACATTTTTCATTTTTCCACTTTTACATTCTCTGAAATGAATACCCTTAATGCAGTTTTTTTAATTTTCAAATTTCGCAATTTTTAAAAAATTAGATTTTTGCATCTTTTTTCTGAAATTATTATTATTGTATGAATTTAATTGGCTATTTCTCTCGCAAAAAAAACATTATAATTGTCTTTAGAGGAAAAAAAATAATATTTTTTTTATAACTACACTTTTTTGCATGCAAAAAAAATTGCAATAATTTTTGTAATAATATGTTTCTTATTTTTGACTACAATAATGCGTATTTTGACAAATTGCGAAAAAAAAAAATACGGAATTTTGACGAAAACAAAATGTTGGTTTCTTGTTATAAATGAAAAAAATATTGTTATAGATGACAAAATATTGTTATGTACTTTTCAGTATATAACAAGTTTTGTTATTATCTGAAAAGTTAACAATATTTTTTGTTTGCATGGAAAATTACAATTTTATCATAATTTATAAAAGCAAACAGTATAATTGCAAAAAATTCGCAATATATTAATAAAAAAAATTATTATTTTATTTTGCCTCTAAAGATAATTATAATGTTTTTTTGCAAGAGAAGGACCCAATTAAAACCATTCAATAATAATAATTTCATAAATATTATGCAAAAATCGCATATTTTTTGCATCTTTTAAAAATTGCGAAATTTGAAAATTAAAAAAAACTGCATTATAATATTTGTAATAAAAAAAAATAAAAATTGGCAAAAAAAAAAATATTTGTTAAACATTGGTGGGATTTGAACCCATGCCCCCAAAAAATAAAATATCAAAACCAACGCCTTATCCATACAGCTATTATGCTTATAAAATTTTGTTGTCTAAATTCAAATTTCAAATTAAATTGTTTTAGAACAATTAAACTTGAAAAAGCTTTTTTCAGAGTTGAAATTTTGGTATCTATAATAACATTCTGCGTTGCTAATGAATAGCACTTATTATAATAATAAAATTTTAGAATAGCCCCATTATACTTAATAAAAGAATATTTACAAATAACAACAAGCTTTTTTTAATAACAAAATTTCTTATATTAACAAAAATATGAGTTGAATTTACATAAAATAAGAGTTGATTAACAAAAAAACGAGTTGATCAACATTTACAAAAACTGACAACAATTTGTATTGAAATCAACATAAATATTTGTAGGGTCAAAATCAACAATGATTTCTGTTGAATTTAAAACGATTTTTTTTGGGAATACAATGATTTTTGGTTGAGTGTACGACAGGTAGCGATTTGTTGATACAAACCCAGCAAAAAAAGAGCTTACCATTCACTACAAAATTCACCACAACTTATGAACCAGATGTACTTCTTCTTCAACTAAAACATTGATGAACTTAATATGGGCGTGACACACAAAGTATGTTCTTTTATTCGCCACTTTTCAGTGGCTAAAGATTGACACTTAAATATAACATATATCACTAGTGTATATTATGTACATATATATTAGTACACTCAACCAAAAATCATTGTATTCCCAAAGAAAATCGCTGTAAATTCAACAGAAATCATTGTTGATTTTGACCCTACAAATATTTATGTTGATTTCAATAAAAATTGTTGTCAGTTTTTGTAAAAGTTGATCAACTCGTTTTTTTGTAAATCAACTCGTATTTTTTGTAAACTCAACTCTTATTTTTGTTGATATAAGAAATTTTATTAAAAAAAAAGCTTGTTGTTATTTGTAAATATTCTTTTATTAAGTATAAATCACAATATTTTTTAGAATTATCACCGGCTTTTTAAGCTGCAATGTTTAAACAAGATTTTCACACACACTTCGTTTATTTATGTTATGCACTCGTAAGCCAGTTTCCAGTTTTCTAATAACACCAAATCAAAAACCTTAAAAAAAAACAAAAAAAATTATAATATAGTATGAATACATAAAGTAACCAATGTATTATATTACTTACCAAATATTTACAGATCAGAATCTGATCATCAGATCCTATTTTTATTTATTTTTATAATATCAAATATTTTTATAAGAAACAAACACATAAAATAATTTTATAAGAGACAAACAAATTTCACATTGCAAAGCATTGCTACCAACTTGATAATACAAAATTGAACGAACAGGGTTGTTTTTTCTTTTTTGGTTTTATCTATTGAATTCTGTATAAGCGTTGTAAATAGTTGATTCAAATTTACTGATTATTCAACGATATCAACATTAATTTTTGTTGAATACGGCAATATTCTGTAAAACTTGATCTACAATGGGTTAACTAATTTTTCTACTAAGATATTTCTATGAGTGTAGTAACATTTTTATCACAACTTCTGAAGTATTGATACGGATGTTAATATAACTTGACTTTTTGGAAGCGCTTTTTCATCACTTCTTTAGAAGTACATATTTCTTGGCATTTTGGGTGTGTTTATGTCATTTCCTGCTTCCAAATCTACCGTATTCTTACGTTGATTCCAGCAAATAGGACTTGATTTTATATAAAATATACCTTTTGATTCCAAAACTGCAATACAAATTTTTCAAGCATTTTCTGTTTTTGAGATATTCGCGTTTGAAAACTTTAGTGTGATTTATATGAATATAAGTGCGCAACAGTGGAGTTTGAGTTTTTCAAACGCCAATATTTCAAAAACAGTACGCGATAGAAAAATTTTGATACAAGATTTGGAATAAAGATGTCTTATTTTTACTAAATTGAGTACTATTGTGTTTGAGAAACTTAAGAATACGTAACAGTGGAGACCCAAATATTTCAATATTCAAACGCGAATATCTTAAAAACCTTATATACTTCAAAATAAAATAAAGATCACAAAACTATAAAAATTCACGGCGAATCGATTCACCAGTTTCTAAAAAGCTTAAACAATCTTTAATAATGTGATGCAGCAACATCCGCCTTAGTGTTTCTTCACAATACAGCAGCAAGCAGCTGAGCAGCAAAATTTTTACATGTGTTTTGTTGTTGCGGCAACAACAAAATACATGTAAAAATTTTGCTGCTCAGCTGCTTGCTGCTGTATTGTGAAGAAACACTTAGTTCGTAAATGTATTTATTTAATTTAGGACCAACTTTTTTCGATATAAGATATAGAATGGTAGTTAAACGTCAAACTGCTTGTATGAAATTTGAAAAATTTATCAATAATCGATTTTTTAAGCTCTAAATAAAGAGAAATGAAATGCCATTACCAAATTTTGTCAACATTTTTGCAAAACCTAAATCTATTCGAAGCTGGACGTAGAAAAAATTGCATACTTCGTGTATTACCCCCATTCTAAGTGTTTCAGTAGAAAAAGAAGTTCATATGTTGTGGTGATTTGATTTAATTTGATCTAATACTTAAGTGCCAGAAATTTCCACTTTTTAATTTAATTCCTACACTCATAGAAATATCTTAGTAGAAAAAATAGTAAACCCATTGTAGATCAAGTTTTACAGAATAATGCCGTATTCAACAAAAATTAATGTTGATAACGTTGAATAATCAGTATAGTTGATTCAACTATTACACTCGCGTCTACAGAATTCAATAGATAAAACAAAAAAGAAAAAACATCCCTGTTCGTTCGTTTTTTTATTATTAGGTCTATTCGATTACCTTACTACAATCTACTATTTTTTACTCATTTTACTACAGCTGGAAATTTTCAATACAAAAAGTAAACAAGACTTTCCAGTTGTAGTAAAAAATAGTAAGAAATTTGGGTAATCGAATAGACCTATTATAACGAGTGAACGAGTGAGTTGGTAGCAATGTGAAATGTCTCTTATAAAATTATTTAATGTGTTTGTTTCTTATAAAATTATTTAATATAAGAAAAATAAATAAAAATAGGATCTGATTTGTAAATATTTGGTAAGTAAAAAATATATTGATTACTTTATGTATTCATACTATATTAAAACTTTTTTGTTTTTTTTTAAGGATTTTGTTTGGTATCATCAGAAAACTGGAGAATGGCTTATGAGTGCATTACATGATAAACGAAGTGTGTGTGAAAATCTTTGTGAAAATCCTCACATATTGCAGCTTAAAAAGCCGACGATAATACAAAAATATTGTGATTTATGCTTAATAAAAGAATATTAACAAATAACAACAAGTTTTTTTATTAATAAAATTTCTTATATTAACAAAAATATGAGTTGAATTTACATAAAATAAGAGTTGATTTACAATAAAACGAGTTGATCAACTTTTACAAAAACTGACAATAATTTTTATTGAAATCAACATAAATATTTGTAGGGTCAAAATCAACAATGATTTCTGTTGAATTTACAGCGATTTTCTTTGGGAATACAATGATTTTTGGTTGAGTATAAGAACATATGAAAGAGGTACTTCAAAATCATTAAGTAAAGAACTGGTGAAAGATGTTTTTATTGTTATTTTGTAGCATTTTTGGAAGTGATTTTAAAAGTACTTCCTACGGATTATGAAGTTCGGCACCTATCGCTACTTTGTAGTGAAACCACTAATTCTTTTTGAACCACTTCGTTTATTTTTTGCTGGGAAAATTAAAAAAAAAAACTCTTAAAAAATTGTGTTTTCGGGAATTGTTTAGTTCTTCAAGGGGGAACTTATTCCCCCTGGTCCGATTTTGCCCATCTTCGAACTTAACCTTAAGCATAAGAAATATTCTTGGCAAATTTCAGGGGTCTAGCTCTTTTGGTTTGTACTGCATCGTGATTTCTACAGACGAACGGACTGACATTGCTAGCATGTCTTAGATTCTAACATGGGGCAATAATATACATATATACTTTGTGGGGTCCCCGACCGTTATTTCAATGTGTTATACACGGAATGACAAAGTAAGTATATCCCAATACAGTGTGTAGTTAGAGGGTATAAAAAAAGAATGCCTCATTGCTGCTGTCCCAAGTAGAACAATGCGAATGTGCTATTAATAGAAAAAATAAAGGGACATGTCACAGAATCAATTCCGTTATAAAGTACAATTGATTTTTCCCCCTAAAAACGCAAAACGTTTCTGAAAATGGGTTTCATTCCAAAAAAGATTTTCGTTTAACGTTTTTTGAGCAAACATTTACTTCCTTACGGAATTGACATTGTGACATGCCCCAAAATACATATGTAGTACGATTTTACAGATTTATAAACTGCTTAAAACACAACAGCCCGTTACGTAAACAGATCTTCAACGCCAACACTAGAATCCCTAGGTATTTCAGGCAAATTCTTAGTTTATTAATTATTTCAGTTACCTTGTGTTACTCATTCGAAAGGAACATAATCGATTTATTCAATATTTTTTATTGTAATGCATCAGTAGTATCGCAAGTTGCAAGCACCAACATTTTCAGGATTTCTTCTATTTTATAAATTAATTTTGAGACACGATTGTAAAACAGCTTAGCACTATATTCATACACAAATCGATTCAAATTAAAAAAATGTAATGGGAATTGTTACTAAAACTAAAGCCAGCGGAACAGCAAAAACCTTTCAGTAAAATTTATACCAGTATACAGCGAAAACAACAAAAGCAAAAAAATAACAAAACAAAAAGAATGGAAAACAGAGATGCCAGCTTTAACAATAAAATTTTGGGAATATTCAGGGGTAACTCATGAATAGAAGTGTCAGTAATAACCATAGAGAAACATAGAGGCGAAGGTGAAAGAAAAAACAATATTGCTATCTTTTTCTAATTTCTCACACGTACGTTGTCGATGTGAATTCACCACACAATACATGTTTACAAGTCGTACTTTGTCAGCAAATACATGTAAACAAAATGTACTTTGACAACTCAATTTTTGACGCCTTCGCCTCTATGTTTCTCTATGGTAATAACGAAGTCGTTATCTAGAGATGGCAATCTTTTTTTGGAAAGTATTTGGGAACGATTTGGGAATAACGAAAAAAAAACATTAAAAAATTTTAAAATTATGAATGAAAACTATTGTTGTGTCACTTGAAAATAAAAAAATACATAATAAAAAATAGAAATGAATATTATTAAATCAAAACAACTAGCAAAATTAAACGAAAAATAAAAGGTAAACAAAATTTCCAGCTTTCCCAGATACCATTTGTAAAACTAATGGTGTTTTCTTTTCTGAAAAAAATGTTTGCCTTTTTGGGGTATACATTTTTAAAATGTTTAACTCACACCTTCAAAAATTTGCATTTTATTTGACTGGAATAGAATATAACATACAGCAATACTCTGCCCCGTAGTTTTTTAACAGCTGTTTTGAGGAAACAACACAGAAAAAGTCAGCTGTTGTATAAGGCAATTTCAACCCCGTGATTTTTTACGGGGTAAAAAGTGCAACTTTTTTGCACTTTATAGGGCAGACATTTTTAGAAAGAACACGATATTCTTTATAATGGTTGACATTTTTTAGAAAAGAACACAAAAACATTAATTTGGGGGCGAAATGCAAAAAAAAGGCACATTTTTTGCCAGAAAAGAAAACACCATAACACCACCACAGACTATAAACAGACTCGACAGTAGAGTTTTATAAGAAAAAATGGGGAAAAACTAAGCGATTTTAGGAGAAAACAGAGCGGTTTTTAGTCCGTTTTACGCTAACATGGCAACACTTTCTACGACTTAGGAGTGAGTGAAACAACAAAAACCGATCTGGCATCTATTTTTCTTATGGCGCGGTATATCAGTTTTCTCTTTCTAACCTAATTCGTAGAATAATTTGAAAATATTAACCATATGGTTCAGAACAACTTTTTTGACACCTGTCACTTATGTCGAGTCTGTATTAGTCTGTGACACCACCTTTAAACGTCAAAAAGAATTGACTCTTGCATACACGCAAAAAAAAACTTGTGTCGGAGTGAGCAAAAATCTGGCATAATTTTACCAAAAATATGCTAAAACTACAACCGACGAAGTAGTTTTCGTAATTTAGCCAAAACACTTATGTAAAAAATTTTGAAGAAAATGCTAATGCTATTTAAGCAAAAACTTGGTAAAATATACCAAAAGATATATGGTGAAATATACCAAAATTATTTGAAAAGCTGACTAAAAATAATGCTAAAAATTACCACATTTATGCTAAAATAAATTTTCAATAAATTTTTGTAAAAATTTGTATATTTGTTGAATTTAAAATTTTCACAGAATAAATCCATATTAATATAATAAATGTTGTGTAGGATTTAATTTACCACCGACCAACTGACCCTTTTTGTACAATTTTCTCGAGTGACTGCTGCATACGCTTCTTCTTGAAGTAAAGGATCCGCTATAGCTTCACGAATTTATTTAAAAGCATCCTGTAAAAATAGAAAATTATTACAAAACATAAATTTTTAATTTAAAAAATTGGTTAACCCCATTGGTCTCTTGGTAAGGAGGAACACTTACTTTGTCATTCCATTTGTAACTCATCAAAACAGGTATGGACTCCCTTGGCTTTGGGTTTTTAGGTTTTAATTTTATAACTAAAGGCAGGATTGGTGTCCACGCTCTTTATTGTAGTGAAGGATTCTCCATAGCTTCAAAAATTTATTTAGCAGTACCCTGTAAAAATATAAAATTATTACCAAACACTAATTTTTAACCAAAAATCTATTAAACTTATTGGCACAGACTAAATACAGACTCGACAGTAGAGTTTTATAAGAAAAAATGGGGAAAAATTAAGCGATTTTAGGAGAAACACAGCGGTTTTTAGTCCATTTTACGCTAAAATGGCAACACTTTCTACGACTTAGGAGTGAGTGAAACAACAAAAACCGATCTGGCATCCATTTTTCTTATGGCGCGTTATATCAGTTTTCTCGTTCTAACCTAATTCGTAGAATAATTTGAAAATATTAACCATATGGTTCAGAACTACTTTTTTGACACCTGTCACTTATGTCGAGTCTGCACGCAAAAAAAAAATCTGTGTAAGATTGAGCAATCCTACTTGGTAAAACTTTTTTCATACCAAAAAAAAATTTTTACCAAATTTTTGCTAATATTATGCTTGTCGATGTTAAAGTAACATAATTCATTTTTTATGTAAAATAACCAAGTAGCTCAATAACGCAAATTACCTGCACAAAAATTTATCGAAAGAAAACAACAAAAAAACAAAACAAATACAGACCGCCATTTTCATTTTGTATTTTTGTGTGCTTGTGTTGTTCGTTTATTTTTTGTGTTATAAAAACGTAAAAAGGAAATTGATATATAAAATAAAAATAAATTAATACATAAATAAAAATAAATAATTAGTTTTCTAAAAGATAAATAAATGTAAGATAAAAGAATGTTAAAGTTAATTTTGCTTTCATCACTTAAAACACCATTCAATAAGAAAAACCAATGGAGTCCCAGACGTATGTTTTGATGAATAACAAATGGAATGATAAAGTGAGTATACCCGCATTCCGAAGACACCAATAAGGTTTAATCGATTTTTAGTTAAAAATTAGTGTTTGGTAATAATTTTATATTTTTACAGGGTACTGCTAAATAAATTTTTGAAGCTATGGAGAATCCTTCACTACAATAAAGAGCGTGGACACCAATCCTGCCTTTAGTTATAAAATTAAAACCTAAAAACCCAAAGCCAAGGGAGTCCATACCTGTTTTAATGAGTTACAAATGGAATGACAAAGTAAGTGTTCCTCCTTACCAAGAGACCAATGGGGTTAACCAATTTTTTAAATTAAAAATGTATGTTTTGTAATAATTTTCTATTTTTACAGGATGCTTTTAAATAAATTCGTGAAGCTATAGCGGATCCTTTACTTCAAGAAGAAGCGTAGGCAGCAGTCACTCGAGAAAATTGTACAAAAAGGGTCAGTTGGTCGGTGGTAAATTAAATCCTACACAACATTTATTATATTAATATGGATTTATTCTGTGAAAATTTTAAATTCAACAAATATACAAATTTTTACAAAAATTTATTGAAAATTTATTTTAGCACAAATGTGGTAATTTTTAGCATTATTTTTAGTCAGCTTTTCAAATAATTTTGGTATATTTCACCATATTTCTTTTGGTATATTTTACCAAGTTTTTGCTTAAATAGCATTAGCATTTTCTTCAAAATTTTTTACATAAGTGTTTTGGCTAAATTACGAAAACTACTTCGTCGGTTGTAGTTTTAGCATATTCTTGGTAAAATTATGCCAGATTTTTGCTCACTCCGACACAAGTTTTTTTTTGCGTGTGCCTATGAAAAACTTTGTCATTAATTCTGATTAGGACGGACTTTTGGCCATGGAGCCTAATCCAACAATTCACTGTACTAACGAATAATAAGGTTTAATAGATAGTTGAAAAACAAATATTTTTGACTTTTCAAAATATTCAAAAACAGTTTTTTGTGAAAGTTTCCTTAACAAAAACTTTTTTATCCCAGGTGACCAGGACGGACTTTTGGCCATGGAGTCTAATCTAACAATTCACTGTACTAACGAATAATAGGGCTTAATAGATATTTGAAAAACAAATATTTTTGACTTTTCAAAATATTCAAAAACAGTTTTTTGTGAAAGTTTCCTTAGCAAAAACTTTTTTGTCCCACATGACCAGGACGGACTTTTGGCCATGGAGTCTAATCTAACAATTCACTGTACTAACGAATAATAGGGACTAATAGATATTTAAAATACAAATATTTTTGACTTTTCAAAATATTCAAAAACAGTTTTTTGTGAAAGTTTCCTTAGCAAAAACTTTTTTGTCCCACATGACCAGGACGGACTTTTGGCCATGGAGTCTAATCTAACAATTCACTGTACTAACGAATAATAGGGACTAATAGATATTTAAAATACAAATATTTTTGACTTTTCAAAATATTCAAAAACAGTTTTTTGTAAAAGTTTCCTTAACAAAAACTTTTTTGTCCCACATGACCAGTAGCCCGTTTCTGTAATTAAAGTGAGAAGTTTTCGCATCGAAAAATATGAAACAAAAAATTCCACCGTTTCTCGACTCTGGAATAAAAACTGTTTCTGTATGTCAATGCGAAAAAGCCAGCGTTTGTATTGGAATCAAGGACCATAGAGTAATATAGGATACCCGAACTTTCAAGTTTGTGGGAATCACTATGGCAACTCGTCCAACTCGTCCAACTTATCGGGCCATGGTGGACTGTCCACGAAGGCACTAAAAATTAACCTTAGAATAGGCAAATCAAAATAAATCGAAATTTGGCAAACATTTAACAAAATTTTCGATTTAAATTTTGAAAAAATGGGAAAAATTAAGAAAAATTTCAAAAAAATTATTAAAAGTATAAAAAACAACAAAAAATTAATATTGAAGAAAAAAAAAATAAAAACAAAAAAAAAAATAAAATAATATATAATATTAAAGAAAATAAAAAAATCACGAGAAAAAAATTAAAAAAAAAAGAAAATTTAAAGAAAAAAAAAAAACAAATTTAAAAAATTAAAGTAAAAAAATAAAAAAATAGAAAATTAAGAGAAAAAAATTAAAAAAAAAAAAATGACACTCATGGGATTTGAACCTGAGACCAACTAATTGCAGGGTGTACCACCTACCTACTCGTCTAAAGTATACTTTTAAAACACTATGCTAAAAAATACTATGCTTAATTAATATTAATTTACTTTTAAGAAAAAAAAATAAATAAATAAATAAAATAAAACATTAAAAAAAACATTAAAAAAAAATAAAACAAACATTTTAAAAAATAGAACATTAAAAAAAAATGCAAAAAATAATAAAAAAAAAATATAAAAAAAAACAAAAAAAAATTAAACAAATTAAAAAAAAAAAATAACTCATGGGATTTGAACCTGAGAACAACTGATTGCAAGGTGTACCACCTACCTACTAGTCTAAAGTATACTTGTCAAAAACTGCGGCATACTTTTTTTATTAACATGTATTTGAAACAACAACAAAAAACAACTTTAATTAATAATGCCTAAAAGTATGCTAAGAAAGTTGTCATGAAAACACATGTGATTAATCTGGTTTATAAACAACAACTGAGTATTTATTAGATATAACATGTTACACAAATATATCGATAACATATTTATGGTTAGATATGACTTCTTTCCCCGCCTTTATATATAAGCAAGGATATATGTTAATTAAATGAATATATAAAAAGTTGATATGAAATACAAAATACAATTAAATGAATATATACAAGGTTATTATAAAATACAAAGTATAAAATTCCACTTAAAACCAGTCACTCTTCCAACTCATAGTCCAGAAGACGTCTGGGAAGATTCCGATTGCGTGTAGGCCTATTCCTCGGCTGGGTTTCGCCTGCTGTTGATTCTGGGCACTCGTCTCTAGGGGTATTTTCGATGTTTACAGCTAGGTTGGGTGAATTTGTAGGTGTTTCAAACCGTTCTTCGTTTTCAGTGGAGGTTTCGATGACGATATTTGATGGTTCATAATTCCTGTTCGCTGAGGTGTTTGTTCGGATTTGATTTTCAGTCTGGACTACTGCAGCTTGTCCGACCCTGCGAATCTGGTCGACGTGTCGACGCCATACTCTTCCGTCCTCCAACTTGACCGTGTAATGTAAATCGCCGTCTTTATCTAGCACAGTTCCAAACTTCCATTTGTCTTTACCAATGTATTGTCGTACCGACACTTTATCTCCCACTTTAAATTTCTTAGTAGTTATCTGACGTTGTGGATCACTGATTATGTTGCTCGGCAGTATAAGGTCAAGTCTGGACTGGATTTGTCTGTTGAACATAACCATGGCCGGTGATTTACCAGTGGCTGGGTGGATCGCGCGGCGGTATGAAACCAATATTTGATCCAGATTTTTCTGTAAATCATTAGGGTTGCAATTCATTATCTTGAGTTTATTCTTAAATGTCTGTATAAAGCGTTCGGCCTGTCCGTTCGTTGCCGGGTGATAGGGTGCGCCGAGTTTGTGTATTATGCCATTTCTATTCAAAAATTTACCGAATTCCGCCGACTTGAATTGGGTACCGTGGTCGCTCACCAAAACATTGGGTATACCAAAAGTAGCAAATATGTTCCTACATACCTTTATAGTGGTCTCGGTTGTAATATTGGATACGATCCGAACCTCAGGCCATTTGCTGTATGCATCAACTAGGACGAAAAAATATTTACCAAGGAAAGGCCCAGCGTAGTCCACATGGACCCTTTCAAATACCTTTTTTGGAGGTAACCAACAATGTACCGGTTCAGACGCAGGATTAGGCCTGGAACTTTGACAAGCACGACAATTTATCACCATTTGCTCGATGTCTTGATCTAAACTTTTCCACCAGCAATAAGCTCGGGCTAGCGCCTTCATTTTTGCCATTCCAAAATGGCCCGTATGTAACTCCTGGAGTACTTTAGTTCTTAACGTCTGTGGCACATATACTCTTATTCCCCTCAGAAGGCAGCCTTGTTGTAATGAAAATTCATTTTGATCTATGCCGAAACGATAGTTTGAATCACATTCCCGACCATGCTTAAGACACTCGATCAAGTTTTTGATTTCCTTATCCTGTTTTGTTGCTGCTTTGAGTTCCTTTGCGGTAACCGGTAAGTTTTCAATTGCATCAGCCTCTATCTGATCGACCTCTCCCACTTTTGTGTTGTTCTTGATTGGTATAGGTAAACGGGAAAGCGCATCCGCGTTACTGTTTTCCTTAGAGGTGCGGAAACGGATTTTATAATTAAAGGATTCCAAGTATACTGCATAGTGCTGCATTCTCGTTGCCGACAATATTGGCAACCCTTTGTTTTCTGAAAATATTTGAGAAATAGCTTTATTGTCAGTAATAAGAGTAAATTTTCTGCCGTAAATATATTGGTAAAATTTCTGAACGCCAAATATAATGGCATAGGCCTCTTTGTCCACTTGACTATAACGTTGTTGAGTTTTGGTTAACGTCCGTGACGCAAACTGTATTGGTCGTTCCTCGCCATTACCGTATTCGTGACTGAGTACTGCACCTACGCCCGTTGGACTTGCATCAACTGCCAGCGTCACCGGAATCTTTGGGTCATAGTGCACGAGTATATTATCTGACTGAATTAGTTTTTTCACTTCGTTAAATGCAGCTTCACATTTACTATCAAAATCGAATTTAACGTCATTGTGCAACAGCCTGTTAAGTGGATAAACTATCGAACTTAAATTTGGAATAAATCTACCATAATAGTTTATCAACCCTAGGAAGGAGCGAATCTCGTCCTTGTTGGTCGGCCGTTTCATGTTCTGTATGGCCTTTACTTTAGACGGCATTTTCCGTATACCATCTTTATCTATAACATAGCCGCAGTATTCAATGCTGTCACGTAAAAATTGTGATTTATCCAAATTCACTCGCATGTTGTGTGCTTCCAGCCTGCGTAAGACCTCGTCAAGGCGTTGTAGGTGTAACGTGTCATTACTAGCCGTAACTTTTATGTCGTCCAAGAACACTTTTACGCCCGGTATATCGGCCAACAACTGCTCCATGAAACGTTGCCAAATAGATGGTGCACATGATATTCCATACATTAATCTCGTCGGTTTGTACAACCCTTTGTGTGTGTTTACCGTCAACAGATGTTGGTCTTCCGGGTGTACCTCCAATTGTAAATACGCTTTAGCCAGGTCAATTTTTGAAAATTTCCTGCCCCCGGCCATTGTGCTGAAAAGTTCATCTATTGTAGGGAGAGGATGTTCATCCACAAGCAATTCAGGATTAATTGTTACTTTATAGTCCCCACACAGGCGAATTTTGTTATCTTTCTTTCGCACGACTACAATGGGTGTAGCCCACTCACTTGTGTCTACTCTCACCAGGAGTCCTTCTTCTACCTGGCTTTCCAACTCATTCTCAACCGCCTGTAGGAGTGGAAACGGAACTCGCCTGGCCTTCAGGAATCGTGGAGCCGCATTGTGCTTCACATGTAGACGAGCTTTATACCCAGTAATTTGACCTGACGTAGCTGAAAATAAAGTAGGATGTTTTTCTAAAACATTTCTCAACTGACCTTCTTGTTGAATTGATTCATTTATCTGATTCACTACTAGAGATGATTTAAATTTGTTTTTCAACATCCGAGTCCAGTCCAACTGGACAGTACGCAACCACTCCCTGCCAAGTAGGGGTTTACGATTCGCATTCACGATGTACATTTTCACCTTTACTGTTGATTTTGTTTTCACGTTGACCCAAATATAACCAATGCAATCAATTGGGGTTTTGCAGTAGCTGTAAAGCTCCAAGTCCGGATGGTGTACGCTGATGTTTTTACCGAAATACTTTTTAGCATCTGCCACGGACATTATTGTTACTGGTGCCCCAGTGTCAATCTCAAATTTTATATTCTTGCTGTTTACTAGTAATTCGCATACAATTTTATCACGTAACCCTTGTTGCCTGTTATCTTGAATCTGCAATAGATCACCCTCATCGGTAGAACTTGCATCTGTGTCATCCTCATCGATACGACCTAACATCTTTTTGGCCTTAAAACAAACTCTTCTTAAATGACCCTTTTTTTTGCAATAATTGCAAACCGTATCAATATGTTTACATTTATTTGACATGTGGTCAGCGTTGCCACATCTAAAACATTTCGCGCTGCTAACAGCCGATGACTGTGATGAATTTGTCATCTTCTTCTTCATTTTCTTTTCATGCACTTTATCGATTGTTTCCGCATTATCCTTATTTATCTCCTCAAAGCCTTTTTCCGCGCTTTCATACGCACTCGTAATATTGGCGGCTTCATCCAATGTCAACTTTTCCTTCTCTAGCAACCGACTCTGAATTTTCTGGTTGGCCAAACCATATACAAATTGATTTCGCAATGCCTTATCCTGGTAATCACCAAAATTGCATCCCACAGCCAGATGACGCAATGCGACAAGGAACTCTGCCCCCGATTCCCCTGCCTTTTGTTTTCTCGAATGAAATCTAAAATTCAGCAAAATCTCGTTGGGTGCAGGGTTGTAATGTTTTTCCAAAATATCAGTGATTCCCTTATAGGAAAGTTGTTCCGGTGTTTGAGGCAGTGCCTTGTCACAAAGTCTATCGTACGCAACTGTGCCCATGTAGTGTAGTAAGTACTGAGTCTTCTTTGTCTGCTCGACATCGAATATTACCAGGGCTGTTTCAAACCTCTTCACCCACCGACACCATTTCATCGTCTTCTCTTCAAACGCATCCATCTGAAAATTTTTAGCGGCCATGACCTGAATATTTTCTTCCACAATAGCGTTGGATTCGTCTGCAGGTTGTTCTGCCATAAAAAAATTAACTTTTTTCTTTAATTCTCCTTCTCGTCGCCAGAAATGTCATGAAAACACATGTGATTAATCTGGTTTATAAACAACAACTGAGTATTTATTAGATATAACATGTTACACAAATATATCGATAACATATTTATGGTTAGATATGACAAAAGTTAACATTAATTACCATTTACATTAATTAAAAAAAAAAAAAACGAAGCATATGCATTTCCACATCCTAAATAAAGGAATTTGTTTATAGAAAAAAAAAAAAAACAGAAACTGGAAATAAATACAAAATATATAAATAAAATAATTAATAACGAAAAAAAATGTAATTAAAAAAAATAAATTATTTAAATAAAAATTTTTACAAGATAAAAAAAAATTGAGATTTGAACCTGACACCTACTGTTCAATAGGCGAACCCTTTAGCCGCTAACCTAACTGTGAATAACAAAAACAAATCTCTTAATGTATTATTTCAAAATTTATCAATTTTAAAAAATTAAAAAAAAAAAAAACATCAAAAAAAATCGTATTATTTTAAAATATTTTTGTAACTTTTAGAAAAATATTTTTTTTCATAGTTAGTTTATTTTAACTATTGAACTGTTGAAGTGCCAAAGTCGAGTTGAAAAACTAAAAAAACTGTCTTAAAAAATTACATTTTAAAAAAATCTTTTTAAAAAACATTTTTAAAAATCATTTAAAAAAAGCAAAAAATCTTAAAACAATAGGATTTTAAAGTTGTTACAAAAGACAATAAATAACTTTTGGAATTCACAAAAAAAAAACAAAAATTATAAAAATATTTTTTAAAAACATTAAAAAACAAAAAATCTTAAAAAAATAAGATTTTTAAATTTTTACAAAAAACAATTAGAACTTTTTAAATTCCCCACAAAAATTATAAAAGTAAGTATTTAAATTAATTACGAATTTTTCGTAAATCTTTATTATATTGTTATTGGGCTAATTTTTTTTTTCTTAAAAGTAAATTAATATTAATTAAGCATAGTATTTTTTAGCATAGTGTTTTAAAAGTATACTTTAGACGAGTAGGTAGGTGGTACACCCTGCAATTAGTTGGTCTCAGGTTCAAATCCCATGAGTGTCATTTTTTTTTTGTTTTCTTTAAATTTTTTTTTTTTAATTTTTTTCTCTTAATTTTCTTTTTTTTTAATTTTTTTTTTTTACTTTAATTTTTTAAATTTGTTTTTTTTTTTTTCTTTAAATTTTCTTTTTTTTTTAATTTTTTTCTCGTGATTTTTTTATTTTCTTTAATATTATATATTATTTTATTTTTTTTTTGTTTTTATTTTTTTTTTCTTCAATATTAATTTTTTGTTGTTTTTTATACTTTTAATAATTTTTTTGAAATTTTTCTTAATTTTTCCCATTTTTTCAAAATTTAAATCGAAAATTTTGTTAAATGTTTGCCAAATTTCGATTTATTTTGATTTGCCTATTCTAAGGTTAATTTTTAGTGCCTTCGTGGACAGTCCACCATGGCCCGATAAGTTGGACGAGTTGGACGAGTTGCCATAGTGATTCCCACAAACTTGAAAGTTCGGGTATCCTATATTACTCTATGGTCCTTGATTAGACTCCATGGCCAAAAGTCCGTCCTGGTCACCTGGGATAAAAAAGTTTTTGTTAAGGAAACTTTCACAAAAAACTGTTTTTGAATATTTTGAAAAGTCAAAAATATTTGTTTTTCAACTATCTATTAAACCTTATTATTCGTTATAATTGTTGGATTAGGCTCCATGGCCAAAAGTCCGTCCTAATCAGAATTAATGACAAAGTTTTTCATAGGCACACGCAAAAAAAAACTTGTGTCGGAGTGAGCAAAAATCTGGCATAATTTTACCAAGAATATGCTAAAACTACAACCGATGAAGTAGTTTTCGTAATTTAGCCAAAACACTTATGTAAAAAATTTTGAAGAAAATGCTAATGCTATTTAAGCAAAAACTTGGTAAAATATACCAAAAGAAATATGGTGAAATATACCAAAATTATTTGAAAAGCTGACTAAAAATAATGCTAAAAATTACCACATTTATGCTAAAATAAATTTTCAATAAATTTTTGTAAAAATTTGTATATTTGTTGAATTTAAAATTTTCACAGAATAAATCCATATTAATATAATAAATGTTGTGTAGGATTTAATTTACCACCGACCAACTGACCCTTTTTGTACAATTTTCTCGAGTGACTGCTGCCTACGCTTCTTCTTGAAGTTAAGGATCCGCTATAGCTTCACGAATTTATTTAAAAGCATCCTGTAAAAATAGAAAATTATTACAAAACATAAATTTTTAATTTAAAAAATTGGTTAACCCCATTGGTCTCTTGGTAAGGAGGAACACTTACTTTGTCATTCCATTTGTAACTCATCAAAACAGGTATGCCCTCCCTTGGCTTTGGGTTTTTAGGTTTAATTTTATAACTAAAGGCAGGATTGGTGTCCACGCTCTTTATTGTAGTGAAGGATTCTCCATAGCTTCAAAAATTTATTTAGCAGTACCCTGTAAAAATATAAAATTATTACCAAACACTAATTTTTAACTAAAAATCTATTAAACCTTATTGGTGTCTTCGGAATGCGGGTATACTCACTTTATCATTCCATTTGTTATTCATCGAAACATACGTCTGGGACTCCATTGGTTTTTCTTATTGAATGGTGTTTTAAGTGATGAGAGCAAAATTAACTTTAACATTCTTTTATCTTACATTTATTTATCTTTTAGAAAACTAATTATTTATTTTTATTTATGTATTAATTTATTTTTATTTTATATATCAATTTCCTTTTTACGTTTTTATAACACAAAAAATAAACGAACAACGCACGCACACAAAAATACAAAATGAAAATGGCGGTCTGTATTTGTTTTGTTTTTTTGTTGTTTTCTTTCGATAAATTTTTGTGCAGGTAATTTGCGTTATTGAGCAAGCTACTTGGTTATTTTACATAAAAAATGAATTATGTTACTTTAACATCGACAAGCATAATATAAGCAAAAAATTGTTAAAAATTTTTTTTTGGTATGAAAAAAGTTTTACCAAGTAGGATTGCTCAATCTTACACAGATTTTTTTTTTGCGTGCAAACTCTCTCAAAGAGCATACTCTGAAAATAAAAAGTACATGAGATGACACCTCACAATAGTGGCAATCGATTCCCATCATTATTTTTTTTTTAAGATTTTTCCAATGATTTTATTATAATATTTAATTGTAAATTTATTTTCTTAGATTCTTCTTCTTATTGTTTTTGTTTGTTAGAAGTTTTTTGGAGTTTGTTGAGATTTTTCATCTCAACAAACAAATTACAGTTGATAAAAAATATACTAAATACTATTTTTTTCATTAGCGCTACCACTTTTATAATCTGATTTTATTGCTGCCACTTGGTTTTTGTGGCAAAGAACTGGCAGCACTCAAAAAATTTGACGTTCATTGTGAAAGCTCTCAAAAGAGCTTTTGTTTGTTGAGTTTGTTGGTAGTAGGGTTGTAAAAGTCTGCTACTTTTCAGTACTCAATACAACTCAATACTTTTTGAATTGGGTACTCGATACTACTCGATACTTTTTGTTAAGTATACGCTCAGTATGTTTTTTAAGCAAATTTAAAAAAATTATATATATTACATTGTCACAGACTAATACAGACTCGACATAAGTGACAGGTGTCAAAAAAGTATTCTTTAACCATATGGTTAATATTTTCAAATTATTCTACGAATTAGGTTAGAAAGAGAAAACTGATATAACGCGCCATAAGAAAAATGGATGCCAGATCGGTTTTTGTTGTTTCATTCACTCCTAAGTCGTAGAAAGTGTTGCCATGTTAGCGTAAAACGGACTAAAAACCGTTGTGTTTTCTCCTTAAATCGCTTAGTTTTTCCCCATTTTTTCTTATAAAACCCTACTGTCGAGTCTGTATTTAGTCTGTGACATTGTATTTATACATTATACATTATTTTTATACACTGAGGGAAAAAATCGTCGTCAAATCAAACATTTTCGTACTCATTTTTAAAATTCTCAAATTTTTTAAAGACATTTTAATAATGAAATGAAATTTTATAAAATTAAATATGTTTCGGTCTTGATTTTAAAAGTATATTTTTTGAATTAAATATAAAAAAACTCCTTTTTATTTCATGATGCTGCCATGATGAAAATAATCATTTTGATTATAAACAATAGCAAAATGAGTTTTAAACAACTTTAAAAACGACGCCATATAAATTACGCCATTAAATTAAATTAAGTAAACGAAAAACAATAAATATTTTCTGAAAGTAAAACAATGAACTAAATTTTTGTAATAAGTGACAAAAGTCAAAAGTAAATACATATGTATTGACATAAATAAAAAAAAACGGTGTGGAAATTAATGTGAAAATTAATGTGAAAATTAATGTGAAAATTAATGTGGAGTACCTGTTTGCGGAAATTAATGTGGAGTACCTATAATCCAGAAGAAAATTAACATTTTATGACAGCAATCCCGGAATTTTTGTATTATTTGATGTCTATTTAATGTCGATGCTCTGACAAAAACACTTATGTGTATTTATTAAAGATACTAGCTAATTTGCGTTGAATTTTAAGGTAATCTTAATGGAAAAAGTAGATTTACAATATTATTTAAATATGTACGTAAGACGTGTAACTTTAAAAGATCGCGAAAGTACAAAATTAATCTAATTCGTAGACGTCTTCAAACAATTTTTGATAATCACATGGGTGTTTTCGTGAGAGCAGCGACGATATATTATTTTATTTCTATATATATAAAATTGCATCTTTATAACTTTTCTGTGGTAAAGAAAAATAAATAAAATGTGTATATAAATATAAAAAAATTCCAATTGTTTTATTTACATCGAAAATTTTAGGAAACAGAAAGAAAATTATATAAATAATTTTTAATATTTAATTTGATTATGTGCACTTTTGATTTGAACATAAAACATTTTCAAATCAACGTTGTTTCATTTCATTTTTAAAATTTTGTTTGTTACTCAAGCCATATTAAAAGTGTCAATAAACATTTTCAATTTGAGAAAAAACAAAGTTTGTTGACTTTTGTCACTGTTTTATTTTTAATTTGAGATTGTTTTTGCTTGATTTGAGAATTTTTTTTTCTTAGTGTACATTATTCAGTATTTTTGACACTTGTTTCATACAAGCGCCAATGGCTAACGGATTTTTTTAAATATATTTTATAAAATCTTAGTGTGCAATTACAATTCTGGCGTTGGCTTTGAATTTTGCTTGTTTCAATACATTTTGTGTGTAGAGCAAAATTCAAAGCCAGCGCTGGCGTTTTTTGCTCTACATACCAAACGTATGGGAAAAAGCAAAATTCAAAGCCAACGCCAGAATTGTAATTGTACACTTATACGATTTTTCCACTTTTTAGATAAATTTATTGCTAAAATGTAAAAAAATACAACCCTAAAAAGTATTGGGTAGGGGCTTTTTGGTAGTGGGTACACGGAAAATTTGTTGGTACTCGATACCAAGTACCCAAATACCCGGTACTTTTACAACCCTAGTTGGTAGTTTGTTAGCGAGCACAGTCAAAAACTTAGGGCCTAATTTTGTAAAACGCAACGCGCCTTTTTATCTCGCGTTGGACAATTTTCTATTTTGTAAAACGCGAGCACTGAACAGCTGTTTTTTTCGCGTTGACTTACGTGTTTGTATAACAAATTGTATGGAAAATGGAATTTTGTAAAACGCAAGAGAGTGTTTTTTCATCACTTGAAGTGTCAAAATGATCACTTGAAATTTTGGAGCGTTGATGTAACAAATATGCTTTTAAATAGCAAAAAATAAATAAATAATGTTGGAATATGTAAATATACAACAAAAAAGAAATAAATGTGTAAAAAAAACTTCTCCGGCAGAAGAAAAACATCGAAAATAGCAAAGCGTCTCGTTGTGATTTTTATTGCTTTTTTCAACTAATTTATTTTACATTTTTGTTGTTCTCTTTTTTCTCAAATATTCTCTTTGCAGGTGTTGCCTTATCATATATATGTGTTTCCCCACGGTAATGGGTGTGTATCCCCTACAAAATGGGTGGCCAATTTTATTAATTTTAGAATGTCTGGCAACACTGATTCAAATATAATTGACATTTCAAGTGATGACGTAAAAATTGAACGCAATAACGTAGTGATTTACAAAATTGCACTTTTTGAGCCTCGCGTTCACGTTAACGTTGGTGATGCGTTCAACGCGAGTGATTTACAAAATTAGGCCCTTAAATATATAAAGACTATGCAATAGTCAATTCTTTTTGACGTTTAAAGGTGGTGTTAGTTTTACAAATGGTATCTGGGAAAGCTGGAAATTTTGTTTACCTTTTTTTTCGTTTAATTTTGCTGGTTGTTTTGAATTAATTATATTCATTTCGTTTTTTTATTATGTATTTTTTATTTTCAAGTGACACAACAATAATTTTCATTCATAGTTTTAAAATTTTTTAATGTTTATTTTTCGTTATTCCCAAATCGTTCCCAAAAAAAAGATTGCCATCTGTATATAACGACTTCGTTATTACGCACCATCTACACGTGGGAGAATTTTTTCATGAAAGCTGAGATAACGTCGGCAGAGAAGCAGTTGGGAAATTTCAATATTTATCTCAATATCAAATGGTGTGGAAAACGAGCTGCAATTATTCTTATGAAATTTCATAATTTTCAATCAGCCGTGGAATAACTATGTATGTTTTTCATCATAAATATATGTACAATTTATTATTTAAGCACATACATTTGTTTATACACTTATTTTTTAATGATTTATTTTATTTTTCCTTTTTTCGACGCCATTTGCTCCAAAAAACAATTGTAAACATACAAATATAAGTGAATTTGACACTTGATCTCATCCAATCTCATCAGATTGTTGTTATGAGATATCTCATAACAACTATCTGATGAGATCAAATACTGAGACTAATATTTAGTCCACACCTGAGAGAAATTTCTTTGCGATTGATTTTGACGTTTCTTGATACAAATATCTCAGTATTTCTCCCAGGTGTAGACAGCGGGTTACTGACACTACTATTCATGAGTTACCCCTGAGCACAGTACAGACTAGTATGCAAACACTGATGCTAATTGCGTACTTTCCAATATGGTGGTATGGTTTTTAGTACAGAATTATCATCGCTGTCTAGTGTATGTGTTCCTGTACGTGTGAGCTTTTGTGCATGTATTTATGTTGTTTGTTTACGTTTTGTATTCGTTCAACTGTTGACGAGTGTGGACGTGTTTTATTTTAACTCCGTGCTATAAATTGAATTACTAAAATTGTTCGTAATAGGTTTGTTCGTAATAGGTATTTTTGTGATATTTTCATTACCACATCAAGGAAAATGAAAATATGGACACAAATGATACCGATTTAGTTCGAGGCTCTGCCTCACCGACTGGTGCTGGTCCTAGCACTGGTCTTAGGGTTGCGACCTTGAAGTCCGGCCTTGATTCTGGTAGGGGTGCTCAGCCTAATATTGGTGGTAAAAAGAAAAAGAAACTTAAGCCATCAAAGGTCAGGCACAACCAGAGAAGGCTTTGTTTGAAAATAATTAACAGACTAAGCCAACTCGATGGAACGAAGCTCTCCGAACGTGAGAGGGCGTCGCTATCATGGGCGAAAGGAGTCATTGAAGAACAGGACAAACTTTCGGCAATGCGCGCATCTGACAAACAGAGCGCTGTTTCGGCCTCGTCATCGAAGTCTGGTAAAAGGTTGCGCTCGCCCGACGAGAAACCTTTACCTAAAAGATCTAAGGTGACCGGCAACGTCTGGACTCAGTCTTTTAGTGAAGTGGTGAAAGGTAACTTCGTTAGGGCTGTGATAAACAGGCAAAATGGGGATTGTAGTATTCCAAGGGACAAGTGGAGTTTAGTTGAAACTAAACTAAATGAAATCTACTATAGGCTTCTTGAGAGTATGCCTGATTTTCTCCCTACTACTGTCAACGCAGGTTGGTATCAGGGGCGAGTAAAACTCGTTGCTTTTGGAAACGAAAGATCCGCAGCCGTGTTTAAGGTTGCCATTAGCCAAGTGGGAGAGTTATGGCCTGGAGCCAGACTGGACGTTGTGGAAAAACATGATATCCCCTCGCAACCCAGAGCTCATGCATGGATCCCAATGGCTACAAGTGACACTGCGGTGATTCTAAAGATGATAAAAGTCTGCAATCCTGACCTTCCAACTCAGAATTGGCAAATTGCCAGATTGGGTGAGATGGAGGGCGCTCGTCGTCAAGCAGTGGTCTTGGTTAATGAGGAATCGCTTCCGCTTTTAGCCAGGACTGACGGCATTATTAGATTTGGCTTTTTTCATATAAGAATCAATGTCTACAAGGGCGACCAGAAGCCTATTTTGGAAGCAGACAAGCCAGTGGCAGAGTCGGCTGGGGAGGAGAATCTGGAAAAGGTTGATATTCAGCTGACCGATTCTAGGCTGATGGGAGATGCATCTGGCATTTTCGAAACCGAATCTGGTAACGAATGCGACATCTGTGATGGCATGGAGGATAAAGCTGATGCCACTATGGGTGACATTCAGGACGAGGCCCATGCAGTGAGGAATTCGGAGAGTTCTGTTGCCTCCGATTCAGAACAGATGGGACACATATCTGGCTTATTCGAAACCGAATCTGGGGACGAATGCGACCTCTATGATAACACGGAGGATGAAGCCAATAACACGGTGGTGGAAAGGATGGTGGAAAAAAAGCAAGATGTTGCGGTTCCTACAAATAAACCTCCATCACTGTAAGGCAGCCTCAGCTGCACTATTGCTGCGCCTGACGACAGGAGCAGTTGACTTGGTTTTTATCCAAGAGCCCTGGGTGCGGGGTGGCAGGGTTTGCGGATTGAAGACCCCTGGGTTTAAGTTGATGGTTGCCAAAGGTGAGGGCTCACCAAGAGCCTGCATCTTGGCGAAAAATGGCTTAAATATATTCTTTTTATCAACTTTTAGTGATATGGATGTTACAGCGGCTAGCTTAGAGCTTCATGGGAAATCTATTTGGCTCGCCTCTGCGTATTTTCCTAATCCGGGGCCAATACCCCCGGAGAAGGTTGGCGGTCTGATTCGGGAGTCTGAATCTAGGGGACACCAGTTACTAGTGTGCTGTGATGCTAATGCACATCATTCGATATGGGGTAGTACAGACACAAATGATAGAGGCGAATCACTTTTGGAGTTTTTGTTAAGCACTAACCTGTATATTTGTAACAAGGGTAGTGAACCAACTTTCGTTACAAGTACGCGGCAAGAGGTTCTTGACGTAACACTTGTATCAGATACATTGTCTGACAGAATTGATGACTGGAGAGTTTTGGAAGAGCATTCTTTCTCAGATCATCGCTACATTGAGTTTTTACTCAGCGAGCGTGCCCCGGTTGAGACAGTCTCTAGAAATCTGAGAAGAACAAACTGGGTGAAATATAGGGAGACTTTTTCTTTGCTTTTGGATGAAGTACCCCTATCTGAACCGCATAGTTTAGCGGAAATTGACTGTCTGGTTGACCATATAACAAATGTTTGTAATAGGTGCCTGGATGCGTCTTGCCCTTCTGCAAAGCCTAGAGGGAAAAAAAAGCCACCTTGGTGGTCAAATGAGTTGCAGACGAGCAGAGATTCCTGCAGAAAGCTCTTTAATAAGGCTAAATTTTCAAGAGCGGACGAGGACTGGTCTGCATACAGGCTGCAACTTAAGAGTTATAAAAAGATGATCAGAAATGCAAAATGTGATTCTTGGAAAAACTTCTGTGGAAACATAGAAGACGTTTCTGAGGCATCCAGGCTGCGCAAGATTCTGGCTTCTTCTCCTTGCACCCTAGGATACCTGAAAGATCCTAATGGGGTGTGGTCTTCCTCCAGTGGAGAGTCGCTGGATCTCCTTTTAAACACGCATTTTCCGGGCAATTCCATGACGCCGTTTCAAGCTTTGGAACGTTCTGACGCCCAAGCATCTGAAATTGCTTCGGAAATAATAAATATGCCAACATTAATCTGGGCGATAAAAAGCTTCAGGCCCTATAAATCCCCGGGACCTGATGGTATAATCCCGGCTGAGTTGCAGCAAGTGTTGGACTATATAGCCCCGTTGCTGTATAATCTATACACAGCATGCATCAACTGGTCGTATATTCCTTTAAAATGGAGGGATACCAGAGTCGTATTTATCCCGAAGGCTGGGAAAAGTTCCCACACAGCTCCGAAGGATTTCAGACCAATTAGTCTGTCTTCTTTTTTGTTAAAGACAATGGAACGAATGATAGACTCATATTTGCGTAGAGTGATTGACCCGAGGTTGCTTTCGACAAAGCAACATGCATACAGCAAGGGACGATCAACGGAAACAGCTCTTCATGAGCTCGTTGGTACCATCGAGAGATCGCTTTCGGTAAAGGAGTACACTATGGTGGCCTTTCTTGATATTGAGGGGGCTTTTAATAATGTCATTCCAGAATCGATAATATTGGCATTGTCTGGTCTGGGAGTAAAGCGTGAAATCGTTTTAATGGTGGAAAACCTACTTGCCAATAGACGTATAACGTCTGAATTGGGAGCGTCCGTCATATCTCGATTTGTCAATAGGGGCACACCACAAGGAGGTGTTCTTTCGCCGCTTCTTTGGAACCTGGCACTGAATTCAATGCTACTATCTCTAGAAGCACGTGGTTGTCATGTTATCGCATATGCTGACGATGTCGCGATAGCGGTAAAGGGGAAGCATCTGCCAACATTGCGGGACATTCTTCAGGGTTCTCTGAAAGATCTGTCTAAATGGGCAAGAGACTGTGGTCTAGGAGTTAATCCCAGTAAAACAGAGCTTGTTTTGTTTACAAGGAAAAATAAGATTCCTGCTTTTGATCCTATTTCTCTGGACGGTACTGAAATCACCTTCTCAGATGGAGCCAAGTATCTTGGAGTATTTCTAGATAGGAAGCTGAATTTCAGGCGTAATATTGAGGAACGGGTGAGAAAAGCAACGATTGCTTTGTATTCCTGTAAAAGGGCCATTGGAAAACGATGGGGTTTTAGCCCTCAAGTCGTTCATTGGATCTATACAGCAGTGGTGCGTCCAATTTTGCTGTATGGAATCATTGTCTGGTGGCCTGCTTTGGAAACAAAAGCGAACTTTGTCTTTATCACGAAGGTACAGAGAATGGCGTCAATGTGCATCACTGGTGCTCTTCGTACTACACCTACGGCTGCATTAGAAATCCTCCTTCACCTGATACCCTTGGACATATTGGGTAGGCAGTATGCGGCTGCGTCGGCAATTCGACTTAATAGCACGCTGCAATGGAGGAGCAGTGATTGTGGCCATAGCGCGATCTTGAAAAAGATAACAATACCACAAAATGTGGACTGTGCTCCCTCTTTGAGCCTCTTTGAGCGCCACTTTACCACTATGATACCATCCAGGGAGTCTTGGATGGGGGATACTCCGGGTAGTGGAGCTACCATAAATTTTTACACAGATGGATCGAGGCTGCACGAACAAGTGGGCTTTGGGGTCTATTCGGAAGAGCTTGGATTGAGCCTGGCTCGTAGATTGCCAGATCATTGCAGTGTTTACCAGGCAGAGATGCTGGCAATAAAGGAAGTGGCTGACTGGTTGAGCTGCAATGTCTTGTCTACAACCGCAGTCAACATCTATACTGACAGTCAAGCCGCGGTCAAGTCCCTGGATTCAATGTTTCTGAAAACAAGATCTGCCCTTAACTGCCGCACGTCTTTAAATGAGATGGCCAAGCAGTTTAACATACGACTCATATGGGTCCCAGGGCACAGAGACATTCCAGGGAATTGCAAAGCCGATGAGCTTGCAAGACTAGGAACTACCTTACAGGTTCCAACAGAATTGGAATGTGTTGGTATGCCTCTAGAAACTTGCAAGCAAAACCTACGGCTTTGTTCTGCGACGGAGACTAATCAAAGATGGGCAAATGGATGGACGTGTGAGACAACACGACTGATTTGGCCTTCTCTTAATCAGGGGCGCACAAGTGAGCTGATATCGCTTCCAAGAGGAGAGATTTCGACGGTGGTTTCTATAATTACCGGACACTGTCTTATAGGGAAGCACGCAGAGCGGTTAAATGTGCCGTCGAATGACTTTTGCCGAAGTTGCATGGATGAAGAGGAGTTGGAAACTATCGAACACTTTATTTGCCATTGCCCGGAACTTTCTGGTCAGCGACTTGCTTCACTGGGATCTAGGGAGCTGTACGATCTTTCTGATTTGTCGGATGTCAAAATACAACATCTAAGGAGTTTCATAAGAAGCTCAAACTGGTTTAACGACAGGGACTAGTAGGGAAACCTATTACGATCCCGTGGTATCACAATGGACCTCAGAGTCTACGTGTGTTGACGTAAAACGTCAGCAGCCACTTACAACCTAACCTAACCTAACCTTACGTTTTGTATGAAACGTCAAAAGTTACACCGTGTGCTGTCACTAATACTTACACACCTCAAATGCACCTCTGTGAACCTACTACTCATGTACTGTGTTAGCGAGTTTGTTATTTTCACATGCACACTGTCGAGTCTGTTTATAGCACAGTACAGACTAGTATGCAAACACTGATGCTAATTGCGTACTTTCCAATATGGTGGTATGGTTTTTAGCAGAGTCATAGAGTAGTCCAACAAATGGCGTTTGAAAAAGTAGTAAACAAAAACCATATGGTATTGTTTACGAAATTTTATCACAAATCGAAATGTGAGCGAGATGAAAGATACCAGTTTTACAGTGAGAATGCAGATTGTTTTTTGTCTCTCTTTGCTTTGCGTTTGAACTTTAGTTTGGCATTGCCAGAATTTTCCAATTATCTTTGGTGATGCCAGATCTACAAAACGGTCGATGTATTACTATGTCACTATGGTTTTTAGTACATAATGATCATCGCTGCCTAGTATATGTGTGCCTGTACACGCAAAAAAAAACTTGGGTGCGATTTCATAATAAAAGGTTCCAATTTTACCAAGCAGATGGGGAGAAATCCCATTAAACAAGTTATTTTAAGATTTTGCCAAAACGCTTAGGAACATCCCAGTAAACAAAATTTTAACTACATTTGCACAAAAATGCTTGGTAAATATTGCCATATATGTCTTATAGCCTATTCACATCTAGCTAAAATATTGTAGATTTTAGCTGAAATCTGACTTAAAAATCTATGCCGTTTACATATACATTTTTTGACGTTAAGCGAGATTTTGTTTTAGCAACCCTGTTTATTTTTGTAAACAAAAAAAAAACTCAATCGGAATTATTCCAAAACAGCATTTATCTTCGACCGGAAGATGGAATTTTTTGTTTAAAGAAAGTATACAATGACAAAAACACCAAGAAACCTCTATTTGTCCAGAGATGCTTTGTTGATATCAAGATTTCTTAACCTTTTGGTCGGTGATGGGCCGACATCATGGAAAGCGGATAGCACATTTCTTCTATGGCTCTAAATAAAATTCAATAATACCCATTATAACTATCAATAAAAACACGTTTGTTTTATATCTGCCATTGTTTTAGTTAAGTTTTTTGATATATTAAAAATAAATTTTTTACTAATATTTGTACACACAAAAAAAAATTCGTGTGTAATATTTAGCAAGTATACTTGGCAATTTTTTTTTTATATGAAGATGACAGCTGTTGACCAATCCTTACATAATTTGACCCAGTACTTGGCAGCAAAAAATGAACATCATGTTGCCAAGTACAACTTGGCAAAAATTAGTAAGGTAAAAATGGAAAAATAACTCAAGATATAGGGAAAATGTTAGAATTTTTTTTTTTCACAACGACGAGTACCAACATGTCGATGAAATAAACAATATGTCAGTGCAATTGTAAAAAAAATTATTTGTGTACAAAAAAAATTGGTTGGTAAATAAAAAATAAAAAGGTAAGTAATAAAATTCAGTTTTTTTAATAAATCATAAAGATACAATATTGTTTTTTTTAGTTACAACTAAATGCCGTTCTGTTTGCTGTGGAAAAAAAGAAGCCGCCTTCGAGTACCTAAAATATGTTCCAATAATATCAGCAAAGGTACTTATTATTGAATTTAAACTTTTATATAATTTTTTAATGAATTTATTTTATTTAGTAAAATTTTATATTGTTTTAAACAAAAATAATTTATTAATAAATTTTATTTTTAATAATTACTAAAATAAGGTGTTAATTATTTAAAAAAGCATGGGAATATTTATTAATGTGTATTGGGATATCAATGAAAGCTAAATTGGAATATTTTACCAAGTTTTTTTCTAAAATGTCGTTAGTTAAACTTTAACTTATTTTTCTAAGCAACTTGGTAAATTGTGGAAAAAACTTGTAGAACGCATATCCTCCCTATAAACTTGGTAAAATTTGCCCCTAATTTTATGACCCAATACTAAGTTTTTTTTTGCGTGTAATATAACAACCCTGCTTTTCATATCCCATAGTTAAATAGACTTGACACAGACATTATTATTTTTTAGTATCAAATTGGTGATATTGGAATGTTTCTAAACTAAAAACGCTGTTAAATATACGTTTGTATATAGATGTTAACGTTTTTAATTTTATTTTCTTAGTTGTCCACAAATTTTGGTAAAAAATAAAAAAAAATATGGCCGTGCTGCCAATACACCAACACTGTGACGTGTCTGTGTTTTCTGTGAGCTATCGAAATGTTGTTAAATCTCCTAAAAGTTATCGAAAATTTATGAGATTTTAGTAAAACCTCATTACGAACGAGATTTTACTTTATATGGGGAATCTCATTAAAATCTCATAAAATAACAGAGATTTTAATCAAAATCTCGTTTAAACGAGATTTTGCTCAGGTGTGAATTGCCTATTATAAAAAAAACGTTAATGCTTAATAAAAATAATCAATTTTGTTTTGTATAAAAAATAAAAGAAATTTAGTTATATTTTTTCCATTATTTATTTATTTAATATAACTAAAATTAAATACAATAAAAACAATACAATACATACAATATAATAAAATATATACAATACAATTATACAATATAAAATATAATATAATAAACACAAAACTTACAAATCTAAACTGCATCTTCCATCGGGCGTCGAACATAAAAAGTCGTATACCTAGAAAAAAAGAACAATTATAAGTTAATTAATTTCACATAAATATAAAAATAAATTTAATACAAACCTTGTCGAAATATACATGTTTGTTTATATATTTAGTTTATTTCTTCACAAGCCCATTTGGATAGACGCTTGAAAATAGAGTTGTTAAACGAACTAGTTTAATTGAACTAGTTCAAATGAACTGCAAATTTTTTCGTACATGTATTGGGTCTCCTTTATACGCCCATGCAAAACTTTTCCAAGTTTTAACAAAAATAAATCAATTTAGTAGCGGGTAATAATAAACAAGTCGTTTAGCATATTGTTTAAAAGTACTTGCAATGTGCCAAGCAAGCTTGGTAATATTTGTAAACAACATAAATATGAAATTTTAGCTTTGATAGAGGAAAACAAAACAAGGCTTGCGAAAAATCTTAAAACTCTATAGAAAAAAAAATTTACCAAGCATGATTGCATAATTTTACACACGGGATTTTTTTGCGTGTACGTGTGAGCTTTTGTGAATGTATTTATGATGTTTGTTTACGTTTTGTATGAAACGTCAAAAGTTACACCGTGTGCTGTCACTAATACTTACACCCATCAGATGCAACTCTGTGATACTACTACTCATGTACTGTGGTTTATAGTCTGTGTTAAAAGTAGGGCTGTCAATCCCGAAATCCCGAATCCCGAAATCCCGGGATTTTTGTCATAAAATGAATCCCGAATCCCGGGATTTTTAAGCTCAAATCCCGGGATTTTTGAAATATTAAAAATGATTGAGAATTTTTTTTTAAAAATACAACTTTGTTTAATTATTGTTACATTTACATAAACAAATTAAAACTAAAACTTTTTTTTAATTTTCAACGTAGCTGGCCACGAATTTGGCTAAGCTAAGAACTCTACCCAGGCTTGCTGTTAGTCCAACGCACTAACCATTAAGCCACAGCCACGGAGCCCTTTGACCAAAGTTTGCAGGTTTTGGCGAAGGGCGCCACGGGTAAATTTAATCCGATTGGCCCCAAATTTGTGCCAAATAAGTTTTAGGCGTAGGAAAATAAAAATTTTCCGTTATAAAATAACTCTCCGTTAAATTGATCTTTTTTCCAAAAAATTTTGACATTAGGCTCCGTTAAATCGGCAATTAGCAGCTAACTTTTCATTGAGTAATCCGCCCTAAATGTTTTTATTATTTTAAATTTTCTTTAAACTAGTTTTAAAATTATACAGTGCAACAACCAAAATCGGAATGGGATGAAACCAAAAGCAAATTAAAGTTGTCATTTTCCACAACAAACCCCTCAAGGCTTTTTTTAGTTCATTGCTAAATATTTAATAAAATAAGTGGCGTATACTTAATTTCTTAATTGCCTTTAAATAACAATCAGAATAATTAGAAATCATTTTTTAATAATTTCGTTGTAGCGAAATCGACCCAAAGGTTTTCGTGGGAATCAAACTCACGACTCCCTGCTTAATAGGCTAGCACGCTACCAACTAACCCACAGTAGCCCCGTTAATATGAACAATAAAATTGAAACATAAAGAGTCTACTGTTTTTTTTTTACTTTTATAATCAAAGAAATTTAATCCCAAAATATCCCGGAATCCCGAAAAATCCCGGGATCCCGAAAAATCCCGTAATCCCGAAAAATCCCGGGATCCCGGGATTTGAATTTTCAAATCCCGAATCCCGGGATTTTAAAAAACCGATCCCGTTTGACAGCCCTAGTTAAAAGCATAAACTACTTAATTCCCTTAGGAAAACGTTTATGAACAAAAACAAGGAATATATACGCAAAAAACCTTAGGTAATATTGCCGTTTATAGAAATGGAAAATTGAGCAAAAAAAACAAACAAATTACCCAAATTTTTTTAATTCAAATAACCATTTATAAATGATTATTTTTGACAAGAAAAGTGCTTATTAATACCTATGATTTTTGGGATTTCCATAAAAAGAAAGACGCTTTGTATATTTAATTAGTTTTTTTTATTTAAATTATAAAATACTATATATTATAATATAATATTTAACACATTATTAAAATCATTTTTTATAATATAAAAACTCACTATATGTTGATCCATACCAAAACGGCTTCCATCCGTGCCAAAGAAAACACTAGCTGCAAGGGCGTCCAATGATTTATTTTAGTTACATAGATAACAAATTGACCGGCATTGTTTTCATGATTATGTTTATGATTTTTTAATTATTTTTATTTTTATTTCTATATATTTTATATTGTTTTCACAAGAATAATTTATTTTGTTTAGTTGCTGCTTCGCTGTTTGTTTTTGCATGTATGTTTGTGTTTGTACATCTACCATTTTATAATTAATGGCGTCGTCACATTTTTTGAGACTTTTCACATTGTTTTTGTGAAAAATTCCTAAGTTTATTGGTAATATAGTTGTTGCTTCGGCAACGTGAAAATAAAAACACTTTTTAAGAGCACTCTTTAGTTTTTTATAATTATTAAATTTATTTAAAATTTATTAAGTAATTCAATTTTAGTTTTTACTAATATAAAAAAATAAACGGGAGGGGCTTTAAAATTTAATGTTTTTTACCGCGTCGTACACTCATAGAAATATCTTAGTAGAAAAATTAGTAAACCCATTGTAGATCAAGTTTTACAGAATAATGCCGTATTCAACAAAAATTAATGTTGATATCGTTGAATAATCAGTAAAGTTGAATCAACTTTTTACAACGCTTATACAGAATTCAATAGATAAATCAAAATAGAAAAAACAACCCTGTTCGTTCAATTTTGTATTATCAAGTTGGTAGCAATGCATTGCTACACGCAAAAAAATATTTTGCCAAGCGCTTGGGAGGAATCACTTCTGCAAAGTTAGGTACACCCAAAAAAACGTGGGTATTCAATACTAAAAATTTAACTAAATTTTAGTCCAAAAGGACCTAGTGCAGAAATTGGTAACCAATACTAAATTTTTTTACTAAAATGATTGTAAACCAGTAAAAATTACTAATTTTAGTTTTGAAGACTCTAAAATTAGCAAATTATTAGTAGATTTTGGTACAAAATCACTTACTAAACCTTTTACTGTAGAATTATTTTGAGTGTATAATTATGCAAGCACTAGGTAAAATTTTATTAGTTTTAGCTTAATATACGCAAAAATCTTGTTTAACGTGATTCCTTCAAAGCGCTTGGCAAAATATTTTTTTGCCTGTAATCATTTTTTTTTTCTACCATCAGATAATATGAAAAAAAAAAAAAATAAAAAAGTATAAACGTCTTTTTTAACTAAAATTTCAGTAAAAAAAATATCGTCACGATACTGAAACCTTGGTGATTTCTTTTGTGGTTGTAATCTGTCAATATAGTTTTGTGGTTAGTCGACCCAATTGTGACAAGGCTCAAACTGGAAATACATATGCATAGTGACATAGTAGTCCATCGACCGTTTTGTAGATCTGGCATCACCAAAGATAATTGGAAAATTCTGGCAATGCCAAACTAAAGTTCAAACGCAAAGCAAAGAGAGACAAAAATAAATCTGCATTCTCACTGTAAAACTGGTATCTTTCATCTCGCTCGAATTTCGGTTTGTGATAAAATTTCGTAAACAATACCATATGGTTTTTGTTTACTACTTTTTCAAACGCCATTTGTTGGACTACTCTATGACTCTGTACATATGTCGCCAAGTTATAACATTTTTTTTTTTTTTTTAGAAATTCAACCTTTATTAAGTTATCAGCCAAAATCTGCCCCTGAATATGAGATCGAAATATTAGAAGATGAGGATTTTTTTGAAATAACACAAAGTGTTTTGGGCTCGCAATCTCCAATTAATTATTTGGAATCCGAATCGCTTGATGATACATCATCTCTCTCTTTGGAAAGAAAATCGCTGAGTGAAGAGTCGCCACCACTAGCAAAAAAGAAGCGAACAGAAGCATTTAAAAATAAATCATCTGCAGCATCAGATTATAGTACCAGCTCTTTGGAAAGCGAAGTAATGGATAATGAATCGTCACCAGGAGCAAAAAAAAATCAAATTTTCATAAAGAAGCATCCCAAACACCAAGAAGCAATAAAAACTACATAGAAAGCGAAGCAATGGTTGATGAATCGTCGTCAACAACTAAAAAAAAAGGAAAACCAAATTTTCAAACAGAAATGTTAAAAAAAATACAAGAGTCTTCCGATATGATCAAAAGAGGATTAGACAAACATTCCGAAACCGATGAGAAAATGTTACAATTGCAGGAAAAGTTGGTGGAGATAGAAAAGGAGAGGAACGAAATTTTTAAATTAATTCTAAACAATTAAACACTTACAAGGGAAGTCTCCCTGGTGTCACCCTCCGATCTTCATGAAATTTGAAAATTAATTCGACACGTATTTTTTTTAGCGGCCCAAACTCATTTTTAGGGGGGGTCGATTTGTATGGGGGCAAATTGACCTATATCAGTTTTTTACGATTTACGCCTATTTTAACAAAATTAAAAATAGGCATGTGTGATATCAGATTAAAGGTATTAAAAATACCTATCTCTGGGTGCTAACAACGGACCAAAGAAGTTAATATTTTTCGACTTATTAACAAAAATGTGCTAACATTTTGGTATTTTACTCAATATGACGAAAATTTGTGCATGTTTGGACACGTAGATAGGACCAAAGACCTTTCATTTGATATGTACTACATATCCTATTATGAACCTATATTATGAAACCTACATATTATGTAGGTTTCATAATATAGGAAATAAACGAAAAAAAAACTGAAAAATTGCCTTGTCTTCTCCCCTCCTTTTTACCCACTAAATATGAATTTGGGCCGCTAAAAAAAAATACGTGTCCCTTTATTTTTTCTATTCTACAAAATAAAACCAATTCCATAAAGATCCGCGGGTGACACTAGGGAGACTTCCCTTGTCAGTTGAATTAAAATCGTGATATACTGCGTGCCTTATTTAAATTTTATCGTAAGCCCGTATGACGTTTACATCATATTTTCCTTATCCTTTTGTTGGGATTTATATTATTTTTAAAGTATTTATTTAAAAAAACACGTTACTGAATTTTTTTGTTTTTTATTCTTTATAACATTCTGTTGAACAGATTTTTTATTTTGTTTATACTCAACACTAAGAGTTTGCTGACTCAAAAACCGGCCTTCGTTTATTTATAATATTTTTAATATTGTAAGCATTATTTAATGAATTTAAATGCATTGTTATTAAAAAAAACTATAGTATTTAATTAATATATGAAATTAAAAATATATGAAACTAAAAAAAAGTTTTTTATTTATCATGTTTACCCTCAATAAAAATGCATCAAAATATTGATCTGTGACCCCATAAAATATATATGTTCTTGGTCCTTGATTCTAACACGATCTAGCGATGTCTGCTATCCGTCCGTCTGTTGATAGCTCGATAGAACCTTAACGAAAATAGCTATACTGCAGATTAAGTTTGAAAAACAATCGGACTAGGGGGAAACAAAGTTCTTGTACTGCTGACAACAGCTCTTATAAAACGTTTACCAATAGGTTTTTTTTTTTTATAAATGTATAAAACAGTTCATAGTTTTAGAATTTGGTCAAAGGAGTTAAAAAAACAATTTTTTTCTCGGCCCACACCCTTTTATAGGAGAAGTTCATTTATTTATAAAAAAATACAAATATAGATAAAAAAATTTTTTCTTGGATATAACTATTATAAAAAAAAATTAAAAGATTAATCGCCGTGGAAAGGTGTCTGTCCCCTGGGTAGAAGGAAGATGCTCCACAAATTACATGTCCTCGTCCACTTTTTTAAATCGCGGATGGTTTACAAACTTGTTTGCTTATATATTTAATTATTTATTAATGATGATGCAATAGCATTTCTAATTTCTTCAGCCTTTGGATTAAAATCATAAATAAATTCTTCATAATTTGGTTGTGGTCTATTGCTAGTTTCCACCGTTGAACTTTGCTGCCAGGTTTCATTAATTTTTTCGTTTTGGTGATTTAAAAAGTTGTGCAGAACACAACAACATTTAATTATTTGATTAACATTGTAAAGCTTGTTGTCTAACCCCTCTCCAAGTCGGCGAAATCTGGCTTTTAAGTGCCCAAATGCATTTTCAACAACTCTGCGACATTTCGACAAAGTATAATTAAATGTCCTTTCTCTAATTGATGCATTTACATGAAAAGGGTATGGCTTCATCATGCAATCTGACAAACGAAAAGCAGAATCGCCCATTAACATAACCGGAATTTGTACACCGCTGTAGACCACAGACTTCTCTTTACATAAATAATGGGTTTTTCATTTTTTGACGAAACTTTGAACTCTCATATATTGAAGAGTCGTTGCATTTACCGGGACATCCTACATTTATATAAAGGAACCGGTATCTGTAATCCACCACAGCAAGTAGTATTGTGGAGTACCAACCTTTGTAATTGTGTTAATCTGATGCCTCAGATGCAGGAGGTTGTACTTCGATGTGGCATCCATCTAAATAAAAATAATTGAAGAAAAAAAGGTTTTGAAAAAAATTAGTACACAAATGTTGTAAACTGATGTATACATTTTTACTACATACCGATAGCTCCAAAGCACTGGGAAAATCCAAGTTTCTTAAATCCATCAACACATTCTTTTATTTTGTCTTCAGTAAATATGTTAGGTGGCAAATACTCCTCATAAAGGACATTCCAAGCTTCATAGCAAAAGCTATTTAAAATGTTGCACACACTTGATTTTGACACTCCAAACATATGTTCTATGGATGCAAATTCTGAAGATGACTTAAGAGTATAAAGGGCAATGGCGACCCTTTTCTCTAGAGGAATACATTTTCTGTAAGTAGTGTCCCTTTTAGCAAAATTTTTCATTTTTGAGCACAGCAATTGGAAAGTTTGTCGAGTCATTCTAAAGTTTTCAATAAACTGTTGGTCTGTCATTAGAGGTACATCTTTCTCCCAAAAACAACCATGCCGAGTCTACCACAAGAAAAGTTTAAATATGGAAAATAAATGGTTTATATTTTACACTTACATGTACCCATTCGGATCTGTTATTTAAAAGGAGTGTATAATACATCTGCAATTTTTGATGCAATAAAACATTTAATAAATGCTGACGTCTTTTCCTTCGCAACAGATTTATTTCCGATTGAGTAGTTTTTATTCTCGAATCGAAAAATGCTAGTAAAATTCGTTTTTTTTTTATAATTATCCATTTTTTTAAAGTTTCAATTTCTTTTTTTGGTTTTTGGAGACTTAAATCAGCTGATTTATGTGTTGTCGAAACAAAATCCCGCTAAACGTCAAAAAGGCATATGTAAACGGTATAGATTTTAATTGGATTTAAAATCCAAATTTATATGGATTTCGAGGCATATGTAAATAGCATATTAGCAATTTGTGATTTAGAATCTTTCTAAAAACCCCAGAAGCTACACGCAAAAAAAAACTTGAGTGCGATTTCATAATAAAATGTACCAATTTTACCAAGCAGATAGGGAGGAATCCCATTAAACAATATATTTTGATATTTTGCCAAAACGCTTAAGAACAAATCAGTAAACCAAATTTTAACTACATTTGCACAAAAGTGCTTGGTAAATATTGCCATTCGTGTCGTATAAAAAAAACTTAAATGCTTAATAAAAATACCCAATCTTGTTTTGAATAAAAAATAAAAAAAAATTTAGTAATACTTTTTTTTATTATTTTTATTATTATTCATTATTTATCTAATATTACTAAAATTAAATACAATAAAAACAATACAACACATACAATATAATATATACAATACAATAAAAACTCAATTATATTAAACATAATATACACAAAACTTACATATCTAATACACAGACTAATACACTCATAGAAATATCTTAGTAGAAAAATTAGTAAACCCATTGTAGATCAAGTTTTACAGAATATTGCCGTATTCAACAAAAATTAATGTTGTTATCGTTGAATAATCAGTAAAGTTGAATCAACTTTTTACAACGCCTATACAGAATTCAATAGATAAAACCAAAAAAGAAAAAACAACCCTGTTCGTTCATTTTTGTATTATCAAGTTGGTAGCAATGCATTGCAATGTGAAATTTGTTTGTCTCTTATAAAATCATTTTATGTGTTTGTTTCTTATAAAAATATTTAATATTATAAAAATAAATAAAAATAGGATCTGATGATCAGATTCTGATCTGTAAATATTTGGTAAGTAATAAAATACATTGGTTACTCTATGTATTCCTACTATATTATTTTTTTTTTTTTGTTTTTTTTTTAAGGTTTTTGATTTGGTGTCATTAGAAAACTGGAGAATGGCTTACGAGTGCATAACATAAATAAACGAAGTGTGTGTGAAAATCTCGTGCAGCTTAAAAAGCCGGTGATAATTCTAAAAAATATCGTGATTTTTACTTAATAAAAGAATATTAACAAATAACAACAAGCTTTTTTTTATTAATAAAATTTCTTATATCAACCAAAATATGGGTTAAGTTTACAAAAAATACGAGTTGATTTACAAAAAAACGAGTTGATCAACTTTTACAAAAACTGACAATAATTTTTATTGAAATCAACATAAATATTTGTAGGGTCAAAATCAACAATGATTTCTGTTGAATTTACAGCGATTTTCTTTGGGAATACAATGATTTTTGGTTGAGTGTACAGACTCGACATAAGTAACAGGTGTCAAAAAAGAAGTTCTTAACCATATGGTTAATTTTTTCAAACTATTCTCCGAATTAGGTTAGAAAGAGAAAGCTAATAAAACGAGCCATTAGAAAAATGGATTCCACATCGGTTTTTGTTGTTTCACTCACTCCTAAGTCGTAGAAAGTGTTGCCATGTTAGCGTAAAACGGACTAAAAACCGCTGTGTTTTCTCCTAAAATCGCTTAGTTTTTCCCCATTTTTTCTTATAAAACTCTACTGTCGAGTCTGTATATAGTCTGTGTCTAATATGTAGATATTAACTACACTCAACCAAAAATCATTGTATTCCCAAAGAAAATCGCTGTAAATTCAACAGAAATCATTGTTGATTTTGACCCTACAAATATTTATGTTGATTTCAATAAAAATTATTGTCAGTTTTTGTAAAAGTTGATCAACTCGTTTTTTTGTAAATCAACTCTTATTTTTTGTAAATTCAACTCATATTTTTGTTAATATAAGAAATTTTATTAATAAAAAAAACTTGTTGTTATTTGTTAATATTCTTTTATTAAGCGTAAATCACAATATTTTTGTATTATCATCGGCTTTTTAAGCTGCAATATTTGAAGATTTTAACACACACTTCGTTTATTCATGTTATGCACACATAAGCCATTCTCCAGTTTTCTGAGGATACCAAACAAAATCCTTAAAAAAAACAAAAAAGTTTTAATATAGTATGAATACATAAAGTAATCAATGTTTTTTTTACTTATATTTTACATACCAATGTTTACAAATCAGATCCTATTTTTATTTATTCTTATAATATTAAATATTTTTATAAAAAACAAACACATAAAATGATTTTATAAGAGATAAACACGATTCACATTACTACCAACTCACTCGTCACTCGTTAATAATAATAAAAAAAATGAACAAACAGGGTTGTTTTCTCTATTTTGATTTATCTATTGAATTCTGTATAAGCGTTGTAAAAAGTTTATTCAACTTTACTGATTATTCAACGATATCAACATAAATTTTTGTTGGATACGGCATTTTTCTGTAAAACTTGATCTACAATGGGTTTACTAATTTTTCTACTAAGATATTTCTATGAGTGTATACTGCATCTTCCTTTGGGCGTTGATCAAAAAAAGTCGTATACCTAGAAAAAAAAAAAATATTAAAAGTAAATTAATTTTGCAAAATATTAAACAAGTTGTCACGATTCTAAATTTAAAAATTTATTTATTTGCTGGAAAAATGCTACCACTTAATTGTGGAGACAAGGCCGGGTGTCTGTACCTCATTTTCCCTTCCAAATCCACCCACGAACACACTGGCAACTTGTTAATCTTAGCACGGCTAAGGCTCGTCGGGCTTGGGTGGTGGTTCGTTGCCGTGGGGTGACTTGGCGTGACACAAAGAATGTGCCAGTGTTGCCGAACCTCCGAATCCTTTATCCCAGGCCTTGGTGACATGCCTGGTGATTTTCCCTCCCCATTACCATGGTAACTTTTACCTCTGTTTATGTTACCCCTTTCTCACACTCAACCAATCGCGATACCTACCTCTTTGACTTTACTTCCCTACTCCTCCATTTAATAAAAGAACCAAACCTTTAAAAAAAATGTAAGTGAAAACAAGAAATGCATAGGTGTTTATTCTTCAAATTACCTATATATTAACTTAACTAAAATTTAGTTAATTTTAAACTGAAAATACTACTTACAATTAGTTAATTTTAACCCGAAAATACTACTTACAACCCTAAGGTGGAAAGCTCAGACAACTGAAGCTCCATACTACATTATTAGAATAAAAATTTAAATTGTTGATTGTTAAAGATTTTGTCGAAATCTTAATGCCCATTGTGTAGCAAATGCTACGTTACTAAAACAAAACAAGACCTACCTACAATAGCGCTATGTTTGTGGTCGTAGAAGAATTTAATTCTATGAATTAGGGATTAAAATCTCGATTACAAATTTTGTATATCTGGAAATGCTTAAAATTTAATTTACAATGATATAATGTATGCGTATGATAAATGTTTTTTTTTTATATATTCAATTATCTTGTAATATTAACAAATCAAATCTTTGAATATTTGATTTTTTCGATTACCTCAGTACCCGCACGAAAAAAAAATCATCTATGTTTAATAGGTATGTATCAGAAAATTTAACTGATGTGTATGTTTACTTTAAATATTTGTCCGTTAATGTATTTTGTACGCTGGGACTAGTACCGTTTATATAAAAAAATTTAATATCAGACTTCCAAGAATTTATTTATTTTTTCTTAGAGCAAAAAGTTTAATTTACTAAATAATAACGCGCCCCGTTCCTGTTGTGATTGACCGAAAACGTTATAGATTCACTTCACCGCTTTAAATATTATTCAAATGCACATAGGCAGGGTTTCAAACGGACGGACTCACGAAACTAAACGTTAACGCAATGCTACACCGCGCTCAACACGGGTTAATTCTGATTTTGTGTTATTTACTTTTTTTCCTTATTTCGTTTTGCTTCATTTATCCTTGTCACAAAAACACAAATATACTAAAATCTTTTCTTTCTATTTGCTTTCCCGTCACTAATTTTACTTATCTGCTCGTTTACTGCAAACTGCAAGTTGTTGATGTCGAAAATACCCGTCTCCCTCTGTTGGTATGATGTTTTTGGTTGTAGCTGCTGAATACCTTTTGTTTTGCGTTTTGTTGTTTTGTTTTTCTCAATCGCTGGCAACTAATTTATGCAAGATGATGATGTTACAATAATTTGGTGTTTGATCACAGCGTAAGCGGTGTTTTTCCTTTTTGTTTTTTTTTTCCATCCACCACATTGACACTGTTAACACTGCTGCAGTATTTCGGTTTGTTGTTTTTTCCCTCTTTGATGTTTTCTTGCAATAAATGTTGCAGCCGACAGTGTTGGCACGCTAGCGTAAAACGGACAATTTTGTGTGATATTATTAGGGTGGTCGCAATAGTATGCAGCCCAATCGGATAAGTCTCAGGGAACTAGTTTTTGTGCGAAAGGTACCCCAAAGGCTATCCCTACGCAGTACCTTGGTAACCAATCTGCGCGTGACCACTTAATCACTAAATTAGGGCTGCTTATCTGATCTTCGCTCTTGGATTGCCAGGTATGCAGTAAATTGTGGCGGCTGGCGTAGCTTATGCTCCAATTCGAATTTTTTGGCTTATACGTTTATAACCTTACCGTCCTCAACTTACGAAGCGTTTCCGAACATATGATTGGACAAAACTTTTTTTCGGTGTCCTTTTTGCCTTGAAAACTGTGCCTTACTTTTCTTCCTATTCCCACTACGATGGTGCCAATAATTTGCGTGAATTTGTTTGTCAACCAGGGGAAAAAATATGGTTGATGGCCCTCTTGCTGAATAGCCGGTTATTTCCTACCACGAACGCCCTTGGCTAATTAACAAAAAAATCGGTATTTAAAAACGTATATTACACCGAATGGCGTAGATATTCTTACCTATTCAATTCCTGCCGGTTATGATGGGTTTAATTAAATTCGATTAATTACGCAGATTTTATTTCTTAAGACGTTCAGTCTCTTTGGCCATCAACCGGAAATAGAAAAGTGTCAGAACATTATCGCACTCAAGTGCTGCCAAGTAGGACAAACTCCTAGTGCACCTGCCACTCACTTCACTCCGTATAAAACTGCAATAATTATGCAAGGTTGCATTATTGACCGTGGGTCAAAGTACATAGCCAGTATGCAAACAATGGTGCTAATTGCGCGCTTATAAATCAAGCGATTTATACTAGCTTGTCAGTTGGCATGAATGACCTAAAATCGGTGAAACGGTACAAAGTACAAACAAAATTTTATACTAACCTTGTTGGAATGTATTTGTTTATTTATGTATAGTTTTTTTTTCACACGTTCATTTGGATTGACGACTGAAAATAGAGTTATTGATTGAACTACACTCAACCAAAAATCATTGTATTCCCAAAGAAAATCGCTGTAAATTCAACAGAAATCATTGTTGATTTTGACCCTACAAATATTTATGTTGATTTCAATAAAAATTATTGTCAGTTTTTGTAAAAGTTGATCAACTCGTTTTTTTGTAAATCAACTCTTATTTTTTGTAAATTCAACTCATATTTTTGTTAATATAAGAAATTTTATTAATAAAAAAATCTTGTTGTTATTTGTTAATATTCTTTTATTAAGCGTAAATCACAATATTTTTGTATTATCATCGGCTTTTTAAGCTGCAATATTTGAAGATTTTCACACACACCTCGTTTATTCATGTTATGCACACATAAGCCATTCTCCAGTTTTCTGAGGATACCAAACAAAATCCTTAAAAAAAAACAAAAAAGTTTTAATATAGTATGAATACATAAAGTAATCAATGTTTTTTTTACTTATATTTTACATACCAATGTTTACAAATCAGATCCTATTTTTATTTATTCTTATAATATTAAATATTTTTATAAAAAACAAACACACAAAATGATTTTATAAGAGATAAACACGATTCACATTACTACCAACTCACTCGTCACTCGTTAATAATAATAAAAAAAATGAACAAACAGGGTTGTTTTCTCTATTTTGATTTATCTATTGAATTCTGTATAAGCGTTGTAAATAGTTGATTCAAATTTACTGATTATTCAACGATATCAACATTAATTTTTGTTGAATACGGCAATATTCTGTAAAACTTGATCTACAATGGGTTTACTAATTTTTCTACTAAGATATTTCTATGAGTGTAGTTCAATTGAACTAGTTCAAATGAACTGAACATTTTTTCGTTCGTGTATTAGGTCTCCTGTACACGCCCATGCAAAAATTTACCAAGTTTTAACAAAAATAAATCAATTTAGTAGCGGGTAATACACTCATAGAAATATCTTAGTAGAAAAATTAGTAAACCCATTGTAAATCAAGTTTTACAGAATATTGCCGTATTCAACAAAAATTAATGTTGATATCGTTGAATAATCAGTAAATTTGAATCAACTATTTACAACGCTTATACAGAATTCAATCGATAAAACCAAAAAAGAAAAAACAACCCTGTTCGTTCAATTTCGTATTATTAAGTTGGTAGCAATGCATTGCAATGTGAAATTTGTTTGTCTCTTATAAAATTATTTTATGTGTTTGTTTCTTATAAAAATATTTAATATTATAAAAATAAATAGGATCTGATGATCAGATTCTGATCTGTAAATATTTGGTAAGTAATAAAATACATTGATTACTTTATGTACACTAAGAAAAAAAAAATATTAAAATCAAACAGAAACAACTTTAAATTAAATATAAAACAGTGACGAAATAGAACAAAGTTTGTTTTTATTTGATTTAAATATGTTTCTAGTTGTTTTTAACATGACACGATTAGTAGACAACATTTTAAAATTAAGATGTAACAATATTGTTTTAAAATTGGCCATGCTAAATTTAAATATGCAACAAATTTTAATTTAAAATTGACCAATATTAATTTAAGTATGGGACATTTTTTTTCTTTTGCAGCTTTATACTTACCTAAAAACCTTGAAATTTAAAATAAAACAATACACATTTTTGTTTTATTTTTTTTATTTTTATATTGTTTTTACATTATTTTTTAATAACACAGCAAAAAAATTAACACTACTCTAATTGTACATCTAAGGGTAGAATTACATCCAAGGCTTTGGCTTTAAATATTGCTTGTTGGCTTTGGTTTTTGCTATACATAAAAAAATCAAAGCCAAAGCCTTGGATGTACTTCTACCCTAATTGTAGCACTACATCTAATTACAACAAATGTAATTAAATATTAAAAATTAAAAAACAAACACATTTAGATTAATACTTATATACCATATATAAAAAACTAAAGTTAGAAGTTTTCATTTTCTGCCAATAGATACATCACCTCCTCTTTATTTTTTTTCACTTGGTTTTTTACTTTTTCAGTTTTATTTTTTTTTTTTGTTTTTTTTTGGTTTTTTTTCTGTTAATAATTTTCTTTTTCACTTAAGTTTTCTAATTTTTAATTTTACTTTAGTTCATTTAATTAATTTCACTTAAAAATCGTCACATTTAGAGATGTGAAAAAATTGACGTCTTTTATTTAATGAAACAATATTTTAATATTGTATATACTTAAAATAAAATTGCCCAACTTTACTATTTGACATTTAAAAAAAACTTTGAATGTCAAAAAACAAAATTGTTCAACTTTAAAATAACCACGAAAAATATTGTTTTTAATACAAATATTTGAATAAGATTTTTCAAATTTTTAACGACTTTTAATGACAGCATAGTAAATTTAAAGTGATCAATTTTAAATCAAAATTGTATGCAAATTTAAAACAAACATATTTTGTTAAAATCAATCAAAAACAATATTAAAATTCCAATTTTTCCAAAAATATGTAGCATATTTAAAATAAACATGAACATATTTGATATAAATATGTTTTTTTCCCTCAGTGTATTCATACTATATTATAATTTTTTTTTTTGTTTTTTTTTTACACTAAGAAAAAAAAATATTAAAATCAAACAGAAACAACTTTAAATTAAATATAAAACAGTGACGAAATAGAACAAAGTTTGTTTTTATTTAATTTAAATATGTTTCTAGTTGTTTTTAACATGACACGATTAGTAGATAACATTTTAAAATTAAGATGTAACAATATTGTTTTAAATATGCAACAAATTTTAATTTAAAATTGACCAATATTAATTTAAAGATGGGACATTTTTTTTTTTGCAGCTTTTTACTTACCTAAAAACCATGAAATTTAAAATAAAACAATACACATTTTTGTTTTAGTTTTTTATTTTTAAATTGTTTTTACAATATTTTTTAATATTTTTTTATTTAATAACACAGCAAAAAAAATAACACTTCTCTAATTGTACATCTAAGGGTAGAATTACATCCAAGGCTTTGGCTTTAAATATTGCTTGTTGGCTTTGGTTTTTGCTATATAAAAAAAAATTAAAGCCAAAGCCTTGGATGTACTTCTACCCTTATTGTAGCACTACATCTAATTACAACAAATGTAATTAAATATCAAAAATATAAAACAAACACATTTAGATAAATACTTATATACCATATTTATATAAAAAACTAAGGTTAGAAGTTTTAATTTTCTGCCAATTAAATAGATACTTCCTCTCCTCGTTTTCTCTGTCTTTATTTTTTTTCACTTGGTTTTTTACTTTTTCAGATTTATTTTTGTTTTTGTTGTTAATAGTTTTCATTTTCACTTTTTCACTTTAGATTTTTTATTTTACTTAAGTTTATTTAATTAATTTCACTTAAAAATCGTCACATTTAGAGATGTGAAAATATTGACGTCTTTTATTTAATGAAACAATATTTTAACATTGTATCTACTTAAAATAAAATTGCCCAACTTTACTATTTGACATTTAAAAAAAACTTTGAATGTCAAAAAATAAAATTGTTCAACTTTAAAATAACCACGAAAAATATTGTTTTTAATACAAATATTTGAATAAGATTTTTTCAAATTTTTAACGACTTTTAATGACAGCATATTAAATTTAAAGTGATCAATTTTAAATCAAAATTGTATGCAAATTTAAAACAAACATATTTTGTTAAAATCAATCAAAAACAATATTAAAATTCAAATTTTTCCAAAAATATGTAGCATACTTAAAATAAACATGAACATATTTGATATAAATATGTTTTTTTCCCTCAGTGTAAGGTTTTTGATTTGGTGTCATTAGAAAACTGGAGAATGGCTTACGAGTGCAAAACATAAATAAACGAAGTGTGTGTAAAAATCTTGTTTAAATATTGCAGCTTAAAAAGCCGGTGATAATTCTAAAAAATATTGTTTGATATATTGATTTATACTTAATAAAAGAATATTTACAAATAACAAGCTTTTTTTTAATAAAATTTCTTATATCAACAAAAATATGAGTTGAGTTTACAAAAAATACGAGTTGATTTACAAAAAAACGAGTTGATCAACTATTACAAAAACTGACAACAATTTTTATTGAAATCAACATAAATATTTGTAGGGTCAAAATCAACAATGATTTCTGTTGAATTTACAGCGATTTTCTTTGGGAATACAATGATTTTTGGTTGAGTGTAATAAACAAGTCGTTTAGCATAATGTTTAAAAGTACTTGCAATGTGCCAAGCTAGCTTGGTATTATTTGTTAACAACATAAATGTGAAATTTTAGCTTTGACAGAGGAAAACAAAACAAGGCTTGCGAAAAATGTTAAAACTCTATAGAAAAAAAATTTACCAAGCATGATTGCATAATTTTACACACCGGATTTTTTTGCGTGTAATCACGTAAAATGATTGCCGACAACAAAACCAGAGTCATAGAGTAGTCCAACAAATGGCGTTTGAAAAAGTAGTAAACAAAAACCATATGGTATTGTTTACGAAATTTTATCAAAACCGAAATTCGAGCGAGATGAAAGATACCAGTTTTACAGTGAGAATGCAGATTTTTTTTTTGTCTCTCTTTGCTTTGCGTTTGAACTTTAGTTTGGCATTGCCAGAATTTTCCAATTATCTTTGGTGATGCCAGATCTACAAAACGGTCGATGGATTACTACAGGGGTAACTCATGAATAGTAGTGTCAGTAATAACGAAGTCGTTATTAATAGATGGCAATCTTTTTTTGGAAAGTATTTGGGAACGATTTGGGAATAATGAAAAATAAACATTAAAAAATTTTAAAATTATGAATGAAAATTATAGTTGTGTCACTTGAAAATAAAAAAATACATAATAAAAAAAAGAATATAATTAAATCAAAACAACCAGCAAAATTAAACGAAAAATAAAAGGTAAACAAAATTTCCAGCTTTCCCAGATACCATTTGTAAAACTAACACCACCTTTAAACGTCAAAAAGAATTGACTCTTGCATAGTCTTTATATATTTAAGTTTTTGGATTACTATGTCACTACACTCATAGAAATATCTTATACGGTATTTACACCAACGAAAACAACTTGTTTTAGAATATTTTTTTGGTTTTTGGCAAAAACTATGTACACGCAAAAAAAAACAGGTGTAAGATTACATAAAAATCTGGCATAATCTACCTAAGTTTATACGTAAATATACAACTTAACAAGTTATTAGACTATTTAGTTAATAAACTTAGGTAAAAAATTGTCTTACAAAAAATATGACATTTATAAAAGAAAACTTTGTAAAAATGATCAAGTAAAATTTATCAATTTAATCAAGTCAAAGTTACCACTTATTCAAATAATTTATACAATTTAACAAATTGATTCCAACATAATAAACCAAATAACGTATATCAATTTATACATTTACCTTTATATTTTTAACTTTCTTTACCACATAAATAAAAAAATTACAAAAAATGTTTTTATATATTATTTATTATGGTTAAAAATGATACATTAGATTAATTGATACATTAAATGCAAACATACAAAATAAAATTTACACGTATTACTATAGAATTTTTTTATCGATTTTGAATTTTCGACAGAAAATTTTTTATCGATTATACATTTTCTATAGAAAATTCTTTATCGATAATTATTTTCTATAGAAAATTTTTAATCGATTATAAATTTTCTTTAGAAAATTTTTGATTAGAAAAATTTCTTTAGAAAATTTTTAATCGATTATAAACTTTCTATAGAAAATTTTTACCGAATTAAAATTTTCTACAAATAATTTTTTATCGCTTATAAATTTTCTATAAAAAAGTTTTTATAGATTATAAATTTTCTATTAAAATTTTTATTCGATTATAAATTTTATTATAATTATTTTATAGAAAATTTTTATGGATTTTAAATTTTCTATAAAAAATTTTTTTATCGATTATAAATTTTCTATAGAACATTTTTTATCGATTATTAATTTTCAATAGAAAACTGTTTGTATATTTTAATTCTTCTATAGAAAATTTTTTATCGATTATAAATTTTCTATAGAAACTTTTTTATAGGCTATAAATTTTCTATTGAAAATTTTTTATCGATTATAAAAAAATTAAATTCGATAAAAATTTTCTATAAACAATTTTTTATCGATTATAAATTTTCTATAGAAAAATTTTTATCGATTATAAATTTTCTATAGAAAATTTTTTATCGATTAGAAACTTTTTTATCGATTTTAAATAGAACATTTTTTATCGATTAAAAATTTTGAAAAAATAAAAATTGGTAAATATAATCGATTAAATATTTTCTAAATAAAACTTATAATTGATAAAAAATTTTCTATAGAAGATTAATAATCGATAAAAAGTTTTCTATAAAAAATTTATAATCGATAAAAAAATTGTTTGTAGAAAATTTAAAATCCAAGCAAATTTTCTATAAACTATTTATAATAAAATATATAAACGATAAAAAATTTGAATAGAAAATTTGAAATCGATAAAAAAAAATTGTAGAAAATTTAAAATCTATAAAATTTTTTTATAAAAAATTTATAATAAAATTTATAATCGATAAAAAATGTTCTATAGAAAATTTATAATCGTTAAAAAATTGTTTATAGAAACTTTTTATCGATTTTAAATTTTTTACAAAAAATCAATAAAAAAATTTATAATTATAAGTTATAATCGATAAAAAAAATTTCTATTTATAATCGATAAAATATTTTCTATAGAAGATTTAAAATCGATAAGAAGTTTTCTATAGAAAATTAATAATCGATAAAAAATGTTCTATAAAAAATTTATAATTGATATAGAAAATTTATAATTATAATTGCCCGTGTAAAAAAATAATTGGATCAGATCTACTCCATATATTTTCATATCTGCTTCAGATATGTTTTGATCCGTAAATTGAGTTTATCTGACAATTTTACATATATGAACATATCTGAAAATGTCTGATCATATATGTCATATATGCCAGATAGACTTAATTTATGGAGTAGATCTGATTATATGTTTTATATATGTTTTTATCAAAAGAGATATGTTTTGATCCAATTATTTTTTTACACGGGTGATAGAAAATTTATAATAAAATTTATAATCGATAAAAATGTTTTTATAGAAAATTTATTTATAATCGACAAAAAAATTTTTATAGAAAATTTATAATCGATAAAATATTTGTTATAGAAAATTTATAATCGATAAAAAATTGTTTATATTTTGTATAGAAAATTTATAATCGATTAAAAATTTTGTATAGAAAATTTGTTATCGATAAAAAATTTCTAAAGAAATTTTCTAATCGATTAAAAATTTAGAAAATTCTATTATAAAAAATTTTTATGGAAAATTTATAATCGATAAAACATTTTCTATAGAAAATTTATAATCGATCAAAAATTTTTTATAGACAATTTATAATTGATTTAAAAATTTTTAATATAATGTTTACAATCGATAACAAACTTCCTATATAAAATTTATAATCGATAATTTTTTTATAGACAATTTGTTATCGGCTGTATATGGGGCATTCCAGGTCAAATCACTCACTTTTAGACCCGACCCCTTTCGATTTATTTTATTTTTGGATATGTTTTAGTTCTTATTAAATGCAACTTGGACACTAATTTTCAGCCTTTTATTCCAAGATGGTGTTGAGTAATCAATTTTTCAAAATGGCGATTTTTTCAAAAAAATGGAAAAATTAAAATTTTCAATTAATTTTGACCAGTTAAAAATATAGATATCTTAAAAAAAGTTGGACAACGTTTTGTTGGTATTAAAATGTAGTTTTAGAAAAAAATATTAAAAAAATTATTCGAAGTAACTATCACTTATTTTTTAACGTTTCAAAATTAAAATGGACTTTTTGAAAAAGTCCGAAACCTTCGATTTTTTTTTACAAACGTCTAAAAGTTCTACTCTTAATTACTCAACTTTTAAGCCATTTTTCGAGATGTGATCGCAATTTGTTCTATTTTTTTTTCAAATTTTGAAAATTGCACCTTTTTTTTTTGACTCTGATTTATTTTATATGGTGCTCCAAAAAATTAAATTGGTAGATACTGACCCAAACTTACCCTAGATATATTCATTTCGAGGCAAAAATACGCCTCACAAAAATTAAGAACGATCGGACATGGATAAGGTGTTTCGCATGGGCCTTGAAGTTAAGACAACGGATTACAAGGAAAAATATGATTTTTTTCTGTTTTCGCAATTTATTTGGTATTTTAAGTTAAGTTTTAATTCAAGTGATTACAGAATTATGATGTGGAGCAAAATGCCTTTCTAATAAGGTACCAAAAACTGAAATCGGTTGAAAATCAGCCAAGTTATTACAACTTCCCCAGGCATCTAACGTATGGCAGAACACTTGATTAAGCAATATAATACGATTTTGGAAATTCATTGAAATTTTCTACTGTAATAATATTTTTTTATTCTTCAAGTTCAAATGTAATTAGATAACAAGTATTTTTCATATTGCGTTTTGCTAACATTTTTTAAATTAGTGCTAAAAATGCCTGCATTTTCAACACCCTTTTGAAATCTCTATTTTAAAAAATTTTTTTTTTTTTGTCTTAAAATTTGAAAAAAAACAAAAAAATATTACACTGAAACATGAATAATGAAAAAATGTTATTACAGTAGAAAATTTCAATAAATTTAAAAAAAGGGACTCGTATTTTTTAATCAAGTGGTGGGCACACGCTAGATGCCTGGGGAAGTTGTAATAACTTGGCTGATTTTCAACCGATTTTAGTTTTTAGTACCTTATTAGAAAGGCATTTTGCTCCACATCATAATTCTGTAATCACTTGAATTAAAACTTAACTTAAAATACCAAAAAAATTGCAAAACAGAAAAAAATTATTATTTTTCCTTGTAATCCGTTTTTTAAACTTCAAGGACCATGCTAAACGCCTTACCCATGTCCGATCGTCCTCAATTTTAGTGAGGCGTATACTTACCTCCAAATGAATATATTTACGGTAAGTTATGGTCAGTATCTACAATTTTTTTTTTTTTTGGAACTCTATATAAAATAAATCAGAGCCAAAACATTAAAGGTGCAATTTTAAAAATTAAAAAAAAATAGAAGGAATTGTGATCACATCTCGAGTTATGGCTTAAAAGTTGCGTAATTTAGAGTAGAATTTTCGTAGTTTTTAAGAAAAAAATCGAAGGTTTCGGACTTTTTCAAAAAGTCGATTTTAATTTTTAAACGTCAAAAAATAAGTGATAATTACTTCAAATAATTTGTTCATATTTTTTTTTAAAACTACATTTAAATACCAACAAAACGTAGTGCAACTTTTTTTAAAATATCTATTTTTTCTAATGGTCAAAATTTATTAAAAATTTCAATTTTTTAATTTTTTGGAGAAAATCGCCATTTTGAAAAATTGGTTACTCAATACCATCTTGGAATAAAAGGCTGAAAATTGGTGTCCAAGTTGCATTTAATAAGGACTAAAACATATCCAAATATAAATTAAATTGAAAGGGGTCGGGTCTAAAAGTGAGTGATTTGGCTTGGAATGCCCCATATATTATATAGACATTTTTTTAAGAAAATGTTTTATTGATAATAAATTTTCTATACAAATTTTTTATCGATTTTAAATTTTCTATGGAAAGTTTGTTATCGATTGTAAATATTATATAGAAAATTGTTAATCGATTATAAATTTTCTGTAGAAAATTTGTTATCGATTGTAAATATTATATGAAAAAATGTTTAATCAATTATAAATTGTCTATAAAAAACTTTTGATCGATTATAAATTTTCTATAGAAAATTTGTTATCGATTGTAAATATTATATTAAAAAATTTTAAAGTGATTATAAATTGTCTATATAAATTTTTTGATTGATTATAAATTTTCTAGAAAATTTTGCATAGAAAATTTTTTATCGATTATAAATTTTCTATAGAAGATTTTTTATCGATTATAAATTTTCTATAGAAAACTTATGGTCGATCAAAAATTTGTAAAGAGAATTTATAATCGATTAAAAATTTTTAATATAATATGTTCAATCAATAACAAATTTTCCATAGAAAATTTAAAATTGACAAAAAAATTTTATAGAAAATTTATAATCAATAAAAATTTTTCTATAAAAAATTAAAATTCGATAAAAAATTTTTCTGTAGAAAATTAAAAATCGACAAAAAAAATTTCTAGAAAATTTTTAAAATTTTTTATCATTATTAATTTTCTATAGAAAAATTTTAAATTTTCTACAGAAAATTTTTTATGGATTATAAATTTTCTATAGAAAATTTGTTATCGATTATAAATTTTTTATAGAAAATTAATTTTTCAATGTAGAAAAATTTTGAGATTCTGAAACATTTTTAAATAAGAATTTATCGGATGCTGAAAAATTTTTCCCGAAAGATTATGTGAGAATTTATAATCGATTAAAAATTTTCAATATAATATCTTCAATCGATAACAAATTTTCGATAGAAAATTTAAAATAGACAAAAAAATTTTATAGAAAATTTATAATCATTAAAAAATTTAAATTTTTCTATAGAAAATCAAAAATCGCTAAAAAATTTTCTATAGAAAGTGAAAAATCGATAAAAAATTTTCTAGAAAATTTATAGAAAATTTTTAAAATTTTTTTATCGATTATTAATTTTCTATAGAAAAATTTAAAATTTTCTAGAGAAAATTTTTTATCGATTTTAAATTTTCTATATAAAATTTGTTATCGATTATAAATTTTTTATAGAAAATTCATTTTTCAATGTAGAAAAATTTTCAGATTCTGAAACATTTTTAAATAAGGATTTATCGGATGCTGAAAATTTTTTCCCAATAGATTATGTAACATTTTTCCGTATAGAAAAAGTTTCAGATTCTCAAACATTTTTTTGTATAGAACATAAAAAATTCTCCGATTCGAAAAAAAATTTCGTATAGAAAAATTCTTAGATTCTTCGACATGGAAAAAGTTTTTGATTCTGAGACACTTTCAGGAATCCGGCTATTTTGTTTTGAACTGTATCGTGCCTTCCACAGGACTCAAAATACAGGCATAATGATAAACTCGTTCTCACTTGTATTGGTGTCAAAATTTGGATGATTGTATCATGGTCAACCACCATTACCGCCTACATCGTAAACAAGTTTCCTTTGCGGGTTGTTCGCTTTTGAAATGAAGATGTAGGAAACATTAATTGACCTTTCTTACCGCTTGCTGGATAAAGAACTCGTAGCAATTAATACTTTAGACTCCCTTTGCGGTTCTTGGACGACGGCTGTTTGGTCTTCGCTCTAATTCATTTTTTAAGCAGATAAGTCCAAATGTTGATCACAACCTTGAAATATAAAATTGGGTATTGAATGCCTTTTTAATAAATTAAATATAAACACACAAAAATAAAAAAAAAACTCGTAATAGAAATATTAAATACTTACTTCAATGTTAGCACCCCTTAAAAGCTTTTCTTCCATTGCAATTTTAAGTATATTTTTTTTTTTATTTCTTATTGTTAAAATAAAAAAAAAATAATTTGATGGGAGATGGAAAATAAAGTACTTAAGTACTTATTCTATTCTCAAAAGCATGAATTTTTAAATTGGTCGAGGTAACACTTTACAGGTTATCCCACTAAAAGTATGATACTTTCCAAATAACTTAGGTAAAGTTATCAAGTTTACACTTTAAAAAAACAACAATGTCAAATATTTAAATATTATAAAGGAATAAGATTAAAAATGGTGCAACAAAGTGAACTTTGTTATAATACAAAATAAATGGCAATGGCAATTTTAACTCAAACTTTGGAAATGTATATATAACTTGTATATTTTTTTTAAAACCATATAAAAAAAATTTTACCTAAGCTACAGTAGTTATTCTTACACCAGTTATTTTTTTGCGTGTAGTTTTCCCATACAATTTAAAAACTACGTTGCCAACCAAAACTAAACAAAAACTAGAGTTTTGGCTGTGTTCACTACTAGCTAATCATTCTGTGTGAATATTTTTTTCAGTTTTGTTTTGCTTAACTCGAATGTCAAAAATAAAATATTTGTTTTTTGTGAAATTATTATTCCAATCTGTTAAAAAAAGTTAATAAATATGCAATTTATTTTTTTATTAATGTGTGGCTATTGTTATTTTGTGTTTTTTGGTGAGTTTATAAAATAATTAATTTGATTTGACAAACAAAAACTCTATTTATTTGGTGTAAATGGTTTGGTTTTCAAAAATCAGTTTTGGTCAAAAAGAAGTTGGTTTTTGTTTGGTCTAAACATAGTATTAGTAGAAAAATTAGTAAACCCATTGTAGATCAAGTTTTACAGAATATTACCGTATTCAACAAAAATTAATGTTGATATCGTTGAATAATCAGTAAATTTGAATCAACTATTTACAACGCTTATACAGAATTCAATAGATAAAACCAAAAAAGAAAAAACAACCCTGTTCGTTCAATTTTGTATTATCAAGTTGGTAGCAATGCATTGCAATGTGAAATTTCAAATTTGTTTGTCTCTTATAAAATTATTTTATGTGTTTGTTTCTTATAAAAATATTTAAGATTTAAAAATAAATAAAAATAGAATCTGATGATCAGATTCTGATCTGTAAATATTTGGTAAGTAATAAAATACATTGGTTACTTTATGTATTCATACTACACTCATAGAAATATCTTAGTAGAAAAATTAGTAAACCCATTGTAGATCAAGTTTTACAGAATAATGCCGTATTCAACAAAAATTAATGTTGATATCGTTGAATAATCAGTAAAGTTGAATCAACTTTTTACAACGATTATACAGAATTCAATAGATAAACCAAAATAGAAAAAACAACCCTGTTCGTTCATTTTTTTTATTATTAACGAGTGACGAGTGAGTTGGTAGCAATGTGAAACGTGTTTATCTCTTATAAAATTATTTTATGTGTTTGTTTTTTATAAAAAAATTTTATATTATAAAAATAAATAAAAATAGGATCTGATTTGTAAATATTTGGTAAGTAAAAAAATACATTGATTACTTTATGTATTCATACTATATTACAACTTTTTTGTTTTTTTTTAAGGATTTTGTTTGGTATCATCAGAAAACTGGAGAATGGCATAACATGAATAAACAAAGTTGTTGTGAAAATCTTTGTGAAAATCTTCAAATATTGCAGCTTAAAAAGCCGATGATAATACAATAATATTGTGATTTATGCTTAATAAAAGAATATTTACAAATAACAACAAGTTTTTTTTATTAATAAAATTTCTTATATTAACAAAAATATGAGTTGAATTTACAAAAAATAAGAGTTGATTTACAAAAAAACGAGTTGATCAACATTTACAAAAACTGACAATAATTTTTATTGAAATCAACATAAATATTTGTAGGGTCAAAATCAACAATGATTTCTGTTGAATTTACAGCGATTTTCTTTGGGAATACAATGATTTTTGGTTGAGTGTATATTATAATTTTTTTTTGTTTTTTTTAAGGTTTTTGATTTGGTGTCATTAGAAAACTGAAGAATGGCTTACGAGTGCATAACATAAATAAACGAAGTGTGTGTGAAAATCTTGTTTAAATATTGCAGCTAAAAAGCCGGTGATAATTCTAAAAAATATTGTGATTTATACTTAATAAAAGAATATTTACAAATAACAACAAGCTTTTTTTTTTTAATAAAATTTCTTATATCAACAAAAATATGAGTTGAGTTTACAAAAAATACGAGTTGATTTACAAAAAAACGAGTTGATCAACTTTTACAAAAACTGACAACAATTTTTATTGAAATCAACATAAATATTTGTAGGGTCAAAATCAACAATGATTTATGTTGAATTTACAGCGATTTTCTTTGGGAATACAATGATTTTTGGTTGAGTGTATAAACAAAACAACCGCAAAATACATCACACGCAAAAAAAAATCTGTGTCGGAGTGAGCAAAAATCTGGCATAATTTTACCAAAAATATGCTAAAACTACAACCGACGAAGTAGTTTTCGTAATTTAGCCAAAACATTTATGTAAAAAATTTTGAAGAAAATGCTAATGCTATTTAAGCAAAAACTTGGTAAAATATACCAAAAGAAATATGGTGAAATATACCAAAATTATTAGAAAAGGTGACTAAAAATAATGCTAAAAATTACCACATTTATGCTACAATAAATTTTCTATAAAATTTTTGTCAAAATTTGTATATTTGTTGAATTTAAAATTTTCACAGAATAAATCCATATTAATATAATAAATGTTGTGTAGAATTTTATTTACCACCGACCAACTGACCCTTTATGTACAATTTTCTCAACACGCAAAAAATATCAAGGCTGAATTTAAACAAAATTAGGGCATAAAATACCTAAGGAAAGTGTGTACCAGACCACTACCCAAGTTACAAGCATAAAATACTCAATTCCCGTAGGAAACCGTTTAGGAAAAAAAAACAAGAAATATATGTGCAAAAAACCTTAGGTAATATTGCCGTTTAAGGAAACGGAAAATTGAGCAAAAATACAAATAAATTACCCAAATTATTTAATTCAAATAACCATTTATAATAGAAAAATTAGTAAACCCATTGTAGATCAAGTTTTACAGAATAATGCCGTATGCAACAAATATTAATGTTGATATCGTTGAATAATCAGTATACTTGTTTCAACTATTACAATGGCTTCTACAGAATTCAATAGATAAAACAAAAAAGAAAAACAACCCTGTTCGTTCGTTTTTTTTTTTTATTATAACGAGTGAACGAGTAAGTTGGTAGCAATGTGAAATGTCTCTTATAAAATTATTTAATGTGTTTGTTTCTTATAAATCCACGCAAGAACAATTGGACTCATCTCTGATTCCAATTGTAGAAGATGTGATGAACCGAATACGGATGAAACTGTTGAACATATCCTGTGCAAATGCCCCGCATTGTCCAGGCATCGCAAACAAATTTTAGGCAAAGCAGAACTCGAGAATCTGGAAGAAATCGCAGTCATGGACCTCATGCGCATTAAATTGTTTGCAACATGGACTAACGCGTTTTATCCTCGTCGCTGAAGGAACATGTGGTATTGCTATGGACCAGCCGGTCTATGCGAGGAGTTCAAAATTTTGAGCTCCGCCACCACTAACCTAACCTAACCTTTCTAATAAAATTATTTAATATTAGAAAAATAAATAAAAATAGGATCAGATCTATAAATATTTGGTAAGTAATAAATTACATTGATAAGTTTATGTATTCATACTATATTAAAACGTTTTTTGTTTTTTTTTAGGATTTTGATTTGGTACACTGAGGGAAAAAAACATATTTAAATCAAATATTTTCATGTTTATTTTAAGTATGCTACATAATTTTGGAAAAATTTAAATTTTAATATTGTTTTTGATTGATTTAAACAAAATATGTTTGTTTTAAAATTGCATACAATTTTAATTTAAAATTGATCACTTTAAATTTAATATGCTGTCATTAAAAGTCGTTAAAAATTTAAAAAAATCTTATTCAAATATTTGTATTAAAAACAATATTTTTCGTGGTTATTTTAAAGTTGAACAATTTTGGTTTTTGACATTTAAAGTTTTTTTTAAGAAATATAGTAAAGTTGGGCAATTTTATTTTAAGTAGATACAATGTTAAAATATTTTTTCATTAAAAAAAAGACGCACATTTTTCTCATCTCTAAATGTGACGAGTTTTAAGTGTAATTAATTAAATTAACTAAAGTAAAATTAAAAAACTAAAGTGAAAAGGAATATTATTCACATTAAAAACAAAAATAAAACTGAAGAAAAAGTAAAAAACCAAGTAAAAAAAATAAAGACAAAGAAAACAAGGAGGGGATGTGTCTATGTATGTAATTGGCAGAAAATGAAAACTTCTAACTTTAGTTTTTGATATATGGTATAAAATATTAATTTAAGTGTGTTTATTTTCTATTTTTGGTATTTAATTACATTTGTTGTAATTAGATGTAGTGCTACAATTAGGGTAGAAGTACATCCAAGGCTTTGGCTTTGATTTTTTTATGTATAGCAAAAAATAAAGCCAACAAGCAATATTTAAAGCCAAAGCCTTGGATGTAATTCTACCTTAGATGTACAATTAGAGTAGTGTTAATTTTTTTTTTGGATGTGTTATAAAAAAATATTGTAAAAATAATAAAAAAAAAAAACTAAAACAAAAATGTGTATTGTTTTATTTTAAGTTTCATGTTTTTTAGGTAAGTAAAAAGCTGCAAAAGAAAAAAATGTCGCATATTAAAATTAATATTGGTCAACTTTAAATTAAAATTTGTTGCATATTTAAATTTAGCATGGCCAATTTTAAAACAATATTGTTTCATCTTAATTTTAAAATGTTGTCTACTAATCGTGTCATGTTAAAAACAACTAGAAACATATTTAAATTAAATAAAAACAAACTTTGTTCTATTTCGTCACTGTTTTATATTTAATTTAAAGTTGTTTCTGTTTGATTTTAATATTTTTTTTTCTTAGTGTATCATCAGATAATTAGAGAATGGCTAATGGGTGCATAACATGAATAAACGAAGTGTGTGTGAAAATCTTAAAATATTGCAGCTTAAAAAGCCGGAAATAAAAAAAATATTGTGATTTATACTTAATAAAAGAATATTAACAAATAACAAGTTTTTTTTTAATAAAAAAATTTCTTATATTAACAAAAATATGAGTTGAATTTACATAAAATACGAGTTGATTAACAAAAAAACGAGTTGATCAACTTTTACAAAAACTGACAACAATTTTTATTGAAATCAACATAAATATTTGTAGGGTCAAAATCAACAATGATTTCTGTTGAATTTACAACGATTTTCTTTGGGAATACAATGATTATTGGTTGAGTGTGTGACAAGAAAAGTGCTTCATACTACCTAGCCTTTTTGGTTTCCCTATTAATGAAAGACGCCTTTATATTTTAATTAATTTTTTTACTTAAACTATTAAATATTGTATATATTATTTTTAAAATATAAAATTATAAACATTTAATATGATATAAATATTTTATTTTTTTTTAAACTACAACTCACGAAATGCTATCAAATTGTGTATGGTTTCCTCTTGGCCCAAAAAAACACTATTTGTAAGTGGCGTCCATTCTTCATTTCAGCTTCATAACAAATTTGTTAGACTGGTTAACTTTTTATCACTACACTGAAAAAAAAAGCTTCGTGAAAATAATGAAAATTGACATTAGCTTAATGAAAAATGACTCACGTTTTCAACCGAAGACAAGTTTCATTTGATTTATGAAACTGGTTTCATTAAAGTTCCTTTCAATGAAAAGTTACATATAAATAATGAAAATATTCGTAGAACTTGTTTGAATCGTTTTATGAAGTTTTTCATGAAATGTATGAAAGTATTCACTGATTTAATGTGGAAAAGTTGTTGGTAGTGTGCTTATGCCTTTATGATACTTGCTTGTTTCAAGTTACTTGTTGCTGCATTTATTAGGGTTTTTCTATGGGAATTTCGATAAATTCAAAATTTTTGGTTTAAGTTATCGAAATTTTTATAGAAAAACCCTAATAAATGCAGCAACAAGTAACTTGAAACAAGCAAGTATCATACGCACTTTATGATACTTGCTTTTTCAAGTAACTAGTTGCTAACTTTATTAGGGGTTTTCTATAGGAATTACGATAAATTCAAAATTTTTGGTTAAAGTTATCAAAATTTTCATAGAAAACCCCTAATAAAGTTAGGAACTAGTTACTTAAAAATGCAAGTATCATGCATAAGTGTCACTGAAATTTTATATAATTGCACATTTTTTATAGTTTCCACTTAGTTTTCTCACACAAAGTTTAACTCCAACCTCAAATTGGGCTGAATTGCATTTTATGGCGCACAATAAAATTGAAATCACTAAAAATGTCACCAGTTCTAGAATCAAAAAAGAAAAAAAAACAAAATTAATTTTTTTGCCGGCCAAGTCCATTTTAGTCTTTTTTATCATAAAAATATAAAACACGTAAATCCTGTTTACCAAAAATTATATTTTCCTGAAAGGCGGAGGATCCTGTCCACAGACGTCTGAGGGGTGGAGTTTGTAATTCTTTCGACCGGCCAAAGGCCGTATTAGCGGAAGAAGATTTTGTTGTTGATAATTTTTTTTCTACATTAAGAACCAACACAAACCAGGGGACCCTGGACCCTAAGAATCTGGAGGGGCCCGGAGCCACTAATCATTAATTCTGTTTTTTTCTTTTTTAATTCTAGAACTGGTGGCGCTTTTAGTTTTTTTTTAAATATGGTGTGCCCCATAATTGTAACACATTATTAAAACCAATAAAAAATCGCGAATTTTAGTGAATATTAAGTTAACATTAAATTTTATTTGTAAAGCCTGACAAAATCACAAAAACGATTTGACATTTTTTTTTTATTTATACACTTCACTCAATTTTCTAACACACAGTTTTACTATATTCTTAAAAAAAAACACGAAATAATTTAAAATATATTATATATTTTAGTAAATATATAATTTATAAATTACATTTCATTTAAAATTTTATTGTAAACACTAAACACATTCGTGCTGCTGTTATCAGCTTTTTTTACATTTTGCGCGTACAGAGTAAACAGACGCGACACTACACCCAAAAAAATAACTAGTGTTAAACAGTCTAATGTGACTTAGGTAAATTTTTTTTATATTGAGTTCAAGAAATTGCTCAAGTTTCGACTAAATTGTATGTGACATTTATTTTGTAAAATAGCATTGTATACAATATCAAATTTAACCTACACAAACTTGAATCTTTTACCTAAGTTTTTTTTTATAAATATAAATAAATTTAATTCAATAAAGTCGACAAATTAATGCCACATTGTAAGCAACATATTGACAACACATTGTCTTTAATTTTTTATAAAAAACATGAGGAAGTAATTTTTTTCATTAATTAAAAAGGTAAGCAAAACGAATGTGTTTATATATTTGCTAAACGTATATTAACCAAAATATTAACTTTCAGTTGCAGACGGTGGTGGTTTATCAGAACATTTGCGGCATCCGCCACACACTTTAAATCGGAACTTTTAGACAGTTTACATTTTAAGGAACGGGATACAAAACAAATTTAAGAGAACCCAATCATGCCTCAAGTGTTTCAGCAGAGGTAAAAGTTTAATATATAAAAACAATTAAAAACCCCTAGACCTTGGTCTCACAATCTGGTACATTCTACAGAAAAATTGTCTCAGAATTAAAAAATTGTTCTAAAGAAAAATTGTCTTAGAATCTGAGATTTTTTCTATAGAAAAATTGTCTCAGAACCTGAGCCTTTTTTGTAGAAAAATTTTTACAGAATTTAAAATTTGTTCTGTAGAAAAATTGTCTGAGAATCTGAGATTTTTTCTATAATTTTTTTTTTCAGAATTTGAAACTTTTATAGAAAAATTGTCTCAAAATGCAAGACTTTTTCTATTGAAAAAATGTCTCAGAATTCGAGAATTTTTCTATAGAAAAAATTTCACAAAATTATAGAATTTTTGAACAAGTGTCAAAGAATCTGACAATTTTTCTATCGAAAAAATATCTTAGGATTTGAAACTTTTTTCTATAGAAAAAAAAACGTCTCAGAAACTTAAAAATTTTCTATAGAAAAAATGGACGGAGTCTGAACATTTTTCTATAAAAAATTTTCACAAAACATTTCAAAATTTCTCAAAAACAATTGTTCTATAGAAAATTTCTCAGACAATTCTATAGAAAATTTCTCAGACAATTTTCAATAGAAAGTTTCCCAAAAACAATTGTTCTATATAAAATTTCTCAGACAATTTTTCTCTAGAAAATTTCCCAGAAAAAATTACTCAAGGAAAATTTGTCTATAGAAAATTTCACAAAGACACTTTTTCTATAGAAAATTTGTCAAAGTCAATTCTTCTATAGAAAATAACTCTAAGGACAAGTTTTCTATAAAAAAAAAATTCTGAAAGACAATTTTTCTTTAGAAAATTTTTTGAAAGACATTTTTTCTATAGAAATTTTCAAGCAATTTTTCCATAGAAAATATCACTAAAAGCAATTTTTTTATAAAAAATTTCTCAAAGACAATTTTTCTATAAAAATTTCTCCTACAATTTTTCTATAGAAAATATCTACAAAGACAGCTTTCTAAAGAAAAATTGTTTTTGGAAAATTTTTTAAAGAGTAATTTTCTATAGAAAAATTGTCTTTGAAAAAGTTTCTATAGAAATATTGTCTTTCAAAAATGTTCTATACAAGAATTGCCTTTCAGAAATTTTCTATAAAAAAATTGTATTTGAAAAATTTTCTAAAGAAAAATTGTCTTTCAGAAAGTTTTTATAGAAAAATTGTCTTCAAGAAATTTTCTATTGAAGAATAATCTTTAAGAAATTTTCAGTAAAAAAATTGTCTTTGGGAAAGTTTCTATAGAAAAATTGTATTTCAAAAATTTTCTATAGAAGTATTGCCTTTCAGAAAATTTCTATAGAAAAATTGTCTTTCAGAAATTTTCTAAAGAAGAATTGTATTTCTATAGAAAAATTGACTTTCAGAAATTTTCTGTAGAACAATTTTCTGTCAGACATTTTCTATAGAAGAATTGTCTTTCAGAATTTTTCTATAGAAGAATTGTCTTTGAGAAATTTTCTATAGAAAAATATTCTCTCAGAAAAATTGTCTTTGAGAAATTTTCTACAGAATAATTGTCTTTGAGAATTTTTCTATGGAAAATTGTCTTTCAAAAATTTTCTATGGAAAAATTTCTCTCAGAAATTTTCTATAGAAAAATTGTCTTTGAGAAATTTTCTATAGAATAATTGTCTTTGAGAACTTTTCTATGGAAAATTGTCTTTCAAAAATTTTCTATAAAATAAAATTTCTCTCAAAAATTTTCTAAAGAAAAATTGTCTTTGAGAAATTTTCTATTGAATAATTGTCTTTCAAAATTTTTCTATAGGAAAATTCTATAGAAAAATTGTCTTTGAGAAATTTTCTATAGAATAATTAACTTTGAGAATTTTTCTATGGAAAGTTGTCTTCCAGAACTTTTCTATAGAAAAATTGAAAGATTTTCTTTCAAAAATTTTCTTTAGAAAACCTGTCTTTCAAAAATTTCATATAGAAAAATTGTGTTCGAGAAAGTTTCCATAGAAAGATTGTCTTTAAAAAAGTTCCTGTAGAAAAATTCTCTTTGAGACCTATTCTATAGGAAAATTGTTTTTGAGAAATTTTCTATAGAAAACCTGTCTTTCAGAAATTTTTTATAGAAAAATTATCTGTTAGAAATTTTCTATAAAAAATCTCTCTTTTAGAAATTTTCTACAGAAAAATTGTCTTTGAGAAATTTTATATAGAAAATTTTTCTTCCAAAAATTTTCTATAGAAAAATTGCCTTTCAGAAATTTTCTATAGAAGAATTGTCTTTGAAAAAGATTCTGTAGAAAAATTGTCTTTGAAAAATATTCTATAGAAAAATTGTCTTTGAGAAATTTTCTATAAAAAAATTGCTTTTCAGAAATTTTCTATGGAAAAATTATATTTGTTAAATTTTCTATAGAAAAATTATCTTTAAACAATTTTCTATTAAAGAATTGTCTTTGAGAAATTTTCTATTAAAGAATTATCTTTGAGAAATTTTCTATAGAAAAATTGTATTTGAGAAATTTTCTATAAAAAAATTTGATATAAAAAAAATTATCTTTCAGAAATTTTCTATAGAAAAATATTCTTCCAGAAATTTTCTATCGAAAAATTATCTTTTAGAAATTTTGTATAGAAGTATTGTCGTTTAGAAAGTTTCTATAGAAAAATTGTCTTTCAGAAATTTTCTATAGAAGAATTGTCTTTGAGAAAATTTCTATAAAAAAATTGTCTCTAAGAAATTTTCTATAGAAAAATTGTCTTTCAGAAATTTTCTGTAGAAAAATTGTCTCTCAGAAATTTTCTATAAAAAAATTGTCTTTGAGAAATTTTCTATAGAAAAATTGTCTTTGAGACAGTTTCTATTAAAGAATTGTCTTTGAGAAACTTTCTATAGAAAAATTGTCTTTGAGAAAATTTCTATAAAAAATTGTCTTTAAGAAATTTTCTATAGAAGAATTGTCTTTCAGAAATTTTCTGTAGAAAAATTGTCTCTCAGAAATTTTTTATAAAAAAATTGTCTTTGAGAAATTTTCTATAGAAAAATTGTCTTTGAGACAGTTTCTATAGAAGAATTGTCTTTGAGAAATTTTCTATAGAAAAATTGCCTGTTAGAAATTTTCTATAGAAAACCTGTCTTTTAGAAATTTTTTATAGAAAGATTGTCTATTAGAAATTTTCTATAGAAAATCTCTCTTTTAGAAATTTTATATAGAAAAATTGCCTTTGAGAAAGTTTCTATAGAAAATTGTTCTTCCTGAAATTTACGATTATGTTGAAGGCAAGTCTTTAAATCAAAAGTATATATTTTAAGCTTATTAATATTTATATTTTATTATAAAAATGTCCTTTTTATTAAAAAAATTATAAAAAATAAATCTAAAATTTATAATATTGAGCATTTTGTATGGAAGGGGATATATAAAATTATTAAATCAACCTAAAAAAATACGTCATTTAACCAATCAAACTGTACCATTTATTTAAATATATTGGCTAAATAAACAAAACTAAATTTGAAATAATGCTTAGTTGCATTTTGTAAGTTTACCTAAGTTGTTTCGGCTAATAAGCAAAGAAACTTTTCAAGTTGGATTCCTGCGAAAAAACTTAGGTAAATTGTACCCTAAAATTTTATAATTCCACAATTGTTTTTTTTTGGGTGTACAGGCGTCAAAAACAACAAGTTTTATAAACAAAATTTAATGACATTTTTTAATGAAACTACGAAATCTTATGAAGCAAATTTTATGAAATTCGTTTCCAATATGTATGATATTACAATGAACTTATGAATTCCTTCATTGGTTAAATGAAAACAAAATAATGAATCTGTTTCATTTATATCACGAATGTTTTTTTTTTCAGTGTATGTTAATATTGTTTTTAATATTAATTATTTTTATTTAAGTCATTTTATATTATTTTCTCCAGCATTTTTTGTTTTGTTAGTTTTCTAGTATACCGAACGTTTTTGCGTGTATGTATTAAGGCTCCCATACATTTCAAACAAATTGGATGACTTGTTGGATGACCAATGTAATTTTTCTCGTGTATGGGGCTGTCGGATGGTCGGATGGCTGGTCGGATGAAAAATCAAAAAGTTTTGATTTTTCGATGGTCGGATGAAAAGTTGGATGACATGTCGGATGGTGTATTGACTTGTCATCCGACCGTTGTACGAACAGAGACGTTTTAATTCATTATTTGTTATTGTTTTTCACAAAGTAATGTTTTTGTATAAAGCAATGATGTTAAAAAGTAAATTTTAACCTAAATATACTAAAAAAACATAAAAAAGAGTTGAAAAATAAAAAAAAAATTTCATGTTACTCATTCAAGAATTCTAAAAAAATGAGCGGTCATCCAACATGTGTATAAATATGTCGGATAAGTGTATTTTGAAAATATTTTTTCGTCAACTAACAAGTCATCCAACATGTATTGTGTCTCTGGGCGGCTTTAGTGACGGCACGCGCGTGTAACTTTTGACGTTTCATACAAAACATAAACAAACAACGAAAATACAGATGCAAAAGCCCACACGTACAGGCACACGTATTCTAGGCAGAGAAGTAAATTTAGTAGTATTTAGTATGCGTCCATATTGAAAGCACCAAAATAAGCACTCGTGTTGCATGTCTATATGGTCTGTGGTTTGTACATTTGTCATTTTATAATTAATGGCGTCTTCACATATTTTAAAACTTTTCACATTGTTTTTGTGAAAGATTCCTTAGTTTATTGGTAATATAGTGCTGCTTTGCAATAGACAAAAAATGAAAGGTATATTCCATAAAATGTAAAAGACCTAAGGTTTGCATTATGTAATTTACACATTATCTAGATAAATTTTAACATGCCGCGTGTGTATTCATTAAACTCCATATAAAAAAAAGTTACCAAGTTCGATTGGATATTTTCACACACGTCTTTTTTTTGTGTGCAGTGACTGCTCGTTTGTTTATTTTTGGTATGACCCAAAGACCATTTTTGGGAAAATGGAGTTAGTAATCAATTGTATATGATTAATATGTCCTCTTTCCAAATCCGTAATCTATTTTTTTATATATCGTATAAATTAGAAGATATCCAGCCCTAACTTTGCTTCATATCCCCAATATTAACATTGTCTTAACATTGGTTTGCTGCATACACTAAGAAAAAAAAAATCTCAAATCAAGCAAAAACAACCTCATATTAAAAATAAAACAGTGACAAAAGTCAACAAACTTTGTTTTTTCTCAATATTCATGGACACTTTTAATATGACTTGAGAAATAAACAACATTTTAAAACTGAAATGAAAGAACTGTGATTTGAATATGTTTCATGTTCAAATCAAAGGTGTTTATAATCAAATTAAAGTGATAGTCATGTTTAATTTAAAATTGACCATTATAAATATATAATTTTTTTATACTTATCTCTTAAAATTTTCTTTTGAAATAAAACAACTCAATTTTTTTTATACATATGTAAATTTTTTTATTTTTCTTTAAAATTATTAAAAAGGTACATTTGTGTTATATAATTTGTATATCGTCGCTGCTTTATTGAAACCACCACCCTTTCAAGCATTTTTCAAGATGCCCACAAATTTGCTTAATTTTATCTTTTCGTGGTGCTTTAATATAATATAAATTTTGCAAATATTTTAATAGTATTGCAATAGCCTATCTCCATAAAGTTATAAAAATAACCCTTGGAAATAGGCCAAAAATAACCCAAAAGTTCACAATTTAGCTTTTCTTTAAGTTTCTTTAAAAAAATGTTGAATACACACAGGTGTTTTCGTAAGAGCAGCGACGGTATTGAAAAATAAACCCAATAATGTAAAGAACATATTCCTGGTGGTCATTTCAAGTTAATGATCCCCTCCTGGACTCCATATAACTTTCGACTTCTTCAAAATCTTTTTCTTTTCACTGTTTTGAATTTTATCTTGACACTTCACTTTTTACTCAATTTTTTTTATTCTTTTAATTTAATTACTTATTTATTAACTTTTTAAAATTTTATATGGAAAATTGTTTTTTGTTAATGGCACACCACGATAATTATAATTATAATTGATTATTTTCAAAGCGTCATTGTTAAAATGGTTTAAATCTCATATTTAAAATGTTTATAATCAAAATGACGATTTTTAACATGGCGACACCATGAAATGAAAATGAGTTCTTGAATACTTAATTAAAAAAGCAAAATTTTAAAATTGAGGCCGAAACATTTAAAATTTTAAAAAGTTCAACTTCATTATTAAAATTTTTTTAAAAAATTTGAGGATTTTAAAAATGAGTATGAAAATTTTTGATTTGACTACGATTTTTCCCTCAGTGTACGCCAATTTTCTGCACATGCAGCAAATTTTACACCTAAAAGTTAAAATATTTTTCTCTACTTTTGTTTTGATGCATATAACGTTGAAAGGGTGCATATCAAAACAAACTAAAAATTGACGCTTGGTTATTGGTGTGCCCCATAAATCATTTGCCAAATGGAATTAGGAATCAATTGTTTATGATTGTTATGCACTTTATTTTCATCCGGAATGAAATTTTCGTAAGAATTAAAAGATATACAGCCCCAACTTCGCTAATTATAGCCAAAATTAAAGATAATTTAATAAGGTAAACTCAGGTTGACTTTGACCCACGTGAAAGAAAATTTAATTTTTTTAAGAAAATATTAATTTAAACGGGATATGGAGCAAAACGCGACCAAGTCATTTTTTGGTAAAATCATAATAACTTTTGATATCTTGTGCAAAAGCGTATAAAAATTTATATTTTTTCTTAAAACATTTTAAGCAATCGATACCAAAAGTAAAAAACAAATCTATCGTGTAGATTTTTAGTAAAGTTGATGAGAAGTTTCTTTTTCGTTTTTCTCAAAACAAAGTAAATGGTCTTTGGGTCATACCAAAAATAAGCAAACGTGCTGTCTATGCTTTTTCTTGATGTGAAGGATCCGCTATAGCTTCACGAATTTATTTAAAAGCATCCTGTAAAAATAGAAAATTATTACAAAACATAAATTTTTAATTTAAAAAACTAGTAAACCCAATTGGTCTTTTGGTTAGGAGGAACACTTACTTTGCGATTCCATTTGTAACTCATCAAAACAGGTCTGGACTCCATTGGCTTTGCTATATAAATGAGTTTTTAGGTTTTAATTTTATAACTATATGGAAGACTGGTGCCCACGCTCTTTATTGTAGTAAAGGATTCGCCATAGCTTCAAAATTTTATTTAGCAGCACTCTGTAAAAATAGAAAATTATTACCAAACACTAATTTTTAACTAAAAATCTATTAAACCTTATTGGTGTCTTCGGAATAGGGGCGTACTCACACTCAGAAAATTATTGCAGTTACTACATGACGGTCGTTTGTGTAGTAAGTAGTAGCTGTTGTTTTTAACTACAATTTTGGTCGTTTTTGTATGAAAAAATCTCAAACAACTTTTTTTTTGTATGTCTTGTAGACAAGGCGAGGCAAGACTTTTTACGACAGAAGAAATAAAACACGGCAACGTTTTAAACAAATGTATTGTGTGATGTGTGTGCGTGTGTGTTTATTTCACTGAAATTAACATGAATCAAATAAATAAATAATACAAAAATAAAATTCATCGATATTTACATTCTGTATAGATCCAAAATAAGAAAATTAATAAAAATAATTCCCTGTCTTCTAGAATATTCACAAGCATTCGATCTCTGCAAATTCACGTTAATAACTAAACATTTTCAAATTTGACATTAAATACATGGTTGTAATAAAGAGTAACAAAAATAGTATATTAAAAAGCGCTAAAATAAATAGTGATGTCAATTGAGCGGTGCTAATATGAGCCAGCGACATCCCGCCCCTCGTGAAGATCCAGCGGACCTTCACCACAAACGTCCAGCACCGCTAGTTTAGAGACTGGTCTGCGTAACGTTCCATTTGATGTACGTACTTCTACGATTCGTGTTGTTCCATCTTTGGCAGTGAGCTTGGCAATAACAACACCTCGTCTCCATTGGCTTCTCGGTAAATTTTCATCGCATATAATAACCATGTCATTGATCTCAATCGGTTTCTGGGGAAAAAACCATTTTGTACGTCTTGTAAGTGTGGGTAAATATTCACGGATCCATCGTCGCCAAAATTGATTTTTAAGCTGTTGACTTATTCTGTACTGCTTTCGTGAGCATATTGGCTCCACATTACCAGGCGTCTGCGTCGAATTAGTTGTACCAAGCAGGAAGTGGTTGGGAGTTAATGGATCCGGGTTTTCCGGTGTGACGGGCAGATGAGTTAGAGGACGACTATTTACGACATTTTCGGCTTCGATGAGCAAGCTACGTAACGTTTCAACTTGAGGTGCAACTTCCTTCAGGGTTACGGCAAGAACCTTCTTCGTCGATTGAATTAGCCGCTCCCAGCATCCTCCACTACTTGGATTGGCAGGACAGTTAAACTCCCAAGTAATGTTCTTCGTTGCCAATTCACTTTGAATATAGTTGTGATCAAATAAGTCACTTACCCGCTTCAGCTCTCCATCTGCACCTACGAAGTTGGTACCCATGTCGGATCGTATTTTAACCGGGACACCTCTTCGATTAACAAAGTTCCGGACACAAATTATACAAGCGTCGGTTGATAAATCCGCTGCCAATTCAATATGAATTGCACGGATCGTCAGACAAGTGAAAAGGGCTGCCCACCGCTTTTCCCTTCGGCGTCCAATGGTCACGTAGATGGGCCCGAAATAATCAAGTCCCGTGTACGTGAAGGGTCTAACATATGGCTGTAGGCGGTCATTCGGCAATTGACCCATAATCGGCGGCGTTGGCCCTGCACGATTATTCTTACACTGCTGACATTTTGATTTTGCGCGTTTGACGGCGGCACGCAAATGTGGAATCCAAAATTTTCTTCTTATTTCGTTGACCACGAGTTCGTCATTTTGATGGTATGACTTATGATGGTACCACTTTACAACGAGTTCAGTTACCGCATGTCGATATGGCAAAATTATAGGATGTCTCGTTGATTCAGGTAAGACCAATGCGTAATCAACTCTTCCATAAACACATATGACACCCTCAGAATTGAGTTGTGGAGTAAGTGATGAAATTGAGCTATTCTTCGATACCACACCATCCGAATTCAGTTCGTTAATTTCACTGTTATATACTTGACGTTGAACCAGCTTGCATATTATTACTTCGGCTTTTTGAAGTTCGGACGCTGTCAACTCTTTAAGTCCATTGCTGTCAATCCCCTTACGACAGGCATTACTAAATCGTAATACCCAAGCAATAGTCCTTTGCAGTCGAAGATAGCTTGAAAATCTGCTAAAATCAATTACAGGTGTCGTGGTGGTGACAATACAGATCTTTCGCCTTTCTTCTTCTGTGTCAACTACTGCATTGCAATCAAGGGGACGTGGCCAATCTTCTTCGTCGTCTACTAAAAATGCAGGACCTCGTATCCACATATTATCGGGGCAGTAAGTTACAGGGTACGTTGTTCTTGTTGCCACGTCGGCTGCATTATAGTTCGTAGGTAACCAACGCCAGTCATTTTCATGCGTCGATTCGAGAATTTCTCCGACCCTGTGCATAACAAATGGCCTATACTGCCTATGGTCGGATTTAATCCAGCTGATTACGGTTTTCGAGTCACTCCAAAGAATTGTTTTTGACGGCCTAATTCTGTGGCTTTCGATGATGGCATTTTTCAGTCGAGTACCCAATACTGCCGCTTGTAGTTCTAGGCGAGGAATAGACAGAACTTTAAGCGGGGCACATTTAGTCTTACCGGCTACGAAACAGACTTGAACCTTACCGGACGTAATGATGCGCCAGTAAGCAACAGAAGCAAAGGCGGTTTGGCTGGCATCATTAAAAATATAAAGTTCGATCGCAGTCTCGGTATAATACAGTTGAGGATGATAACATCTGGGCAAATGAAATTGTTTCGCCAATTGTAAACTCCGAACCCATTGTGCAAAACGTTCATAAATGTGTTCAGGAATGACCTCATCCCACTTTACCCCTGTACGCCATAATTCCTGTAATAAGGTTTTACCATAGACCAATAAATTTGCCAGCATTCCAAACGGGTCGTACACTGACATGACTAAACACAATAATTCCCGTTTCGTAGGACATTTGCTACCGTTCAGAATATTAGGGTCCACCTTATTCATGTGTAGTTTGAAAATAAATTCGTCCGTACTACTTTTCCAAAACATACCAAGTACCTTTTCGGCATTGTCCACAGTGTTCATGTTTACGTTAGAGGATTGATTCTTCCCATGTTCATTCAAATGATCCTGTACGTACCTTGAATTTGATATAAACCCACGAAGTTCGAATCCGGCGTTGTTGTGTGTCGCCTTTACAGCTGACGATATTCTTAAGGCATCTTCTTCGTTTTGAAAGCTGCATACCATGTCGTCAACATAATGGCTGTTGACAATTGTGTCGATTACTTCTGGCTGGTCATTGGCAAATTCAAGCGCGTTTAAATTCTTCACGTATTGTGCGCTACACGGTGAGCAGGTTGCCCCAAATATCATGGCTGCCATAGCATATGTTTCAACTGGCTGATTCTGATCGAAGCGCCAGAGAAATCGTTGCGCATCTTGATCGGCCTTTCGTATACGAACCTGCAAAAACATCTCCTTTATGTCGGCACATACACCAATGGCTCCCTCACGAAACTGGAAAAGTATTTTCAATAATGACTGGTTTTCATCTGGCCCCTTTAGAAGCACAGAATTTAACGACGTTCCATTTACCGCGGCAGCGGCATCAAAAACCAGTCTCAATTTGCCAGGCTTATTCACATTGAAGACGGCAAAGTGTGGCAAATACCAAGTACGTGGGGTACTCTTTTTAACCTCTGATGGTGACATTTTCCTAGCATATCCACTTGATATGTAATTGGTCATAGCAGTCTTGTAAGCCCCGGCAAACTTACTATCATGTTTCATCTTCTTTTCCATAGAGTGTAATCGATTTATTGCCATATTATAGCTATTTGGCAATTTGACATCATCAGACTTCCATAGCAGGCCGGTTTCATATCGAACACTCACCTTTGTTGTTGTTTCATTTAAAATTTGTCGAGCACGTTCCACATCTTTCGACTCGAGTTTCTGACTTGGCATGGCAACACCAAAATTTTCGGTAGTAAAGTAGTCAGCAACTAGATTCTCAATGTTCTGTTGTTGTATTTCCCTGGTATGCATAATGACTGATAACTGACACGAATTTGTAAGATGAGCTCCTTGTGGCTGGCCATATATAACCCAACCCAAAGGCGTGTTGGCAGCAATAACACATTCGTCGAGTTGGATGCTTTTCATATTGGCTGTGAGATGACAATTATCTAATCCAATTAAAACCTGTGGCACAGCATCAGTATATTCAGAAATAGGAAGGCTTTTCAAGTGGTGAAATTTGTCGTGAAGCTCCTCTAGGTTGACTGACTGTATTGGCAAATCCAAATTTGGAACACTACGAGCTCTAAGTTTTAACCACCTTTCTCTATTTCCAGCTCCCTTGATGTCGACTTGCATTGGCATGGATAATACCTCAGTTGATCTTCCCTCAAACCATTGCAGAGTGAGAGGCTCCTTCTTATGTTTTAAACCCATTTGACGGGCGACTGATTCATCAATCAACGTTGTGGACGAACCTTCATCCAAAAAGGCATATGTTTTAACAACTTTGTTGTTTGGTCCACGTAATTCTACTGGCAACAATTTGTAGAGTAATTTTGTCGACTTTGGCGAAAATGGCTTTAGCTGCATTGTGTTCACTTGACCGTGATCACCCTTTAACTCTTGATGCAATGTGGCGTTGTGTAATTTCTTGCATCCTTCAACCTTGCAGCCTTTTTTACGACGGCATTGTGTTAGACCGTGCCCTTTACGCAAGCACGAAAAACAAAGACGATTGTCCTTTACGAAGCCCCATCGGTCATCTACTGACATTTCCAAAAATTGTTTGCATTCTGTCAGACAATGTGATTCATTACAATTGACACATGATATTGGCTTCTGGACATTTCCATTTGTGGACTGATTCATCGCAAATACGGGCTTGGCATTGCCCCGAGATTGACCAGTATAAGATCTCGTGGCAGCAGATGATGAATGCCCAGGTTGAGATTTTGCCACCGCATTTGACGTTGGCGGCATTATAGTGGCGACTTTGGCAATAACTTTCGCTAACTGATTTATCCAGGCGTCGAAATGTTCCAATGTAGGAAATGGTTTAATCAGTGACGAGTATGTCGCCCACTCTATACGTTTTGTCATTGGAATCTTGCTCAAAAGCTCATCCATCAATTTCGGGTTACTCAAATGTTGAGTGGCATCAGCACTTCTCAAAAAAGTGGTCAAATTTTGCACTTTTGTTGCAAACGGCATCAGCCTTTCCAACTGATTTTCATGTATGGGTGCTATTTCACGAACTTTCTGCAATTGACTCTTAATCAAAAGCTCCGGACGCCCATAGTTGAATTCAAGTTGTTCAATTACTTTCGAAACATTTTGTGGATCGATAAGCAGGCATTCAACTTTTTCACGTGCCGCCCCTTTTACACATTTCTGTAGTCTTAACGTATTCTCCAAAGACGTATACCCATATGTGTTTGACGATTCAATAAACGCTGTTATAAATATAGGCCACTGTTCGGCCTGACCATGGAATTCAGGGAGGTCATACAATTTTCGTGTTGCTACATACACGTTACTACTCGCAGGCGTATAAGCATTTTGATATGTTGGCATATATTGTTGATTTGACGTTGATCCATTAATTAAATGTGGCAACCCTGCATTCGTGTACGTACCTGATGGATTCGTTGGTGAATAAGTAACATATGGCGTCGACATAAACGTTGTATGTGGCATTGTAACATATCCAGTACTCAATGGCACTGTACCTGTTGTAATACTGGATGGCGGCTGGAACAAATCCCCATTTCCATATTGATACTGCGGTACAGAAGGCATATATCCGGCAGATGACGTCATTGTGGACGAAATTATTGGCCGCTGTGTTTGACTGTGGCACAACGACGTATTACCTGTGTTTGTTGTAGATTGTGTAACGCTAAAACGATTAGAAGCGGCAATAGTGTTGTTGTTGTTTTCCGTAGTAGTCACTACGCTTGGCACATGATGAGACCCAGTTACAACAGGTTGAGCATTCCTGCCAGACAATTCCTCCTGCAACTGAGCTCTTTTACCTTCACTTTCCAGCAGTTGTTGCATTGTACGCTGCTGGTTCTCTTCTAAAACCTTCAATCGGTTCATTAAACAATCCATCATTCTGTTGTTAGGGTCATTTGACTGTTGCTCTATAACCGTGTCGTCATTTATATCACTCCCTGACAAGTTGACACTGTCGGCTGAATTGTCTTTCGTAGGCGTTGACGATGAAGACATATTCACAACGAAGTCCTGTAAATGTTTTGGTAACTGTCCTTGTGTTGATCGGTGGCTCCTATTTTGCATAGTCAGCAATACACAGTGCGAATTCACAAAACGCACCCACTATGCAAACGCACTCCAGTTACCGATTTTCAAAAAACTATTTCACAATTGTTCGCAAATTCCGTGACAAGCAGTAAACAGCACGTATGAACAAGTTCGAGCGTGTCGGCGTCTTGTCTCAAATACCCAGAACCCAATTGCAATTCAAGTGGCGGCATGTACCCAATGTACGGAACAATTGTGTTGTTGAAATCACGAGACGAAGCGGCAGTGATGAATGTTCCTTCTTGGTTCAATCCAAGAATTGAAATAAAATTGTCTTGTAGACAAGGCGAGGCAAGACTTTTTACGACAGAAAAAATAAAACACGGCAACGTTTTAAACAAATGTATTGTGTGATGTGTGTGCGTGTGTGTTTATTTCACTGAAATTAACATGAATCAAATAAATAAATAATACAAAAATAAAATTCATCGATATTTACATTCTGTATAGATCCAAAATAAGAAAATTAATAAAAATAATTCCCTGTCTTCTAGAATATTCACAAGCATTCGATCTCTGCAAATTCACGTTAATAACTAAACATTTTCAAATTTGACATTAAATACATGGTTGTAATAAAGAGTAACAAAAATAGTATATTAAAAAGCGCTAAAATAAATAGTGATGTCAATTGAGCGGTGCTAATATGAGCCAGCGACATTGTAGTAGTTTCAAAACATAAATACGAAAAATATACTACACTGTAGCAATAGTTGATTTATGTAGTTGTTTTTAGTTTTTTTTTCTAAAAACTCGTTTTTTTCTAGAAATTTTTATTGCAAACGAATGCGTCGAACGAGTTGGTCGTGCGGGATGAAGGAATTATTTTTATACCAAATAAATAATATCTAAATAAATTAAATTACAATTTATTAAATATAATTATAACAAAAAATATGTTTTTGGAAAAAAAATATTGAGCGAAAGAAAATAAGTGGATAAATGAGATAACAAGTGTGTATAATATGGAGTTCACACTACCGACTTTAAACATCTCATGAGTGTTTAAGCGCTAAACGATCAAAATTTGACTTGTTTCCCCATACATTTGGTTGTTCAGCTAAACAATCAAATTCGACTTGTTTCCCTGTTGAACATTTCGCTAAACATTTCAAAGGCAGGGTTCGGTATATTTCCTTTTAATTTTTCTTTATTCTATGCCAAAAAAAAGATTTCATAGCAACCAGCTTCTGTATCGGTCCGCCATTTTAGTAGCAAAACATTGGAAAATTGAGAAATTATGAATATTTAAAAAACTAATAAAAACTACTGATAAATCAGAAAAAAGTGTGTGTTTTATTTATAATTATATTGGAAAAGCTGCACTAATAGTAAATTTTGCCGTCCATCGAAGTATAAATATGCAAACAGCTTCGGACAGGTCCGGAACAAAAAACAGAAAAATCTTCCTATTTACTTGGAATGAGTCAATAAAAAGGTGTTCCGTGTAGTGGTGTTATGTAAATGTTATAAAAAAATTAAATATCTTGTCTTCCACCAAAGTTTAAAAGGATTTTAGAAATATTTTTGCAATTTTTTTCAGAATTAGGTTATGTGCGTTTGTTTACAAACGTTAAACACTCAAAGTTAAACGCGCAAAATGTAGTGTGAACGATTTTGTTTACTTTTTTAAACAAGTGGCTTAAACGAGTACAAATTTTCTAGTGTGAACTCCATATGTGCGTAAAAACCAATCGGAAAAAACCAAAATAAAATGTTTTGTTTTCTTATGAGCGTGCCATCTTTCTTTTCTTTGTATACACAACAGAACAGGTACATACTTTTTTGAAACATTGCAAATTAATTCTTTTTTTTTTTTTATAAATCAATTTTGCCAAAGCATTTCGTTTTTTTTTATTCCAGACAAATTTTGATCAGTAGCGGTGATAATTTGAAATAAACTATTAAAAAACAAAGGTAAATACAATCAATTTATTTTGTTTAACATTTTATTAATATAATTTTTTTCTTCTATAATTCCAGATAAATACACCAAAAAATTTTAACTTCATGTCGAAATTCTATACAACCAACTGAAATGTATTGCTTTTTAAATTAATATCAATCAATTAAACGTTTAATAATTTTTTTTAAATAAAATTTTAGGCAAGTGTAGTAAAAACAACTGTATACCGTCTTTTGTAGTAGTTTTTACTACATTTTGTAGTTGAAAATCAATAGTAAAAAACAACAACATGTTCAGTTGTTTTTACCGTAATATGTAGTGGACGCCTTTTCAACAACAAAATGTAGTCAAAACAACTGTCTTTTGTAGTAGATTTTACCGACATACTTTTTTGAGTGCACTTTATCATTCCATTTGTAATTTATTGAAACAAACGTCTGGGACTCCATTGGTTTTTCTAAATGAATGGTGTTTTAAGTTATGACAGCAAAATTAACTTTAGCATTTTTTTATCATACATTTATTTATCTTTTAAAAACTTATCATTTATTTTTATTTATTAATTTATTTTAATTTTATTTATCAATTTAATTTTTTCATTTTTATAACACAAAAAATAAACGAAGCACGTACACAAAAATACAAAATGAAAATGGCGGTCTGTATTTGTTTTTTTTTGTTGTTTTCTTTCGATAAATTTTTGTTCAAGTAATTTGCGTTATTGTGCAAGCTACTTGGTTATTTTACATAAAAAACTAATTATGTTACTTTAACATCGAGAAGCATAATTTTAGACAAAATTTGGTAAAAAATTTTTTTTGGTATGAAAAAAATTTTACCAAGTAGGATTGCTCAATCTGACACAGATTTTTTTTTGCGTGCACAGTTCAAGAAAACAAAAAAATATCATCTAAAAACAAAATAAGTTTATGTGAAAATAATGAGTTAATGAAAACCACGAAAAAATATTAAGAAAATATTCAATTAAATAAAATAATATTTACAATACAAATAAGAATTTCATTTTAATAAATAAAATTCCATGATGATTAACAAAAATGATAAACAAAAATACGAATAGAACTAACAAAAATACGAGTTGATCAGCTTTTACAAAAACTGACAACAATTAATGTTGAAATCAACATAAATATTTGTAGGGTCAAAATCAACAATGATTTCTGTTGAATTTACTAGGATTTTCTTTGGGAATACAATGATTTTTGGTTGAGTGTAGTTTTTTAAATTAAAAATTTGTGTTGTGTTGTTTAAGCTAGTCGGACCTATGGTTTCTTCAATGTAAATAAAAATGCATTTATATTACAAGTTTTCCTCGACGTTTCGTCAATTATTTGTTGACTTTTTCAAGAGGCGTCTATTCAAAATATAAAACAATATGTTTAAAAACAATAACATTACACTAAAAACATATTTCCTTTACTTACAGTAACATAACTATTTTAAAATCACATTTGAATTAATTTTATTTTACATTAAACATAAAACATTAAACATTTAACATAAAATTTTTATAAAAAACACGGCTTAAAATGTAATATCCACAGTACAGACTAGTATGCAAACACTGGTGCTAATTGCGTACTTTCCAATATGGTGGTATGGTTTTTAGTACAGAATGATCATCGCTGCCTAGTATATGTGTGCCTGTACGTGTGAGCTTTTGTGCATGTATTTATGATGTTTGTTTACGTTTTGTATGAAACGTCAAAAGTTACACCGTGTGCTGTCACTAATACTTACACCCATCAGATGCAACTCTGTGATACTACTACTCATGTACTGTGGTAATATCACAGTAAATTTTATTGTATGGCAACACTGTAGCTACACGCAAAAAAAATCTGTGTCGGAGTGAGCAAAAATCTAGCACAATTTTACCAAAAATATGCTAAAACTACAACCGACGAAGTAGTTTTCTTAATTTAGCCAAAACACTTATGTAAAAAATTTTGAAGAAAATGCTAATGCTATTTAAGCAAAAACTTGGTAAAATATACCAAAAGAGATATGGTGGAATATACCAAAATTATTAGAAATGGTGGCTAAAAATAATGCTAAAAATTACCACATTTATGCTAAAATTAATTTTCAATAATTTTTTGTAAAAATTTGTATATATGTTGAATTTAAAATTTTCACAGAATAAATCCATATTAATATAATAAATGTTGTGTAGAATTTTATTTACCACCGACCAACTGACCCTTTTTGTACAATTTTCTCCAGTGACTGCTGCCTACGCTTTTTCTTGAAGTGAAGGATCCGCTATAGCTTCACGTATTTATTTAAAAGCATCCTGTAAAAATAGAAAATTATTACAAAACATAAATTTTAATTTAAAAAACTGGTAAACCCAGTATGGAGGAATACTTACTTTGTGATTCCATTTGTAACTCATCAAAACAGGTCTGGACTCCATTGGCTTTGCTATATAAATAAGTTTTTAGATTTTATAACTAAAGGCAGGACTGGTGCCCATACTCCTTATTGTAGTGAAGGATTCGCCATGGCTTCAAACATTTATTTACCAGTACCCTGTAAAAATAGAAAATTATTACCAAACACTAATTTTTAACTAAAACTCTATTAAACCTTATTGGTGTCTTCGGCAGTGACGGTATGTGAAGTTGTCACTGAGTGTTCTCTACTTATTTAAAATATAAAATTTATGTATATAAAATATGTTTTTCTGGACATAACACGTTCCCGTGATAGACAAAGCCTCAGTTTTAATTTTTTTTATTGACATGCATCCAAAATTAATTTTTGTACTCCATTTATTTGCGAAATAATGCTTTTTGTTAATTGTCGATGTGGTGAGGCAACAAAATGACAATAAAATAGAATTTAGGCTGCATCTCATTAAAAAATGTACAAAACTAGTAACATCCCATCTTTACCTATCTCGGGAATGCGTTAGGTCCATGAAAACATGAATTTTATACTTAAATTTTCTGCTTTTATAAATTAGAGAACACCCAGTGACAACTTCACGGACCGTCACTGGTCTTCGGAATGGGGGTATACTCACTTTATCATTCCATTTGTAATTCATCGATATATACGTCTGCACTCAAAAAATTATGTTAGTAAAATCAACTGAAAATGTCAGTTAAAATAACTACTTTGTAAGTTGTTTTGGGGTCAACTACTTTTTCAGTTAAATCAACTAACAATGTTAGTTATTTTAACTGACAAAAAAACAACTGACTTATGTAGTAAAAACTACTTACATTCGTAGTCAAAACAACTAAAATGTAGTAAAAATATAATAATCAATATATAATTTTTTTTTAAAAAAATGTTCCAGAAAAAAAAATTGAAGACCAAATTTTTTCCAAGTTTTTTTTTTTTTTTTTAAAAATTGTGAAAATAAAAAAACGAAAATTTATTCTTATTTTTTGGGAAAAAACTTTGAAAAATTTTCAGAGATAAAAAAAATAAAATTAACTACTTTAAATAACTGCTACTACATTACAGTTTTTTTGTTAGTTATTCAAAAAAACGACTTAAAATAACTAACAGAAATAGGTGTTTGATATTTTTCATACAAAAATAACTGACTTTGTATTTGAAAACAACTAACTACTGTAAAATATACAAACAACTAACATGTAGTAACTTACATAATTTTCTGAGTGTGGGACTCCATTGGTTTTGCTAAATGAATGGTGTTTTAAGTTATGACAGCAAAATTAACTTTAGCATTTTTTTATCTTACATTTATTTATCTTTTAAACAACTAATTATTTATTTTTATTTATTAATTTATTTTAATTTTATTTATCAATTTCCTTCTTACGTTTTTATAACACAAAAAATAAACTAACAACGCGCACAAAAATACAAAATGAAAATGGCGGTCTGTATTTTTTTTTTGTTGTTGTTTTCTTTCGATAAATTTTTGTCCAAGTAATTTGCGTTATTGTGCAAGCTACTTGGTTATTTTACATAAAAAATGAATTATGTTACTTTAACACTCAGAAAATTATGTAAGTTACTACATGTTAGTTGTTTGTATATTTTACAGTAGTTAGTTGTTTTCAACTACAAAGTCAGTTGTTTTTGTATGAAAAATATCAAACAACTATTTCTGTTAGTTATTTTAAATCGTTTTTTTGAACAACTAACAAAAAAGTACTGTGATGTAGTAACAGTTGTTTAAAGTAGTTAATTTTACTTTTTTTATTTCTTAAAAATTTTCAAAGTTTTTTTCCAAAAAAATAAAATAAATTTTCGTTTTTTTATTTTTCACAACTTAAAAAAAAAAAAACTTGGAAAAAATTTGGTCTTCAATTCTTTTCCGAAAAATTTTTTGAAAAAAAAAAATTATATATTGATTATTTTATTTTTACTACATTTTAGTTGTTTTGACTACAAATGTAAGTAGTTTTTACTACATAAGTCAGTTGTTTTTTTGTCAGTTAAAATAACTAACATTGTTAGTTGATTTAACTAAAAAAGTAGTTGACCCCAAAACAACTTACAAAGTAGTTATTTTAACTGACATTTTCAGTTGATTTTACTAATATAATTTTTTGAGTGAACGTCGACAAGCATAATTTTAGCAAAAATTTGGTAAAATTTTTTTTTTGGTATGAAAAAAGATTTTTTTTTGCGTGTAGAGTTGATCTTATTAGTATCTTCTTTTAAATTCATGGTTGTATTTATGTTTTTTGTATTCTTAAGCTTTCCACTGTGTATCTCTTCCTGTCGTTGTTTACTTTATCAAGAACTTCAACATTGTTAAAATCAGCTGTGTGGTTAGTTTGTTTTTATGTGCATGGCTAATGCACTTGTCTCTCTCCCTTTGATAATGTAATTTTTATGCTCATTCATTCTTGTCTCCACACCTCGTTTAGTTGTTGCTATATAGATCAGATTGCAGCATTCTTCTTCATTACCCCCGCAACTTACTTTATACACCACATTGCTTTGTTGTTGTTTAGGAATTGGGGTTTTTATTTTAGAAAATATTTTGTTTATTGTTGTATTCGGTGTGTATGCAAAACTGATTTTTTCCGTATTCATTGTGTTTTTCATGCTTTTATTGTCATATATACATATTGTACACTGTAAAAAATCTTTTTGTCCGTAGTATCTGTGTTAGAATTTTTGATGTTATTAAAAGTTTTTATACTGGTTTCATTAATTAGTGAATTAATTAACTTAATTGGAAAGCTATTGTCCTTAAGAATTTTTGTAATTATTTGTGTATTTTTGTTATGAAATTTTTTATCGCTTATTTTAAGAACCCTAAATATAAAATTCTTTGCCGTGTTTATAATTTGGTTTTTCGGTTGTGTTGAATGGTAGTTTATAATTCTACCAGAAGATGTCGCTTTCGCATACCAATCAAAAGTTATATTATCATCTTCTCGTTTTAGTTTTGCATCTAGGTATGCAATTTCCTTCCCTTTCTCAATTTCAATAGTGAATTTTATTTTCGGGTGTTGAGAATTTAGGGTTTTTAATATTATGTCTTTATCGTCTTTATTTATAATGGCTAATATATCGTCTACACACTTGGATATGTATTTAAATTTGATGTTGTTATTTTTTAGTTCGAGGATTGTGTCGTCAAGTAAATTATCTAAAACTATGTCAGCTATTGTGGGAGATAAAGGGTTACCCATCGGCATTCCATAGACCTGATTATAAATTTTGTTATTATAGTTAAAATAATTGTTGTCGCTTAAACAAAATTGTAGAATTCTTAAAAAACTTGATTTTGGGATCTTCGTGTGATCTTTAACTGTGTTCCATTTGCCCATTATTATTTTAATTGCATTTTGTATAGGAATATTAGTAAATAAGGATACGACATCAAATGAGACAAGTATTTCATTTTCCTTTAATTTTATGTTGCTCAACTGCTCTTTAAGTTGCAATGAGTTTTTGACATTGTATTCTTTTGAAATTGTAGATTTTAAAATTTGACCAATGTGTTTTGAAAGATTGTAGCATGGTACTTGTAGGGAAGACACTATTGGTCTAAGTGGAATTAACGTTTTGTGGATTTTTGGTAACCCATATACCCTTGGGGCTGTGGCTGCAGAGCAAATTAACTGTTTTTTCTGCCATGCGTCAATATACTCATTTTTATATAGTTCCGTCACGATGTTGTTGTTTTCTTTTTGTAGTTTTAATGTGGGATCCGTTCTTGTTGTCTTGTAAGTGTTTTTATCCTGTAGCAGTTCTCCCATTTTCTCTATATATTAATTTTTGTACATAGCAACAGTTTTGTTTCCTTTATCTGCCTGTATGATAATAATGTAATCATGTTTCTTCATAAATTTTCTTGTTTGTTCAAAAATTGTGAGTATTAGTTTTTCCCTAGGTGTATTTCTTATATTCCTTTTGAATCTTGTTACGTTGTTTGCCAGTTTTGTCCTTACAATTTCCTTTTCTTTTTCCCCATTGTCCTCTATAGCCTGAATGCATTGTTCGATATCTGCGATAACGTGTAATGCCGAGAAGTTGTGTTTATCCACTGGTAGTGCAAACTTTTTTCCTAAAGAAAGCATCCATTGGCATTCGAATGGAATTTCTAAATTAGTTAGATTTTCAAACCAATTTCCATTGAATGTTAGGCCATGTTGTGTTTTTTGTGTGACGTGGAATTATACCATAATTTCTGCATGAAAGTATAAATTCCAATCGGCATTCCTGGTTAGCAAGTCGTTTTATTTCGTTACAGTATTCTTTAGAGTCCCCGCACAACAATGTCGGGGCGGTTGACGTTTTCGGTCATGAGAGAGTATAGGCGCAAAACAAAGGCGGCAGCGGTAAATTCAGTCATTCGTTGATATTTACACAATTTTTCACATTTTCATCACTTTTTTATTTAATGTTATTGTTTTTTTTAATAACAATTTGATTTTCTCATATTGATTCCTTTTTTTTGTTGTTTTTTCAGAATTTTAAATATTTTTTTGTTAGAGATCACATTTTTTTGTTTACTTTATCGAAAATAATCGAAATATTTATAAGAATGTGGCAACATTTTCATATCAAAAATTTGAAGAGAGAGAGAGAAACCGACACAAAAATAAAATTGATTTTATTCAAGCGGTTTTCGGTCGAGCGTTTTTTCTTGCCAAATTTGTATGAAAAAAACGTCACCGACATTGTTGTGCGGGGACTCTTAAGAAGCCTGCATGTCTCATTATCATATTTTAGCGCAATATGTTTAAAATAGCCTTTCATGGTGTTGGTGTTGTTGTTATTGTTATTAATGTTTAATAATTTAAATAATTTTGTTTCGGCAAGCTCTCCGATGGTAATCTTCAATTTAGTTAAATTTGGTCAGTTTTTTAATCTTTGCTGTGTTGTTTAAGCTAGTCGGACCTATGGTTTCTTCAATGTAAATAAAAATGCATTTTATTACAAGTTTTCCTCGACGTTTCGTCAATTATTTGTTCACTTTTTCAAGAGGCGTCTATTCAAAATATAAAACAATATGTTTAAAAACAATAACATTACACTAAAAACATATTTTATTTACTTACAGTAACATAAATATTTTAAAATCACATTTGAATTAATTTGTGTTTTATATGTCATTTACGATTGCATTTATCCTCACGAATTTATTCATATCCTCACAAAAAACCAATAGCATATTTCATTTGCACACGCAAATAAAATATATCTGTGAGGAAATAACAAACAGAGTTGCATTTAATTTGACATTTGAACAATCATAAAAATATTTTTAATTAAATTGTGGTGTTTGTTTAAAAAAAATAATTAAATCAATCAACAAAATAAGAAAAATGTTTTTATTAAATAAAAAAATAAATAAAATGATAGTAAACGATGTTAAGAAAATTGTTTTGTCTTCTTCTTAACTCTTGTTTGGATGTGTGTGTGTAAAAAAATAAAATTTATATAAGTTTCCAATTGAATAAAACTGGGACGCTCACAACAAGTAAAAAATAAATTATTTTATCTGCATAATCTGGAAATCGGGTGCAAATGACGTGAAAACCACTTATATTTACAGGATGCTTTTAAATAAATTCGTGAAGCTACACACAAAAAAAAGACGTGTGTAAAAATATGCAATCGAACTTGGTAACTTTTTTTTTTATATGGAGTTTAATGAATACACACGCGGCTTGTTAAAATTTATCTAGATAATGTGTAAATTACATAATGCAAACCTTAGGTAAAAAATCTAATGCTTTTTAGAAGAACACATGGTCTTTTACATTTTATGCAATATACACTCAACCAAAAATCATTGTATTCCCAAAGAAAATCGCTATAAATTCAACAGAAATCATTGTTGATTTTGACCCTACAAATATTTATGTTGATTTCAATAAAAATTATTGTCAGTTTTTGTAAAAGTTGATCAACTCGTTTTTTTTGTAAATCAACTCTTATTTTTTGTAAATTCAACTCATATTTTTGTTAATATAAGAAATTTTATTAATAAAAAAACTTGTTGTTATTTGTTAATATTCTTTTATTAAGCATAAATCACAATATTTTTGTATTATCGTCGGCTTTTTAAGCTGCAATATTTAAAGATTTTCACAAAGACTTTCACACACACTTCGTTTATTCATGTTATGCACTCATAAGCCATTCTCCAGTTTTCTGATGATACCAAACAAAATCCTTAAAAAAACAAAAAAGTTTTAATATACACTCAACCAAAAATCATTGTATTCCCAAAGAAAATCGTTGTAAATTCAACAGAAATCATTGTTTATTTTGACCCTACAAATATTTATGTTGATTTCAACATTAATTGTTATCAGTTTTTGTAAAAGCTGATTAACTCGTATTTTTGTTGGTTCTATTCGTATTTTTGTTAATCATACTCGTTTTGTTTTGTATATTCATGCAATTTTATTTATTAAAATGAAATTCTTATTTGTGTTGTAAATGTTATTTTATTTAATTAAATATTTTCACAATATTTTTTCGTGATTTTCATTACATCATTATTTTCACATAAACTTATTTTGTTTTTAGATGATATCTTTTTGTTTCCTTGGACTGTGATGTATTTCGCTGTTGTTTTGCTGTCGGCAATCATTTTACGTGATTAGCTTCTCGAGTTTTTAGAAAGTTTCCAAATCACAAATTGCAAAAAATAAAAAATAAGTTTATTAATGAATTAAATAACAAATATATTTAATTACTCAACAAATATTTTCTTTTAATTTTGTAATAAAAAAGATTTTTTTTTAGAAACATCCCTTCTGTATAAGACAACCAATATTTACAAATGGCGATCAGCAAAAACAGTGTTGCACATTTCATGTACTTATATTTTATACAATTTTTTCCAACTATGTATTTTTCAACTATTGAATTTTGTAATATCAACATTGATTTTTGTTAAATTCTGTAAAACTTGATCTACAATGGATTTACTAATTTTTCTACTAAGATATTTCTATGAGTGTAGTATGAATACATAAAGTAATCAATATATTTTTTTACTTACCAGATATTTACAAATCAGATCCTATTTTTATTTATTTTTATAATATTAAATATTTTTATAAAAAACAAACACATAAAATAATTTTATAATAGATAAACACGATTCACATTGCTACCAACTCACTCGTCACTCGTTAATAATAAAAAAAAAATGAACGAACAGGGTTGTTTTTTCTATTTTGATTTATCTATTGAATTCTGTATAAGCGTTGTAAATAGTTGATTCAACTTTACTGATTATTCAACGATATCAACATTAATTTTTGTTGAATACGGCATTATTCTGTAAAACTTGATCTACAATGGGTTTACTAATTTTTCTACTAAGATATTTCTATGAGTGTACCTTTCACTTTTTGTCTATTGTCAAGCAGCACTATATTACCAATAAACTTGGGAATTTTTCACAAAAACAATGTGAAAAGTCTCAAAATATGTGAAGACGCCATTAATTATAAAATGGTAGAAGTACAAACATAAACATACACGCAAAAACGAACGGTGAACCAGAAACATAAAAAATATAATGTACACTCAACCAAAAATCATTGTATTCCCAAAGAAAATCGTTGTAAATTCAACAGAAATCATTGTTGATTTTGACCCTACAAATATTTATGTTGATTTCAATAAAAATTGTTGTCAGTTTTTGTAAAAGTTGATCAACTGGTTTTTTGTTAATCAACTCGTATTTTATGTAAATTCAACTCATATATTTGTTAATATAAGAAATTTTATTATTAAAAAAATAGCTTGTTGTTATTTGTAAATATTCTTTTACTAGCTGGCCCGGTCCGCGTTGCTGGCCCCAATATAAGATCAGTGTTATATTTCGTCTCGCTTTAAATATATAGCTCGAAAAAAATGTAATGAACTCCTTGATTTTTGGACGTGGCTTTAAAGACCCGATTAGGCAGATAATCATTTTCGAAGTATATTTTAAGAACTAAAAAAAAATTACCATGGGTTCGATTTTGCGAACTCTACAAATTTAAAACTTCTCTAGTATCATTACGAACAACACAAAAAGAAATAACGCATATCCTTCGTTCTTATCGTAAGCTGTTGTCTTGAGTTCACACAAACCATAATAGTTTTCCCGAATTTTCCATTTTTCCGGAACACTTTTTTAATTTATATTTCCTTAAAAACCTAATTAGAACTATAATTAACATAAAACATTCGATCCGGTCATTAGTAATCGACATATTTCGATAAAAGTGGGCGTTAAAATTTGTGTGGTAATAATTTTTTTTACTAGATCGAATTAGAGTAAAAATAAATTTTAGATATATCGAAAAAAAGTGGGCGAGGACAATTTTTCTTTCCGAACAATTACATAGACCACTACGAACATTTAAAGCAAAAAAAAAAACAAATCGGTCCAGGCGATCTCAAGTGCTACAAATTTTAAGGATATTGAAAAATGTGGGCTTTGGAGTGGGGGAGGACAATAAGACTTTTTAATGGACTATTATAATCATTAAAGAAAAATTTACCAAATCAGGCCAGTCTTTCTCCGATTTTAGATGTATTGAAAACAAATGGCAGTGGACAATTTTTCTTTCCGTAATAAGCTTAGTTTTACTATCACGAACGTCAACAAATACTAATAATAGCCAAATCGGCCCTGACATTCTTCTATTAGATATATCGAAATAAGAGTGGGTGTGAAAAACTTATATTTCCGTTTAAACCTAAGTTGGACTGTGACGAACATTTAAATAAAAAGTTTAGTCAAATCGATTCAGACGATCACCGATTTTAGATATATCAAAAAAAGGAGTCGTAAATGTGGGCGTGATAAATTTGTTTTCCGAAAAAACCTAAAAAAAATTGATTTTTATTTATATTTTATTATTCTGTATTAGAGTCCCCGCACAACAATGTCGGAGCGGTTGACGGTTTCGGTCATGGGAGAGTATAGGCGCAAAACAAAGGCGGCAGCGGAAAATTCAGTCAAACGTTTATATTCACATTATTTTTTCACTTTTTCTGCAAATTTTTATTTAATTTTATTATTTTTTTTAATATCAATATAATATTTTCATATTGATTCGTTTTTTGTGTTTTTTTTTAGAATTTTATATATTTTTTTTTTTTTTTTTCGAAAATAATCGAAATATTGGTTTTTTGTTAATCAACTCGTATTTTATGTAAATTCAACTCATATATTTGTTAATATAAGAAATTTTATTATTAAAAAAATAGCTTGTTGTTATTTGTAAATATTCTTTTACTAGCTGGCCCGGTCCGCGTTGCTGGCCCCAATATAAGATCAGTGTTATATTTCGTCTCGCTTTAAATATATAGCTCGAAAAAAATGTAATGAACTCCTTGATTTTTGGACGTGGCTTTAAAGACCCGATTAGGCAGATAATCATTTTCGAAGTATATTTTAAGAACTAAAAAAAAATTACCATGGGTTCGATTTTGCGAACTCTACAAATTTAAAACTTCTCTAGTATCATTACGAACAACACAAAAAGAAATAACGCATATCCTTCGTTCTTATCGTAAGCTGTTGTCTTGAGTTCACACAAACCATAATAGTTTTCCCGAATTTTCCATTTTTCCGGAACACTTTTTTAATTTATATTTCCTTAAAAACCTAATTAGAACTATAATTAACATAAAACATTCGATCCGGTCATTAGTAATCGACATATTTCGATAAAAGTGGGCGTTAAAATTTGTGTGGTAATAATTTTTTTTACTAGATCGAATTAGAGTAAAAATAAATTTTAGATATATCGAAAAAAAGTGGGCGAGGACAATTTTTCTTTCCGAACAATTACATAGACCACTACGAACATTTAAAGCAAAAAAAAAAACAAATCGGTCCAGGCGATCTCAAGTGCTACAAATTTTAAGGATATTGAAAAATGTGGGCTTTGGAGTGGGGGAGGACAATAAGACTTTTTAATGGACTATTATAATCATTAAAGAAAAATTTACCAAATCAGGCCAGTCTTTCTCCGATTTTAGATGTATTGAAAACAAATGGCAGTGGACAATTTTTCTTTCCGTAATAAGCTTAGTTTTACTATCACGAACGTCAACAAATACTAATAATAGCCAAATCGGCCCTGACATTCTTCTATTAGATATATCGAAATAAGAGTGGGTGTGAAAAACTTATATTTCCGTTTAAACCTAAGTTGGACTGTGACGAACATTTAAATAAAAAGTTTAGTCAAATCGATTCAGACGATCACCGATTTTAGATATATCAAAAAAAGGAGTCGTAAATGTGGGCGTGATAAATTTGTTTTCCGAAAAAACCTAAAAAAAATTGATTTTTATTTATATTTTATTATTCTGTATTAGAGTCCCCGCACAACAATGTCGGAGCGGTTGACGGTTTCGGTCATGGGAGAGTATAGGCGCAAAACAAAGGCGGCAGCGGAAAATTCAGTCAAACGTTTATATTCACATTATTTTTTCACTTTTTCTGCAAATTTTTATTTAATTTTATTATTTTTTTTAATATCAATATAATATTTTCATATTGATTCGTTTTTTGTGTTTTTTTTTAGAATTTTATATATTTTTTTTTTTTTTTTTCGAAAATAATCGAAATATTTATAAAAATGTGGTAACATTTTCATATCAAAAATTAAAAGAGAGAGAGAAACCGACACAAAAATAAAATTGATTTTATTCAAGCGGTTTTCGATCGAGCGTTTTTTCTTGCCAAATTTGTATGAAAAAAACGTCACCGACATTGTTGTGCGGGGACTCTTAGATTTTTCTATAGAGCTAATTTTATATATATCGATAAAAGAGACGATGACAACCCTTCTTACCGTAAAAACCTTATTTGAATTTTACCAGCTCGGAATCTATTCAAAAGTGGGCGTAGAAATGAAAAATTGGTCTTTCCGAAACAATTTTCCATTTCTTGGACTATGACGGACATTTCAAACAAAATTAGACAAATTGATCCAGCCATGCCATGATTTAAAATACATACATCGCGAAAAGTGAGCGCAAAAATAGGCGTGCACAATTTTTCTTTCCTTAAAAATCCTTTGCGGACTATAACCAATCGGTCTGGCCGTTATAGTTCTAGTGGGTGTGGGAAATTTTACTATCCGTAAGAACCTTAGTTCAGTTATGACGAACATTTTCAACAAAAATTAGCCAAAGTGGGAGTGGTTAATGTTTTTTTTTTCGTAAAAATCAAAGTTGGAACATGATGAAAATGCATTTAAAATAATTTAGTCAAATCGGTCCAGCCATTCTCAGATTTTAGATAAATTGAAAAAGTGGGCGTAATAGTAGGCGTGGTCGATTTTTTTTTTCAGTAAAAACTTAAATTGGATTACTACGAACATTTAAATAAAAAATTACCCAAATTGGTGCAGCCGTTTTCGAATTTTAGATAAATCGAAAAAAGTGGGTGTAAAAGTGGGAGTGGTCAATTTTTCTTTACGTTAAAACCTAAGTTGGACTATGACGAACATTTTAGAAAAAAATGTTCGAACGACAATTGATTTTTATTTATATAGAATTAAATATAAATCACAATATTTGTTTATTTCCGGCTTTTTAATACGGAGTTCACACTACCGACTTTAAACATCTCATGAGTGTTTAAGCGCTAAACAATCAAAATTTGACTTGTTCCCCCATACATTTGGTTGTTTAGCTAAACAATCAAATTCGACTTGTTTCCCTGTTGAACATTTCGCTAAACATTTCAAAGGCAGGGTTCGGTATATTTCCTTTTAATTTTTCTTTATTCTATGCCAAAAAAAAGATTTCATAGCAACCAGCTTCTGTATCTGTCTGCCATTTTCTTAGCAAAACATTGGAAAATTGAGAAATTATAAATATTTAAAAAACTAATAAAAACTACTGAAAATTCAGAAAAAAGTGTGTGTTTTATTTATAATTATATTGGAAAAGCTGCACTAATAGTGAATTTTGCCTTCCACCGAAGTATAAATATGCAAACAGCTTCGGACAGGTCCGGAACAAAAAACATAAAAATCTTCCTATTTACTTGGAATGAGTCAATAAAAAGGTGTTCCGTATAGTGGTGTTATGTAAATGTTATAAAAAAATTAAATATCTTGTCTTCCGCCAAAGTTTAAAAGGTTTTTAGAAATATTTTTGCAATTTTTTTCAGAATTAGGTTATGTACGTTTGTTTACAAACGTTAAACACTCAAAGTTAAACGCGCAAAATGTAGTGTGAACGATTTTGTTTACTTTTTTAAACAAGTGGCTTAAACGAGTAAAAATTCTCTAGTGTGAACTCCGTATAAGCTGCAATATTTGAAGATTTTCACAAAGATTTTCACACACACTTCGTTTATTCATGTTATGCATTCATAAGCCATTCTCCAGTTTTCTGATGATACCAAAACAAAATCCTAAAAAAAAAACAAAAAACGTTTTAATATCCCAGCAAAAAATAAACGAAGTGGTTCAAAAAGAATTAGTAGTTTCACTACATACACACAAAAAAAAAGACGTGTGTGAAAATATCCAATCGAACTTGGTAACTTTTTTTTTATATGAAGTTTAATGAATTCACACGAAGCTTGTTTAAATTTATCTAGATAATGTATAAATTACATAATGCAAACCTTAGGTAAAAAATCCATGGCTTTTTAGAATAACACACGGTCTTTTACATTTTATGAAATATACCTTTCATTTTTTGTCTATTGCAAAGCAGCACTATATCACAGACTAAATACAGACTCGACAGTAGAGTCACAGACTATATACAGACTCGACAGTAGAGTTTTACAAGGAAAAATGGGGAAAACTAAGCGATTTTAGGAGAAAACACAGCGGTTTTTAGTCCGTTTTACGCTAACATGGCAACACTTTCTACGACTTAGGAGTGAGTGAAACAACAAAAACAAATCTGGCATCGATTTTTCTTATGGCGCGTTATATTAGCTTTCTCTTTCTAACCTAATTCGTAGAATAATTTGAAAATATTAACCATATGGTTAAAGAATACTTTTTTGACACCTGTCACTTATGTCGAGTCTGTATTAGTCTGTGGTAGAGTTTTATAAGAAAAAATGGGGGAAAACTAAGCGATTTTGGGAGAAAAACGGTTTTTAGTCCGTTTTACGCTTACATGGCAACACTTTCTACGACTTAGGAGTGAGTGAAACAACAAAAACATATCTGGCATCCATTTTTCTAATGGCGCGTTTTATTAGCTTTCTCTTTCTAACCTAATTCGTAGAATAATTTGAAAACATTAACCATATGGTTCAAGACTACTTTTTTGACATCTGTCACTTATGTCGAGTCTGTATTAGTCTGTGACTATATTACCAATAAACTTAGGAATCTTTCACCAAAACAATGTGAAAAGTCTTAAAATACACACAAAAAAAATCGAGGTAATATTACCTAAAAACATAGTATAACCACAGACTAATACAGACTCGACATAAGTGACAGGTGTCAAAAAAGTAGTTCTGAACCATATGGTTAATATTTTCAAATTATTCTACGAATTAGGTTAGAAAGAGAAAACTGATATAACAAGTCATAAGAAAAATGGATGCCAGATCGGCTTTTGTTGTTTCACTCACTCCTAAGTCGTAGAAAGTGTTGCCATGTTAGCGTAAAACGGACTAAAAATCGCTGTGTTTTCTCCTAAAATCGCTTAGTTTTTCCCCATTTTTTCCTGTAAAACTCTACTGTCGAGTCTGTATTTAGTCTGTGGTATAACCACAGACTAAATACAGACTCGACAGTAGAGTTTTATAAGAAAAAATGGGGAAAAACTAAGCGATTTTGGGAGAAAACACAGCGGTTTTTAGTCCGTTTTACGCTAACATGGCAACACTTTCTACGACTTAGGAGTGAGTGAAACAACAAAAACCGGTCTGGCATCCATTTTTCTAATGGCGCGTTATATTAGCTTTCTCTTTCTAACCTAATTCGTAGAATAATTTGAAAACATTAACCATATGGTTCAAGACTACTTTTTTGACAGCTGTCACTTATGTCGAGTCTGTATTAGTCTGTGGTATAACTTTATCTAAGTGCCACAGTACAGACTAGTATGCAAACACTGGTGCTAATTGCGTACTTTCCAATATGGTGGTATGGTTTTTAGTACAGAATGATCATCTCTGCCTAGTATATGTGTGCCTGTACGTGTGAGCTTTTGTGCATGTATTTATGATGTTTGTTTACGTTTTGTATGAAACGTCAAAAGTTACACCGTGTGCTGTCACTAATACTTACACCCATCAGATGCAACTCTGTGATACTACTACTCATGTACTGTGCTAAGTGCCAAGATAACATAGAGCCTACAAAGTTTTTGGACAATATTACTAAAAAGCCAAGGTGATTTTTAAAAAATGGTATGTTCGAAAAATTAACTATGCTTTTAGGAAATATTCCTAGGAAACTTTGTAAACTTTACAAAGTTTAGTAAAGTAAATATTTTTACACAAACTTTGGTAGTTTATCTATTTTATTTTGTTAATAATCAAACTATAAATAATTCCACCCTTAAATAAAACAAGTAAAAAAGTTAAATTCGGCCTTGCCGAATGAAGTAATACCCTCCACAATTTCAAAAAGATTATTGCAAAGAACTTTATTTAAAAGGAAATTACTTTTGAAAAAAAAAAAAAATTCCGCGAAAAAAAATTTCCGCGAAAAAAAAATTTGCAAAAAAAAAATCCGCGATTTTTTTCTTTTTTTGTCAAAAAATATGTTCGTACTTGTTTAAATACCATTTGTTGTTCAATTATGTTCACATATGTCAACCAGAAGCCGAATTAAAGCATTTTGTATTTTTAGTTGAATGTTCTGAAATTTTTGAGGTGTGCTTACATTTGCGTTCATAACTTTTGAACCGCTGAACCGATATCGCTCAAATGCAATACCAAACTTCTCGGGAGAACTTCCAATATATATGTTAAGTTTCAGTCATCTCTGTGCAATATTTTGTCCGCGAGAGCATTTTCCACAGACAGACAGACAGACGGACAGACGGACATCGCTAGAATGTCTTAAAATCGATCGGGCATCATGAATATATATACTTTATGGGGCCCCAGACCGATATTTCGATGAGTTACAAACGGAATGACAAACTTATATATACCCTCTATCACTAGGGTATAAAAATTAATTGATTTTATTATGTTTTTATTTGTAAAAAAAATTTTTTATTAATAAATAATTACAATTGTTGTTTATCTTTAAAAAATATTCTGAGACATATTTTCTATAGAAAAAATCTCGGATACTGTGACATTTTTTCTATAGAAAAATTATCAGATTCTGTGATATTTTTTCTATTGAAAAAAATTATAATTTTTGAGACATTTTTTCTATAGAAAGTATCTCAGATTCTGAAACATTTTTGCATAGAAAAAATCTCATATTCTGTGAAATATTTTCTGTAAAAAAAAAATCAGATTCTGCGACATTTTTTGTATACAAAAATCTTAGATTCTGAGACATATTTTCTATAGAAAATTTCTGATTCTGAGACATTTTTCCTATAGAAAAAGTTTTTTTTGAGATATTTTTCCTATGGAAAAAGTATTTTTTGAGACAAAAGTCTCACATTTTTCTATATGAAAAACGTCTCAGAATCTGAGACTTTTGCTACATGAAAAACGTCTCAGAATCTGAGACTTTTTCTATATGAAAATCGTCTCAGAATCTGAGACTTTTTCTTTATAAAAAACGTCTAAGAATCTGAGACTTTTTCTATATGAAAAACGTCTCAGAATCTGATACTTTTTCTATATGAAAAACGTCTCAGAATCTCTTTGTGTCTCAAAAAAGACTTTCTATAGGAAAATGTCTCAAAAAAAATTTTTTCTTTAGGAAAAATTACGTTTTTTCTATAGAAAAAGTTTCAGATTCTGAGACATTTTTCCTATAGATTCAGATTCTGAGACATTTTTCCTATAGAAAAAGTCTCAGATTCTGAGACATTTTTCCTATAGAAAAAGTCTCAGATTCTGAGACATTTTTCCTATAGAAAAAGTCTCAGATTCTGATACATTTTTCCTATAGAAAAAGTCTCAGATTGTGAGACATTTTTCCTATAGAAAAAGTCTCAGATTCTGAGACATTTTTTCCTATAGAAAAAGTCTCAGATTCTGAGACATTTTTCCTATAGAAAAAGTCTCAGATTCTGAGACATTTTTCCTATAGAAAAAGTCTCAGATTCTGAGACATTTTTCCTATAGAAAAAGTCTCAGATTCTGAGACATTTTTCCTATAGAAAAAGTCTCAGATTCTGAGACATTTTTCCTATAGAAAAAGTCTCAGATTCTGAGACATTTTTCCTATAGAAAAAGTCTCAGATTCTGAGACATTTTTCCTATAGAAAAAGTCTCAGATTCTGAGACATTTTTCCTATAGAAAAAGTCTCAGATTCTGAGACATTTTTCCTATAGAAAAAGTCTCAGATTCTGAGACATTTTTCCTCTAGAAAAAGTCTCAGATTCTGAGACATTTTTCCTATAGAAAAAGTCTCAGATTCTGAGACATTTTTCCTATAGAAAAAGTCTCAGATTCTGAGACATTTTTCCTATAGAAAAAGTCTCAGATTCTGAGACATTTTTCCTATAGAAAAAGTCTTAGATTCTAAGACATTTTTCCTATAGAAAAAGTCTCAGATTCTAAGACATTTTTCCTATAGAAAAAGTCTCAGATTCTGAGACATTTTTCCTATAGAAAAAGTCTCAGATTCTGAGACATTTTCCTATAGAAAAAGTCTCAGATTCTGAGACATTTTTCCTATAGAAAAAGTCTCAGATTCTGAGACATTTTTCCTATAGAAAAAGTCTCAGATTCTGAGACATTTTTCCTATAGAAAAAGTCTCAGATTCTGAGACATTTTTCCTATAGAAAAAGTCTCAGATTCTGAGACATTTTTCCTATAGAAAAAGTCTCAGATTCTGAGACATTTTTCCTATAGAAAAAGTCTCAGATTCTGAGACATTTTTCCTATAGAAAAAGTCTCAGATTCTGAGACATTTTTCCTATAGAAAAAGTCTCAGATTCTGAGACATTTTTCCTATAGAAAAATTCTCAGATTCTGAGACATTTTTCCTATAGAAAAAGTCTCAGATTCTGAGACATTTTTCCTATAGAAAAAGTCTCAGATTCTGAGACATTTTTCCTATAGAAAATGTCTCAGATTCTGAGACATTTTTCCTATAGAAAATGTCTCAGATTCTGAGACATTTTTCCTATAGAAAAAGTCTCAGATTCTGAGACATTTTTCCTATAGAAAAAGTCTGAGATTCTGAGACATTTTTCCTATAGAAAAAGTCTCAGATTCTGAGACATTTTTCCTATAGAAAAAGTCTCAGATTCTGAGACATTGTTCCTATAGAAAAAGTCTCAGTTTCTGAGAACTTTTTTCCTATAGAAAAGTCTCATATTCTGAGATATTTTTCTTATACGAAAAACCTCAGTTTGGGAAACATTTTTCTAATAGGAAAAGTCTCAGATTCTGATAAAAAAATTCTATATTACCCTGGTCAGTGGTCATCTTGTGACGTGGGTTGTGTTACAAATATAATCTTGTGGTTTGTTTGCCGATGACTCATTTAAAGAGTTATTACAGCTCGAAAGGCGACGAAGCAGCGAGTTCCTAGAGTTCCTTTTACTGCTCATTCCTGTAAAGAATGAAAAACACAACATTTACAATGAAATATGTACATAAGTTTTAAATTTCAATTTTGGAATCACTTACCCCATAGAGTGATATGATTGCGACAACGATGTAAATTAATGAATCACTGCGTTCTTTGAGTCTCTATATACATGTATATTAATACGTGTATATTAAAAAATATTATTGCAATATACAAATTTTTTTAAAATTAATTTTTTTGACTTTCTCTAAAACGAAAATTTACAACGACACATTAAAAAAGCAAAATAAAATTAATTTCGAAATTTCATCTATTTTCCTTTGTAAATCTTACATGGTTAATACACTCAACCAAAAATCATTGTATTCCCAAAGAAAATCGTTGTAAATTCAACAGAAATCATTGTTGATTTTGACCCTACAAATATTTATGTTGATTTCAATAAAAATTGTTGTCAGTTTTTGTAAAAGTTGATCAACTCGTTTTTTTGTAAATCAACTCGTATTTTTTGTAAACTCAATATTTTTGTTAACTAATATTTTTGTTAACTAATTTTTAACTAATTTAATTATGCTTAAATTATTTTTTAACACTGTTTAATTTTATTTTTATTTCAAATAAATAAATATTTCACAGAAATTTTGTAAATAATTTGATTTCTTTATATTTTTATATTTGGCATTTTCCCATTTTCTCTATTTCTCATTGTCGCACAGTGGTAAAAATATGTAAAAATATGAAAATTATAAGGTTTCGATCGTACTTTCGTTGAAACCTCACTACAAAAAGGTTTAAATTTGTGAGGGAAAATACGTATTTTCAAATGAGGTTTGGCACGAAACCTCGTTGAACGGGTTTTCGAGGCCAATCTGAACGTACTATTAGAATTATCACCGGCTTTTTAAGCTGCAATATTTAAACACGAGATTTTCACTCTTCGTTTATTTATGTTATGCACTCGTAAGCCATTCTCCAGTTTTCTAATGACACCAAATCAAAAACCTTAAAATAAAACAAAATAATTTATAATATAGTATGAATACATAAAGTAATCAATATATTTTATTACTTAGCAAATATTTACAGATCAGAATCTAATCATCAGATCCTATTTTTGTTTATTTTTATAATATTAAATATTTTTATAAGAAACAAACACATAAAATAATTTTATAAGAGACAAACAAAATTGCACATTGCTACCAACTTGATAATACAAAAATGAACGAACAGGGTTGTTTTTTCTTTTTTTGGTTTTATCTATTGAATTCTGTACAAGCGTTGTAAAAAGTTGATTCAACTTTACTGATTATTCAACGATATCAACATTAATTTTTGTTGAATACGGCAATATTCTGTAAAACTTGATCTACAATGGGTTTACTAATTTTTCTACTAAGATATTTCTATGAGTGTAGTTGAAATTGTAAAGTAAAATTATACTGGTAGCATAGGTAAAAAGTCGTGGCTTTTAAGTTTCATACACTCAACCAAAAATCAGAACCAATCAACAGAATTCATTGTTGATTTTGACCCTACAAATATTTATGTTGATTTCAATAAAAATTCTTGTCAGTTTTTGTAAAAGTTGATCAACTCGTTTTTTTGTAAATCAACTCGTATTTTTTGTATACTCAACTCATATTTTTGTTGATATAAGAAATTTAATTAATAAAAAAAATGCTTGTTGTTATTTGTTAAAATTCTTTTATTAAGTATAAATCACAATATTTTTTAGAATTATCACCGGCTTTTTAAGCTGCAATATTTAAACACGAGATTTTCACTCTTCGTTTATTTATGTTATGCACTCGTAAGCCATTCTCCAGTTTTCTAATGACACCAAATCAAAAACCTTAAAAAAAAAACAAAATAATTTATAATATAGTATGAATACATAAAGTAATCAATATATTTTATTACTTACCAAATATTTACAGATCAGAATCTGATCATCAGATCCTATTTTTGTTTATTTTTATAATATTAAATATTTTTATAAGAAACAAACACATAAAATAATTTTATAAGAGACAAACAAAATTTCACATTGCTACCAACTTGATAATACAAAAATGAACGAACAGGGTTGTTTTTTCTTTTTTTGGCTTTATCTATTGAATTCTGTACAAGCGTTGTAAAAAGTTGATTCAACTTTAATGATTATTCAACGATATCAACATTAATTTTTGTTGAAAACGGCAATATTCTGTAAAACTTGATCTACAATGGGTTTACTAATTTTTCTGCTAAGATATTTCTATGAGTGTACAAAAATAATTCACCTAAGCCAGCCTAGATAACTTTACCTCGACTTTTTTTTTGTGTGTATGTGAAGACACCATTAATTATAAAATGACAAATGTACAAACCACAGTACATGAGTAGTAGGTTCACAGGTTTGCATTTGATGTGTGTAAGTATTAGTGACAGCACACGGTGTAACTTTTGACGTTTCATACAAAACGTAAACAAACACCATAAATACATACACAAAAGCTCACACGTACATGCACACAGACACTAGGCAGCGATGATTATTCTGTACTAATAACCACGCCACCATATTGGAAAGTACGAAATTAGCACCATTGTTTGCATACTAGTCTGTACTGTGGTACAAACACAAGTATACACGCAAAAACGTACGGTGAACTAGAAAACTAACAAAAAAAAAAAAAGAATGCTGGAGAAAATAATATAAAATGACTAAAATAAAAATAATTAATATTAAAAACAACATTAACATAGTAATAAAAAGTAACCAGTCGAACAAATTTGTTATGAAGCTGAAATGAAGAATGGACGCCACTTACAAATAGTGTTCTTTTTTGGGCCAAAAGGAAACCATACACAATTTGATAGCATTTCGTGAGTTGTAATTAAAAAAAATAATTTTAATATTTATATAATATTAAATGTTTTTAATTTTATATTTTAAAAATAATACATACAATATTTAATAGTTTAAATAAAAAAAATTATTTAAATATAAAGGCGTCTTTCTATTAATGGGGAAACCAAAAAATCTAGGTAGTATGAAGCACTTTCCTTGTCATAAATAATCATTTATAAATGGTTATTTGAATTAAATAATTTGGGTAATTTATTTGTATTTTTTGCTCAATTTTCCGTTTCCTTAAACGACAATATTACCTAAGGTTTTTTGCACATATATTCCTTGTTTTTTTTTCATAAACGTTTACCTACGGGAATTGAGTATTTTATGCTTTTAACTTGGGTAGTGGTCTGGTACACATTTTCCTTAGGTATTTTATACCCTAATTTTGTTTAAATTCAGCCTTGTTATTTTTTGCGTGTACAAAGTAGCGATAGGTGCCGAACTTCATATTCCGTAGGAAGTACTTTTAAAATCACTTCCAAAAACGCTACAAAATAACAATAAAAACATTGTATAAAATACATATATTTTATACATTATATTTATTCTTTGTACACCCAAAAAATTACATAGTAGCATAGTTAAGAAAATCCATAGTTATTTCAAATCATTTTTAAATCAACTATTTATAATCAATAACAACTATGGACAAAGTTGATAACAACGATTTTTTTATATTTGAAAAAGCAAAATAAAAAAATACAAGTGTCAGAAATAAAAATTAACAAATTAAAATCAAACGTTCAAAATATTTTTTTTTTTGCTAAATAAACCAGCACAATCGATGAAAAAAGGAGGACAACGAAAAAAATGAACAAGGATGGAAGTATTTGGTACGAAATATTTTCATAAAAAATTAATTTAACTGTACACCGAGCGTTTCTAAAGAAAAATATCTCAGAAAATGATTTATATTTTATAGAAAAATTGTCTCAGACTTTTTTCTATAGAACAAATCTTTCAGAATCTTATATTTTTTTTACAGAAAAAATGTCTTGGAATATAAGAATTTTTCTATAGAAAATATGTATCGGAATCTAATATGGTTTCTCAGAATCTGAGACTTTTTTATAGAAAAAATGTCTCAGAATCTGAGACTTTTTTATAGAAAAAAAGTCTCTGAATCTGAGACTTTTTTATAGAAAAAATGTTTCAGATTTTTTCTCTAGAAAAATGTTTGAGAATCCGATTTTGAGTTTGAGTCTAAGATTCTAAGACATTTTTTCTATAGAAAAAGTCTCAAATTCTGAGACATTTTTCTATAGAAAAAGTCTAAGATTCTGAAACATTTTTTCTATAGAAAAAGTCTCACATTCTGAGACATTTTTTCTATAGAAAAAGTCTCAGATTCTGAGACATTTTTTCTATAAAAAAAATGTGTCAGAATCTGAGACTTTTTCTATAGAAAAAATGTCTCAGAATCTGAGACTTTTTCTATAGAAATAATGTCTCAGAATTTGATACTTTTTCTATAAAAAAAATGTCTCAGAATCTGAGACTTTTTCTTTAGAAAAAATGTCTCAGAATCTGAGGCTTTTTCTATAGAAAAAATGTCTCAAAATCTGAGAATTTTTCTATAGAAAAAATGTCTCAGAATCTGAGATTTTTTCTATAGAAAAAATGTCTTGAAATCTGAGAACTTTTCTATTGAAAAATGTTTCTGAGTCTGAGAATCTGAGATTTTTCGTATAGAAAAAAATGTCTCAGAATTTTTCTATAAAAAAATGTCTCGGAATCTCAGAATTGTTCTATTAAAAAAAGATATCTCAATCTGATAATTTTTCTTTAGAAAAAATGTCTCAGTCTGATATTTTGTTGGGATTTTGAATTCAGAATCTGATTTTTTTTAATAGACAAAATGTCTCAAAATCTGAAATTGTTTCTGTAAAAAAAAAATGTCTCACAATATGAAATTTTTCTGTAGAAAAAATGTCTCAGTATTCATGATATTTTCTAGAGAAAAAATATCTCAATTTCTGACGTGTTTTCTATACAAAAAAAAAAAAAAAAGAATACAAAATAATACATTTTTTTTCATATTTGCAGGCTGGCTTTGGATCCTACAATATTGGTGTTTGCAGTTTATATGCAATTTTAATAAAATAATGTTTATGAAAAAAAAACTCAAAATTTTGTTTTTTTGTATACAAATTATAGGGTATAATTAACTATTTATTAAATTACATAGTAAATATTTACTATGATTAAATTTTATAAAAAATTTAACTATGGGCCTAGTTGTTTACCTATGTTTATCAAACACATCGTTGTCATTAACTTTTCACATAGTTAATTTGTAGATTTAAATGACACATAGTCAGCAACAACTATGTCACATCAACTTTGACAAAGTTGGGGCTATTTCACCTATGACATAGTTGAAAAAATAGTAATCATCAACTATGTAATTTTTTGGGTGTATACTTTATCTTTAAAAAGTAACTTTTTCAAACTTATTTATAATTATTTAAAGTTAACGTACAAAAAAAATTAATTTATTTGTATAACAGTTTATCTGTCTTAAAATTTTTATCTAAGTGAATTTTACATCTGTCAAATCTTAAACATAGAATTGGAGAAATTATAAATATGTTTAAAAACCGAAGTACGATGCTTCTAACCTTTTATATGAAATGACACTTGAATTATAAATCTCAAAGGGTGAGCATCGCTTGAATAAATTGTACTCTCTACATTTATATAAAACCTAACACTTGTATTTTTATTTCTCTAATTCCACTTACATACAATTCTTTACGTTGGTGTCACGTAACCCATCACTGATTATAATTTCTCGAGCTTTGACAAATTATAACCTAATTCAACATTATTTTATAGTGTTATATTTGACGACAATTGTGTGCCCATAGAATTGATCCCTTCCAACACACCAGTTGTATGCATGGTCCTTCGAACCGGATCTGAACCAGTGACCTACGGCATTGACTCCCGGTCACTTCAATTTAAAATCAATTCATATGCAAAATTCATATACATAATAAAAAAATAATTATTTACTGTTTTGGAGATACATAATAGTTTCTTTAATTTCATCGATAATCTTAAATTCACCTAAGTTCTACATAATCTGCTTAAATCTATATCTAAGGAAATACTTAATTGCGTTCAAAAGTTAATTTTCATCGTAGATTCAAAATTATCTACATACATCACATTTCTTAATTGCTTACGATCGACAGTTTGCAAGCGTAGATTCAAATTATCTACAACATATTTCTAATTGCTAAAGATCAACAATTCATTGGCAAAAGTAGATCAGTAGTCTACATCAACTTTTATCTAGCTAGCTGCTTACGCACGACAGTTCGTTTGCAAAAGAGCAGAACCTAATATCTTCATCACATTTTCTATTATTTTTTCTTAAAGTTTTCTCTTGATTTTTCTAAAACAAATAAATTTGTAAGCAAAACAGGTGCTTTTTACAACAAATAAATTTGTTGAAAAGTTTTAGTTTAATACTTCAGATCTTTCAAGCAAAAATTCTCAATCATGTCAACACATTCTGACGAAACTGTTTATGACACCTCGAAAAAAAGTGGTTCACTCGTAAAAGAGAAATTTTTGTTCGATTGCGACTATTTACTTACGTTCTGTTCCACCTTCAATACTCTAGATTTTCGGAACCAAACAGAGTCAATGCTAGAAACAAGTTTATTTGACCTCGAAAATCAATGGAAAAAATTGGATACATCATATGAAAATGTTATGCTTCAACCAGACTCTGAAGTTTCCCAAGATTCTAAAGAAGATGCAAAACGTAACTTGCATGCAAGTTCTGTGGCATTTTATAGTTGTAGATCCCGTATTTTGGACATGCTAAAAATTGTAAAAGGTAATACCTCTTCACCTAACATTCCTTCTCAAGTATGTGTAGCTCCTCAAAACACTGCAGTGCATAATTTCGGCAATACCCTTAAACATAGAGGCGAAGGCGTCAAAAATTGAGTTGTCAAAGTACAACTTGTTTACACGTATTTGTTGACAAAGTACGACTTGTAAACATGTATTGTGTGATGAATTCACATCGACAACGTACGTGTGAGAAATTAGAAAAAGATAGTGATATTATTTTTTCTTTCACCTTCGCCTCTATGTTTCTCTATGCCCTTAAACTTCCACCATGCGATACGGAAGTTTTTGAAGGTAGCTACGAAAATTGGCCATCTTTTCGTGACATGTTCACGGCCGTCTATGTCAAGGGCACTAACTGTCCACCAGTAGTCAAGTTATTTCATTTGCGAAATAAAACAGCTGGTGATGCAGGGGCAATCGTAAAGCGTTTTCCACTATGCGATGAAAGCTTTGAGCTTGCATGGAACGCTCTTGAAGCACGATATGAGAACGAGCGAGATCTAGTTGACCGCCTACTCGAAACTCTATTCAATATGCCTGCAGCCACTTCCGAAGACAGTAAATCTCTTCAGAAAATCCATTCTACTGTCAGCGACGTTTTGCAAACTCTTAAAACTTTAAAAATAAATACAGAGCAGTGCGATTTCATTTTTGTGTTTCTTATTCGTTCCAAACTTCTGGATGAAACACTAGCTCTTTGGGAACAGACTTTGAAGAAACATCGTAAGGTTGTTAAATGGTCCCAATTAGATGAATTTCTCACGGACAGATACGAAGCTGTTGAGAGAATTTCTAGTATGAAAGCCATCAAAGAAAGAATGAGTCTTCCAAACACTTCAAAACCCAGAATTCAATCATACGCATCTCAAGAAAAGCTTAGTGTTGAGTGTAAAGTTTGCAATGGCAATCACAACTTGAGAACGTGTCCCACTTTCAAAAAAATTACAGTTCAACGAAGAGTTGATTTTGCTTATGAGAACAAAATTTGTAATAATTGTCTTTCGGCAAATCATCTTAAAGACAAATGTCCAAGCAAAAACACTTGCTTTATTTGCAAAATGAATCATCACACGTTACTTCATTTGGTCAAAACCAATAATGCACAAAACCCCACAAAATTTTTTCAACCTTCAACGTTTATTCCAAATAAATCAGAGCCCATTAAAAACGAGTCCCAGGGAAACATTCAGGATACTTCAGTTCTACCATCTTCCTCCAGTCAAACACATAATGTTCAAGCTAATGTATCCATTAATAGTGATTATATACTTCTTCGAACAGCGTTAGTAACTTTAGAACATATGGGCGAACTTTTTACGGTTAGAGCTCTCATAGACCCAGGTTCCCAAAGAACTTTTGTGTCTGAAAAATTAAGAAATCGTCTTCAAATTCCCACACGTAAGTCAAATGTTGAAGTATTTGGCATTGGAGAACAAGTTCAATCTGCCACTAAAGAATGTGACTTAGTGGTATTCGCTAAAAGAGCCAATTTAAAATTCACAATTAATGCAATTGTATTACCAAAAGTAGCCAAACACATTCCCGCGATCTCTTTTGAAGTCCCACATTCATCCGATTTAGTAGACCTTGACTTAGCAGATCCGAGTTTCAATCAGCGTTCCCAAATTGATCTCATCCTCGGAAACGACTGTGAAGGATAAATAAATATTAACGGCGTTCGAAAAAATATTTGTGGCCTAGCCTCTGCATATAATACAGTATTTGGGTGGGTTCTCAGTGGTCCCATCAATACTCAAGCTGTACAATCCTTTACTACATCGGTAAAACCTTCTCATACTTCAGAGCTTAACAATATTCTCAGACGATTTTGGGAGCAAGAAGAATTGCCCTCGACTATTCACATGTCGCAAGAAGACCAATTTTGTGAGGACTTCTATAAACAAACCACTACACGAGGTTTAGATGGGAGGTATGTTGTAAGACTTCCTTTTAAAAAAGAATTTCCCGACTCTGTCTTTCTCGGTTCTTCTCGAATTTTGGCTCTCCGTCAGTACTCTCGGATGAAGCAATCCCTTTCCAAAAATCCTGAACTTCAAACGCAATACAATGAAGTTCTCCAAGAGTATTTATCCCTTCAACACATGGAAACAACTTCCTTCCGCGAAGTTAGCTCCCAAGATAAATATTTCTCTTTTTATTTGCCACATCACGCCATAGTTCGTCCTGAACACAAAACAACTAAAGTTAGGGTTGTTTTTAATGCGTCTCGAAAAACTAAGTCAGGATTTTCCCTAAATGATGTTCTGTATACCGGTCCTACACTTCAACAAGACCTGATGAACATTATACTCAATTGGCGAAAGTATCAGTTTGTTTTCAGTGGCGACATACAGAAAATGTATCGTCAAATTTTAGTTCACCCTGAAGATAGACCATATCAAAGAATCCTTTTCCAAAATGGAGAAAATGGTAATTTTACGGATTTCCAGTTGAACACTGTTACTTTTGGGGTCAACTGTGCTCCATTTTTAGCGATTCGAACTCTACTTCAGCTCGCTGCTGATTCAGAACCCCAATTCCCCCAAGCTAGCTCAATTTTGCGAAAAGAGACATATGTTGACGACATATTGTCAGGTGGTCACACCATAGAAGATGCGTTAAAAGCCCAACTAGAACTAATTTCAGTTTTAAAGTCAGCTGGATTTCCATTAAAAAAGCTTACTGCAAATGATACACAATTGCTTACCCATCTTCCACCGGAAGATCTTTATGATTCAAATTTGCTTCGATTTCATGAATCAAGTGCCACAAAAACGCTTGGGATTAAGTGGAATGCCCTAACAGATTCTTTTAGCTACTCCTTTAGTCCCATTTCCCAATCTCCAACTGTCACCAAACGCTCAATTTTGTCAGCTGTGGCAAAATTATTTGATCCTGCTGGTTGGATCACCCCTATTGTCATTAGAGCCAAAATGCTAATGCAACAACTTTGGCTGGAAGGTACTGATTGGGATCAAAATGTTGGTCCTGAATCTCTACACAAATGGAACGATTTAATCTCTGATTTGGCTCATGTGGAGGAGATCGTTATTCCAAGGTGGCTTAGTTATAACCCAGATGCCTCCAAAGGAGCGTATTGTGCCGCAGTCTACATAAGATGCCAAATTTCTGAATTTATTGCAGTTTCCAATTTACTGGTAGCAAAAAGCAAAGTCGCACCGTTGCAAACTGTTTGTTTACCGCGACTAGAACTAAATGGAGCGATTTACTTGCCAATTTAGTAAATCACGTCATTAATTCTCTAAAATTTAATGAATCTGAGGTAATACTATGGACCGATTCTTCAATTGTGTTGGGATGGCTATCTAAGCCCCCCTGGACATGGGAAACATACGTTGCTAATCGTATAGCTCAAATTCATAGACTATTACCTAATGCTACTTGGCGTCATGTTCCAACTCATGATAATCCTGCTGATCTTGGCACTCGCGGTTGCAAGCCACAAGATCTAACGGTTAATCCCTTATGGTGGAATGGGCCACATTGGTTAACTAATCCGCCATCAGAATGGCCGAAAACAAACCCTTTAAAACCCCCAACCACACAGCATTCAGATACCACTGTGCAAACATTGCACGTTGTAACACATGAAAATGATATTCTGAATAAGTTTTCTTCGTACCACAAAGCTTTACGTGTTTTGTGTTACGTTTTTCGTTTCTTTAATAGGTTGGATAATCGCAAGGTATATGCGGGTCACCCCACACTAAATCTCACTCAAAACGAAGTAAATTTCGTAAAAACAAGAATCATAATTTCTGCTCAGAAATCTTTTTATGCACACAAAAAAAAATCGAGGTAATATTTCCTAAAATTGTAGTATAATATCAGCTAAGTTCTAAGGCAACATGGTAGTTGCTAAAATTTTAGGCACAATTACAAAAATATTAGGAAATTCCTATCAAATTTCTATGTTCGAAAAATTACCTATAATTTTTGGTAATACTCCTTGTAAATTTTGGAAATTTACAAACGGAGCCTTAGCAGATATTCATTTTTAAATTGGTATTTTATTTAAATAAATTAACCCATAAACGGCTTAATAAAAAGAGTTTTTTTTTTTTTTTTTTAAATTTATATATTTATTAAAAAATAAATAAAAAAAATTATGAGATACATTAGGGCGCTCCAAACTACACCGTCAAAATTGATTTTCCTGATTCAAGCTATTCCACTTATAAGAAAAATATAGTCAAAATCCAAATCTACCTGGATATAAAAATCATATTTACTTTATTAATATTTTAATCATACGAGAGAAAAAATTTCTCAGAATCTGACACTTTTTCTATAGAAAAACTGTCTCAGAATCTGGGACTTTTTCTATAGAAAAAAATTTCTCAGAATCTGAAAATTTTTCTATAGATAAAACGTCTCAGAATCTGAAACTTTTTCTACAGAAAAAATATATTAGAATCTGACCCTTTTTCTATAGAAAAATGCCTCAGAATCTGTGACTTTTTCTATACAAAAAATGTCTCAGAATCTGAAACTTTTTCTATGGAAAAAATAAATCAGAATCTGAGACTTTTTCTATAGAAAAAAGTCTCAGAATCTGTGACTTTTTCTATACAAAAAATGTCTCAGAACCTGAGATTTAAAAAAAAAAATGTCTCAGATCCTGACACTTTCTACAGAAAAAATGTTTCAGAATATGAGACTTTTTCTATAAAAAAAATGTCACAGAATCTGAGACTTTTTCTATAGAAAAATTGTCTCAGAATCTGAGACTTTTTCTATAGAAAAATTTCTATAGAAAAATTGTCTCAGAATCTGAGACTTTTTCTATAGAAAAATTGTCTCAGAATCTGAGACTTTTTCTATAGAAAAATTGTCTCAGAGTCTTAGACTTTTTCTATAGAAAAATTGTCTCAGAATCTGAGACTTTTTCTATAGAAAAATTGTCTCAGAATCTGAGACTTTTTCTATAGAAAAATTGTCTCAGAATCTGAGACTTTTTCTATAGAAAAATTGTCTCAGAATCTGAGACTTTTTCTATAGAAAAATTGTCTCAGAATCTGAGACTTTTTCTATAGAAAAATTGTCTCAGAATCTGAGACTTTTTCTATAGAAAAATTGTCTCAGAATCTGAGACTTTTTCTATAGAAAAATTGTCTCAGAATCTGAGACTTTTTCTATAGAAAAATTGTCTCAGAATCTGAGACTTTTTCTATAGAAAAATTGTCTCAGAATCTGAGACTTTTTCTATAGAAAAATTGTCTCAGAATCTTAGACTTTTTCTATAGAAAAATTGTCTCAGATGCTGAGACTTTTTCTATAGAAAAATTGTCTCAGAATCTGAGACTTTTTCTATAGAAAAATTGTCTCAGAATCTGAGACTTTTTCTATAGAAAAATTGTCTCAGAATCTGAGACTTTTTCTATAGAAAAATTGTCTCAGAATCTGAGACTTTTTCTATAGAAAAATTGTCTCAGAATCTGAGACTTTTTCTATAGAAAAATTGTCTCAGAATCTGAGACTTTTTCTATAGAAAAATTGTCTCAGAATCTGAGACTTTTTCTATAGAAAAATTGTCTCAGAATCTGAGACTTTTTCTATAGAAAAATTGTCTCAGAATCTGAGACTTTTTCTATAGAAAAATTGTCTCAGAATCTGAGACTTTTTTTCTATAGAATGACTGTCTCTGAATCTGAGACTTTTTCTATAGAAAAACTGTCTCAGAATCTGAGACTTTTTCTATAGAAAAACTGTCTCAGAATCTGAAAATTGTCTCAAAATCTGAGACCTTTTCAATAGAAAAATTGTCTCAGAATCTCAGACTTTATCTATAGAAAAATTGAATATCTGAGATAATTTTTCTATAGAAAAAGTCTCAGATTCTGAGACAATTTTTCTATTGAAAAGGTCTCAGATTCTGAGACAGTTTTCAGATTCTGAGACAGTTTTTCTATAGAAAAAGTCTCAGATTCTGAGACAGTCATTCTATAGAAAAAGTCTCAGATTCTGAGACAGTTTTTCTATAGAAAAAGTCTCAGATTCTGAGACAGTTTTTCTATAGAAAAAGTCTCAGATTCTGAGACAGTTTTTCTATAGAAAAAGTCTCAGATTCTGAGACAGTTTTTCTATAGAAAAAGTCTCAGATTCTGAGACAGTTTTTCTATAGAAAAAGTCTCAGATTCTGAGACAGTTTTTCTATAGAAAAAGTCTCAGATTCTGAGACAGTTTTTCTATAGAAAAAGTCTCTGATTCTGAGACAGTTTTTCTATAGAAAAAGTCTCAGATTCTGAGACAGTTTTTCTATAGAAAAAGTCTCAGATTCTGAGACAGTTTTTCTATAGAAAAAGTCTCAGATTCTGAGACAGTTTTTCTATAGAAAAAGTCTCAGATTCTGAGACAGTTTTTCTATAGAAAAAGTCTCAGATTCTGAGACAGTTTTTCTATAGAAAAAGTCTCAGATTCTGAGACAGTTTTTCTATAGAAAAAGTCTCAGATTCTGAGACAGTTTTTCTGTAGAAAAAGTCTCAGATTCTGAGACAGTTTTTCTATAGAAAAAGTCTCAGATTCTGAGACAGTTTTTCTATAGAAAAAGTCTCAGATTCTGAGACAGTTTTTCTATAGAAAAAGTCTCAGATTCTGAGACAGTTTTTCTATAGAAAAAGTTTTAGATTCTGAGACAGTTTTTCTATAGAAAAAGTCTCAGATTCTGAGACAGTTTTTCTATAGAAAAAGTCTCAGATTCTGAGACAGTTTTTCTATAGAAAAAGTCTCAGATTCTGAGACAGTTTTTCTATAGAAAAAGTCTCAGATTCTGAGACAGTTTTTCTATAGAAAAAGTCTCAGATTCTGAGACAGTTTTTCTATAGAAATTCTGAGACAGTTTTTCTATAGAAAAATTCTCAGATTCTGAGACAGCTTAGATTTTTCCATAAGAAATTTGTCTCAGTATCACAGAAATTTTTCATAAGACAAAATCATCAGAATTTGAGACTTCCAACGTACAAATACAAAATTAAAAATTTAACGTGCATTTTCACTTTTCTTTACCTATTCCGTACCACGATTTGATGATGCAATTTAACAAAACCATAGCCAAAGGGAGGAGTTCATTTGTAATTTTACAATAAAAAACTTGCTGTGTGTTGTGATGTGTTGTTTTAATTGGATTTCAGAAAATTTCGTTTCTTTGTCATCTTCCCCTAGTGGACTTCCAAGGTAGAGTTTTTTTTTTTTGTAAAGGCAGATTGAATCTCGTGTTCATTAAATACACATAATCTGAAAATAAAATATATCAAAACCAAACCAAATTATAATTTATACAAGAACTTACCTTTCTAGCAGATTTTTTGTGTATTTAATAATTTTCTTGATTGATGTTTTAAAAAATTATTTTTTTTTAAATTGTTTCCAAAATAAAAATTATGTCAAACAAATTTCGAAGATGTTTCCTTTCAGCACATGTAAAAACAGCTTTGTTATTAGGTGAAATACTACCCATGCTTATAGGTAATAAAACTATTTTTTTTTATTTCTTACAAAAAGAAAAGACCTTTGCCAGTTTAGGCAATATTACATCGAAGTTTTTTTTGTGTGTGGTGAAGAATATCAATGTATTTTAAACTCTCAACAAATATCTGATAAAAGTAGCTTAAAACCCTTAAATCCATTTTTAGATTCCGACCAGATATTACGCGTAAATGGTCGCTTATCAGATTCCTCACTACCATACAGTGAACGTCACCCAGTAATTATACCTGGAAACTCCCGATTTTGTCAACTTTATTTGTCTCATCTGCATATATTTTTAGCGCACGCAGAGTGCAACCAAATGTGCAGAATGAGTCAAACTGAATTTTACATCTCAAGGTTAAAAATTCGTGTGAAGAAAATAATACGACATTGTAAAACTTGCATAATATTTAAACACAGACACTGTTCTCAAATTATGGCACCACTACCCTCGGATAGATGCAATCTATCAGTACCCTTTCAAACCACAGGCATAGATTTTGCCGGCCCATTTGAACTGAAGACCTCCTCCTTAAGGAATGCTCCTTATATAAAAGGTTACGTCAGTGTTTTTGTCTGCTTCAGTACCAAAGCCATCCACCTTGAAGCATGTTCAGAACATTCCACTGCAGCCTTCCGTGCTGCATTCGCTCGTTTCGTTGGGAGGCGGGGGCTCCCTCACAGGATAGTTTCTGATAATGGTCGCAACTTTCTCGGTGCCAGCAGAGAACTTGGACGGGAATTTGCAATTTTTATTAAGTCTTCTTCGACAGATATAGCTCAGAGATACGTAACTCATGGATTTCAATGGAGTTTTATTCCACCTCACGCACCTCACATGGGCGGCCTATGGGAAGCCGCCGTCAAAAGTTTTAAGTTTCATTTAAAACGTGTAGCTGGGTCACACAAATTCAACTTCGAAGAATTTACAACTGTCCTTGTGCGAATTGAAGGGGTTTTAAATGTCTGAAGATCCCGCAGATATAACGGCATTGACTCCCGGTCACTTTCTTAGAGGAGCACCCATAATGGCGCTTCCTGAGCCCAGTTCTCAGAAAATATCAGTGGTTAATAGATGGGAGAAATTAAAAGCGCTTCACCATCTATTTGCTAATAGGTGGAAGAAGACTACCTCAAATCCCTACACAAAAGGTATAAATGGAGAAATACCACTGCTAATTTAAAACCCGGTGACCTCGTAGTTGTAATGGACGTCTTGTTGCCCCCCAATGAATGGCGTTTAGGAAGAATAGAGAAAACTCACGGTGATCCCGATAATAACGTTAGAATAGCCGATGTTCGAACCTCCAAGGGTACTATAACAAGGCCAATTGTTAAGCTGTGCTTCCTACCATTACTACAAGAAAATGACTCACCACCCAATTAATTTTTTATCTCTATCTGTTTAGGGATGCACCTAAACTATTGTCCACCACTGTTCTGATGATTATCACATATTCTCTTTTCTTAATCCCTTTGTTTACTCAACTAATTTTGCATTGATTAGTTGTTGTAAAGCTACTAGATGAACCCTCTACACATTGATTTATTTGATTGTAACTTCACTCTAGTTACGATCGTGGACAAAGCAGCACCATATAAACAACATCAAATATAACAAAATTAAAGAAGTACAAACATTTTTACAAATTAAAACTTACATACTAACAAAAACTAAATTAAAGTAAATTTATTTTAAACTTAAAAATAAAAAGTGTTTTATTTTAGAAAAGATTCACAATTAAACATGGTCCAATCGAACCGAATTTTTGAAGTGAATAAATTGTGATAAAAACCTTTCTCTTAAAAATAAAATAACAAATTTAAGCATTTAACCTTGAACAAAGAACTAACGGTATATAAAACAACAAACAACATTGTCACCACAGAGACTCGCAGCAAAGCAACAACTACAAAAGACCCTTACAAATGAATTGTCAACAATCGTCAAATAGTTATTGAAAAAATGTTTTTAAAAAAGTTTGAGAATAGCACAAAAGATTTATTCCATTTCCGAAGAGTCTTTGAAGGAAATTTTGATGACAGTTTCTTAGGAGTGAATTAGACTTTTTGTGGACCCAAATTAAAAACTACTATTAAGAATGTAGCACAATACAAAACGAAGAGAAAATAATTTACGATAATACTCTCCAGGAACGATACTAGTAGTAGTAGTAGTAGTAGTATTTCTTTATTTTCAAAAAATCGGTAATACAAAAAGTTTACAAAAGTTTTTTTTATATTAGATAATTTAAAAAAAAAAAAAAAGAAGGTTACAGCTTTGACATAAAGTCGTCAGCCGAATGAGTGATTTATAATTATAAATAAAGTAATTTATTTTTTATTTGCTAATAATTAAATTCTTCAATTAAAGTTTTCCGATATTTAAGAGCATTGATAATATATTCAATTAGATTGTACCAGCTAGTAAATTCACCGTTTAGGATTTTTATAATGAGATCGTCAGTTAAGTAGATACACCCAAAATATTTTTTTCGGAAATTTCTAAATATTGGACAACGGCCTACAAAGTGTTGTATTGTCTCGGTTTCATTAAGGTTGCATAAGGAGCACAATTTTGATTTTTTTGAAAACCTGGTGCCATTAAGTTCAATTAAATCACTCCTTGCTTTGAAAATCCACATAATTTGGTTCTTGTTGTAGTGGTCTATCATATAATATTGGCTTTTTGTAAAGTCAAGACTTTTATAAATACGAGATGTTTCTAACGCACTCTGAATGTATTTGAGTTTGTATGAAATTCTAAGCTTTTCTAGCAGTTGCTTACATGTATCGTTCCACTCTGAGTGTATTATATTTTCCGAAATTGGATTTATATGAACCTGTTCACATAGTTTATTTATATTTGAAACCCATAATACTTTTCTTTGTATTAATTTGTGTGATAACATTTGAGGTAATCGGTCATTACTATATTCAAAAAGTGTACGTCCTATATATCGTAAATGCAAATCAAGGGTGTAAAGATGTGCATCTTGCATATTTGTTTCCAACATTAATATATAAGTTGGTGTGAAAGAGGGTAAGTTTAAAACCTTTTTTACAAAATACCGTTGTAATTTATCTACATCTTCAAATAGAGAATGTCCCCATACCTGAGCCCCATAACTTTGAATAGACCTACACACCGCTTGAAAAAGTTGCCATTTTGCACGTAATGAGATATCCTTCTTACTTAAAAATGAGTTCCATGTTGAATTTATATTGTTCTTTGCCGCAACATTTCTTTTTTCTATATGTTGCTGGAATATCATTTTAGGAGTCAAGGTCATTCCCAAATAGCAAAAACTGGACACAGTCTTGATATTATTTCCGTTGAAAACCCAATTTTCGTTTACCGACTTTCTACCACCATTTCTGAACACCATTATCTCGGATTTTTCAAGGTTGACTTCTAAGTTCCAATCCATGCAGTACTTCTCCAATCTATTTATCATTTCCTGGAGTAGTTTTATGTCATCTGACATAATTACTATGTCATCAGCGTATAGCAATACTCTAATGTTTGTTTCATCTATATATAGCCCGCCTTTAAGAACATCATATAAATCATTTATGTAAAGTGCAAACAGTAGAGGTGAAAGTAGGCACCCTTGTTTAACTCCTGACTGTGTTTCAAAATCTTCTGATAACTGGTTTCCAGTCCATACGGCAGATTTAGTGGTTTTATATATGGCCTCAATAAAATTAACAATCTTTGTTGACATTCCCATCTCATGAAGTTTGTAGATTAACAGTTTCCTGGACACATTATCAAATGCGGCTCGGAAGTCCACAAAAAACGCATACACTTTCTTTTTTTCTTGAAACTTTAGATGGACGATAGCTGCAAGATTATAGATATTATCAACTGTTGAATAATTCCTTCTAAAGCCAGCCTGATATTCCGATAATATGTTATTTCTTTCACACCAATAAGACAATCTCTCATTTAAAACACCCATAAGAATTTTAGCAACGCAATTCATAAATGAGATGCCTCGATAGTTATTTGGAACAGTGTTGTCTCCTTTTTTATAGATAGGGAAAATAACACTTAGTAAGAATGTTTCATCAACACAGCCAGCCTCTATGAGCCTGTTGTATGCACATGTTAGTTCTTGAATTACAATTAGCGGAGCGTTTTTAAAGAACTCATAGGGAATTCTATCAATTCCAGGAGCTTTGTTGCATTTTGACTTTAAAAGAACTTTTTTTACTTCCTGAACTGTTATTTCTGCATCTAACATAGAATCTTCTTTCCAAGATGGCGCATATGAAATATAGTTTGATATTTGTGGAGGGTTAAGTAGGTTATTAAAATATATTTTAAAAGTTTCCGCAGCTATATCTGGAATTGGATTAATAGTTTCTCCTCTAATCTCTTTTGCTATACTCCACCACTCCTTACTGTCTTTTACTTTGCATATTTTTAATTCTAGATTCATATAGTACATCGATTTTTTTTCCTCACATATTTCTTTATATATCCGATTTGCATGTAGGTATTGTTGTCTTTCTATTTCTCCACATGATCTTCTGAATGATTTCAGAAATTTAAATGACTCATCTCTAGCTTTCAAACATGCATTGTCGAACCATTTTTCTTTAAATAAACTTATTTTCGCGTTTGAATTATACCCTTTGCTACCTGATGAAGTTTCAATTAATTTAGTTATATCTTTTAACTGTATTTCTGCACCCTCTTGTTTTAAAAGTTCCAAACTTTGCTGTGCTTTTTGCTGATATTTAGCTTTGTTTTCTTCAATCCATTTTAGTTTCGGTAGCAAATTACATGTTTTTGGTATTTCTTTCTTCATATGCACTTCACATATCAGGCAAATTGGAAAATGGTCTGACCACATTTGATTTTCCACGGAAAAACTTTTAACAAACTTTAACAATTCTGCGGATATTGCACATATATCGTTTACTGACTGACCAACATTATTTGCAAATGTAAGCCTTCCCATTTCATCACCATTAGTTGTACCATTCAAAATCTTTAAACCGTAATCATTACAAAAGTCTATGAGCTGCTTTCCTTTTTTGTTGTCAGTTTTATCCTCCGATTTTCTAATGCAATAACCATATTTAAACTTTCTCCATAAACTATCATCATATGTTTGTTGTAGTTCTCCAATTCTTACATTCAGGTCCCCAATTATAATTGGATTTTGCAACTTTTCATTTAAAAATAATTGTTTTACATCATCAAATTCTTTTTCCCAATCAGCACTACGCAAGTATAGAGGAACTATTGAAATGGTTTCATGTCTTGTGTGAAATTCTATTATATCAACTCCATCAATATCTCGGAAATTATGTTGTAAGCCCGTTTGCACAAGACTGTTTTTAACGCCATACATGCAACCTCCTATACCTCTTCCATAATTACTAATTCGTTTTGCTGGCTTCCAAAATGTTTTAAAATTTCCAAAATATTTTTTTAAATTGTTTATTTTGTTTTCTACAATATGTGTCTCAATTAATATAATTACATCAAATGTATCTAAATATTTGAAAAAATCACTATTTACCAATTTATTCTCTAATCCATGAACGTTATAAGATAATATTTTAATGTGCACAGTATCTTTATCTAGTTGAGGTATATTATCAATGCTAACTAAACTACAATTAAAATTTTGATTATTTTTTTGTAATTTTCCTAGTTTTTTGAACTTATGTTAGACAATATTTGATCATATTCTAAAATTATATTCTTAACATCTTCACCGTATATATTTACCAATTCTTCTTGAGCCGGTTGTTGCCCACACATAAGCTGTTTATTTTTGTTCCAATAGATCCGCTTGTCTTCAACCAGAAGTATATCTCCTCTAACACCAACTTTTTTGTTTCCGTTATGTCCCGTTAGGACTTTTCGTAACTCAATCATCACCTTCTTGTCTTGTTGACGTTCGACACACAAATCACGTTCAATATAGACTGACGTTCCTGCTACGTTTTTAGCACGCTTAAAAACTTCTGCTACCATTCCAGCTGACCTCATTTCTACCATAACAGTCATTTTCCCATCATTCTCATATAGTTTTTTAACAAAATCGATCTGTACGTTTGAATTAAGATTGAGTTTACCCTTGAAAAGTTTTTTAACAGCACTCATAGTTGACTTGTGACACTCTAGACCTCTAATTATAAGTTTTTTCCTCCCCAAATCTTCTTCTAGTTGACGCATTCTACGTTGTTCTACTTCTCTATTCTCTTTTAAAGCTTTAACTTCTTCCTTTAATTCTTGATTTTCGATTTTCAAATTACGAAATTCTTCATTAATATCATTTATATGTTGTTTAACATTTTCAAAGTCGTCCTTCGTTGGCAAATTCTTCAGTTTTTCATCCAAAATTGCAGACATGGAATTTTGCATTAAGGTCATAAGTTCTGTAGTAGACATTTTTCCAACAGTAACTGTTTCGGGTGATGTTTCCATAAATTTTCTTTTCGGATTTTGCATCACTGTGCCCACTGTGTCATCAACTGAATCCGTATTCCCTTGCATACTTTTAGGCTTTTGATTCAACTTTATTTTTTCAAGGTGGCAATCCTTATATATAACCCAATATTTTGCTAAAATAGGTCAGCTGAAGCTGTTTACTTTTTGTTTTATTATTTATTTCTTCTTATTTGAGTGACACGATTTTTTTTATATTTCCAATAAAATTGTTCAGATTTATAAAATTACCAAACTTTTAAATGTAAAAATTATACAAATATCAACACACTGCTCTTCACAACCAACAGTACAGACTTCGTATAAAATTGCTTTCACAAAAATATCGCACGGAACGATACTATGAGTCTTTAAGTGTATACCAAAGCTGTTTCAATTTGATTACAAAAAAAATTAATGAAAAATCCTCCACTGAATATTGTTCAAAACAGAATGGTTATTTTTCAAAAATCGAAAGTTTCTTCAACAATACAATCCATGTACAACAAAGTGTTGAGCTGCAATCTACAACTTCTGCCACAACACTTATATCATACAACATACAGTCCACTTCAAATTTCAAAGCATCCTGCATGAAATTATTGACCCGTCATGAGCGGATAACTCTTTTGTCTACATCGATCGTTCCAACTCAAACAAGAGTCCCTAGATATGAGGAAAGAGCTATCATCGATCCTCGGTTCAAAATTACTTTCACATCAGATATACTGAAAGCATTTTTGACAACAATACGTAATTTTGATTTAATGCAGTTTTTGGGACCCTTTTTGACACGAAATACAGTACTTGGCTTGATCGTGGGGGAACCGGTAGTCCAAAAGGCCCTTTTGAGACGAAAAACAGCATGTGGCTTGATCGTCGGGGGTGCTGCTATCAAAAAAACTCTAGGAAAGGCTATAGAGTCACGTACATCTTTACCAAAACTTAACAAAATCCAAAAAATCAGATCCTCTGATTTTCAAATCAAAAAAAGCAAAAGTAATCGACAATTGATCGAATTCCGAAAATTGTTTTCAACCCCCACAACATTTTCTTATTAGAAAAATTAAAGCTGACCCATATCTTTACGTATATTTGATTAATAAGATTCGGTGGAAATATTTAAGTTTCATCTACCATACGTTTCGCTTCAGATGGAAACTGTTACATTCAAAGGCCTCATCATACATATGTTAACTGATCAACTTCACCGAGTCATGGGGGGGGGGGGAGAATGTTTTGGGATGCACCTAAACTATTGTCCACCACTGTGCTGATGATTATCACATATTCTCTTTTCTTAATCCCTTTGTTTACTCAACTAATTTTGCATTGATTAGTTGTTGTAAAGCTACTAGATGAACCCTCTACACATTGATTTATTTGATTGTAACTTCACTCTAGTTACGATCGTGGACAAAGCAGCACCATATAAACAACATCAAATATAACAAAATTAAAGAAGTACAAACATTTTTACAAATTAAAACTTACATACTAACAAAAACTAAATTAAAGTAAATTTATTTTAAACTTAAAAATAAAAAGTTTTTTATTTTAGAAAAGATTCACAATTAAACACTATCATTAAAAAATATAAACCAAATAACCATTAAATTGTCTCATGGCCCATCACTAATTCCATAACTTTTCTTTTATTTTTTTTTTTGTATTTTTGTTCTCACTACTTATAGATACAAGTATAAATTCAGCATCAACATCATGAGCAGCAACAACAGAAATCATCGTAGTCATCGAGATCCAAAAATACATCAATGTATGCTATGCAAAAAGTTTCATTCGCTAAGGTTCTTTGAGAAATTTCTTAGAATGGATGTAACACAAAGAAAACGAGTGGCTGTAAGTCGTCGATATTGTACCAACTGTCTAGCGAGAAGTCATCAATTTGTAATAATTTTCTTCTTTCCGAATTAGAAAAAGACTTGTTGTTTAGTTTATTGATTTTATTTGATTAAAAAAACTTAATTCAAAAACATAACTTATAAATAACCTATGAGAAGTTCTTAACATAATCTAGAACTCTCTCTATGAGTGACTCAGTAGTTTCACTCAATAACTTAAAGTATTCAATGCATTTAGACTTAATTATAACTCCTCCCACATTCTTTCTCTCTGTATTAAAAATGCACATGCATATATTGAAGTTTGAACTCTTTCCAAAATCCAAACTTGAAACTAAAAATGAAAGTGTCATTGCACTGCATTTAACAAATCAAAACAAAAACAGAGAATTGGGTTATTGGTATCAAAGCGATGACCAAACTCATATATCGAAGTATGACTCAATATTTTGAGGAATTACATGAAAACAAAAATGCATTGAAATGTATGCAATTGTAGAAGTCATAGTATTTTCAGTTTTACGCTATACTGTGCGATTATTGAATATGTATTCAATATATATTCATTACACCCCACGCGTTTTAGAAAAATCATATAGTTTGTTGTTAAAGAAACTATAGGATTTCGAATAGTCGGTGGCCTTCAAAGTGTAAGTAAAATTTAATTGCTTTTAGTATTATCAAATTTCATACTTATATTTCCTTTTTCTTTTCATTGTTGAAAAAGAAAAAAAAATATGTGACTTGTGCCTTCTACATTTGTATACCTACATTAAATTTAGTCTAAAAAAAAATTTTCGTTCTACTAATATCATTTTACAATTTAAGTGTTTTGGTTAAAAACAAATTTATATGGGGTTTTTTTTTTTTTTTTTTTACATATATTTTTTTTTTATAATCTTTTTTTAAAATTTATTAAACAAACAAAAAAATTCATTGCACATATATCATGTTGCTTCTTAAGTGTTTTGTTATTGTACTTTTTTTTTTGTATTATACATTTGGTTCTTTTTTGTTTTTTTTTTTTTTTTATTTGGGTTATTTTCTGTTGTATATTTTTAGTAAATTTTTATGCACAACCCTTTCTTTGTTGTTTATGTTTATAGTTACATTTAAATCATTGATATTGATAATTTTGTACGGACCGTGGTATGGTGGTTCGCTTTTCTTTCTATTACCTACTTTAACTAAAACTAAATCCCCTATTTTTAATTCTATGCTATTTTCCTTATCTAAAGATTTTATACTTCTCTTATTTTTTACTACTTCTATCATGTTTCTAGCCTTTTCTAATGAATGTTTTAATCTCACCTTGAGTTCGTTCGCGTAATTTTCAAAATTGTATACCTTATCATCACTAAAAATATGTTCCCCTGGTAGTCTTGCTATTTTCCCAAAAACTAGTTCAAATGGAGAATATTCAGTGTCAACATGTGGCGTTATATTATAAGCAAATGAATAGTATGGTATCCAATCATTCCATTTGTCATCATTCACAAAAGATAAAAAATACTCGTTTAAAACTCGATGGTTTCTTTCAACTGTACCTAAAGTTTCATGATGGTATGGAGTTGAAAATTTTTGTTCTATTTTCAATAGACTACATATTTCCTTCATTAGTTCGTTTGTGAATTCAGTGCCTCTGTCTGATTTCAATGTTTTAAATATACCGTATTTTAATACGAGGTTTTCAATCAGTGCCTTTGCAATGGATTTGGCCTCTTTTGTTTCCATTGGGACTGCTATAATGTATTTAGTTAATTCACACTGCATTGTCAGTATGTATCGATAATTGTCAGAAGGACGTAGTGGACCAACTGTATCAATAACCACAGTACTGAAACTTTCTGTCGGTGTGTCTGTTTTACATAGTGGTTCTTTAGTGTGTCTTATTTGTTTGTTTCTTTGACAAAGATCACACGTTGAAACGTATTTCTTAACCATTTTAAACATATTCTTCCATATGTATTTTTGTTTTAATTTCAATAGAGTCTTTCTTACTCCAAAATGACCTCCGCATGGTGTATTATGATACAATTCGATTAGTTCATATTTTTTTTCATCATTTAAAATTTTCTGAGGATTTGTATATAAAAGAATTCTGACGTCATTATTTTTAATTTTATTAAATTTTTCCTTCATTTTCCCATGGGTTATTATTGAAAATATTTCGTCACCTTTTTCTAGTGCGAATGTTTTACAATTCGATCTGCTTAACTCAGATGACAGCTTCTCCAAGATACTATCTAGATAATATGGATTATTACTACATCTTACGCGCGTTTCGTTCACAGAATGATTGTTTTCAATTTTTAATTCTTTAGTCGACTTTTCTAATATAAATTTCAATTTTCTCGCAAGTTTTATTTCATTTATGGATGTACAGTCCCACATTTTGAGTTGATCAGGCTCAGCAGGTGATGATTCATCCTTTTCCTCATGTATAGCTTTATTGTGTATCATTTTATTTTTCATTCCTCGTGTTATCACCAGCGATTTTTTTATTGATTCGTCAATTACGTGAGGTATCATGGTTTTTAGTACATCAGAGTCCAAATTTACTCTAGAAAGTGCGTCTGCGTTTGTGTTGTTAATCCCTTTTTTGTATATTATATGAAAATCGTAGTCAGACAATTCTAACCGAATTCTGGTTAATTTGGAACTAGGGTTCTTATGAGAAAACAAAGATACTAGTGGACGATGGTCAGTCACCACAATAAATTTTCTTCCATATAGATATGGACGGAAAAATTGTATTCCCCAGTATATACCAAGTAATTCTTTTTCTATTACCGGTTTGTTCCTCTCATGCTTATTCAGAGAACGACTTGCAAAAGATATTGGTCTGTCAATTCCAATTTCTCCTTGTGATAGTATGGCTCCTAAAGCAAAATTAGATGCATCCGTTGTCAGTATGAATGGCCTTTCGAAATCAGGATATTGTAAAATTGGTGGACTAATCAATTTTCCTTTTAAAGTTTCAAATGCCTTTTGACATTGTTCTGTCCATTCAAATTTTGTACCTTTTTTTAACAAAGCATTTAAACAGCTTGCTACGTCAGCAAAATTCTTAACGAATCGTCTGTAATAATTGCAAAATGCCACAAATCTTCTAACATCATCAGCACTTTCCGGAACTGGATATTTATTTATAGCATCAAATTTTGAAGGATCGGGTTTGATTCCATTAGGAGTGATCAAATGACCAAGATATACCACCTCTGGTTTCAAAAAACAACATTTGCTCGGATTTAGTTTTAAGTTGTATTTCTCCAATCTATTAAGAACTTTTACCAGATTTGTGTTATGATGTTTAAGACTACATCCAAAAACTATAATATCATCAACATATAAAAAAGCTTCAGACTCTAAACCCGATAGAGCTATAGTCAGCATGCGCTGAAAACTATTTGATGATATTTTTAGACCAAAAGGTAGCCTAGTATACTGGTAATGACCATTAGGTGTCGAAAATGCTGTACATGGTCGAGACCGTTGATCAAGTTCTATTTGATGAAATGAACTAGTCATATCTAACGTTGAAAAATATTTGGCTCTTCCAAGTTTATCCAATATGTCGTCTAAACGTGTTAACGGAAATTTATCATTGACGATTTTATCATTCAGTTTTCTAAAATCAACAACCAATCTCCATTTTTTTAGATCTGTCTGTCCCTTTTTAGGAACTAACAATAGTGGAGCATTGTATGGACTAATTGATGGTTCAATGACGTTACTTTGTAAAAGTCCTTGCACTTGAGAATTTATTTCTTCAGTGTGCGTATGTGGTAAGCGGTAGTTTTTTATATATACAGGAGTTTTATCGTGTAGATTTATTGTTTGCTTATAAAAATTATTCGTTGTTAAATCTTCGTCGTCCAGATGGAATGTTGATTGAAAATTTTTTAATATTGTTACTAATTCTCGTTTATTCGTATCATCTAGATCGTCAAGTTTTAGATTCTTCAACAACTTCTTAAATCTTTCATCTGTATATTTCTTCTTATCTACATCCCTTACTACTGAACAAATTTCATAGTTTCGTAATGGGACGGTTTCCACCTTCATGTTGTCCACGACTATCGCTTCATCCGTAACGTTCAACAATTTTACATGTTGGTATCCATTTTTGGGTATAATTGCATTTGCCAAGTAGACACCCTTAATAATTTCTCGATTTAACACTACTGCATCTTCTTCCAATCTTATAGTGAAAGGTAAAATCATCTCACTTCTTCGTGGTATTATCACCTGATTGATATTGAAAGCACTATCATGTATTGGTATCGTGATACATTCACCGTTTATGTCGAATGTTATGACGTATCTATCATAGTCGATATTGCATTTGTACTTTGATAGAAAATCTCTGCCTAGAATTCCATCAGTGCCAATTGGGATACTATTCGCAACTAATTGCACATTTTGTTCAATTATTATGTCATTTATATTTATTTTTATTATAGTGGAACCAAAAGATTTTATAATTTCTTTTGAAATTCCGGTTAAATTGCAATATTCATCTGGATTTTCCTCATAACGATATAAAAATTTTTCCTTACATAGTGAGACATCTGCACCCGTGTCTATTAAGAATGTAAGTTGATTATCCGTATCTAAAACGTTTAATCTTACGTAATTTCTGAGGTTAGATGATATGCTAAATATTTTATTACTGCTTATTGGGCTGCTTCCGAAGATACTGGTCTTGCGATCTCCGGAGTTTGCGCGTTTCCCTGGTTTTGTACCTGGTTTACGTTTCGGTTCCTGTTGTTATTTCCATTGTTCCTATTATTTCCTCTGTTTCCATTACCATTTCCTCTATAATTGTTGTTATTGCCATTGTTGTTATTATTATTGTTGTTGTTGTTATTCTGGTATCGGTTGCTGTTAGTGCTATTATTCTGGTATCCGTTGCCATTATTGGTATTGTTTCTGTAGCGGCTATTACCTCTATTGTTGTTGTTATTGTAGTAGTTACCATCTCGGTTACCATAATTGTTTCGACTACTGTTGAAATTACCCCTATTATTATAATTGGAATTCCCATTCAATCTATGGTTTCTTCCCAAGTTTCTATTATTTCCTCTATACCTATTGGGTTGAGAATTTTGGTAAAATACACTTTTCTGTTTCACACGAGAGGCAGCCCTCTCAGCTATTTTAAGTGCGTCAGTAAATGTCGTAACCTGACTGGCGTCAATAGTGGAAATTACTTGCTGGTCTTGTAAACCATTTATAAAAGTATTAAAAGCTATTTTGTTGTTGGTGTTAATCACTGTAGCTCTATTGGCTTCCCCCTCTTCGGATATCTGAATTTCGTTTAGTTCAGAAACAAGACTCTCAATCTTCGTAGAGAAACCGGCAAGGTTGTTATTCCGTTGCGTCAATCCAGTAAGTTCATTTAAAATGGTATTCGAGCTTTTCATTGGTTTGTATGCCTTTTTAAGTGCTCTAATCAATTCCGCGATTGATGTGGGCACCACATCTTGTTTAATTCTATTTTGAACTTTAAGGTCCAATCTAGATTTAAAAACAAAATTAAAAAAATAATTTTTCTTTTCCTGGGGAATGGTCTGTTCAACCATTTCCAGGTTTGTGGTAAAACCATGAAGTTCCTCCCTTTTACCAGAAAAAATTGGAACCAATTTTGTAACGGCGGATAGTTCATTTATTTCCATGTTTAATACTATAATTCCCTGTCTTTTTTCCGAATTACTTTTCTTTTTATTATGTTGTTCTAAAACTTCTATTGTCTCTGTTCTTAGTTTCTTGAATTTGTTCAAAGTTTTCTGTCCAATATCACCCTCAATTTTTTCGCTAACCAAAATATCTTCCAATTCCCTACTTAAGCTTTCTATTTCTTGTAACTTCGCGTCAATTGTCTCTTGAGAATAAGGACGGTTCAAAGATTTCTTCGCATTGGCTAATAAAATTTCTAATGATTGAATGATTTTCTCCATGTGAGAGAAAAAAAATTGAAAAAATTGTAAAAAAAAATTTATTGTTTGGATTTCACCCAAAAAAAAAATTTGATTCAATTAATCGGGAAAAAAAATATTTTATATTATCCCTTTTTTCTTTTGTTCTTAGATGCTACAATTTCAATATATATTACAAATTTTCTTATTTATTAATTTTCATTTTATACAAAAAAAAATGTTTAAAAATTTCATATTTGTTATTTTTTTTTTTTGTTTTTTACTGCAACAGTCCAGCCCTTGCTTGCTGTCTTCGTATTTGTTTCTTTACGTATCTTTTCAGGTATCGTACAATCACCGCTAGCGTGACACCCACGCATATAAGTATTATTACTTCGACACTCACGCTTACTGCTGTTGGAGCGTTAGCCGTGGCAGAAATCACCTCGTTAATTTTAGTTTGGGTGCTGCCCATTACTCTTAGATTTCCTCTTCTTTTTTTCTTCTTTTATCACCCGTTTGAGGTTTGATATTTTGTTCCTTAGAAATATCTTTTCCTTTTCCTCCTTGGTGTAAGATAATACGTGTAGAGCCACACGTAGTTCCTTTTTGTTTCTATTTATGACACCTCCTCTAGATTTCTGTAGATTTGGTAGAGGGAAAATCGGGATTTTGGGTTCTTCTTGGGGATTTTTTTTGATTTTTAATATTTTCGGTTTTGGACCGAGATTCAGTATCCTGGGTTTTTCTTCTTCAGCAATATCTTTTAGCAGGTTTCCCCAGCGTTCCTCTGCTTTCTTTACCTCTTCTAGGATCTCCTCTAGCGATTGCTCCATTTACCAAAAGAAACACGAAAGAAATACAAACACGAAAAACACGCACAAGCACTGAAACTTAAAATCCAAATATACTAAAAGAATCAACTAAGCATAAGCTGTGTTTGTTGAAACCTTCATGTATAGATGGTTTTTTTTCTTTTTTTTTTTTTACATCGAAGCAACAGGATAGTTAAGCATTTGCATGCTATTTGTACTATCTATGCTTCTAAGCAGTGGGATAGTTTAGCATTTGCATGCTATTTGTACTATCTATGCTTTTTTTTTTTTTATTATTTCGGGAACAGCAGGATCAACTTTGCAGCATCAGTATTAGCAGGATCACAGGAAAAGTTTCAGGATCAGCAATGGTAAGATCAGGATCACGGGAACATTGGCAGGATCAGCAATTGGAAGATCAGGATCACAGGAACAGTGGCAGGATCGCCATGTAATAATTTTCTTCTTTCCGAATTAGAAAAAGACTTGTTGTTTAGTTTATTGATTTTATTTGATTAAAAAAACTTAATTCAAAAACATAACTTATAAATAACCTATGAGAAGTTCTTAACATAATCTAGAACTCTCTCTATGAGTGACTCAGTAGTTTCACTCAATAACTTAAAGTATTCAATGCATTTAGACTTAATTATAACTCCTCCCACATTCTTTCTCTCTGTATTAAAAATGCACATGCATATATTGAAGTTTGAACTCTTTCCAAAATCCAAACTTGAAACTAAAAATGAAAGTGTCATTGCACTGCATTTAACAAATCAAAACAAAAACAGAGAATTGGGTTATTGGTATCAAAGCGATGACCAAACTCATATATCGAAGTATGACTCAATATTTTGAGGAATTACATGAAAACAAAAATGCATTGAAATGTATGCAATTGTAGAAGTCATAGTATTTTCAGTTTTACGCTATACTGTGCGATTATTGAATATGTATTCAATATATATTCATTACAAATTTCGCAATTGTCCATCCAGTGATACATGCCGCAAATGTGGAAACTACCACCATACCTTATTACATCCAAACAATCGTAGTGTACAAGCTTCAAAAAGAATAACAACAAAGCAACTCCGGAAGCGACAACAAAAACGAGAGAGCAGCCAGCAGCCAACTACACAATCAACACCAGATAGAAGAATTATATCCGAAGCAATACGCTCACTTGCTCAGGTGCTGTGCTCGTCAAATGCCGAACCTATTGTTGCACAAGTGCAAGGCCGGCGCCATGTATAAAATACATATATTTTATACATTATATTTATTCTTTGTATACTTTATCTTTAAAAAGTAACTTTTTCAAACTTATTTATAATTATTTAAAGTTAACGTACAAAAAAAATTAATTTATTTGTATAACAGTTTATCTGTCTTAAAATTTTTATCTAAGTGAATTTTACATCTGTCAAATCTTAAACATAGAATTGGAGAAATTATAAATATGTTTAAAAACCGAAGTACCTTTTATATGAAATGACACTTGAATTATAAATCTCAAAGGGTGAGCATCGCTTGAATAAATTGTACTCTCTACATTTATATAAAACCTAACACTTGTATTTTTATTTCTCTAATTCCACTTACCATCACTGATTATAATTTCTCGAGCTTTGAGAAATTATAACCTAATTCAACATTATTTTATAGTGTTATATTTAACGACAATTGTGTGCCCATAGAATTGATCCCTTCCAACACACCAGTTGTATGCAAACATCTTTTAGCATTTCTTTGCTTAATGATTTTGAAGTACCTCTTTCATATGTTCTTAGGAATTAAATCAAATCACCATAACATATGAACTTCTTTTTCAACTGAAACATTTAGAATGGGGGTGACACACGAAGTATGCAATTTTTTCTACGTCCAGCTTCGAATAGATTTAGGTTTTGCAAAAATGGTGACAAAATTTTGTAATGGCATTTCATTTCTTTTTATTTAGAGCTTAAAAAATCGAAAAGACGAAAATCGATTATTGATAAATTTTTCACATTTCATACAAGCAATTTGACGTTGAACTACCATTCTATCTATATCTTATATCGAAAAAAGTTGGTCATAAATTAAATATGTAAATACATTTACAAGATGGTTTAAGCTTTTTAGAAAATTGAGGTCTAGGCTTGTAGTCAGAACAAACTGGAGGCTAATCACGTAAAACGAAAACGATAGACGATGCATAAACGACATCAAAATACATGTCGTTTTGAAGGGAAATTTGAAAGTTTTTTTTTATTAAATTATTAAAGATTGTTGTCTTATCCAGAATAATTAAAAAATTTGGAAACATTTTGATTAGTTTAGGAGCAACAAGGCTCCAAAAATCGACGATAGTCAACTATCGTTTTACATGATCACAGTCCTGGTGAATCGATTCACTGTGAATTTTTATAGTTTTGTAATGTTTATAATTACTCCTTTTTTAATTCGAAGTATATACGTTTGATTACACAGGGCAACACTTTTTTTGCCCCAGGGCAACACTTTTTTTTTGCCCCAGGGCAACACTTTTTTTGCGATTTGCTCGCGAACGCGAGCTGATGGAAACAATTGGATAACAGATTCGGAATCAGCACACTAAAATCCATAGAAATCAGTTGTCAAAGGTCAGGCAAATTGAAAAAGTTAAAATTTTGTGAACCTGTGTTATCAATGAAATTTTTCTATCACGTAAGGTTTTTAAGATATTCGCGTTTGAATATTGAAATATTTGGGTCTCCTCTGTAACGTATTCTTAAGTTGCTCAAACACAATAGTACTCGATTTAGTTAAAATAAGACATCTTTATTCCAAATCTGGTATCCAAATTTTTCTATCGCGTACTTTTTTTGAAATATTGGCGTTTGAAAAACTCAAACTCCACTGTTGCGCACTTTTATATTCTTTATAAATCACACAAAAATTTTCAAACGCAAATATCTCAAAAACAGAACATGCTTAAAAAATTTGGATTGCAGTTTTGGAATCAGGAAGTCCATTTTATATGAAATCAAATCCTATTTGGTGGGAGCAACGTAAGAATACGTTACAGTAGACCCCTAAAAGTGCTAAAATATTGTTTATTTTTTTTTTACTTTTTAACAGCGAATATCTCAAAAACGGTACTTGCTAGAAAAATTTGGACGGTAGATTTGGAAGCAGGAGACCAAAATCTACAAGGACCAGTTAGAAATTTCACTGGGAGATTTTTGCTGTCGAACAGTGTTTTTAGTGTAAATATTACAAAAAAATACTCTTTCAATCAATCTAACAAAAATAAGTGAAACAAGAACTTCTAATTTAGAAGTTCTAAATCACCAAATAAAAATGACACAATCAAACCCAAAATGCAAAGAAATATGTACTTCTAAAGAAGTGATGAAAAATGCGCTTCCAAAAAGTCAATTTATATTAACATCCGGATCACTACTTCAGAAGTTGTGATAAAAATGTTAATATACGCAAAAAAAATCTGTGTCAGATTGAGCAATCCTACTTGGTAAAATTTTTTTCATAGCAAAAAAAATTTTTTACCAAATTTTTGCTAAAATTATGCTTGTCGATGTTAAAGTAACATAATTAGTTTTTTATGTAAAATAACCAAGTAGCTTGCACAATAACGCAAATTACTTGCACAAAAATTTATCGAAAGAAAACAACAAAAAAAAAAAAACAAATACACTCAACCAAAAATCATTGTATTCCCAAAGAAAATCGTTGTAAATTCAACAGAAATCATTGTTGATTTTGACCCTACAAATATTTATGTTGATTTCAATAAAAATTCTTGTCAGTTTTTGTAAAAGTTGATCAACTCGTTTTTTTGTAAATCAACTCGTATTTTTTGTAAACTCAACTCATATTTTTGTTGATATAAGAAATTTTATTAATAAAAAAAGTTTGTTGTTATTTGTAAATATTCTTTTATTAAGTATAAATCACAATATTTTTTAGAATTTTCACCGGCTTTTTAAGCTGAGATTTTCACAGACACTTCGTTTATTTATGTTATGCACTACTCGTAAGCCATTCTCCAGTTTTCTAATGACACCAAATCAAAAACCTTAAAAAAACAAAAAAATTTATAATATAGTATGAATACATAAAGTAATCAATGTATTTTATTACTTACCAAATATTTACAGATCAGAATCTGATCATCAGATCCTATTTTTATTAATTTTTATAATATTAAATATTTTTATAAGAAACAAACACATAAAATAATTTTATAAGAGACAAAAAATTTCACATCGCTACCAACTTCATAATACAAAAATGAACGAACAGGGTTGTTTTTTCTTTTTTGGGTTTATCTATTAAATTCTGTATAAGCGTTGTAAATAGTTGATTCAGCTTTACTGATTATTCAACGATATCAACATTAATTTTTGTTGAATACGGCAATATTCTGTAAAACTTGATCTACAATGGGTTTACTAATTTTTCTACAAAGATATTTCTATGAGTGTACAGACCGCCATTATCATTTTGTATTTTTGTGTGCGTTGTTCGTTTATTTTTTGTGTTATAAAAACGTAAAAAGGAAATTGATAAATAAAATTAAAATAAATTAATAAATAAAAGTAATTAGTTTTTTAAAAGATAAATAAATGTAAGATAAAAAAATGCTAAAGTTAATTTTGCTGTCATAAATTAAAACACCATTCATTTAGCAAAACCAATGGAGTCCCATACGTATGTTTCGATGAATTACAAATGGAATTATAAAGTGATACCCCCACTCCGAAGACACCAAGAAGGTTGAATAGATTTTTAGTTAAAAATTAGTGTTTGGTAATAATTTTCTATTTTTACAGGGTACTGGTAAATACATTTTTGAAGCCATGGCGAATCCTTCACTACAATAAAGAGCGTGGGCACCAGTCCTGCCTTAAGTTATAAAATTAAAATCTAAAAACTCATTTATATAGCAAAGCCAAAGGAGTCCAGACCTGTTTTGATGAGTTACAAATGGAATGACAAAAAGTAAGTGTTCCTCCATACCAAGAGACCAATGGGGTTAACTAGTTTTTAAATTAAAAATTTGTGTTTTGTAATAATTTTCTATTTTTACAGGATGCTTTTAAATAAATTCGTGAAGCTATAGCGGATCCTTCACTTCAAGAAAAAGCGTAGGCAGCAGTCACTGGAAAAATTTGTACAAAAAGGGTCAGTTGGTCGATGGTAAATTAAATCCTACACAACATTTATTATATTAATATGGATTTATTGTGTGAAAATTTTAAATTCAACAAATATACAATTTTTTACAAAAATTTAATAAAAAAAATATTTTAGCATAAATGTGGAAATTTTTAGCATTATTTTTAGTCACCTTTTCAAATCATTTTGGTATATTTCACCATATTTCTTTTGGTATATTTTACCAAGTTTTTGCTTAAATAGCAATAGCATTTTCTTCAAAAATTTTTACATAAGTGTTTTGGCCAAATTGCGAAAACTACTTCGTCAGTTGTAGTTTTAGCATATTTTTGGTAAAATTATGCAAGATTTTTGCTTATTCCGACACAGATTTTTTTTTGCGTGTACATAATAAACATTTGTGATATATGTTATACTTAAGTGTCAATCTTTTACGGCGTTCACACTTGCTGTTTTGAAGTGTTTAAAAGTGAGATGTTTAAAAAAGTCTTTGTTCTGTATCAGTGACGGTCCGTGAAGTTGTCACTGGGTGTTCTCTAATTTATAAAAACAGAAAATTAAAGTATAAAATTCATGTTTTCATGGAGCTAACGCATTCCCGAGATAGGTAAAGATGGGATGTTACTAGTTTTGTACATTTTTTAATGAGATGCAGCCTAAATTCTATTTTATTGTCATTTTGTTGCCTTACCACATCGACAATAACCAAAAAGCATTATTTCGCAAATAAATGGAGTACAAAAATTAATTTTGGATGCATGTCAATAAAAAAAATTAAAACTGAGGCTCTGTCTATCACGGGAACGTGTTACGTCCAGAAAAACATATTTTATATACATAAATTTTATATTTTAAATAATTAGAGAACACCCAGTGACAACTTCACGGACCGTCACTGTTCTGTATCCATTACGTTTTTATTCTGTTACTGGTGTTTTGTTAAACAACTTGTTTAAAGTCACTAGTGTGAGCTCCATATTTCGCCAATGAAAAGTGGCGAAAAAAAGAACATACTTTGTGTGTCACGCCCATATTAAATTCATTAATGTTTCAGTTGAAGAAGAAGTACATCTGGTTCATAAGTTGTGGTGAATTTTGTAGTGAATGGTAAGCTCTTTTTTTGCTGGGATAGTATGAATACATAAAGTAATCAATGTATTTTATTACTTACCAAATATTTACAGATCAGATCCTATTTTTATTTATTTTTCAAATATTAAATAATTTTATAATTTTTTGCAAACACATTAAATAATTTTATAAGAGACAAACACATTGCTACCAACTCACTCGTTCACTCGTTATAATAAAAAAAAAAAACGAACGAACAGGGATGTTTTTTTCTTTTTTGTTTTATCTATTGAATTCTGTAGACGCGAGTGTAATAGTTGAATCAACTATACTGATTATTGCCCGGCACTTTCTGGTCAGAGACTTGCTTCACTGGGATCTAGGGAGCTGTACGATCTTTCTGATTTGTTGGATGTCAAAGTTCAACATCTAAGGAGTTTTATAAGAAGCTCAAAATGGTTTAACGACAGGGACTAGTAGGGAAACCTATTACGGTCCCATGGTATCACAATGGACCTCAGAGTCTACGTGTGTTGACGTAAAACTTCAGCAGCCACTTACAACCTAACCTAACCTATACTGATTATTCAACGTTATCAACATTAATTTTTGTTGAATACGGCATTATTCTGTAAAACTTGATCTACAATGGGTTTACTAATTTTTCTACTAAGATATTTCTATGAGTGTATTCTGGAAAGAAAATATAAAATGTACTAAAAGAAAAATAACTAAAATTAAAAAGAACATAAAAATTGTGATAAAAACTTTGTCGACCGAAACAAATTTGTTATAACACTAAAAACGATGATTGGACGCATTTACAACAAGGGTTTTTTTTTGGGACAAGAGGGAAGCCATGAACAATTCAATGAATATATTGTAAGTTGTAATTTTATAAAAAAAAAATATAATATATAAAAGGTTTTTTTATTTTATAATTTTAATATAATATGTAATATATTTTATAACTTAAATAAATAAAATTTATTAAAAATACAAAGGCGTCTTTCTTTTTATAGAAAAACCAAAAAATCGTAGGTATTTTGAAGCACTTTTCTAGTCAAAAGTAATCATTTATAAATGGTTATTTGAATTAAATCATTTGGGTAATTTGTTTGTATTTTTTGCTTAATTTTCCGTTTCTGTAAACGGCAATATTACCTAAGGTTTTTTGCTTATATATTCCTTGTTTTTTTTCATAAACGTTTTCCTAAGGGAATTGAGTATTTTATGCTTTTAACTTGGGTAGTGGTCTGGTACACACTTTCCTTAGGTATTTTATACCCTAATTTTGTTTAAATTCACCCTTTTTATTTTTTGCGTGTATAGCGGATCCTTCACTTCAAGAAAAAGCGTAGGAAGCAGTCACTGGAGAAATTTGTACAAAAAGGGTCAGTTGGTCGGTGGTAAATTAAATCCTACACTCATAGTTTTATAAGAAAAAATGGGAAAAAACTAAGCGGTTTTAGGAGAAAAGACAGCGGTTTTTTGTCCGTTTTACGCTAACATGGCAACCACAGACTAAATACAGACTCGACAGTAGAGTTTTATAAGAAAAAATGGGGAAAAACTAAGCGATTTTGGGAGAAAACACAGCGGTTTTTAGTCCGTTTTACGCTAACATGGCAACACTTTCTACGACTTAGGAGTGAGTGAAACAACAAAAACCGATCTGGCATCCATTTTTCTTATGGCGCGTTATATCAGTTTTCTCTTTCTAACCTAATTCGTAGAATAATTTGAAAATATTAACCATATGGTTAAAGAATACTTTTTTGACACCTGTCACTTATGTCGAGTCTGTATTAGTCTGTGATGGCAACACTTTCTACGACTTAGGAGTGAGTGAAACAACAAAATCCGATCTGGCATCAATTTTGCTAATGGCGCGTTATATTACACACAAAAAAAAGACGTGTGTTAAAATATCCAATCGAACTTGGTAACTTTTTTTTATATGGAGTTTAATGAATACACACGCGGCTTGTTAAAATTTATCTAAATAAAGCGTAAATTACATAATGGAAACCTTAGGTAAAAAATCCATGGCTTTTTAGAATAACACATGGTCTTTTACATTTTATGCAATATACATTTCATTATTTGTCTATTGTAAAGCAGCACTATATTACCAATAAACTTAGGAATTTTTCACAAAAACAATGTGAAAAGTCTCAAAAAATGTGACGACGCCATTAATTTTAAAATGGTAGATGTACAAACACAAACGTACATGCAAAAATGAACAGCGAAGCAGCAACTAAACAAAATAAGTTATTCTAGTGAAAACAATATAAAATATATAGAAATAAAAATAATTAAAAAATCATAAACATAATCATGAAAATAATGCCGGTCAATTTGTTGTCTATGTAACTAAAATAAATCATTGGACGCCCTTGCAGCTAGTGTTTTCTTTGGCACGGATGGAAGCCGTTTTGTTATGGATCAACATATAGTGAGTTTTTATATTATAAAAAATGATTTTAATAATGTGTTAAATATTATATTATAATAAATAGTATTTTATAATTTAAATAAAAAAACTAATTAAATATTAAAAGCGTCTTTATTTTTACGGAAATCCCAAAAATCATAGGTATTAATAAGCACTTTTCTTGTCAAAAATAATCATTTATAAATGGTTATTTGAATTAAATAATTTGGGTAATTTATTTGTATTTTTTTGCTCAATTTTCCGTTTCCTTAAAGGGCAATATTACCTAAGGATTTTTGCATATATATTCCTTGTTTTTGTTCATAAACGTTTTCCTAAGGGAATTGAGTAGTTTATGCTTTTAACGTGGGTAGTGTTCTGGTACATACTTTCCTTAGGTATTTTATACCCTAATTTTGTTTAAATTCGCCCTTTTTATTTTTTGCGTGTAGCTTTCTCTTTCTAACCTAATTCGTAGAATAATTTGAAAACATTAACCACGCAAAAAAAAACTTGTGTCGGAGTGAGCAAAAATCTGGCATAATTTTACCAAAAATATGCTAAAACTACAACCGACGAAGTAGTTTTCGTAATTTAGCCAAAACACTTATGTAAAAAATTTTGAAGAAAATACTAATGCTATTTAAGCAAAAACTTGGTAAAATATACCAAAAGAAATATGGTGAAATATACCAAAGTTTTTAGAAAAGGTGACTAAAAATGATGCTAAAAATTACCACATTTATGCTAAAATAAATTTTCTATAAAATTTTGTATATTTGTTGTAAAAATTTGTATATTTGTTGAATTTAAAATTTTCACAAAATAAATCCATATTAATATAATAAATGTTGTGTAGGATTTTATTTACCACCGACCAACTGACCCTTTATGTACAATTTTCTCCAGTGACTGCTGCCTACGCTTTTTCTTGAAGTGAAAGATCCGCTATAGCTTCACGAATTTATTTAAAAGCATCCTGTAAAAATAGAAAATTATTACAAAACATAAATTTTTAATTTAAAAAACTAGTAAATCCCATTGGTCTTTTGCTTAGGAGGAACACTTACTTTGTGATTCCATTTGTAACTCATCAAAACAGGTCTGGACTCCATTGGCTTTGCTATATAAATGAGTTTTTAGGTTTTAATTTTATAACTAAAGGGAGGACTGATGCCCACGCTCTTTATTGTAGTGAAGGATTCGCCATAGCTTCAAAAATTTATTTAGCAGTACCCTGTAAAAATAGAAAATTATTACCAAACACTAATTTCTAACTAAAAATCTATTAAACCTTATTGGTGTCTTCGGAATAGGTGTATACTCACTTTATCATTCCATTTGTAATTCATTGAAACACACGTCTGGGACTCCATTGGTTTTGCTAAATGAATGGTGTTTTAAGTTATGACAGCAAAATTAACTTTAGCATTTTTTTATCTTACATTTATTTATCTTTTAAAAAACTAATTATTTATTTTTATTTATTAATTTATTTTAATTTTATTTATCAATTTCCTTTTTACGTTTTTATAACACAAATAATAAACGAAGCACGCACACAAAAATACAAAATGAATATGGCGGTCTGTATTTGTATATTTTTTTGTTGTTTTCTTTCGATAAATTTTTGTGCAAGCAATTTGCGTTATTGTGCAAGCTACTTGGTTATTTTACATAAAAAACTAATTATGTTACTTTAACATCGACAAGCATAATTTTAGCAAAAATTTGGTAAAATTTTTTTTTTGGTATGAAAAAAGTTTTACCAAGTAGGATTGCTCAATCTGACACAGATTTTTTTTTGCGTGTACTTTCCAATATGGTGGCATGGTTTTTAGTACAGAATGATCATCTCTGCCTAGTATATGTGTATTGTATATATGTATTTATGATGTTTGTTTACGTTTTGTATGAAACGTCAAAAGTTACACCGTGTGCTGTCACTAATACTTACACCCATCAGATGCAACTCTGTGATACTACTACACGCAAAAAAAAACTTGTGTCGGAGTGAGCAAAAATCTGGCATAATTTTACCAAAAATATGCTAAAACTACAACCGACGAAGTAGTTTTCGTAATTTAGCCAAAACACTTATGTAAAAAATTTTGAAGAAAATGCTAATGCTATTTAAGTAAAAACTTGGTAAAATATACCAAAAGAGATATGGTGAAATATTCCAAAATTATTAGAAAAGGTGACTAAAAATAATGCTAAAAATTACCACATTTATGCTAAAATAAATTTTCAATAAATTTTTGTAAAAATTTGTATATTTGTTGAATTTAAAATGTTCACAGAATAAATCCATATTAATGTAATAAATGTTGTGTAGGATTTAATTTACCACCGACCAACTGACCCTTTTTGTACAATTTTCTCGAGTGACTGCTGCCTACGCTTCTTCTTGAAGTAAAGGATCCGCTATAGCTTCACGAATTTATTTAAAAGCATCCTGTAAAAATAGAAAATTATTACAAAACATAAATTTTTAATTTAAAAAATTGGTAAACCCCATTGGTCTCTTGGTAAGGAGGAACACTTACTTTGTCATTCCATTTGTAACTCAAAACAGGTATGGACTCCCTTGGCTTTGGGTTTTTAGGTTTTAATTTTATACCTAAAGGCAGGATTGGTGTCCACGCTCTTTATTGTAGTGAATGATTCGCCATAGCTTCAAAAATTTATTTAGCAGTACCCTGTAAAAATAGAAAATTATTACCAAACACTAATTTTTAACTAAAAATCTATTAAACCTTATTGGTGTCTTCGGAATGCGGGTATACTCACTTTATCATTCCATTTGTTATTCATCGAAACATACGTCTGGGACTCCATTGGTTTTTCTTAATGAATGGTGTTTTAAGTGATGAAAGCAAAATTAACTTTAACATTCTTTTATCTTACATTTATTTATCTTTTAGAAAACTAATTATTTATTTTTATTTATTAATTTATTTTTATTTTATTTATCAATTTCCTTTTTACGTTTTTATAACACAAAAAATAAACAAACAACGCACACAAAAAAAAATGAAAATGGCGGTCTGTATTTGTTTTTTTGTTGTTTTCTTTCGATAAATTTTTGTGCAGGTAATTTGCGTTATTGTGCAAGCTACTTGGTTATTTTACATAAAAAATGAATTATGTTACTTTAACATCGACAAGCATAATATTAGCAAAAGTTTGGTAAAAAATTTTTTTTGGTATGAAAAAAGTTTTACCAAGTAGGATTGCTCAATCTTACACAGATTTTTTTTTTGCGTGTACTCATGTACTGTGGTCTATATGGCACAGTACAGACTAGTATGCAAACACTGGTGCTAATTGCGTACTTTCCAATATGGTGCCACAGACTAAATACAGACTCGACAGTAGAGTTTTACAAGAAAAAATGGGGGAAAAATAAGCGATTTCAGGAGAAAACACAGCGGTTTTTAGTCCGTTTTACGCTAACATGGCAACACTTTCTACGACTTAGGAGTGAGTGAAACCACAAAAACCGATCTGGCATCCATTTTTCTTATGGCGCGTTATATCAGTTTTCTCTTTCTAACCTAATTCGTAGAAAATTTTGAAAACATTAAACATATGGTTAAAAAATACTTTTTTGACACCTGTCATATTTGTCGAGTCTGTATTAGTCTGTGATGGTGCTATGGCTTTTAGTACAGAATGATCATCTCTGCCTAGTATATGTGTGCCTGTACGTGTGAGCTTTTGTGCATGTATTTATGATGTTTGTTTACGTTTTGTATGAAACGTCAAAAGTTACACCGTGTGCTGTCACCACAGTACAGACTAGTATGCAAACACTGGTGCTAATTGCGTACTTTCCAATATGGTGGTATGGTTTTTAGTACAGAATGATCATCGCTGCCTAGTATATGTGTGCCTGTACGTGTGAGCTTTTGTGCATGTATTTATGATGTTTGTTTACGTTTTGTATGAAACGTCAAAAGTTACACCGTGTGCTGTCACTAATACTTACACCCATCAGATGCAACTCTGTGATACTACTACTCATGTACTGTGGCTGTCACTAATACTTACACCCATCAGATGCAACTCTGTGATACTACTACTCATGTACTGCGCTATATGGTCTGTGATAAGGGTTTATAGAATAATCACAATTGGAGCGGGAAGCGTTTTTCCGCTACTGTTTACACACGTTTTGTACACTCATAGAAATATCTTAGTAGAAAAATTAGTAAACCCATTGTAGATCAAGTTTTACAGAATTCAACAAGAATTAATGTTGATATTACAAAATTCAATAGTTGAAAAACACATAGTTAGAAAAAATTGTATAAAATATAAGAACTTAAAATTGTTGAGCGCCATTTGTAAATTTTGTTATCTTGAGCAGAAGGGATGTTTCTCATAATTTTTTTTTTATTACAAAATAAAAAGAAAATATTTGGTGAGTAATTAAATATATATGTTATTAAATGCATTAATAAAGCATTTTTTTTTTATTTTTTTAGCAAATTGCGATCTGGTATCTTTCTAAAAACCCCAGAAGCTAATTACGTAAAATGATTGCCGATAGCAAAACGACAGCAAAATACATCACAGTCCAAGAAAAAGAAAACAAAAAAATATCTTAAAAAAATAAGTTTGTGTAAAAATAATGAGTTAATGAAAACCATGAAAAAAAATATTGTGAAAAATATTTAACAAAATAATGGAACATTTACAAATAACAACAAGCTTTTTTATTAATAAAATTTTTTATATTAACAAAAATATGAGTTGAGTTTACATAAAATACGAGTTGATTTACAAAAAAACGAGTTGATCAGCTTTTACAAAAACTGACAACAATTTTTGTTGAAATCAACATAAATATTTGTAGGGTCAAAATCAACAATGATTTCTGTTGAATTTACTACGATTTTCTTTGGGAATACAATGATTTTTGGTTGAGTGTATTAAAACAAAAAACCGCCGCGTTTTTCCGCCAAACTAGATCCAATTCTATTTGTATGAGGACAATTGCGGAAAACCGCTTGCCGCTCCAATTGTGATTATTGTCATTGTGTGAAAATTTTAAATTCAACAAATATACAATTTTTTACAAAAATTTAATAAAAAAACTATTTTAGCATAAATGTGGTAATTTTTATCATTATTTTTAGTCACCGTTTCAAATCATTTTGGTGTATTTCACCACATTTCTTTTGGTATATTTTACCAAGTTTTTGCTTAAACAGCATTAGCATTTTCTTTATAATTGTTTACATAAGCGTTTTGGCTAAATTTCGAAAACTACTTCGTCGGTTGTAGTTTTAAGGTGCGTACAGACGACGCAATATAATGCACAATATGCAATTATATTGATCGTTTGTGGGTAATATTGACGATTGTACAATGGTCAATCTTACCCACACACCATCAATATAATTGAATATTGTACATAATATTGCGTCGTCTGTACACCCAAAAAAATAACTAGTGTTAAACAGTCTAATGTGACTTAGGTAAATTTTTTTTATATTGAGTTCAAGAAATTGCTCAAGTTTTAACTAAATTGTATATGACATTTATTTTGTAAAATAGCAATGTTTACAATATTAAATTTAACATACACAAACTTGAATCTTTTACCTAAGTTTTTTTTATAAATATAAATAAATTTAATTCGATAAAGTCGACATATTAATGCCACATTGTAAACAACACATTGACAACAAATTGTCTTTAATTTTGTATAAAATATATGTATGAGGAAATAATTTATTTAATTAATTAAAAAGGTAAGTAAAAATAAGGTGTTTATATATTTGATAAACGCATATTAACCAAAATATTAACTTTCAGTTGCAGACGGTGGTGGTTTATCCGAATATTTGCGGCATGTAAAAATACATTACTTGGAATCCCCACCCAATGTAGGCCGCTTAAATTTTAAGGAACGCCATAAAAAACATAAAACAATTGGTCTCCGGGTCGCAGTGTTAGTTCAAAAGAGGACACCAAAGCATATCCCGAAAATGACTTGAGGTTTTCGATTGCAGATTCCACACATGGCTTAGATCCATTTTTGGGTGGAAATAATCATCATGCGAGTGAGACCTTATTGATATTATGCCATAGTTTTTTTATTACATTTAATTTTTTTTAGGTTTCCAATTTGTGGCAGAATGTGAAGTGATGTGGTCTATGTGATGGTGCTGTTCTTTGTTGATATTTGGTGAAGTAACAACAACAAAAGTATTTAAATGTAGTTTAGAATAGTAGCTTAGAATTTGAAGACTGTATAGTAGAATTTGTTGGGTTAGTAGTAATTCAGCATCTACACCCACCACACAATTATTAACAGTTTCTGTAGAAAAAATTCTTTAGAAAAATAGTCTCACAATATGGTACTTTCTATAGAACAATTGTCTCAGAATCTGAAAATTGTTCTAAAGAATAATTGTCTTAGAATCTAAGATTTTTTCTATAGAAAAATTGTATCAGAACCTGAGACTTTTGTCACAGAATCTAAAATTTGTTCTGTAGAAAAATTGTGTCAGAATCTAAGATTTTTTTTTATAGAAAAATTGTTTAAAAATTTACGATTTTTTTATAGAAAAATTGTTTCAAATGCAAGACTTTTTCTATAGAAAAAATTTCTCAGAATTAGAGAATTTTTCTACAGAAAAAATTTCTCAGAATTACTGAATTTTTCTATAGAACAAATAACAAAGAATCTGACAATATTTCTAAAAATATCTTAGGATTTGAAATTTTTTCTATAGAAAAAAAGTCTCAGAAACTTAAAAATTTTTGATAAAAAAAATGGACGGAGTCTGGGCATTTTTTTATAAAAATGTTTCTTAAAACATTTGAAAATTTCTTAAAAACATTTGTTCTATAGAAAATTTCTCAGACAAATTTTCTATAGAAAATTTCCCAGAAAAAAAATTCTCAAAGAAAATTTGTATATATAAAATTTCACAAAGGCACTTTTTCTATAGAAAATAACTAAAGACAATTTTTTTATAAAAAAATTCTTATTTTCAATTTCTGAAAGATGGTTTTCTATAGTAAATAACTAAAAGACAATTTTTCTTTAGAAAATTTTTTGAAAGACAATTTTTTTATAAAAAAATTTTCAAGCAATATTTCCATAGAAAATATTTCTAAAAACAATTTTTTTATAAAAATTTCTCCAAGACAATTTTTCTATAGAAAATTTCTTTAAGACAAGTTTTCTATAAAAAATTTTTTAAAGACAATTTTTTTATAAAAAAATTTTCATACAATTTTTCTATAAAAAAATTTTGCATACAATTTTTCTATAAAAAATATGTATTAAGACAATTTTTCTTTAAAAATTTCTTAAAGTCAATTTTTCCATAGAAAATTTCTAAAAGACAATTTTTCTATAGAAATGTCTGAAAGACAATTTTTCTACAGAAAATTTCTGAAAGACAATTTTTCTATAGATACTTTCTAAAAAAAAACAAAAAACATCTAAAGAAAAGTGGTTTTTGCGAAATTTTTTCCAAAATAATTTTCTATAGAAAAACTGTCTTTTTTATAGAAAAATTATCTTTAAGAAATTTTCTTTACAAGAATTGTCTTTGAAAAAGTTTCTATGAAAAATTGTCTTTCAAAAATTTTCTTTAGAAAAAAATGTCTTCAAGACATTTTTTATTGAAAAATTGTCTTTGAGAAAGTTTCTATAGAATTTTTTTTTTTAAATTTTCTATTAAAGAATTATCTTTGAGAAATTTTCTATAGAAAAATTATCTTTAAAAAATTTTCCACTGAAGAATTGTCTTTGAGAAATTTTCTGTAGAAAAATTGTCTTTGAGAATTTTTCTATGGAAAATTGTTTTTCGAAAATATTCTCTAGAAAAATTTCTCTCAGAAATTTTCTATAGAAATATTGTCTAAGAAATTTTCTGTAGAATAATTGTCTTTGAGAATTTTTCTATGAAAATTGCCTTTCAGAAGTGTTCTACAGAAAAATTGTGTTTGAGAAAGTTTCCATAGAAAGATTGTCTTTCAGAAATTTTCTACAGAAAACCTGTCTTTCAGTAATTTTATATAGAAAAATTGTCTTTAAAAAGTTTCTGTAGAAAAATTGTCTTTGAGAAGCATTCTATAGAAAAATTGTCTTTCAGAAACTTTCTATAAAAAATTTTCTATAGAAAAATTGTTGTTCAAAAATTGTCTATAGAAAAATTAACTTTTAAAAAAAAATTTCTTCCAGAAATTTTCTATCGAAAAATTTTCTATAGAAGAATTGTATTTCAGAAAATTTCTATCGAAAAATTGCCTTTCAGAAATTTTCTAGTGAAAAATTATCGTTGTGAAATTTTCTATAGAAAAATTATCTTTTTTTATTTGGTTTAAAACCAATTTTCTATAGAAAAATTAATTTTAAAACATTTTCTATTAAAGAATTGTCTTTCAGGAATTTTCTGTAGAATAATTGTCTTTGGGAAATTTTCTATAGAAAAATTATCTTCAAAAAAAAATTTTCTATTAAAGAATTATCTTTGAGAAATTTTTTGTAGAAAAATTGTCTTTGAGAAATTTTTTATAGAAAAATTTTCGTTAAGAAATTTTCTGTAGAAATATTGTCTTTGAGAAATTTTCTACAAAAAATTAGCTTGAAAAAATTTTCTATTGAAAAATTGTCGTCAAAAACTTTCTATAGAAAAATTATCTTTCAGAAATTTTCTGAAGAAAAATTGTCTACCAGAAATTTTCTATTGAAAAATTTTCTTTCAGAAATTTTCTATAAAAAAATAGTCGTTCAGAAAGTTTTTATAGAAAAACTGTCTTTCAGGAATTTGCTATAGAAGAATTGTCTTTGAGAAAATTTCTATAGACAATTTTTCTTTAAGAAATTTTCTATAGAAGTATTTTCTTTCAGAAATTTTCTGTAGAAAAATTGTTTCTCAGAAATTTTCTATCAAAAAATTGTCTTTAAAAAATTTCCTATAAAAAAATTGTCTATTAGAAATTTTCTATAGAAGAATTGTCTTTGAGAAATTTAAAAAAAAAATTGTCTGTTAAAAATTTTCTATAGTAACTCTGTCTTTTAGAAATTTTTTATAGAAAAATAATCTATCAGAAATGTTCTATAGAAGAATTGTCTTTCAGAAAGTTTCTATAGAAAAATTGTCTTTCAGAAATTTTCTAAAGAAGAATTGTCTTTAAGAAATTTTCTCTAGAAAAATTGTCTTTGAGAAAGTTTCTATAGAAAAATTTAGTTATCACTGATCATGCTAAGTATGTATTTTAAGCTTGTTAATATTTATATTTTATTATAAAATTGTCCTTTTTATTAAAAAAAATATTAAAAATAAATGTAACTAAAATTTATAATATTGAGCATTTTGTATGGAAGGGGATATATAAAACTATTAAATCAACCTAAAAAAATACGTTATTTGACCAATCAAACTGTATCATTTATTTAAATATAGTGGTTAAATAAACAAAATTAAATTTGAAATAATGCTTAAATGCATTTTGTAAGTTTACCTAAGTTGATTCGGGTAATATGCAAAGAAACTTTTCAAGTTGGATTCCTGCGAAAAATCTTAGGTAAATTATACCCTATTATTAAATAATTTCACAATTGTTTTTTTTTGGGTGTAGGTACCTTTAGTATATTTTTGGTAAAATTATACCAGATTTTTTCTCATTCCGACACAGATTTTTTTTGCGTGTACCTTTACTGCTATTTTTATTGCGTCACCGGTTGAGTAACCAGCCCTTTAAGCATGTGGCATGATTGGCATTTCATAATAAATAAAACTTGGCAGCACTGTTTGGGGGCATTGTTAATACTTATTTAAGTAGGAGGCACTGTTGGTTGAACGGTCGGCAGCCATTTCGATTTGTATTTAGTGCGTGGAGTGGTGGAAGAAAATTTCACTAAATCCGATAGCTTTGCATTTATTTGATTAAACGATTGGACTGTTGCAAAGACTTTTTAGTTGGTAAGGTACATACGACGCACTTCAAAATGTCAATGGCTTCCACGTGCTACAAGTGCAACCGCCCGGGTCACTTTGCCCGCGACTGTAATTCTGGTGGTGGTGGTGGTGGTGGTGGTGGTGGTGGTGGCGGCGGCGGCGGCCGAGATATGAGACGCGGCAATAATCGTGAAAAATGTTTCAAGTGTAACCAATTTGGACATTTTGCTCGTGCTTGTCCCGAAGAGTCTGAGCGTTGTTATCGCTGCAACGGTATTGGCCACATTTCCAAGGATTGCACGCAGCCGGACAACCCAACGTGTTTTAAGTGCAACAAAGTTGGTCACTGGGCTCGCAACTGTCCCGAAACATCAAATGATCGCGGCTCGAGCAACATTTCTTGCTACAAGTGCAACCGTACTGGTCACATCTCAAAAAATTGTCCAGACACGGCGAAGACATGCTATGGCTGTGGTAAAAGCGGTCACTTAAGACGCGAGTGTGAAGAAAAGGGAAGTCGTAACTAGGAAGCGGTCAACCTCTACAACAACCAATGGCCCTCCTATTTTTCCGCCTCACCGAATCCACTCTATAAAATTAAAACTTTTTTAAGATTACAAAAACTTTAACTCTGAAAAATATCTACAAATTCATGAATTCCATGCTGTGCCAGAAGAGGACCAGCAAATTTATATAAATACAACACAGAAATAATTCAAACAGCTACAAATTCATCCACAGAATTTCAATAGACTTTGATATAGTGCCCCATCAAGAAGACATGTTGATTTATAGAACGAAAGACCAACCGAATAATTGAACAATAAAGGATTGATAATGAAAACATTTTGATTTTTTTTTTAATATTTGAGACTCGCTGTGAACAATTCTCGAAGTTGCGCCTTTTCATATATGCCCTGGAAGGCTCGACTCAACAAGTAACATTAATGAAGGATGAACGGAGCGATGTGATACAGAGAAAAAAGCAACCATCTCAGAAGCACTAAGTTATTTACTTTCAGATTTATATATAAAAAAATTCATATATCACTGTGATTGTTTTTTTAATTGTAAATTAAATTACTGGAGCTGCTGATTTGAGAGCATGTTTTATTTTTAATTTCGTTTATCCACTATATTGTAGTCGTGTTCCGAGTTTTTTTTTAAGTTGCTTTATTTGCTATCGAGGTTTTTTTTTGTAAAAGCAAGTTTTTTTCGGCTATACTCTTGTTTACTGGCATTCTTCCAAACCTCTTTAAATTGATATCATTGATAGATCTCGTCAAGCAGATTCCAACAAAAAAAAAAATCAAGGATCGGCGAGAAATATTTCGCGAGATATATCGCTTTAAAGTTAAGCGCTTATATCTCGGCTTGTAATGGTCCGATCGGAATGAATAGGGTATCGTTAAAAAGGTAATTTTAATACCTTTCCAAATTTCATAAAAATCGGTTAACCCGTTGCGAGCCAAATCTCGATCCCATAGCTCTTTTAGGAACGAAATTATTAATGTTTAAAGTATTTTGGTGTAAAAGGGCTACTTCCAAAAAAAAAAAAATTGGAGCAATGCCAGCCAAATAGAGTTGTTCCCAAACAGGCATGGGAACAACTCTTTTTACTGGCATTGGTCCAATTTTTTTTAATTCGGAGGTAGTTTTTTTATGAGAAACCAACGAAAAACGGCGAGAAATATTTCGCGAGATATACAGCTTTTAAATGAAATCGCTATTATCTGCTTGAAATGATCCGATCGGGATAAAGAGAAACAAGTTGAGTTTACTGGCATTGGTCCAAAAAAAAAAATTGAAAATAGCCCTTTTAGCGATGATTTCGAAAAAAAAAAAAAATGGACCAATGCCAGTAAACTCAACTTGTTCCAAAAAAAATTATCGCCGACACGTATTTAGCGAGTTATCTCGACTTGAAGTTTTTTGCTTATATCTTCGTTATTTATTGTTTGATTTCAAAAATATTGGTGTCACTCGAAAGAAAATTGAAATATCTTTCATATTGGTAAAAAAAAGGAACAAGTTGAGTTTACTGGCATTGGTCCAAAAAAATAGAACAAAAATTGAAAATAGCCCTTTTAACCAATGATGGGTACCAATACCTTTTCGATACCAATACCCGTTAATACCAATTCAAATTGAAAACCAATACCAATTAAAAACCAATACCTTTATTTGTGCGATACCAATACCGATAAAAAACCAATACTGATTCCCCACTACCAATACCAATTAAAAACCAATACTTTTATTCTTCAAAACCAATACCAATAAAAAACCAATACCAATTCATTTTTTTCTACTTTCGTATCGGTTTTGTTTCGGTTTTTTTGTATTCTTATTTTCGTTTGTTTTAATTGTGACGTCAAACATTTTCTTTCCATTACATTACTAGATTTTACCTGACTAACGAATTGCTACAGATGTTTACAAAAGATGTTACATCGATCAGTAATCGTTTGCATGCAAAGTCATATAACAAAACGGATTTAGCTACTTGAATTTTAAAAGCCATAAAAACATAAAACAAATATTTTTGTCACATAACGTGATTTTTATGACCCCTAATAAAAGTATATCTTAAAAAATTTAGACCTTTTCTGTAATGAATTTTTTTCTTTTGCAAACATTATTAATATGTGATGCACATATATTGAATGTTACTGCACTGTTCTTTGCGTTGTAAAAAAAATACTAATGTCCTTTTTTGGAAATCCCAAAATTTTAACCAAGCAGTCGTTACAAAATTATATGTCACAACACCAGAATCCAGAAAAAAAAAATTTTGTTTGTTTTATTAGAGGCACAGTCATATTGTAAAAGAATATAATAATGCATAATGTGCGGTTCACACTTGCTATTTTTGAGAGTTTAAGGGCTACGTGTTTAAAAAATTATTTGTTCTGTATCCATTACGTTTTTATTCAGTTATTGGTGTTTTGTTAAACAACTTGTGAACTCCATATAAGAAAAAAAATTTGCCCGTGTAATTACAAAAAGATCTAAAATCGAAAAAGGGGCCCCTGCACGATAACCCATTTCAATCACTTAAAAAAATATGTATGAAAGGATGAATTTCAGGTATATTTTGTTACAAATGTTAAGTGTCATCTTTCTGCAATTAAAAAATATCTACCCTTACCACCGCAATTTATATGGCTTTTCTGGAATAACGGAATATTAAACATTTTTTTTTTACAAGATTTTTAAGATCTGCCGGTGCTAATTTCACTAAAAAAGTACCTTTTTCCAAAAAAGGAAAAATAAAATTGAATCTTATACCCAATTCACACTTGAGGTGAATCTCGTTCGAACGAGATTTCGATCATATGGTTGTGTATAAAATGATACAGACCATATGATCGAAATCTCGTTCGAACGAGATTTCACCTCAGGTGTGAATAGGCCTTTAGTTTTATAAAATTTCCTTTTTTGAATTTTTCTCAAAAGAGATAAAATTAAAACGCCTTAAAATATATATTTTTGTAAACCACTTTTGATTTAGTTGGCTTTACCCTAGTAAAAATGGTTTCGTATATAGCCATGTCTAAATTGATACAAATATATATTTTTATACACATTTATATCTTATTATATTTAATTATATAAAAAATCTCTCTGATAAGACCAAAATTCGTATCAAATTATTTAAATTTTGATATAACTTGAGATCAAATATTATAAAATTTGATACGAATTTTGGTCTTATCTGAGTAATTTTTTAAATAATTTTATATAATTAGATATTTACATGTAAAATAAGATATAGTTGTATCAATTTATACATGGTTATATACAAATCCATTTTTACTAGGGTAACTTTAATTTTATCATTATTATTTAAAAAAGAAGCGAAAAATAAGTTCTTCTCGCATTGGTACAGTGGACATAAATGGAGTAAAAACTGACCAATAAAAATTAGGTAATTTGTTACGCATTTTTATTTTTTATACCCTCCAAAATATAAATATATAAAAAAAATGTTAGGGATTTTTTTAATTTTTCCTCCGCGCGATGAATGCTGTCAAATAGATTTATTATGATTTTTGCACTTCTTCTCCTTCTTCTTTTATATTGATCGTGTGTGGGTAATATTGACGATTGTACAATGGTCAATTTAACCCATACATGGGAATTTTTAATTGGCATTGAATTTTCATTGGCATTAGTTGGAACTAATGCCACTGCCAAAAAAAGCATTAGCATTTATTGCCAATGAAATTTTTTGGCATTATTTGTACTAATGCCAATGAAAAGGCACAAATGCCTAAAAAAAACTATTTACAATTGATAAAAAAAATTAGAAAATTAGAAAAAGTGAATGCTCTATTGTATTAAGTATGACTTGATGCCACATTGTCTGTAATTTTTGTAAAAATAGGTACAGCCATTCTCTTGGAATGATCAATCAAAAATAAAATATTTATGTTTAAATCTCCATATACCGTTATCAAAAAAGCTAACAAATTTATACATTATTAAGACAAAAGGATGTACAACTTGTAAATAGGTATGGGCAGTTCTTGATTCTGTTTTTTTGTGATTTTTTTTATTTAAATTTTTTTAAATTGTTCAATTTTGAATAGTTTTTCCAAAATGTTCCGCGACATAATTCAAAACTTAGGACGCCAAAATCTTCGTTGGTTTACTACCATTAAGACTGACCTGCCCCTTTTTCCCGTTTTTTCGTCTGCGTTTAAAATATTAATAGAAAGGGAGATGAACAAATCTAAAGTTGTTAAAATGAGCATTTTATAATTGAATAAATTAATTTTATGAATTAACAATTTTTAAGTTTTTCCAAAAGTACAAACATATTTATTTCTATATTAATACTGGATAAAATGAAACCCGAATACACAAAAAACCGATTTGAAGTAGTGTGGTACTTTTGATTACGACGAGTTTAAAAAAAAGGGTTTTCACAAAATTTTTTTTTATTTTTTGGCATTTCAATTTGTGTTGACTGGCACAAGCGGGGAAGTTTTTTGTAAAGTATGGATAAAAAGGATAATCCTGGTCCAAACAGTTTTTTGAAAGGGCGTGGAACTTTCTATAACGATGAGTTTTTAAAAGGGAGTTTTCAAAAAAAAAAAAAAAAAAATTCGAATTTTTTTATAAATTTTATTTTTTTATAAAATTTATTTTAATTCCATTTTTGAAAACGGACACAAGCGGGCAAATTTTTTGGAAAGTTGGGATAGAAAGGATAATTCTGGCCCAGACAGTTTTTTGAAAAGGCGTAGAACTTTTGATAACGATGATTTTAAAAATGAGGTTTCCACAATTTTTTTTTTATTTATTTTTTTTAAAGGGGTTTTTCAAAAAAAAAAAAATCCTTCACGCAAAAATTCGACCCACTCTCTAGACACTCACTTAGAATTTTTCAACTCAACATCACGTGATTTAAATGAAAATCACTTTTTTGAGTCACGCAAATCACGGGATCAGCGACCATCTCCAATTCAAATACATAAACAAGAGACAAGTGTCTCTTCATTTGTTTAATCTATAACATCTGTAAATTTTAATTAAAATGAAGTGTCCACCCTTGAAAAAATTTCCTTGTAGGTCTGAATCTAAAAAGTTTCAAGGCACTTATATATTACCCTAGGTTACGTTAGGTTAACCTACCCTAATATAGTCACTTAATTTAAATGAAAATCGCTCAATAATCACGTGATTTAAATAAAAATCGCTCACGCCTTAATCACGTGGTTTTTTGAGTCACGCAAATAACGGGACCACAGACCATCTCTAATTCAAATACATAAACAAAAGATAAGTGTCTCTTCATTTGATTCATCTATAACATCTGTGAATTTGATTAAAAATAAAGTGTCCACCCTGAAATAGTTTCCTTGTAGGTCCGATTTCAAAAACTTTCAAGGCACTTATTAATTACCTTAGGTTAGGTTAGGTTGTAAGTGGCTGCTGACGTTTTACGTCAACACACGTAGACTCTGAGGTCCATTGTGATACCACGGGATCGTAATAGGTTTCCCTACTAGTCCCTGTCGTTAAACCAGTTTGAGCTTCTTATGAAACTCCTTAGATGTTGAATTTTGACATCCGACAAATCTGAAAGATCGTACAGCTCCCTAGATCCCAGTGAAGCAAGTCGCTGACCAGAAAGTGCCGGGCAATGGCAAATAAAGTGTTCGATAGTTTCCAACTCCTCTTCATCCATGCAACTTCGGCAAAAGTCATTCGACGGCACATTTAACCGCTCTGCGTGCTTCCCTATAAGACAGTGTCCGGTAATTATAGAAACCACCGTCGAAATCTCTCCTCTTGGAAGCGATATCAGCTCACTTGTGCGCCCCTGATTAAGAGAAGGCCAAATCCGTCGTGTTGTCTCACACGTCCATCCATTTGCCCATCTTTGATTAGTCTCCGTCGCAGAACAAAGCCGTAGGTTTTGCTTGCAAGTTTCTAGAGGCGTACCAACACATTCCAATTCTGTTGGAACCTGTAAGGTAGTTCCTAGTCTTGCAAGCTCATCGGCTTTGCAATTCCCTGGAATGTCTCTGTGCCCTGGGACCCATATGAGTCGTATGTTAAACTGCTTGGCCATCTCATTTAAAGACGTGCGGCAGTTAAGGGCAGATCTTGTTTTCAGAAACATTGAATCCAGGGACTTGACCGCGGCTTGACTGTCAGTATAGATGTTGACTGCGGTTGTAGACAAGACATTGCAGCTCAACCAGTCAGCCACTTCTTTTATTGCCAGCATCTCTGCCTGGTAAACACTGCAATGATCTGGCAATCTACGAGCCAGGCTCAACCCAAGCTCTTCCGAATAGACTCCAAAGCCCACTTGTTCGTGCAGCCTCGATCCATCTGTGTAAAAATTTATGGTAGCTCCACTACCCGGAGTATCCCCCATCCAAGACTCCCTGGATGGTATCATAGTGGTAAAGTGGCGCTCAAAGAGGCTCAAAGAGGGAGCACAGTCCACATTTTGTGGTATTGTTATCTTTTTCAAGATTGCGCTATGGCCACAATCACTGCTCCTCCATTGCAGCGTGCTATTAAGTCGAATTGCCGATGCAGCCGCATACTGCCTACCCAATATGTCCAAGGGTATCAGGTGAAGGAGGATTTCTAATGCAGCCGTAGTTGTAGTACGAAGAGCACCAGTGATGCACATTGACGCCATTCTCTGTACCTTCGTGATAAAGACAAAGTTCGCTTTTGTTTCCAAAGCAGGCCACCAGACAATGATTCCATACAGCAAAATTGGACGCACCACTGCTGTATAGATCCAATGAACGACTTGAGGGCTAAAACCCCATCGTTTTCCAATGGCCCTTTTACAGGAATACAAAGCAATCGTTGCTTTTCTCACCCGTTCCTCAATATTACGCCTGAAATTCAGCTTCCTATCTAGAAATACTCCAAGATACTTGGCTCCATCTGAGAAGGTGATTTCAGTACCGTCCAGAGAAATAGGATCAAAAGCAGGAATCTTATTTTTCCTTGTAAACAAAACAAGCTCTGTTTTACTAGGATTAACTCCTAGGCCACAGTCTCTTGCCCATTTAGACAGATCTTTCAGAGAACCCTGAAGAATGTCCCGCAATGTTGGCAGATGCTTCCCCTTTACCGCTATCGCGACATCGTCAGCATATGCGATAACATGACAACCACGTGCTTCTAGAGATAGTAGCATTGAATTCAGTGCCAGGTTCCAAAGAAGCGGCGAAAGAACACCTCCTTGTGGTGTGCCCCTATTGACAAATCGAGATATGACGGACGCTCCCAATTCAGACGTTATACGTCTATTGGCAAGTAGGTTTTCCACCATTAAAACGATTTCACGCTTTACTCCCAGACCAGACAATGCCAATATTATCGATTCTGGAATGACATTATTAAAAGCCCCCTCAATATCAAGAAAGGCCACCATAGTGTACTCCTTTACCGAAAGCGATCTCTCGATGGTACCAACGAGCTCATGAAGAGCTGTTTCCGTTGATCGTCCCTTGCTGTATGCATGTTGCTTTGTCGAAAGCAACCTCGGGTCAATCACTCTACGCAAATATGAGTCTATCATTCGTTCCATTGTCTTTAACAAAAAAGAAGACAGACTAATTGGTCTGAAATCCTTCGGAGCTGTGTGGGAACTTTTCCCAGCCTTCGGGATAAATACGACTCTGGAATCCCTCCATTTTAAAGGAATATACGACCAGTTGATGCATGCTGTGTATAGATTATACAGCAACGGGGCCAAAGACTAACAAGACTTCCGACTCATTTTGTTTTGCTGTCAGAAGACCTAACTGTTTGAATGTATTTGAGTTAGGTCCTCTTTAGTATTGGTGCGCCTAACTTTTTTCAACACAGACCAAAAATATTTTCACCATACACAGAGTTACTTTTGTTTTTAGATATTTTTTTTTTGTTGCAATTTGTTCATTTAAACAAGTGAGGAAGCATTAAAAAACATTAAATATAAGTGTGCAAGGTGGTAGTACCCGCACAAATGCATTTTGCAATTAAAAAAACAAAAAAAAAACAAATGTAATTTAATTAAAATATCAACTCTGAATTCGTTCTTGAAATTTACCACAACTATTTCACCACCAAATAATGAGAAATGTCAATTAAAAAAAATATTAAAACAAATCTTTTTTGTGTAAAAAATCTTGAGTTTTTATCGTTGTTAAAAAAGCCAGTGACAAAGAATGGTTGTGAAGTGACAAAGAATGGCTGAGAAGAAGATCGTCATTAAGAATTTTGTTAAGGAACTATCCCGAGCCAATTGTCAAAATACATCCAAATGAAAAACGTTTGAAGGTGCCAAAATCAACTTACTCGACCTCTCCTTTGCTACAAAATGGATTTTTTCGGAAAGTTGGAATACCTATACGGCTTTTACCAATGTTAAAGCTAACGATAAGGCCATTTCGGTAAAGTAATTATCTATGAAATCGGCAAAATTGGACCGCGCAATTTAATTTTATGATATGACAAATGGCTTCACACTTTGGAAGTGCTTTAAAGTTTGTTTCTAAAGAAAAATAAATCACAGTTTAATACATATTTACATAAAGAAACGAATTGGTATTTTTTATTGCAATATTTGCGATTTATTTTGGTAAATGTTTTCTATATAATTGTAAATACATATATTTTGGTTCTAATGATTTTTTCTATTAAAAAGTCAGATTCTGAGACATTTTTTCTACAGAAAAAGTTTCAGATTCTGAGACATTTTTCCTATAGAAAAAGTTTCAGATTCTGAGACATTTTTCCTATAGAAAAAGTCTCATATTCTGAGACATTTTTCCTATAGGAAAAGTCTCAGATTCTGAGACATTTTTCCTATAGGAAAAGTCTCAGATTCTGAGACATTTTTCCTATAGGAAAAGTCTCAGATTCTGAGACATTTTTCCTATAGGAAAAGTCTCAGATTCTGAGACATTTTTCCTATAGGAAAAGTCTCAGATTCTGAGACATTTTTCCTATAGGAAAAGTCTCAGATTCTGAGACATTTTTCTATAGAAAAAGTCTCAGATTCTGAGACATTTTTCTTATAGAAAAAGTCTCAGATTCTGAGACATTTTTCCTATAGAAAAAGTCTCAGATTCTGAGACATTTTTCCTATAGAAAAAGTCTCAGATTCTGAGACATTTTTCCTATAGAAAAAGTCTCAGATTCTGAGACATTTTTCCTATAGAAAAAGTCTCAGATTCTGAGACATTTTTCCTATAGAAAAAGTCTCAGATTCTGAGACATTTTTCCTATAGAAAAAGTCTCAGATTCTGAGACATTTTTCCTATAGAAAAAGTCTCAGATTCTGAGACATTTTTCCTATAGAAAAAGTCTCAGATTCTGAGACATTTTTCCTATAGAAAAAGTCTCAGATTCTGAGACATTTTTCCTATAGAAAAAGTCTCAGATTCTGAGACATTTTTCCTATAGAAAAAGTCTCAGATTCTGAGACATTTTTCCTATAGAAAAAGTCTCAGATTCTGAGACATTTTTCCTATAGAAAAAGTCTCAGATTCTGAGACATTTTTCCTATAGAAAAAGTCTCAGATTCTGAGACATTTTTCCTATAGAAAAAGTCTCAGATTCTGAGACATTTTTCCTATAGAAAAAGTCTCAGATTCTGAGACATTTTTCCTATAGAAAAAGTCTCAGATTCTGAGACATTTTTCCTATAGAAAAAGTCTCAGATTCTGAGACATTTTTCCTATAGAAAAAGTCTCAGATTCTGAGACATTTTTCCTATAGAAAAAGTCTCAGATTCTGAGACATTTTTCCTATAGAAAAAGTCTCAGATTCTGAGACATTTTTCCTATAGAAAAAATCTCAGATTCTGAGACATTTTTCCTATAGAAAAAGTCTCAGATTCTGAGACATTTTTTCTATAGAAAAAGTCTCAGATTCTGAGACATTTTTCCTATAGAAAAAGTCTCAGATTCTGAGACATTTTTTCTATAGAAAAGTTCACAGATTCTGAGACATGTTTTCTATAGAAAAGTTCTCAGATTCTGAGACATGTTTTCTATAGAAAAGTTCTCAGATTCTGAGACATATTTTCTATAGAAAAAGTCTCAGATTCTGAGACATTTTTTCTGTAGAAAGTCTAAGATTTAAAGACATTTTTGCTGAGATTCTGAGAAATTTTTCCTATAGAAAATGTCTCAGCGTCTGAGACTTCATTTTAATTGAAGAAGTCTCGGATTTTCAATTTTCCTGTAGAAAGCTTCAGATTCTGAAAAATTTTGAGTAAAAAAAATCTCAGATTAGGATATTTTTCAATATAAACTTGTTAAGACTTTCCGAAAAGCGGATACAACCACACAATTTTGCAAAACTGATGCGACATCAGGATCCTCGTTTCCTTGCCCTCAAGCTTACATTGCTTAAAGGACTATGTCTTTCGTAGAATTATTGCCAGTACGGAAAAACAGAACTCCACAGAAAAATATGCAACTAAAAGATACAAAAGAAAAAACGCTAAAGGCTAGAATCTTAATAAAAAGGAAACTAAAAGCAATAACTACCTTTAATTATGTTAACTATTCCTTGTCTAATGTTCATTGCACATGCACATATTTTCATCCCCTCTTTTTAACCGCAATCTGGAAAAAAATAATTGAATTTTGTACGTTTTTGAGCTTAAAAAACACAATATATTAAATTTAAATCAAATATATATTAGATTTTAATATACTTACCAAGTTTCTTGTGCAAAAAAAACAAAAATCCATAGAGTATATGCAAAAATATCCCGAAATTCGATATTTTATCAAAAAAATAAATATTTTTTATTTTTTGTTTATATTTTCAATACAAAAGTCATATTTTTTTTATTTCACCACACTTTCACAAGTGTGTTGAATACACAGCACCTATATGTGTGAATTAATTTTGTGAGGTTATGTAGAGTCGGAGGTCTTGTTAGTCTTTGAACGGGGCTATATAGTCCAACACTTGCTGCAACTCAGCCGGGATTATACCATCAGGTCCCGGAGATTTATAGGGCCTGAAGCTTTTTATCGCCCAGATTAATGTTGGCATATTTATTATTTCCGAAGCAATTTCAGATGCTTGGGCGTCAGAACGTTCCAAAGCTTGAAACGGCGTCATGGAATTGCCCGGAAAATGCGTGTTTAAAAGGAGATCCAGCGACTCTCCACTGGAGGAAGACCACACCCCATTAGGATCTTTCAGGTATCCTAGGGTGCAAGGAGAAGAAGCCAGAACCTTGCGCAGCCTGGATGCCTCAGAAACGTCTTCTATGTTTCCACAGAAGTTTTTCCAAGAATCACATTTGGCATTTCTGATCATCTTTTTATAACTCTTAAGTTGCAGCCTGTATGCAGACCAGTCCTCGTCCGCTCTTGAAAATTTAGCCTTATTAAAGAGCTTTCTGCAGGAATCTCTGCTCGTCTGCAACTCATTTGACCACCAAGGTGGCTTTTTTTTCCCTCTAGGCTTTGCAGAAGGGCAAGACGCATCCAGGCACCTATTACAAACATTTGTTATATGGTCAACCAGACAGTCAATTTCCGCTAAACTATGCGGTTCAGATAGGGGTACTTCATCCAAAAGCAAAGAAAAAGTCTCCCTATATTTCACCCAGTTTGTTCTTCTCAGATTTCTAGAGACTGTCTCAACCGGGGCACGCTCCCTGAGTAAAAACTCAATGTACCGATGATCTGAGAAAGAATGCTCTTCCAAAACTCTCCAGTCATCAATTCTATCAGACAATGTATCTGATACAAGTGTTACGCCAAGAACCTCTTGCCGCGTACTTGTAACGAAAGTTGGTTCACTACCCTTGTTACAAATATACAGGTTAGTGCTTAACAAAAACTCCAAAAGTGATTCGCCTCTATCATTTGTGTCTGTACTACCCCATATCGAATGATGTGCATTAGCATCACAGCACACTAGTAACTGGTGTCCCCTAGATTCAGACTCCCGAATTAGACCGACAACCTTCTCCGGGGGTATTGACCCCGGATTAGGAAAATACGCAGAGGCGAGCCAAATAGACTTCCCATGAAGCTCTAAGCTAGCCGCTGTAACATCCATATCACTAAAAGTTGATAAAAAGAATATATTTAAGCCATTTTTCGCCAAGATGCAGGCTCTTGGTGAGCCCTCACCTTTGGCAACCATCAACTTAAACCCAGGGGTCTTCAATCCGCAAACCCTGCCACCCCGCACCCAGGGCTCTTGGATAAAAACCAAGTCAACTGCTCCTGTCGTCAGGCGCAGCAATAGTGCAGCTGAGGCTGCCTTACAGTGATGGAGGTTTATTTGTAGGAACCGCAACATCTTGCTTTTTTTCCACCATCCTTTCCACCACCGTGTTATTGGCTTCATCCTCCGTGTTATCATAGAGGTCGCATTCGTCCCCAGATTCGGTTTCGAATAAGCCAGATATGTGTCCCATCTGTTCTGAATCGGAGGCAACAGAACTCTCCGAATTCCTCACTGCATGGGCCTCGTCCTGAATGTCACCCATAGTGGCATCAGCTTTATCCTCCGTGCCATCACAGAGGTCGCATTCGTTGCCAGATTCGGTTTCGAAAATGCCAGATGCATCTCCCATCAGCCTAGAATCGGTCAGCTGAATATCAACCTTTTCCAGATTCTCCTCCCCAGCCGACTCTGCCACTGGCTTGTCTGCTTCCAAAATAGGCTTCTGGTCGCCCTTGTAGACATTGACTCTTATATGAAAAAAGCCAAATCTAATAATGCCGTCAGTCCTGGCTAAAAGCGGAAGCGATTCCTCATTAACCAAGACCACTGCTTGACGACGAGCGCCCTCCATCTCACCCAATCTGGCAATTTGCCAATTCTGAGTTGGAAGGTCAGGATTACAGACTTTTATCATCTTTAGAATCACCGCAGTGTCACTTGTAGCCATTGGGATCCATGCATGAGCTCTGGGTTGCGAGGGGATATCATGTTTTTCCACAACGTCCAGTCTGGCTCCAGGCCATAACTCTCCCACTTGGCTAATGGCAACCTTAAACACGGCTGCGGATCTTTCGTTTCCAAAAGCAACGAGTTTTACTCGCCCCTGATACCAACCTGCGTTGACAGTAGTAGGGAGAAAATCAGGCATACTCTCAAGAAGCCTATAGTAGATTTCATTTAGTTTAGTTTCAACTAAACTCCACTTGTCCCTTGGAATACTACAATCCCCATTTTGCCTGTTTATCACAGCCCTAACGAAGTTACCTTTCACCACTTCACTAAAAGACTGAGTCCAGACGTTGCCGGTCACCTTAGATCTTTTAGGTAAAGGTTTCTCGTCGGGCGAGCGCAACCTTTTACCAGACTTCGATGACGAGGCCGAAACAGCGCTCTGTTTGTCAGATGCGCGCATTGCCGAAAGTTTGTCCTGTTCTTCAATGACTCCTTTCGCCCATGATAGCGACGCCTTCTCACGTTCGGAGAGCTTCGTTCCATCGAGTTGGCTTAGTCTGTTAATTATTTTCAAACAAAGCCTTCTCTGGTTGTGCCTGACCTTTGATGGCTTAAGTTTCTTTTTCTTTTTACCACCAATATTAGGCTGAGCACCCCTACCAGAATCAAGGCCGGACTTCAAGGTCGCAACCCTAAGACCAGTGCTAGGACCAGCACCAGTCGGTGAGGCAGAGCCTCGAACTAAATCGGTATCATTTGTGTCCATATTTTCATTTTCCTTGATGTGGTAATGAAAATATCACAAAAATACCTATTACGAACAAACCTATTACGAACAATTTTAGTAATTCAATTTATAGCACGGAGTTAAAATAAAACACGTCCACACTCGTCAACAGTTGAACGATTATATTAATTACCTTAATATAGGCTAAATTTCTGAATTTCAAAAAGATCGGTTAACATTTACGACCTGTAGAGACTTTTGGCCAGAAAACCTACCATCACGCCCCAGTGTGCACTGTGGGGCGGACAGAAGGACGACGTACGTTAAATAAATTAATATTAACGACAAAACCTTTTGCATACAAATACCAAAACCGATATAATATAAATACCAATACTTATTAAAAACCGATACCAATTCGAGGCTAAAACCAATACCAATACCCAATACCTAAATAATTCAAAACCAATACCGAAACCTATACCAATTCAACAAAAAATGAAAACCAATACCTATACCAATACTAATATAATTTTAAAAACCAATACCAATACCAATACTTTTATCGAATTGGTACCCATCCTTGCTTTTAACGATGATTTCGAAAAAAAAAAATAGTCGGCGACACGTATTTAGCGAGTTATCTCGACTTGAAGTTTTTTGCTTATATCTTCGTTATTTATTGTTCGATTTCAAAAATATTGGTGTCATTCGAAAGGAAATTGAAATATCTTTCGTTTTGGTAAAAAAAAAAAATATTAACCCATAAAAGGCCAAAAAAAATTTGTTTTTTTTGAGATTTTTCGTAAAAAAGCTTTTCTGCGTAGCGGCCTTCGGCCGGGCTTAGGGATTACAAACTCCATAAATTAGTTTAGCGGCTTTGCTAAATAAAGTTTTTTTGTGTATTAAGCAGAGACCAAATATAACAGTTATATGTGTCTTTTTGTTTTAAAAAATCATGAAACAAATGTTGTCCAAACTTAGATGGTTATTCATAAAAACTGAAATATAACTAAAGTAGGTTTATTTGACAGATATTGCAGGCATATTTGTCAAATAAACCTATAATAAGTCTACTCTAAGTATTATGAATAAAAGCCTTAGTATTTTATATATGAAAAGACTTTTAGAGATGTCCCGTATTAAAATTTGCAATAACATTTATTTTTTTGATTTTTTCAATAACAGTAAAAAATAACAGTTATTAAAAACTTTTTGTTCAAACAATCTAAAATAACTTATTTTATATTTATTTGAGTAAATAACTGTTATAAAGGCGTGATTAGACGAGAGAGAATTCCCCTAGATTTAAAGTAAAAAACAACTCTGTGATAACTTTAAAATTGGAATGTCAAATAAAATTTTATTATGGCCTCTGTTCTGTCTTTCACAACTTTTCAATTCACATGAAAATTTCCGAATCACATGAAATCAAGTTTAGTGTTTTGTTGATCACGTTTTTATTAGAATTTGAAATCGAATAATTAAAATTTAAAAAATTGTAAGGAAAAAAGTGCATTCGTTTTACTTTCACTAAATTTTATTTATGTGAAACAAAACGAAAAAGAAATTCGGATGTGAAATCTAGAACACCAAAAAAATTCGGAAATTTTCACTTTCACATTTTTTATGTGAATTACTTTTTTTGGAACAGCGGCCTATATATTTTTTATTTACTTTAATTCGGTTTCCAATCTACAAATTATTGACTAAATGTGCGAAAACAAATAATAATATAATGAAAATGGTAAGCAAAAACAAGTATTGAAGAAATGAGATTTGACACAAAGTCAAAAGTATATTACCACAGAGTTGTGTTTTACTTTAAATCTAGGGGTTTTCTCTCCCGTCTAAACGCGCCTTAACAGTTATTTTTAAAAAAATCAATCAAAGTTTATGGCCTCTGTTCTGTCTTTCACAACTTTTCAATTCACATGAAAATTTCCGAATCACATGAAATCAAGTGTTTTGTTGATCACGTTTTCATTCGAAGTTGAAATCGAATAATTTTAATTTAAAAAATTATAAGGAAAAAAGTGCATTCCTTTTACTTTCACAAAATTTTATTTATGTGAAAGAAAACGAAAAAGAAATTCGGATGTGAAATCTAGAACACCAAAAAAATTCGGAAATTTTCACTTTCACATTTTTTATGTGAATTACTTTTTTTGGAACAGCGGCCTATATCTTTAAATCAATGATTGAAGTATAAGATATCAATAGAATTCTTCTGCACGTGTTTATTGTTGTTTTATTTTAATAACTCGAGTTTTTTAAGGCTCAAAGAGTTTTTAATAACAGTTATAAAAAATAAAAGTTTTTTATTTCTGTTATTTTGAACAGATATTTATATAAATCATTTCAAACTGTTATTTTTAATTTTTATTTGAAAAAATATTTTTGAACAGTTAAATTTGATTTTTTTCAATAAATCTCATAACTGTTATGGTCTCTGGTATTAAGCCTTTTTCCAGTTATAGTATTCGAATTTCGACATAACTCGCGAACCAGATCTGGCCGATAAAAAATCACCCTAATATTTTTGATTTGTAATTAAAAGATCTGTCTCTGGTAAAAATTTGGGATCAATCCGACCAATGCCAGTAAACTCAACTTAAGCCCTTATTTTTCTAAAAAAATGCAGGCATACATAAATAAAATTTACCGAACTTTGTTTAAATTAAAAAAAAATATATATTACCTTAATCCTTGGACTGTAAGATTTCGAGTGTGGTGTTCAAACCCGTGGGGACTTGCCCCGTTTGGGAAGGGCAGGGGTTAAAAGTTAGTGTTTTTCTTAAATATTTCAAGAATACTTATCCGATTAAGGGAGGATTAATCAATGAAAAGTTAGCTGCTAACTGCTGATTTAACGGAGCCTTATATCAAAATTTATATGAAAAAGTTAAATTGGAACTAAACCACTTTACCGAAATTGCGATTTTTTTATTTTTCTTTTTTTAACTTTTAACCTTTGACCTCACAGAGCAAAAATGTGCAGTCAAACTGGAGGGGTCACGCCCTCTTTCGAGAGGGCGGGCCTTCAAATTTTAAACGTTTTTCTTAAATATCTTAAAAAGTACTTATCCGATTTGGATGAAATTAGTATCATTCGAAAGCTTAAATAAATTCCTTTCGAACATTCCCTGACATGAAGAAATTTCATTAAACCTTTAAGCGCCAAAACGCGATTTTAATTTTTTATTTTTTTTAATTTTTAAATATCTCAAAAATGTTACGTATATAAGACCATAAAGAGTATACATTGGTTTGTAGCCAAAGTTCTTAGCTTTCATTTGGACTTTTATTCGACTCTCTAACTCTTCTAACACCAGAGATATAAAGGGTTAAAGTTTTTGTGCTATTTTTTTAGCTTTTTCGTTGCAATTTTCTAGGTGACATAACATAATCCCCACGGACATAATCCCCATTTCCGTTATGGGGATTATGACCACATTCATTTCGGTCATAATCCTAATAATGGTAGTGGGGACTATGACTGAAAATTATTTGGACATAACCCCAATAAAAAACGGACATAATTCCCAGATTTATGGGGATAATGACCAACTATACAAGTTGGTCATAATCCCCAAAATTAAAAAAAAAAAGATTTTTTTACCTAAAAGTTTTTCTGCGTAGCCGGCCTTCGGCCGGGCTTAGGGATTACAAACTCCATGCATTAAACCCACCCTCTCTGCAGATAACGGGGATTATGACCAAAATTGCTTTGGACTTACTCCCCATAATGTGAATGGGGGTTATGACCTTATATACGATACATTTGAAAACATTAAAAAACTTAAAATTGTGTTTTGGAGCTTAACAAATCGGATAAGTACTTTTTAAGATATTCAAGCAAATGTAAAAACTAGAAAATTGCTGCAAAAAAGTTAAAAAAAAATGCACCAAAACTTTAACCCCTTATATCTCCGGTGTTAGAAGAGTTAGAGAGTCGAATAAAAGTCCAAATGAAAGCTTAGAACCTTAGCTACAAACCCATGTACACTCTTTATGGTCTTATATACGTAAAAATTTTGAGATATTTGAAAATTAAAAAAATAAAAACTTAAAATCGCGTTTTGGCGCTTAAAGGGTTTCTTTCTTCATGTCAAGGAATGTTCGAAAGGAATTTCTTTAAGCTTTCGAATGATACTAATTTCATCCAAATCGGATAAGTACTTTTTAAGATATTTAAGAAAAACGTTTTAACTTTGAAGGCCCGCCCACTCGAAAGAGGGCGTGACCCCTCCAAAGTCAGAAGTTCACTCGACGTAGGAAAGACCCCTTAGTCGATACACAAAGTTTTATTATGCTGGGAGTGATTTCGGTATTCTGGTCATATGCCAATTTGTTACTCACTTTAATATGCCATTTACATATACCTCGAAATCCAAAAAAAATGGGATTTCAATGAAAATCCAAGTAATAGGCCATTTACATATGCCTCGAAATCCAAAAAAAATGGGATTTCAATGAAAATCCAAGTAAATCCAATTACTTTTTTGGATTTCAAATGTCAAATCCCATACAAAAAAAAACTTGGATTTTGGGAAAATCGTAAAATCGCAATTTAAAATCCAAAAAATTTCTACTACTTAATTGTACAACTATGGGTTTTCCCAAAATAATCATCCCTAATGCTTTTTTTACAACGCTGCACACGATTTTTTATCAGCTGTTGTTGTTTTTTATAAAGTAAAAAAACAATTAAAATTTATTTTTTTAAAACTATTAAAAGATTAATAAAAACAATGTTTAACAATGTTTCATTTAAAATTTACCATTGCAAATGGTAAACGCACAATTTAGTCGACCAATTTGGTCTTCCTAACAAAGAAAAACACTCAATGGTGGCGGCCCCAAACTTGGCAAAAATGTTAATTTTCTTGCATTTAAAGAAGCAGCTCTACATAAAAACACATTTTTTGATATTGTGGTCCCAACATATACTAGTGGGATTGAAAATATTGGCTCCGGCAAAGAAAAATCATTGTTTTTAGAAATATTTATAAAATTGGGTAATTTTCCAACTAACAACCCTGTACACAAATCAAAAGAAAATACAGAGTTAGTATAAACAAAATCCCGCTAAATGTCAAAAAAGCATATGTAAACGGTATAGATTTTAATTGGATTTGAAATCCAAATTTATGTGGATTTCGGGGCATATGTAAATAGCATATAAATCCAATTACTTTTTTGGATTTCAAATGTCAAATCCCATACAAAAAAAAACTTGGATTTTGGGAAAATCGTAAAATCGCTATTTAAAATCCTAAAAAATTTCTACTACTTAATTGTACAACTATGGGTTTTCCAAAATAATCATCCCTAATGCTTTTTTTACAACGCTGCACACGATTTTTTATCAGCTGATGTTGTTTTTTATAAAGTAAAAAAACAATTAAAATTTATTTTTTTAAAACTATTAAAAGATTAATAAAAGCAATGTTTAACAATGTTTCATTTAAAATTTACCATTGCAAATGGTAAACGCACAATTTAGTTGACCAATTTGGTCTTCCTAACAAAGAAAAACACTCAATGGTGGCGGCCCAAACTTGGCAAAAATGTTAATTTTCTTGCATTTAAAGAAGCAGCTCTACATAAAAACACATTTTTTGATATTGTTGTCCCAACATATACTAGTGGGATTGAAAATATTGGCTCCGGCAAAGAAAAATCATTGTTTTTAGAAATATTTATAAAATTGGGTAATTTTCCAACTAACAACCCTGTACACAAATCAAAAGAAAATACAGAGTTAATAGCTGTGTTCGCGAACTCAATAATTTGTACGAATTTGTACAAATTATTACTAATTTTGTCTAAAAGTCGTTCGCGTACTTTAAAAACCCAGTAACGAGAGAGAAAATGAGAGAAAAAAGTGACAGTTCTATTTTAGAAACTTGCAAGTTTTTACTGTATAAATTTTTGCCAGCAAGAATTATCAAGTACAAAAAAACATATGTTTTAAAAACGTATGACTATATTTTTGAAAACAAAATACAAAATATTCTGCAGTTACATTTTTGTGTATAAAATATGATTAAATATCAAGGAATGAATAAAAAAAATACATCCTAAAATTAAATTTCTTTTATTAACAAGTTAAAAAATAAATACCATCAAACTAAAAATGAACAAATGAAGGCAAAATTTTTTATAAGCTGATTTAAATCAGCTGTTTAACTAACTTGCAAGTTTTTACGGATTTCTGTTCGCGTACTTTTTACAATTTTTCCTTTTTGAGAGCGATTTCTTTTTTACTCTCTAAAATTTTGTTGCTTGATAATTTTTACTGGGAAAGTACGCAAACAGACTTAATACAAACAAAATCCCGCTAAATGTCAAAAAAGCATATGTAAACGGTATAGATTTTAACAAGGAAGATGTATAAAGGAATGCTTCCAAACAAGTAGTTGGTCGCCATAGTTATTTTTTTGATTAATATCAGAACAATAATATTTACGAAATTTTTAAACAAAACAAAAAAAAAACATTTCAAAATATTTGAAATTTGTAACTAATATAAATCAAAAACAAAATAAATTTCTCATAAAATATTAAAAAAAAATTTGAAAATAAGTAAAATATATAATTTTTGCCAAGCTTTAACAAAAAAAAAAAAAAACATGAATTGTTCTATGAATGATTGCGCGCAAATGCCACTCATTTTAATAAAAACCCCATGGGCCGAGATTATTGCATGCCGATTCCAGCCAGAAAGCCGACTATCGGGATTTCAATTTTCATTTAAACGCCACTACCCCAATTGGAAGCTTTTAATATCCAACAACAGCAGCAATTGCAGCAAAGGCAATACCAGCAACAGCTACCGAAACATTTCATACTGAAAAATTGAAAGACTCTAACAATAAGACATTTTTCCTATGAAAAATTTCTTGGATTCTGGAACATATCGTTTAAATTTTTTGCAGAGGCTTACAAACTCTGAGAAAAAGTCTCAGAGTTTTCGTACAAAAAAGTCTCAGAATCTAAAAATTTTTCTATAAAAAAAATGTCTCAGAATCTGAGACTTTTTTATATGAAAAGATCTCAACTCTGATACATTTTTCGTATAGAAAAAGTCTCAGATTCTGAGACATTTTTAGTATAGAAAAAGTCTCAGATTCTGAAACATTGTTCGTATAGAAAAAGTCTCAGAGTTTTCGTACAGGTGTTCTACTCAGATTCTACGACATTTTCGTATAGAAAAAGTCTCAGATTTTGACACATTTTTCGCATAGAAAAAGTCTTGGAATGTGAGAGCTTTTCTATAGAAAAAAGTCTCAGAATCTGAAAATTTTTCTATAGAAAAAGGTCTCAGAATCGCAGAATTTTTTTTATAGATTCAGAGACATTTTTGGTAAAGAAAAAGGCCTTAGATTCTGAGACATTTTTCGTATAAAAAAGTCTCCGATTCTGATACATTTTTTCTTTAGAAAAATTCCCAGATTCTGAGACTTTTTTCTATAAAAAAATTCTTACATGCTGAGACATTTTTCCTATAGATAAGTTCTCAGAATATGGGAGATTTTTCCTATAGAAAAATTTCTATATTTTGAAACATTTTTTCTATAAAGAAAGTAAGAAAATTTTACCACAGGAAAATTATTTCAGAATAACGGACTTTGTGGGAGAATAATGGACTTTTATGGACTTTGTAACAAAAAAAATTGTTTTATAAATTGACTCAGACAATTTTTACCGATTTTAACTCTCTTACATATATTTTTTTATATTAATGTATAATTTATTGTTTATCTCATACATATTTATTTTGATAATTTTTAATTCAATAAAATAAATTTTAAATAATCATTTATTGTGTTTTATTAGACCGATATTTGATGTGTGTTACGTATGGAATGCTCAAGTTAATATACCTAATGCGAAGTTTGTTACAAATGCATTAATAATTTCAACATACCCTTTTTTTTAAAACATTGAAAATTTTCAAAAATGTAAACAAACTAAAATTGTTTATGAAAAGGGGAATAAAGAAAAAATAATAATTTGATTAAAAACGAAAATATTTATTTAAATGTCATGATTGTTATGGTTCTGATTTACGTCGTTGATAGCAGTCCTTTATAATTAGTCCATGGATTTTAATTGGATTTGAAATCCAAATTTATATGGATTTCGGGGCATATGTAAATAGCATATAAGTGAATTTGGTACTAGAATTACGTTTTAAGTATATTTAAGCAAAAATTAAAAATAAACGTAAAATATGTTTGAAGATTTTTTTGTTTTTATATGTTGTCGACAGTATTCACAAAAAATTTCTAAATCAATCAAATAATTTAATTATATCAATTAAAAAAATGATTAAAAACAAAATTGAACTTTTTAAAATGTTTAATTAAAATTTTTTTCCCTAAAATTTTTTGTGTGCAATGATACAAACAATTATAATTTTTTTTTAAAGATATAAGCATTACGAATTTAACAGATTATACAACAAAGTTTATTATATTTTGATGTCCCTCCCAGAAGTTCAGTGAAAAAAAAAAAACAAAAATTTTTTTGTAAACTCGTTAATAAAAAAATACCTAGAGCCTATTAGGATATGCACGCAATGGAATTGTCTTCCTGATACTTTAATCTACATTCAGTATTGATTTGGCTCACTGATAATTCCTAGAACGAAAGATGTCCCTCCCACAAGTTCAGTGAAAACAAAATAAAATCAAAATTTTTTTGTAAACTCGTTAATAAAAAAATACCTAGAGCCTATTAGGATATGCACGCAATGCCAATGTCTTCCTGATACCTTACTCTACATTGAGTATTCATTTGGCTCACTGATAATTCCTAGAAGGCATGATGTCCCTCCCAGAAGTTCAGTGAAAAAAAAAATCAAAATTTTTTTGGTAAACTCGTTAATAAAAAAATACCTAGAGCCTATTAGGATATGCACGCAAAGCCAATGTCTTCCTGATACCTTACTCTACATTGAGTATTCATTTGGCTCACTGATAATTCCTAGTACGAAAGATGGCCCTCCCAGAAGTTCAATGAAAAAAAATGTCGATATTTTTTTGTAAACTCGTTAATAAAAAAATACCTAGAGCGTATTAGGTTATGCACGCAATGTCAATGTCTTCCTGATACCTTATTCTACATTCAGTATTCATTTGGCCCACTGATAATTCCCAGAAGGCAAGATTTCCCTCCCAGAAGTTCAGTGAAAAAAAAAATCAAAATTTTTTTTATAAACTCGTTAATAAAAAAATACCTAGAGCCTATTAGGATATGCACGCAATGCCAATGTCTTCCTGATACCTTACTCTACATTGAGTATTCATTTGGCTCACTGATAATTCCTAGAAGGCAAGATGTCCCTCCCAGAAGTTCAGTGAAAAAAAAAATCCAAATTTTTTTGGTAAACTCGTTAATAAAAAAATACCTAGAGCCTATTAGGATATGCACGCAAAGCCAATGTCTTCCTGATACCTTACTCTACATTGAGTATTCATTTGGCTCACTGATAATTCCTAGTACGAAAGATGGCCCTCCCAGAAGTTCAATGAAAAAAAATGTCGATATTTTTTTGTAAACTCGTTAATAAAAAAATACCTAGAGCCTATTAGGTTATGCACGAAATGTCAATGTCTTCCTGATACCTTATTCTACATTCAGTATTCATTTGGCCCACTGATAATTCCTAGAAGGCAAGATGTCCCTCCCAGAAGTTCAGTGAAAAAAAAATCAAAATTTTTTTTGTAAACTCGTTAATAAAAAAATACCTAGAGCCTATTAGGATATGCACGCAATGCCAATGTCTTCCTGATACCTTACTCTACATTGAGTATTCATTTGGCTCACTGATAATTCCTAGAAGGCAAGATGTTCCTCCCAGAAGTTCAGTGAAAAAAAAAATCAAAATTTTTTTGGTAAACTCGTTAATAAAAAAACCTAGAGCCTATTGTCTTCCTGATACCTTACTCTACATTGAGTATTCATTTGGCTCACTGATAATTCCTAGTACGAAAGATGGCCCTCCCAGAAGTTCAATGAAAAAAAATGTCGATATTTTTTTGTAAACTCGTTAATAAAAAAATACCTAGAGCCTATTAGGTTATGCACGCAATGTCAATGTCTTCCTGATACCTTATTCCAAGGAAGATGTATAAAGGAATGCTTCCAAACAAGTAGTTGGTCGCCATAGTTATTTTTTTGATTAATATCAGAACAATAATATTTACGAAATTTTTAAACAAAACAAAAAAAAAACATTTCAAAATATTTGAAATTTGTAACTAATATAAATCAAAAACAAAATAAATTTCTCATAAAATATTAAAAAAAAATTTGAAAATAAGTAAAATATATAATTTTTGCCAAGCTTTAACAAAAAAAAAAAAAAACATGAATTGTTCTATGAATGATTGCGCGCAAATGCCACTCATTTTAATAAAAACCCCATGGGCCGAGATTATTGCATGCCGATTCCAGCCAGAAAGCCGACTATCGGGATTTCAATTTTCATTTAAACGCCACTACCCCAATTGGAAGCTTTTAATATCCAACAACAGCAGCAATTGCAGCAAAGGCAATACCAGCAACAGCTACCGAAACATTTCATACTGAAAAATTGAAAGACTCTAACAATAAGACATTTTTCCTATGAAAAATTTCTTGGATTCTGGAACATATCGTTTAAATTTTTTGCAGAGGCTTACAAACTCTGAGAAAAAGTCTCAGAGTTTTCGTACAAAAAAGTCTCAGAATCTAAAAATTTTTCTATAAAAAAAATGTCTCAGAATCTGAGACTTTTTTATATGAAAAGATCTCAACTCTGATACATTTTTCGTATAGAAAAAGTCTCAGATTCTGAGACATTTTTAGTATAGAAAAAGTCTCAGATTCTGAAACATTGTTCGTATAGAAAAAGTCTCAGAGTTTTCGTACAGGTGTTCTACTCAGATTCTACGACATTTTCGTATAGAAAAAGTCTCAGATTTTGACACATTTTTCGCATAGAAAAAGTCTTGGAATGTGAGAGCTTTTCTATAGAAAAAAGTCTCAGAATCTGAAAATTTTTCTATAGAAAAAGGTCTCAGAATCGCAGAATTTTTTTTATAGATTCAGAGACATTTTTGGTAAAGAAAAAGGCCTTAGATTCTGAGACATTTTTCGTATAAAAAAGTCTCCGATTCTGATACATTTTTTCTTTAGAAAAATTCCCAGATTCTGAGACTTTTTTCTATAAAAAAATTCTTACATGCTGAGACATTTTTCCTATAGATAAGTTCTCAGAATATGGGAGATTTTTCCTATAGAAAAATTTCTATATTTTGAAACATTTTTTCTATAAAGAAAGTAAGAAAATTTTACCACAGGAAAATTATTTCAGAATAACGGACTTTGTGGGAGAATAATGGACTTTTATGGACTTTGTAACAAAAAAAATTGTTTTATAAATTGACTCAGACAATTTTTACCGATTTTAACTCTCTTACATATATTTTTTTATATTAATGTATAATTTATTGTTTATCTCATACATATTTATTTTGATAATTTTTAATTCAATAAAATAAATTTTAAATAATCATTTATTGTGTTTTATTAGACCGATATTTGATGTGTGTTACGTATGGAATGCTCAAGTTAATATACCTAATGCGAAGTTTGTTACAAATGCATTAATAATTTCAACATACCCTTTTTTTTAAAACATTGAAAATTTTCAAAAATGTAAACAAACTAAAATTGTTTATGAAAAGGGGAATAAAGAAAAAATAATAATTTGATTAAAAACGAAAATATTTATTTAAATGTCATGATTGTTATGGTTCTGATTTACGTCGTTGATAGCAGTCCTTTATAATTAGTCCATGGATTTTAATTGGATTTGAAATCCAAATTTATATGGATTTCGGGGCATATGTAAATAGCATATAAGTGAATTTGGTACTAGAATTACGTTTTAAGTATATTTAAGCAAAAATTAAAAATAAACGTAAAATATGTTTGAAGATTTTTTTGTTTTTATATGTTGTCGACAGTATTCACAAAAAATTTCTAAATCAATCAAATAATTTAATTATATCAATTAAAAAAATGATTAAAAACAAAATTGAACTTTTTAAAATGTTTAATTAAAATTTTTTTCCCTAAAATTTTTTGTGTGCAATGATACAAACAATTATAATTTTTTTTTAAAGATATAAGCATTACGAATTTAACAGATTATACAACAAAGTTTATTATATTTTGATGTCCCTCCCAGAAGTTCAGTGAAAAAAAAAAACAAAAATTTTTTTGTAAACTCGTTAATAAAAAAATACCTAGAGCCTATTAGGATATGCACGCAATGGAATTGTCTTCCTGATACTTTAATCTACATTCAGTATTGATTTGGCTCACTGATAATTCCTAGAACGAAAGATGTCCCTCCCACAAGTTCAGTGAAAACAAAATAAAATCAAAATTTTTTTGTAAACTCGTTAATAAAAAAATACCTAGAGCCTATTAGGATATGCACGCAATGCCAATGTCTTCCTGATACCTTACTCTACATTGAGTATTCATTTGGCTCACTGATAATTCCTAGAAGGCATGATGTCCCTCCCAGAAATTCAGTGAAAAAAAAAATCAAAATTTTTTTGGTAAACTCGTTAATAAAAAAATACCTAGAGCCTATTAGGATATGCACGCAAAGCCAATGTCTTCCTGATACCTTACTCTACATTGAGTATTCATTTGGCTCACTGATAATTCCTAGTACGAAAGATGGCCCTCCCAGAAGTTCAATGAAAAAAAATGTCGATATTTTTTTGTAAACTCGTTAATAAAAAAATACCTAGAGCGTATTAGGTTATGCACGCAATGTCAATGTCTTCCTGATACCTTATTCTACATTCAGTATTCATTTGGCCCACTGATAATTCCCAGAAGGCAAGATTTCCCTCCCAGAAGTTCAGTGAAAAAAAAAATCAAAATTTTTTTTATAAACTCGTTAATAAAAAAATACCTAGAGCCTATTAGGATATGCACGCAATGCCAATGTCTTCCTGATACCTTACTCTACATTGAGTATTCATTTGGCTCACTGATAATTCCTAGAAGGCAAGATGTCCCTCCCAGAAGTTCAGTGAAAAAAAAAATCCAAATTTTTTTGGTAAACTCGTTAATAAAAAAATACCTAGAGCCTATTAGGATATGCACGCAAAGCCAATGTCTTCCTGATACCTTACTCTACATTGAGTATTCATTTGGCTCACTGATAATTCCTAGTACGAAAGATGGCCCTCCCAGAAGTTCAATGAAAAAAAATGTCGATATTTTTTTGTAAACTCGTTAATAAAAAAATACCTAGAGCCTATTAGGTTATGCACGAAATGTCAATGTCTTCCTGATACCTTATTCTACATTCAGTATTCATTTGGCCCACTGATAATTCCTAGAAGGCAAGATGTCCCTCCCAGAAGTTCAGTGAAAAAAAAATCAAAATTTTTTTTGTAAACTCGTTAATAAAAAAATACCTAGAGCCTATTAGGATATGCACGCAATGCCAATGTCTTCCTGATACCTTACTCTACATTGAGTATTCATTTGGCTCACTGATAATTCCTAGAAGGCAAGATGTTCCTCCCAGAAGTTCAGTGAAAAAAAAAATCAAAATTTTTTTGGTAAACTCGTTAATAAAAAAACCTAGAGCCTATTGTCTTCCTGATACCTTACTCTACATTGAGTATTCATTTGGCTCACTGATAATTCCTAGTACGAAAGATGGCCCTCCCAGAAGTTCAATGAAAAAAAATGTCGATATTTTTTTGTAAACTCGTTAATAAAAAAATACCTAGAGCCTATTAGGTTATGCACGCAATGTCAATGTCTTCCTGATACCTTATTCTACATTTAGTATTCATTTGGCCCACTGATAATTACTAGTGCTATAAGTATGAGTATTACTTTATTAATGAATGCTCTCTAACACAGAGTTACCTTATAACTAAAACATGTTCATATACAGTGTTGCCATACATTTATAAAATACTTTTAAACTACTTATCTACATATGTAACATCTCCCCTTCTATAATATAAAAAGCAAATTAAATAACTTAAAAACTACATGAGTATATATTATAAGCACTGTGCTTTAAATTATTGAACATTGAAAAACAACTCATTTGAAACATATCAAAAAGAAAAGAATTAATAAAAATTATTATTGTTCCAACCAATTTGAAAACATTAAGACGTCTTGAATTTTAATTTGGAAATCCTTACAAAAGCAGCGGTGGGATAAACATTAAATCATTATGGGGTCATTATTAGTGAAATCAATCATGAATATTCTTGACCCCCTCCGATATTGATGAAATTTGGTTAAGTTCTTACACTACGTAAAAAACTAACAAATGCAAATTTTCAGCCCTCTAAGTCAACAGGGGCCGAAAATACGGAGGGTCAAAATTTCCCCCAAAATCTCCCAGTCGCGACACTTTACACCGTAAAAACTTAATATCGTTGGTTCTATTATAGCTAGAAAGCCCATTTTTGGTTTGTTTTGAAGCTCATAATATGCTCTACAAGACCTACCATAACCAAAAAATTTTCGAAAAAATAAGGGTTACCTCCCTTATTTTAAGGTCGTGATAAAGGGAGGAGAAAATGGGGATGATGGTATCCCCCGATTTTTTTTTACTTGATAATCTTATAGAGAAAGTCATAAAGAATATATTCTCAAATTTTTAAGTTGGGACAACAATGGGATCACTCAAAATCAAAATTTTTCACAATTTCCCCTAAAATCTCCAAATCGCAACACTCTTGAACCTTAAATATTTAATATCATATGTGCTATTGTAGCTACAGAGTCCATTTTTGTTTGTTTTAAAGCTTATATTACGCTCCACAATAACTACCTTAACCAAAAAATTTTAGAAAAAAAGGAAGGGTGCTCCCCTTATTTAAAGGTCGTGGCAAAGGGTGGAGGAAATGGGGGGAAAGTATCCCCCGATTTTTTTTTTTATTTGGTATTGTCAAAGAACAAGTCCTAATGAACATATCCTAAAATTTTTATGTTGGGACAACAATCAGATCGACCAAAATCAAAATTTTTCACAACTTCCCCCAAAATCTCCAAATCGCGACACTCTTGCCCATTACAAATTTAATATCGTGGACTGTATTGTAGCTACAGAGTCCATTTTTGGTTTGTTTTAAAGCTCTTAATATGCCCAACAATATTACCACAGACTAATACAGACTCGACACAAGTGACAGGTGTCAAAAAAGTAGTTCTGAACCATATGGTTAATTTTTTCAAATTATTCTACGAATTAGGTTAGAAAGAGAAAGCTAATATAAAGCGCCATTAGAAAAATGGACGCCAGATCAGTTTTTGTTGTTTCACTCACTCCTAATTCGTAGAAAGTGTTGCCATGTTAGCGTAAAACGGACTAAAAACCGCTGTGTTTTCTCCTAAAATCGCTTAGTTTTTCCCCATTTTTTCTTACAAAACTCTACTGTCGAGTCTGTATATAGTCTGTGATATTACTATTACAAAAAAAAAAATAAAAAAAATTAGGGGTGCCTCTTGTATTATAAGATCGTGGCAAGGGGTGGGGGAAATCGGGGGATAGTATCCCCCAATTTTTTTTACCCTTTTTTTTTTTTTAAAGAGTAAGTTCTAGAGAGCATATCCTGAAATTTTTATCTTGGGACTACAATGGGAGGCGCAAGAATGTCGCGATTTGATGATTTTGGGGGAAAATTTTGAAAAATTTTGATTTTGGTCGATCCCATTGTTGTCCCAACATAAAAATTGTAAACTATATTCATTAGGACTTGCACTTTGAGAATCCCAAGTAAAAAAAAAATCGGGGGATACTTTCCCCCCATTTCCTCCACCCTTTGCCACGACCTTCAAATAAGGGGGGCACCAATTCCTTTTTTTGGAAAATTTTTTGGTTTTGGTATGTCTTGTAGAGCGTATTATAAGCTTTAAAACAAAAAAAAATTGGCTCTGTAGCTACATAAGCACTTATGATATTAAATTTTTAAGGTTAAAGAGTGTTGCGATTTGGAGATTTTGGGGAAAATTGTGAAAAATTTTGATTTTGAGCGATCCCATTGTTGTCCCAACTTAAAAATTTGAGAATATATTCTTTAGGACTTTCTCTATAAGATTATCAAGTAAAAAAAAAATCGGGGGATACCATCATCCCCATTTTCTCCTCCCTTTATCACGACCTTAAAATAAGGGTGGTAACCCTTATTTTTTTCGAAAATTTTTTGGTTATGGTAGGTCTTATAGAGCATATTATGAGCTTCAAAACAAACCAAAAATGGGCTTTCTAGCTATAATAGAACCAACGATATTAAGTTTTTACGGTGCAAAGTGTCGCGATTGGGAGATTTTGGGGAAAATTTTGACCCTCCGTGTTTTCGCCCACTGTTTACTTAGAGGGCTGAAAATAAGTGTGCATTAGTTTATCACTTAGTGTTACAACTAAACCAAATTTCATCAAAATCGGAGGGGGTCACGAAAATTTTTAGCTATTTTTGATTGATTTCACTAAGACTGACCCTATGCCAAGAGATAACAGAAAACGTAGCGTTTATACAAGAGAATTATCCGACAGATTGGTCGGCTTGGAAAGAGAAATTTCTGAGATAAGAGAATTGCCTCCGAATGATGCAATTCCTTCGGGGACCATAACGGAAGGTGGTGATGAAAATGCTCTAGACCATGATGAAATGACAATGCGTATAAATGCTTTGGAAAGTTTGGTCAAATCCATGAACGAAAGACAACAAATTGTGCCTAGAACCAACACATTTAAAATTGACTGTATTCCCGAATTTGAGCCGGGCATGCTTAATCTACCCGCATCAAGTTGGTTACAAAAAATTGATCAAATCAATGAATTGCATGGTTGGGATGAGAAGTTTAAAATTTTTGCTATGCAGAATAGATTAAAAGGTTTGTCACGAATTTGGTTTGACAATTTAAACCATTATGAATCGTCGTGGCAAGATTGGAAAGATTTATTTCTCAAGTCATTTCCGGATCATCAGGATTTTGCGGAAAATCTTAGAAGATTAGTTAATCGTATGAAATCACCAACAGAATCTATGGCAACTTACTATTTTGAAAAGAAAATGTTGGCTGATGTCTGCAAAATAACTGGCTCAGATGCTGTGTCATGTCTAATTGATGGTCTTCCTGCTGGAAGTTTGCAAGTAGGTGCTAGAGCTGGCCGTTTTCTAACTCCAGAAGATTTGTTTGGACATTATTTGTCCACATTTCCAAGTGTAACAGAACCTCAGGTTAAGAACAGAAGAATTGAGGGCCGAATCATTACGGTTGCTAAGGAAGATGATGGTGACAAGATGAAAAAAATTATCTGTTTCAATTGCAAGAAGGATGGACATTATGCAAATAAATGTCAAAATCCAAGAAAAAGATGTGACAACTGTAAAAAATGGGGTCATTTGACTCGTGATTGTCTAAGAGCCAAAGGTAAGTCTTCAATTTTGGTAGTAAAAAATGAGGACAAAATTGAAAGTCAGAAAAATTGCTACTTTATGAAGTGTAGAATAGAAGATATTCAATTTGAAGGGTTTATTGACACTGGTAGCTCAGTAATACTTATCAGACAATCAAGTGCAAGTTTATTGAGGAAAACAGTTGAATCTTGCAACATACAGGTTGTTGGATATGGTGGGTCGATAATACCAGTGATTTCGAAAATAGTGGCAAGGCTAGAAGTAGATTTAGCTTCCGCGGTGGTAGATTTATTTATTGTCCCTGATTGTGCTCAAAAATTTGATATTTTGGTTGGGCAACCTTTTATTAATTCTTCCAATGTAATGATGGTAGTTAATAATAATGTAGTTAGCTTGTTGCCTAGAGAAGATAACATTTTTCCTGATTTAAATGGGATGTTAAAGGAAAAATTTTCGCTTTGGGTTGACAAAACGGTAGTAATACCAAAGGGACATGCTAATTTTGTTGAGGTTTTGACTGAACAGTGTCCTAGTTCATGCTTTTATTTGGAAGAATTAAATGTTAATAAACCAGATGAAGAATATAGAATTTTAAGAGGTGTAATCGGAAAACAAGGAGTTGTTTTTGTGGAAAATCATTCAAATAACAATATTACGTTTGGAAAGGGAAGTCGTTTGGGTAGAGTATTTCCTTGTCGATTAGATGACACAATTGAATACCCAAATCTGATGGTAAATTCGTCCGAATTAAAAGAATTTACTAGGGAAGATATAATACCCCAGGCGAAACATTTAGATGAAATTGACATGGCACGGTTGCTAAATTTACTTAACAAATATAGGAACTGTTTTGCACAAGACTTTTCTGAGCTGGGTAGTATAAAAGACGTACAGATGAAAATTACATTAAATGATGAGATTCCAATATCGTATAAACCTTATCGAATGTCGTGGTCTGAGAGAGAAGTCGTTCGAGATATGATAGATGAATTAAAGGCAGCTAACCTTATTCAAGATTCGTCATCATCGTATTCCAGCCCTATTCTTTTGGTGAAAAAGAAAACAGGGAAATACAGGATGTGCATTGATTTCAGAGCTCTGAATCGGAAAACTCTTAAGGAAGTGTTTCCAATGCCGAGAACAGATGATGAGATAGACAGATTAAGGGGAAGCAGATTTTTTACTAGCCTTGATTGTGCTAGTGGGTACTATCAAATCTTGATGGATAAGGACTCCTCTCATAAGACTGCTTTTATCACACCGGATGGACATTACGAATTTTTAAGAATGCCATTCGGGTTGGTAAATGCTCCTGCTGTTTTCCAAAGGACCATGAATAAAGTTCTTGGAAATTTGAGATTCACGACAGCTATGGTTTATATGGATGACATTTTAGTTCCGTCTGATTCTATTGATAAAGGGTTTCAAAACTTGGAAACAATTTTGGAAAGATTATTAAGTAACGGTGTCACATTAAAATTAAAGAAGTGTTTCTTTTTACAGAATAAAATACAGTATTTGGGTTTTGAGATTAATGCTGATGGCGTAAAACCAGGAAGTGATAAAATAAATTCTGTGTTAAAGTTTCCTGCTCCTAGTAATGTTCATGAAGTACGACAATTTTTAGGGTTAACGAGTTATTTTAGGAAATTTATAAAGCAGTATTCTTTGATAGCAAGACCTATACAAAACTTAGTAAAAAAAGACGTACCTTTTATATGGGGAAAAGATGAACAAAATGCATTTGACGAATTAAAGGAAAAGTTGACAGTTCGTCCAATTTTTGTTTTGTACGATAGAAATGCACATACGGAATTACATACGGATGCGTGTAAGTGGGGTGTTGGGGCAGTTTTACTGCAGGAGCAAGTTGACAGAACTTTAAAACCTGTTGCTTATTTTAGTCACTCAACGACAAAGGAGGAGCAACGGTACCATTCTTATGAATTGGAGACTTTAGCAATAGTTTATGCTTTAAAACGTTTTAGGGTTTACTTACTTGGAATTGAATTTAAAGTAGTAACCGATTGTTCCTCTTTACGGACAGCTTTTACGAAAAGAGATCTTGTTCCTCGGATTGGAAGATGGTGGTTAGCGTTACAGGAATTCAATTTCTCGGTCGAATATCGACAGGGTTGCCAAATGGCTCACGCAGATGCGTTAAGTAGGAATCCAATAAAAGGTGATGATTTGGAAGTTGAAGTTTTTCGCGTGGACATTACGGAAACGGATTGGGTGTTAGCAATGCAGCTGAATGACGATAGGTGTAAATTTCTTATCGAAACGCTTAGGAGATCTCCGGCAGATAAGGAAAAAGACAAATACACAAGGAGTATGAATTAAAACGAGGTAGATTGTACAGAAAAACGAGCAATGGTATTAGGTGGGTGGTACCAAAATCGTCGAGAAGGGAAATTGTTTTTAATCATCATGATAAGCTTGGACATTTTTCTGTTGATAAGACTATTTCTTCCATACGGGAAAAGTATTGGTTCCCGGATATGAAAAATTACATTAATCGGTACATCTCATGTTGCTTGTCGTGTTCATATAACAAAACATTATCTGGCAAACAGGTTGGATTTTTGCATCCTATAGAAAAATTTAATGTTCCATTTGATACCATCCATATTGACCACATTGGTCCGTTTACAAGAAGTGTTCATAAGAACATGTACTTAATTGTAATTGTAGATGGATTTACAAAATATGTAATGTTGAAACCTGTCCAAAGTACTAAGGTTGAACCATTTATTAAGTTTCTGGAAGAATTTGTGAGAATATTCGGAGTTCCTAGGAGATTAGTTTGTGATAGGGCTAGTACGTTTACGTGTCATAAGTTTATGAACGTTACTCATGAATATGGTATTAAGGTGATTCATAATGCTACCGCCACACCAAGGGCAAATGGTCAGGCGGAAAGATATAATAGGACAATTTTATCAGCTATAAGTTCCACCGTCAGGGAGGAAAATAGATGGGATGAGTGTATTTACGATATACAGTGGGGATTAAATTCGACGGTAAATAAATCCACTGGCAAAATTTCAAACGAACTTTTATTTGGATTCCTACCTAGAGGGAAAGAAGATTCATATCTGTGTAATGAAGTCTCGGAGAACCAGGTAAAGGACGTTTTAGTCTGCCGTAATCAGGCTAAAATGTCAATAGAAAAGGCACAGACTTATCAGAAACAAAAATATGACCAAAAAAGACGTAAGAGCCAAATTTATCGAGAAGGTCAACTAGTGTTGGTGAGGAAAACTAAATTGGTGGAGGGGAATCGAAAATTACTTCCTAAATTTAGTGGACCTTATGAAATTGTAAAATATTTAGGAAACGATAGATATGTTATTAGAGATTTACCAGGGTCCCACAGGTCTCAGAAACCATATGAGGGTGTAACTTCATCGGATAAAATAAAGCTTTATGAATCATTTGAGTGTGATTTTAATTGATATTAAGGCATTTAATATATTTTTGTTTTTTTTATTTATTGTTGATATAATAGTGATATAATTAATTACAGATGCTTCACGAGGACGTGAATAAGGAGCGTGGCCGAGTTATAAGCACTGTGCTTTAAATTATTGAACATTGAAAAACAACTCATTTGAAATATATCAAAAAGAAAAGAATTAATAAAAATTATTGTTCCAACCAATTTGAAAACATTAAGACGTCTTGAATTTTAATTTGGAAATCCTTACAATATACAAAGAAATATTTACATATTTACAAAATTATATTAATTTATACTAATCAAATGAAAATCTTATAGGGGCCCTACTAGTCCTACCCGAACTAGTAACATAAGGTATCCTGCTTTCAACCCCTACGTTCCCACTGTTACTCTCATAACTAACGCTATCATCACTAACAAAACTTGTCCAACTACTATCCTCATCCTGCCTACTATCAGCATCATACTCATCATTTTCATCTACCACTAATTCCCCCTTGTTATCGTTATCATTTCCCATTTCCCCTAAATTTCGCGGAATCTTCTGAATATGTTCCCTATTTCTACGGTAGGTCGACCCCTCGACATCAGTTAACATGTACGAACGGGGCTCCTCGCATCTTTCCACTACCTTACCAGGAGACCAGATTGAAGAAGGAGTCCTCTTAAACATAATATCTTCACCAGGAGATACAGGTTCCAAATTACAGGTTCCCTTGTTATAATTTCGCCCAGATGCCAAATTCTTCTTTTGAAGATTTTTCCTATAATTCTCCATGTCCACCGTTAAGGGCTTATAATTGTCAAATATAGCTGGTACCTTTGTCCTCAACTGTCTAGACATCAATAATTGGGAAGGGCTGGGCATATTTTCCTTCTGAGTGGTTCTATAATTTAACAACCCAATGTATGGATCAGACCTATCGCTTAAGCACTTTGTCAGTATTTTCTTCATAATTTGTACTGACCGTTCTGCCAAACCATTCGATCTTGGCATATATGGAATCGATGTTGTATGTTTTATACCCCAATTTTCACAAAATTTCTGAAAGTCCTTCGAATTGTATGGAGGGCCGTTATCCGAAATCAGAATTTGTGGAATTCCATGTCTAGAAAAAATTGACTTCATTCTAGTCACTACTTCAGAACTAGAATATCCATCTGGCAGTAGTTCAACCTCAATATACTTCGAAAAATAGTCAACTACTAATAAATAGTGTTTCTTCTGAAACTCGAACAAGTCCGACCCAACCTTAAACCATGGTATCTCTATAACCTCGTGCGACATAAGATACACTTTCGGAAAAGAATTCCGATATTTCATGCAAATCTCACAATTTGATACTAAATTGAATATATCATTATTCATATTGGGCCAATATACCGTACTCCGAGCTAAACTCTGACATCTGTTAATACCAAAATGACCCTCATGTATTCTACTCAATATTTTCCCACGTAAAGTCATCGGTATCAAAATCTGATAGTTCTTGAGTATCAAATTATCCACAACATTAATGTCGTCCCTAATCTTGTAATATGGCATTATTTCCGGTTCTATCAGTCGTTTGTTCTTAGGCCATCCCCTTTGAACATACTCCTTAATTCTATTAAAAACTTTGTCCTTATCCTGTTCAATTTTAATCTCCCCCAGATTGTGATCAGATTCAGAAACCTTCAACATTATAAGATTGCAATGAAGTTCAAGTTCATCATCAATATTAACTAACCGACCCGGCATTGGGGCACGAGACAATGTGTCCGCTATAAAAAGATACTTCCCGGGCTTATATTGCACATCAACATCATAAGCCTGTAACCTCAACATAAAACGCTGTAATCTAGCCGGTATTTTATACAAAGGTTTCTTAAAAAGAGTCACTAAAGGCTTGTGATCGGTCTCAACTAGCACTTTAGACCCATACACGTACTGATGAAATTTAGTGCATCCAAAAAGAATCGCAAATAACTCCTTCTCAATTTGAGCATAGTTTATTTGCGCATCCGTAAGAGAAGCCGATGCATAGGCAATTGGATGTTTATCATGTGAGATCGTCGCCCCCATCGCAAACTTCGATGCATCAACAGATAAAACCAGCTGTTTACCCTTATCAAAATATGTCAAAACCGGGGCCTTTGTTATCTTATACCATATTCACATTGGCATGTTTAAATTTAAACATGTGTTTTCCCATACATCCAAGACAAAACATCGTTTAATTTTAAACATCTCAAAAACATTTCCAAAACATCTCGGAAACACGAAATAACAACCCTGTGTTAAGTTGTCATCAAAAAAACAGCCGCTGCTAAACGAACTAAAAGAGAAGCGGATGCTTTTTTAAACTACTGGCAATGCGAACACTTTCGTTTAATTTTAAACACAAAAGTTAAACGATGTTTTAAACATTGTATGCGAATGTGGTATCACTCTTCAAATTGTTAAACTCTTTATCCTGAACCGACTCCCAGTGCCACGGTACATTCTTTTTCAACAAATCCCTTAAGTGTTTATTCTTCTCCGATAAATTGCATATGAAACTACCCAGGTAATTTATCATTCCCATAAACCTCTGTAACCCTTGTACATTTTTCGGAACCGGTAGTTTCAATATAGACTCAATTTTCTCGTCGTCAGGTCTAATACCCTTTTCATCAAAAATATGGCCAATAAATTTTATTTGTCCTACGCCTAACTTTGATTTTGACTGATTGAATTTCAGCCCTACACTTCTAGCCCTATTCAGCACCTTTTCCAAAATAATGTTATGTTCTTCCAAAGAAGACGCATGGATCAAAAAATCGTCAATGTAAATAATCAGGCCCTTAATGTCACCAAACAACCTAACCATCTCCCCATGAAAAATTTCGGGAGCTGCATTAATTCCAAAAGGTAACCTCAAAAATCTATAACGTCCGAATGGAGTGTTAAATGTGCACAACTTCGATGAAGCCTCACTCAAAGGAATCATCCAAAATCCCGAATTTGCGTCCAACGTACTGAAATATTTAGAGCCACTTAATTTTCCCTTACAATCCTCTATATTAGGAAAAGGAAAATGAGGTCGCAGAATAACCTCGTTTAGATTCCTCGGATCCAAACATAATCGCAATTTACCATTCGGTTTTTTCACCAAAACTACTGAACTCACCCACTCAGTTGGTTCCGTTATGCCTTTATGATACTTGCTTGTTTCAAGTTACTTGTTGCTGCATTTATTAGGGTTTTTCTATGGGAATTTCGATAAATTCAAAATTTTTGGTTTAAGTTATCGAAATTTTTATAGAAAAACCCTAATAAATGCAGCAACAAGTAACTTGAAACAAGCAAGTATCATACGCACTTTACAGAGACAATGACCTCCAAAACTACCATTCTTTCCAATTCCGCCCTTAATTCATCAAGCAAACTAAATGGTATTCTCCTGGGGGGATCGACCACCGGATTAACATTCTCCCTTACCTTTAAACTACAAAAATCTTTTAATTTACCTAACCCAGAGAAAACATCTTTGTATTCATCAAAAACTTTATTTAAACTTAAAAGGTTAACCTTATGAACAAGGCCCAAACCAATAGCCGTTTTTAAATCTATAATATTCTTACACTGCATATCAAGAACATAAAAATCAGATTGACAAAATTCATCCCCAAACTTAAATTTTACATTAACGATACCGACTAAAGGCAACTTCTCACCACTAAAAGTCACAACTTTTTTGTCAGTGTGCTTTATATACTTATGAATCTTAAGAAATTTAAAGGTACCTACAGACGACGCAATATAATGCACAATATTTTTGACGTTTACCCACAATTGGCATACATAAAAATACTGTGTAAAATATTGAACTGAAAAAAATACATGCAGATTGTGCATAATATTGAATCGTCTGTAGAGGCCTTAACAATACTTAACGATAAAATATTCGCCTGAGCGCCCGTATCGATTTGACAGGAAACCTCCTTATTCATAATTGTCACACCTATGACCCATTCAAAATCAGCTTCGCATACTTTACTTTTTTGAACCACCTGCTTTACCACACCAACAAACAATTGATCTTCTTCTTCATCATCCTCTTCAGCAATAGCTTTAACATATTTTCTGTTGTTTGTGTTGTCCTTTTGTTTTACCGAACACATTTTAGCGAAATGATTCTTCTTCTTACATAAATGGCACACAACCCCAAATGCAGGGCACTTTTCCTTATGAACATTGCCACATCTGTTGCATGAAAAGCTTTTAAACTTGTTCGCAGTAAATTTTCCAGTTTTGTTCAGAGTTGCAACGGAATACGATACCTCTTCGCTACCCTCTTCTCTCAACTTAGATGCGTTTTCTTTAACAAGTTGCAGATTCTTTGCGATTTCAATCGCTTTATGCAAATTAATTTCGCCTTCACCGAGTAAACGTTCTTTTATATAAGAGTTTTGAACCGTCAGACCGCATATAAAAATGTCCTTAACCAACTCCTCTCTAAGAGTATTAAATTTGCAGTTCATACTTAAATTCTTCAGAACTGTAACATACTCATCTATACTTTCCTGTTGTTGTTGTTTTCGAGTGAAAAAATTGTGTCTTTCCATAGCTATGTTGCATATAGGTAAAAAATATTCATCAAATTTTTTCACCAAAACATCATATTGTACTGTACCCATATCCAAATTAAAGGATTGAAAAATCTGAAAAGATTCCGAACCAATATTGTTCAACAGCAAAGCAACTTTTCTTAAGTCCGTTTCCGAATCCGCCATATTGGACGCCTTTAAATTCAATGGCTGTATCGGGTTTGAAAAAATTTGCGAACTTTGAGCTATTTGAGCTACATTTCCTTCACCAACTTTCTGCATTTTAGATTTAACTTTTTTCCTTTACGTATTTCAAATATTTATTCTTTAATTTAAACTTTTTCTCCTTTTTTCGCTTAAATTTTCATTTTACCACTGACACCATGTTATAAGTATGAGTATTACTTTATTAATGAATGCTTTCTGACACAGAGTTACCTTATAACTAAAACATGTTCATATACAGTGTTGCCATACATTTATAAAATACTTTTAAACTACTTATCTACATATGTAACAACTAGAAGGCAAGATGTCCCTCCCAGAAGTTCAGTGAAAAAAAAAAATTAAATTTTTTTTTGTAAACTCGTTAATAAAAAAATACCTAGAGCCTATTAGGATATGCACGCAATGCCAATGTCTTCCTGATACCTTACTCTACATTGAGTATTCATTTGGCTCACTGATAATTCCTAGTACGAAAGATGGCCCTCCCAGAAGTTCAATGAAAAAAAATGTCGATATTTTTTTGTAAACTCGTTAATAAAAAAATACCTAGAGTCTATTAGGTTATGCACGCAATGTCAATGTCTTCCTGATACCTTATTCTACATTCAGTATTCATTTAGCCCACTGATAATTCCTAGAAGGCAAGATGTCCCTCCCAGAAGTTCAGTGAAAAAAAAAATTAGATTTTTTTGTAAACTCGTTAATAAAAAAATACATAGAGCCTATTAGGATATGCACGCAATGGAATTGTCTTCCTGATACTTTAATCTACATTTAGTATTCATTTGGAGATACTATCCTACCCTTTAATCCAACACCAAAATACCTTGGAGTTACCTTTGATAGAACACTCTCTTTTAAAAAGCACATAGAAAATACTGCTAACAAAGTTAAAACGCGTAACAATATTATCCAAAAACTTGCGTCAACTACCTGGGGAGCTTCTGCAAAAACACTGCGCTTAGCCTCACTCGGACTGGTTTATTCTTCTGCAGAATATTGCGCACCGGTCTGGCTTAATAGCCCCCACGTAAACAAATTAGATACTCAACTAACCCAGGAAAATTTTTTGGAACAAATTCCTGGTTCAATAGATTCTTGAATATATTCTAGAGTAATCACAACAAAATTTTCTATGTAAAATTATTTTTCAAAAAAACTACTTGCTCTAAAAAACGATTGCTTTCGGGACAATTTCAAACAAAAATCATTGATTCTGGAATGTTAAGTAGAACTGGTTGCAGGGTAGTTTGATGCGTTCTGGAACCGATTATTTGGAACAGAAAATTTTGCTGGGTAAACGCATGTATGCGACTAATAACAGGTACAATGTCTTCAACTCCATTAAGATTTTTACCTGTTCTAAGTAATATCCTACCACCAAATCAGAGACGTTAGAATGCACTGGTTTAATAATTGGAACCAAGCTTCATGTGATGACTTAATGAAAATTCAGGACTTGACTTGTATGCCTCCGGGATCAGAATTGCCTAGGCATATATGGGTTAGGCTTAACCGTATACGGACAAACAATGGAAGGTGCGCAGCTACTCTTTTTAAATGGGGCTCTGCTGTTTCGCCATTATGTGATTGCAGTGATATTAATCAAACCATTCACCACATTATAAAAGACTGCCCCCATCGTAAATTTCATGGCGAACTACACGAACTAAACAATGCTGGCCCAGATGCCGTCCGGTGGCTAAAGAATATTGACGTCAATATCTAATTATTATCTATACTATTTTTTCATCAAAATATGCTAAACTTTGTTGTATAATCTGTTAAATTCGTAATGCTATATCTCTAAAATTATAATTGTTTGTATCAGTGCCATACGATAAATAAATAAAAATCTACATTCAGTATTCATTTGGCCCACTGATAATTCCTAGAAGGCAAGATGTCCCTCCCAGAAGTTCAGTAAAAAAAAAAATATAAATTTTTTTGTAAACTCGTTAATAAAAAATACCTTTTTTTCCAGTATTAGTGATACGATTTGACGGGTTTAAATAATTTTGTATGAAAAATTATTTGAATTTGGCATTTGTTATCCCCCAATACTGGGAAATAGATAAGGGTGGTCAAGGGTAGTTAACGTGTAAATCAAGCTTTAAGCTTGATTTACACGTTAACTACCCTTGACCACCCTTATCTACTATTTCCCAGTATTGGAGGATAACAATTGTCAAATTTAAATAATTTTTCATACAAAATTATTTAAACCCAGCAAATCGTATCACTAATACTGGGAAATAGTAGATAAGGGTGGTCAAGGGTAGTTAACATGTAAACTGCCCTTTATAAAATAACTCTCCGTTAAATTTAACTTTTTCATACAAATTTTGACATAAGGCTCCTTTAAATCGGCAGTTAGCAGCTAACTTTTCATTGAGTAATCCGCCCTTAGTTATTAAAATAAACTTTTACAACTTTTTTTATTTTTTAAAGTACTTTTTCTGATGAAAATATTTTAGCGTTATTAAATATGAAGACTAATTTTATTTATAATTAGTTTATTTAATTCAGTGAATGTAAACGTTTACAAAGCAAGTTAAAATGTTATTCAATACAAACTAAAGTAAAGTAAAGCAAAGTAAAGTAAAGTAAAGTAAATTTTTATTGATTTATTCAAAACAAGAAATTCATTTAACAATAATTGTAAAATTATTAATACTAATTAGTTTGTTAAATTCTAATTTTATTCCTAGCATTTAACCAAAAAAAAAAACATTTCAAAAATAAAAAAAAATAATATTTTCTAAATATTTACTTAAAAATTATAAAAAAAATAATTTACTTTTTTTTTCATATATAAAAAGGTTGAAATAAAAAAAAATTAATTAATTAAATATTAACAAAAAAAACCCTAATTAAATGTTTCGTAGTGTAAGTTTTCTTTATTCAAAATTTGGTGGTGAAACATTAATATTTATTTAAGTGAAACCCGAGAAAAAGAAAATTAATTAATAATGACCAGCATAAAATTTACCCGACTCGCAATGGGTTAATTTTTATTTAAAGTATCTGTTGTTTTGTTTTTTTTTCCAAATAAAAATAACCAAAACAATGTAAAACTGAAATTAAGCTGGTTTAATTTTTTTAGACTTGCATACAAATGTTTGTACATATGTATGTATATTGAACCCGAAAAAAAATGTAAATAAGAGATAAAAAAAATATTTAAGAGTGACTCACATTAAAACTCCGCTCCTCGTTGAAAGATCTTTCACCAGAGTTGAAGAGATGCTGCAATGTTGTAGTAGGCTATAGTTCTCTCTTAAATGTTGCTAACATTAGCTGGAAACATTTAGAATTGTTTCACACCAACATTAATCCACTGAAACACTTTTAACATAAAATTTTTTATTCCTACAGAAACAAATATAATTTCCTGTTCCCTTTTTTTTTATATGGGGCACTAATTCACTTTTTTCTCTAAATTTAATTAAATTTTTATATAAAATCGTTTTATACAAAAGGTAATATCTGGCTTATTAATCATACATGTATGAAGATAAAGGGCTCTCAGTTAAGTAAGTTCGAATTTGAGAGAATTCTTTCCTAAATTATAAATGCATGTATGTTTGTATGTAAACCAGATAAAACTTTATGTACCAACGGTATAAGGGCTTGTGGACACTTGTCTAAGCTAAAGCACAAAAATAAGAAAAAAAAAATATATTACACTGCCCAACAAAAATTAATCAATTTAAAAACTCGAAATCTCGAAAACCACAAATTCTCTAAAATTTTAATTTTTTCCTTTTATATAATAAAAATTATTTAATAATTAATTAAACCACTTTCACCGGATTTTTTTTTTTTTTAAAAATTGTATCACAAAAAAATATGTTGCACAGTGTAACTTTTTTTGTTCTTATTTTTTTTTTTTAACAATTGCATATATTTTTTTTATATAAATTCACTATTATTTTTTTCTTTAATTTTTGCTTCTTTTCTTAAAAAAAAACAAAGTAAACCTTTTAAATTTTTTCCTTTTTAAACTAGGTAAAAAAAAAAACTTGAGAAATATTTTTAATTTCCCCACTAACGACAATTATACCACTTTGCGATATGGGCGTTAAGAACCCTTAAAACACTTTTACCATGGGGTATTTATCTGGAAGACTTCCGAATGCACTACCTCGTCTAGGAAGGCTTTGTTTTCCTTTTCAAAGGATATAATTCACCTTTACCGCACACTTTTACAACCCGCTCGTTTTTCCTCGATTTTTTAAAACAATACCGCCACGACGAAACACACAAGAAAACTGATGTTTGCTGATCTTGTCAACCACTAGAACGACGAGAGATATGCCAAAGCTTTTGTTTTCTAAACAACAAAAACAGCCTTAGATCACTGTTTTGTTGTACCAAACATTGAGTGCCAAATCTAAACAGAAATAATTGTAATTAGATTTCATAAAAAAAAATAATTAATTTATTAAAAATTACCCTTTATCGGAGATGGCACTGACGGATAAATCAAAGATTTTGGACCCAAAACTACAGGACCTTTTCCAAAGGGAATGACAAATCCTTATTGCAAATTTAAGGAGAAAAAAATTCACAGTGCCGTCGGTGATTAAAGAAAAAATAAATCCTGACACAAAGTGCCTTTACAAAAGATGAAGGTATACAGCAATGCTGTGGACAAAAAGAAACAACTCTTCTTTAAACCCTACACCCAAGTTATTTATGTAATTATTTTTTTTAAATAAAAATACTTACGAAATAAAAAAATTGATGAACAAAAATCTCGAAAAAAATTCAAGAATTTAAAAATCAAATTAAAAACAACACTTGTTCATAAATTTTATATATAAGAAAAAAAAATCACTTTGACTTTTAATATTTCTTTTTTTAAATTACAACACCACTAGCACTTTTTAAATAAACTTTCCTTCAGGATGATTCCACAATATATGGCGCCGAGATGTACGTTTCGGAAAAACGAAGCCTCGGTTGTTGTTATATATTTTAAGGATAACGTTTTTCTTCCAAAATTCAAGAAAATTCTAAGGAAAATAAATGTTAATGTGAAACAAAAAGGACGATAAATACAACCAACGATGATTCACTATTGAACAACTAGATGGCGTTGTTCATCACTGTTAAATCTTAACAGTGCGTGTAACGGAAATGAAGATTTAAACAAATGTGTAAACGGAAATCAAAATAATGAAATTAAAATAAAACAACTAGGACAGCGACATAACATTCCCCCCCGCCAAAATCAGACTTTGGGGGAAAACAACAAAGGCTGATCACGCTGGACGCAAATCTGCACTTATTGTCTTATGTCCTTCGCATGATAGTTCCCTACTAAATTACCCCTTAAATCCTCTAACTCGTAATAGCAGTTTCCTTACTTACGACGTACGAGTGACTTCAGAAAAGTAGGAGCTAACTTAGCATTGTAACCTTTCTCAAAGTTACTCTGTTTAAAGTTCCGCCTAAAGACCTCTTGACCAACATCATAGGTAACTACTCTAGCTCGAAGATTGTAGGCTTTCTCATTTCTTTCGAATTGTTTTTGCATTAGATCCGCAGCTTTTCGACCCATTATTTGCAAAGAATCATTCCTATCAAAGCGTACGCTACGATCATCCAACATGTCAAGTTGACGCAACAAAGCGTACGTTGAACCGTTAGTGATCATGTGTTGACCAAATGCCAAACAATATGGTGAAGTACCAATAGCAGAGTGCACTGCCGATCGTAGGGCGCAAGAAATATTCGACAACAATTGATCCCAATTCTTCTGATCCGGTTTAACATACGACTTAATTGCCGCTAATACGGATCTATTCACCCTCTCGGATGCGTTTGCTTGTGGAGCATGAATCGCAGTATATAAATGATTAACACCATAACGTTTTAAAAGTTGATTGAAAAGATTTGCTTTAAACTGTGAGCCATTGTCAGACACAATGGTCTCTGGCACACCAAAAGTGTGAAATAATTCATCCTCCAAATATTTTACAACCCTGACGTGGTTGTAAATTTCTTAACAGGCTTCAGGAACGGAAATTTAGAGAAATGATCTAGCACTATAAATATGCCTATATTACCAGACTTAGACCTAGGATAAGGTCCTAGAAAGTCAACGTACAATTTCTGGAAAAACCGCTGACTTCCAGAAGTTTTACCCATTGGAGGACGCAATGTTTGATTGGGATGTTTACACGATTTACAAACCTCACAGTTATTTACAAAATCTTTAACGTCAACCGCAAGATTTGGATAAAAATAATACCGCCTAATTCGCTCTAAAGTTTTATTAATCCCGCCATGAGCAGAGAGAGAACTATCATGGGCTTTTTCTAAGACCTCCTGGATCATACCCCTTGGTATCCACAGCTTCCAGGCTAAGTCATCATGTAGCTTTTCACCTGATGCGTGTTCGGTCCGTCTGTATAAGTAACCGTCAACTATTTTTAAGTCCGGCAATTGATCAATATTTCCCCCAATTTTTGCTAAAAGCTGTACGTATTCGTCCGATTGAAAATGAGTAGACTTTAAGTCCACGAAAACCCCAGTGTCATTATCTAATTCGGACAGACTATTTACCTCTAAACAAGACAAGTCCTCAGTGTTGGCCCTAGATAGAGTATCCGGAACTATGTTCAGACTACCGCGTCTATGCTGAATGTTGAATTTATAACACTGTAATTTAAAAGACCATCGAGCCAGCCGTGTACTAAGGTCTGTCTGAGACATGAGCCACTTCAAAGAAGCATGGTCAGTAATGACCGTAAACTCATGTCCCTCGACATACGCTCTGAATTTCTTAATGCTTAACAGAGCAGCTAAGCATTCCTGTTCGGTTACTGAGTAATTACGTTGGGCTTGGTTGAGTTTCTTAGACATAAATGCTATCGGAACCTCTTCACCCTCCGCAGTTTTCTGAACCAACACACTTCCTATTCCAGTTTTACTAGCGTCGCAGTGTATAAAGAACGGCTGCGAAAAATCCGGACTGTGTAAAACTGGGGCTGTACTCAGATGGGTTTTAAGAACTTCAAAAGCTTTTTGAGCTTCATCAGTCCACACAAATTTCTTTTTCGCTTTCAACAAATCAGTCAAAGGCGTAGTAATTGTAGCATAATTCCTGATAAACTTCCGGTACCAACCTGTCATACCCAGAAATCTACGAATCTGTTTCACCGATCTCGGAGCTGGGAAGTCTGTAATAGCGGACACTTTCTCCGGATCTGTACGAACTACCCCATTTCCCACCAAATGACCAAGAAACTTTACTTCAGGGACACAGAACCTACTTTTCTCAACATTAATAGTCAATCCTTATTCACGAATTCTCTGTGAAACTGTCCTTAGGACCTCAAGATGCCTTTCGAAAGTATCCGAAATAATCAGCAGATCATCGAGATACACAAATACCTCCGTCCTGAGAGCCGGGGGAATAACCTTATCCATAAGGCGAGACATAGTCTGCGGCGCATTACATAAGCCAAATGGCATAACCGTGTAATGGTATAGCGGTCTCCCAGGAACGGTAAAGGCAGTTTTCTCTCTTGATCCCTGATCCAAAGGAATCTGCCAGAAGGCATCCTTGAGGTCCAAGCTAGTGATAAACTCAGCCTTAGGAAGCCTAATTAAAATTCCATCAATTTGTGGAAGTGGGTACGCATCACCTACAGTAACTGAATTCAACTTTCTGCTGTCTAGACATAATCTATTTTTACCTGGTTTACGATGGAGAACCACCGGTGAAGACCAAGGACTACTGGATTCCTCAATAACGCCTAAGGAGATCATTCGATCCAACTCTTCAAAGATTAATTTTTCTACGGCAGGTGAGACTGAAAAGTGACGCTGCTTGATGGGTTTAGCATCACCAGTGTCAATAATATGGGACAGGACATTGGTTTTACCCAAGCCTTCCGTAGCAAATGAAGGAAGCATCGACACCACCTGTTGCAAACGTTGCTTCTGTACAGGGGTTAAAGGAATTTGTTCTGAAAGTTCACAAACAACAGAAGAAAAATTACAGTTAGACGGTAAGGACTTTAAGCTGGAGGGTAACAAATCAAAAAGTTCCCAGAAATCAATGCCCAAAAACAGGTCTTTCTCCAAGCTGGGGATTATAAAAATCACAATTTGTTTTTCGACGCCTTTAAAGCAAATCTGGGTATCTACAAAACCTATAATATTCTGACTTTTTCCATCAACAGTTCTAACCGAAGAGTTTAATTTCCGGTACGGACAACCAGAGTCTATATAATCTTTTGCTGCCTTAGATCCAATACAACTTATCGAAGCACTAGTATCGAGCAAGCCTAACATGTCCTTGCCAAATAGAACAACCTCAGCATAAGGTCTGACATCACCGGGTTTATTCAGAACGGAACAAACAAACTTTTTGTTGAAGCTCTTGATCCTTCCCCAAAAATCACGCATACACAAGGACGAACGAGTAGGTCGAGAATTTTCTTCAGTCTAACATGAAATGGTTTAAAATCAGATTTATTTGTATTAGGGTGAACTGGGTCACAATTGGGGTTAAAATTTTCATTTCCGGTTGAATTACCCCCAGTTTTCGTATAACGAACGATAGACGAACGTCAAAAATTTACATGTATTTTGTTATTGTAACAAAAACAAAATACATGTAATTTTTTGACGTTCGTCTATCGTTCGTCATACGGAAACTGGGGGTTAGTGTCTATGCCAGTATTTTTAATAGTACATCCGGTAATTTTATTATTAACTAATGGCCTTTTAAGAATGGTTATTCGGTCTCCGGCTGTTTGTTGAGCCGATTGGTTCGGTGTGCACTTCTCCGTGCACCCGCTCGCCCGTTTTTTGACAAACAGTTTTTACAACTCGGTAAATAGGTATCTGGAGCACCACAGCCATAACAAAACACAACACGCTGAGCTACACAATGCTTATAAATGTGACCTGACTGCCTACAATTCCAACATTGGAGATTTATTTCAGCCACCTCATCTATATTAACATCTGACAACGCTTCATCTTCTGATTCGAAATCTTTGTCCATTACAGCAACACGTTTTGAAAACAAGGGTTTGGAATTGCCTATACCACGTCTACTTTTCATATCTTGTTGGAAATATTCACGTCGCTTACAAAGTTCTCGGAGAGCCATCACAGAATTAATTTGTACATTCAACAGTCTATCCTGAATTTCCGGTAACAAATTACGTCTAAGTTTTTTCACCAATTTCTTTTCTGTTAAAGTTTCTTCCAACCTATCAGCTAAGTCCATAATAGCCTCATAAAAGCTGTCGAAAGACACATTCGGCCTCTGCAACCTACGCCTGATCAAATATAAAATGTAATCATCTGTACGGGAGTCCTTATACTCTGCCCTCAAGCCTTCACCTAAACCTGGCCAAGTGATCACACCAACTTTCTTGTGAAACCGCCAATACCAATCACTAGCCTTTCCCTCAAAGAAAAGATGGGCATTATCGCAAAGTAAATCGAATCTACCGCGCAACGATTTGTTCGTCAAATTTTCTATAATGTAAATAAATTTTCTAACGGGTAAGCCCTTGGGATCACCGCTATACTTGAGTTTCCAGTTCGATATGATCAGCGGTACTTTATCCGGTCGTAGATCCACATCCACCGAGGCACCAGAACCAGAGAAATTTAATGCGGATGAAACTGGAGCTGTCCTTATAGGAGGAGGAGGAAAATTGTAATTATTGATAGCTGAAGGTATACCTAACATCTCATGGAGGGTACGCTGTTCAACTGCCGGAAGTGTCTGCATCTGTGGGGGAGTAGCCGGAACTGATGCAGCATGCACTGGAGCCTAGTCTTTGTATGTTGGTGAAAACAAGATCTGTGGAAAGAATGACCACATGCAGTTTTGTGAAGATAGTGTTTTGAAGCAATGGACATGTTGCACGCGCTGCAAACATAAGGGTCAAAGCCACCAGCACCTTCTTCTCCCACATGATCCCCTTCCATTATAAAAACGACTTAATCAATGTGTAGAAAAAAAAGTAAACCTTACAAAAAGTAAGACCGGAGAAAATTACTAATTTTGAAATTAAATAAAAAAAAATTTAATCCAAAAGAAACCTAGCAATACCAAAATATGCTTCGTTTAAAAAAAATAAATAAATAAAATAAAATTTATGCCAAGCAAAAGACCAAAATAGTGCAATAACCGCCTTAAACCAATTATGGCTTAGTATTTGTTATAAACGGAAACGGGGTTAGTTTTACTAAACCAAAACAAATTGATGATAGTGTATGTGCACTATACAAACGAAATGTTAATCAACAGCAATGTTAAAAAAACAACTAAAATGAAATGCACAATACGAATGAGCAATATAAATGTTTCTCTAACAAAGAAAAGCAGTATGACCATTAAATTTGTATAATAAAAAAACAAATTCTCGCCGGAAAACTTCAAGGATTCTCGCGAATTATTAATAAAAAAAATAGATTTATCGTTACCTCTTTATAAAAGAATTAAATTTAAATTCAACGAATCAAAAAGAAAAACCCGATAAAAAAAATTTGCAGTTCGCAAATATAATAAAAAAAAATGCTGAAAAAAAGTTTATATATTTATGCAAAAATAAGATAAAAATTATAAAAAATAAATTATATAAAACCAAATGATAATATCACTTTAAAGAAATATTTTCACCGTTTTAAAAAAATAAAAAAAATGTATATCTTTAATGGATCGCCACAAAAGAAAACTTAAAAAACTGAAAAACTTTAAATAACTCAAAACTTCTGTTTGATTTCTGCCATAGACTTTATTGTAAATTTGTTGGTAAGATAAAAAATAAAAAACCTTGTTTAAAGCTGTCTAAAAAAATACAGGTGGAAAATAAAAGTGTAAAGAAAACTAGTAAAAAAAAAATAGAAAAGATTCTACTAGGCGGGTAAGAAAACTAAAATCTCGATCTCAAAAATTCCGTGCCTAATAAATAAGTGGTGTAAAAGTTATTAATCTGCTTCACACAGCGGCCAGATTTAGCTTAAAGCCGCATTCACAATGTTGGAGTACTCCAATCTGTGGAAAATTTTATATCTTTCCCTTTTGCACTTTCATATTTTTGAATTTGACTATCCTTTTTCAATCCACTCCAGAGTCAAACATGTTCTACTCTGGAGTTCCAATCTGGAGTTAACAGAGGTATGTTAACCGTTAACAGAGAAAAAATACACCCCTGTAAAAGTGCCATCACTAATAATGTCATTAAAAAAAAATAAACAAAACAACAAATTTTATATTAAAACAATTTACAATAAAAAAAAATATTTTAAAACGTTAAAAAAAATTTAATTTCTAAAGTTAACTCAATTTAGTGGAATAATTTTGCAAATTATGAGACAAGTAAGTAAACTGACAAATACAATGTGACAGAACTCCACTCTGCATTTTGTACAGTTAACATTTTAATCTGTGGTCGAGAGTGGAGTGACTCCAACATTGTGAACGTAGCTTAAACTATCCAAAAACTGTATTCCTGAAGATATGAAACAGGGTTCATAAAAATTACTAATAGGATATTAGAAATGCGAGTGAAATTGTAGAGTAGGTTGAAACGGAGAGCATTTAAAAGCGTTTGACCAAAATCAAAATCCGTACAAACCAATGATGGGTACCAATACCTTTTCGATACCAATACCCGTTAATACCAATTCAAATTGAAAACCAATACCAATTAAAAACCAATACCTTTATTTGTGCGATACCAATACCGATAAAAAACCAATACCGATTCCCCACTACCAATACCAATTAAAAACCAATACTTTTATTCTTCAAAACCAATACCAATAAAAAACCAATACCAATTCATTTTTTCTACTTTCGTATCGGTTTTGTTTCGGTTTTTTGTATTCTTATTTTCGTTTGTTCTAATTATGACGTCAAACATTTTCTTTTCATCACATTATTGGGTTTTACCTGACTAACGAATTGCAAAAGATGTTACATCGATCAGTAATCGTTTGCATGCATGTAACAAAAAGAAGTTAGCTACTTGAATTTTAAAAGCCATAAAAACATAAAAGAAATATTTTTTGTCAAGGTTTTTATGACCCATAATAAAAGTAGATCTTAAAAAATTTAGACCTTTTCTGTGATGAAATTTTTTCTTTTGCACATTGTTAATAATATGTACATTGAATGTCACTGCACTCTTCTGTGCGTTGTAAAAAAATTACTAATGTCCTTTTTTGGAAATTCCAAAATTTTAATCAAGCAGACGTTACAAAATTTTATGTCACAACACCAGAATCCAGAAAAAAATTTTTATTGTTTTATTAGAGGCACAGTCATATTATATAAGAATTTATGAACGCATAATGTACAGTTCACACTTGCTATTTTTGAGAGTTTAAGGTCTACGTGTTTGAAAAATTATTTTTTCTGTATCCATTACGTTTTTATTCTGTTACTGGTGTTTTGTTTAAGGTCGTAAGTGTGAACCCCATATAAGAAAAAAATTGATCCGTGTAATCGCAATTGGCAAAAGATCTAAAATGAAAAATGGGCCCCTGCATGATAACCCATTTCGATCACCTTTTCAAAAAAATATTTATGTATGAAAAGAATGAAGTTCAGGTATATTTTGTTACAAATGTTAAGTCTCATCTTTCAGCAATTAAAAAATATCTCCCCTTGACCACCGGAATTTATATGTGCATTAAATGCAATGTGCATCAGCACAGAAATTGTTTCAAGCAAAAACGAAAAATTTGCATTTTTTTTAGTTTAGGCTTTTAATTTTTTTATTAATTAATATTAATTTTGTTTAGATTTAATTTATTATCAAATTCCACTAATTTAAACATTTTGAAACTATTTATTTTGAAAATAACGAAATAAATTAATAAAATAGCAAATAAATCCAAATATTAAAATTGCATAAAAAGTTGAAATACGGGCTTTTCTGGAATAACGGAACATTAAAATTTTTTTAAGATTAGACGAGAGAGAATTCCCCTAGATTTAAAGTAAACAAGTAAAAAAGTTAAATTCGGCCTTGCCGAATGTAGTGATACCCTCCACAATTTCAAGAAGATTATTGCAAACAACTTTATTTAAAAGGAAATTACTTTTGAAAAAAAAAATAAAAAAAAAAAATTTCCGCGAAAAAAAATTTTCGTAAAAAAAAAATCCGCGATTTTTTTCTTTTTTTGTCAAAAAATATGTTCGTACTTGTTTAAATACCATTTGGTGTTCAATTATGTTCACATATGTCAACCAGAAGCCGAATTACAGCATTTTGTATTTTTAGGTTATTGTGAATGTACTGAAATTTTTGAGGTGTGCTTACATTTTCGTTCATAACTTTTGAACCGCTGAACCGATATCGCTCAAATGCAATACCAAACTTCTCGGGAGAACTTCCAATATATATGTTAAGTTTCAGTTATCTCTGTGCAATATTTTGTCCGCGAGAGCATTTTCAACAGACAGACGGACAGACGGACAGACGGACATCGCTAGAATGTCTTAAAATCGATCGGGCATCATGAATATATATACTTTATGGGGTCCCAGACCGATATTTCGATGAGTTACAAACGGAATGACAAAATTATATATACCCTCTATCACTAAGTGGAGGGTATAAAAACAACTCTGTGGTAACTTTTAAAATTGGAATGTCAAATAAAATTTTATTATATATTTTTTATTTACTTTAATTCGGTTTCCAATCCACAAATTATTGACTAAATGTGCGAAAACAAATAATAATATTATGAAAATGGTAAGCAAAAACAAGTATTATCGAAATGAGATTTGACACAAAGTCAAAAGTATATTACCACAGAGTTGTGTTTTACTTTAAATCTAGGGGTTTTCTCTCCCGTCTAAACGCGCCTTTACAAGAGTTTTGAGATCAGCCGGTGCTAATTTTACTAAATAGGTACCTTTTTCCAAAAGCATGTACTATTTAGTTTAAAGTTTGACTTAATTCTGAATGCAAATACTGCTAAAAAATATATTTTTTTTTAAAAGGGGTTTTTCAAAAAAAAAAAACATCCCTCACGCAAAAATTCGACTCACTCTCTAGATCAATGATTCTCAAACGGTGGGTCGCGACCCCCTAGGGGGCCACGGAAGCATTTCTAGGTTTAGTAAATATTATGCTAAAATTATTAAAATAAAATATACAAGCAAAGCATACTTTTTTGGAAATTACTGAGTTATCCAAATACAAAAATACATGGCTACGTTAGGATCTGCCAATGTATGCCTATTTTTAACTTATCAGTGGTCAGTGGGCTTCAAAAAAGTCTGGAAAAGATTTAATTTAATTTACCCCCTTTTTCAGTTCTTTATACCGAATAATCCATGTCTGTGTGGATCTGATGTTACGTACTACTTATATGCATGCCAAAATCACAATTTTACCATAATTCATATAATTTTTTCGTCCAGAGTTTAAGAATTTTAAATCCGACAACTTTAGAATATGCTCCATCTTCAATACTATTAACTTTGCCATTTTCAGTTTCATAGCTCGTTAGGGCAATGTTTAAAAAGCACAGTTTTTAAATCTGACTACTTTAGGATATGATTGACAGGACTACATGCTATCAGCATCCTTGCTCAATTGGGGACTTTTAAAACAGCTAAAATGTTAAAAAACTGTGTTGAAAAAAATCGGCCCATGTTAGGATCTAGCCCCATACAAACGTCCCCTTTAAATTTGGCAAAAACTACTCTTAAAACCGTATTATAATAAGTATGCTTTCGAAATTAAGCATTTAAAAATAATCATTGCAAATTTTACAGAAAACGGACCAGTTCTACTTGTATTCCCCAGGGATCCAATCAGTCCATATTTGGATTTGAGACCAATTTTTGGGAAAACTTGGTGAAGAGCATAATATGGTCGGTCTTTACCGACTTTAATTTTCTCACTTGTTGGGGGGTCGCGAGAAATTTGAAATATTGAAAAGGGGTCGCGATGCAAAAGTTAGTGAGAAGCTCTGCTCTAGACACTCACTCAGAATTTTTCAACTCACAATCACGTGATTTAAATGAAAATCACTTTTTTGAGTCACGCAAGTCACGGGACCAGCGACCATCTCCAATTCAAATACATAAACAAGAGACAAGTGTCTTTTCATTTGTTTAATCTATAACATCTGTAAATTTTATTTAAAATGAAGTGTCCACCCTTGAAAAAGTTTCCTTGTAGGTTTAAATCCAAAAAGTTTCAAGGCACTTATTTATTACCTTAATATAGTCACTTGACTTAAATGAAAATCACTCTATAACCAAATGATTTAAATGAAAATCACTCACGCTCACGCGTGAATCACGGGACCAGAGACCATCTCCAACTCAAATACTTAAACAAAAGGCAAGTGTCTCTTCATGTGATTCATCTATAACATCTGTAAATTTTGTTAAAAATGAAGTGTCCACCCTGAAATAGTTTCCTTTTAGGTCCGATTTCAAAAAGTTTCAAGTCACTTATTTATTACTTATTTCAAATGAAAATCACTCTATAATCACGTGATTTAAATAAAAATCGCTCACGCATGAATCACGTGGTTTTTTGAGTCACGCAATTTACGGGATCACAGACCATCTATAATTCAAATACATAAACAAAAGACAAGTTCTCTTCATTTGTTTCATCTATAACATCTGTAAATTTTATTAAAAATGAAGTGTCCACCCTGAAATAGTTTCCTTGTAGGTCCGATTTCAAAAACTTTCAAGGCACTTATTTATTACCTTAATATAGACTTATATTCTGAATTTCAAAAAAATCGTTTAACATTTACGACCTGTAGAGACTTTTGGCCAAAAAACCTACCATCTCGCCCCAGTGTGCACTGTGGGGCGGACAAAAAAAAATTAATTAATATTAACGACAAAACCTTTTGCATGCAAATACCAAAACCGATATAAGATAAATACCAATACTTATTAAAAACCGATACCGATTCGAGGCTAAAACCAATACCAATACCCAATACCTAAATAATTCAAAACCAATACCGAAACCTATACCAATTCAACAAAAAATGAAAACCAATACCTATACCAATACTTATATAATTTTAAAAACCAATACCAATACCAATACTTTTATCGAATTGGTACCCATCCTTGGTACAAACAAAAACACTCAATGAAAAAAAGAAAACTAAATTTGAAAAAAAATTACAGAAAGAAAAAGAAATATTTTTAGAAGAGTTGAAAATAAAAATTACAAAAAAATATGCCAAGGAAACCACACAAAAAAAATTTAACACACTCCTTGGAGTGGAAAAGATGGAAAACCTCGAGAAAATTTTTTGTGTGGGCCCTGACGTTGGGAGGCAAAAATTTATTCTGTAGCATATAACGTTTATGATTTAAATGGCAGATGTAGTGATGTTTACGTGAAGCGGATGCACGCGCGGTTTCCGGCCGTTCGCTCGCCGATAGGGGAGGTTCTTTGCTACCTCGTAAACTTACCATATCGCTACTTATAAATTATATTTATTTCGCGTGCTGTATAAAAGAGAAAGGACTGGACATACAAAAAGAAAGAAGCTGAAAAGTAGAAAGATACCTGTACTTTATGCAACCTTAATAAGCGTGTCGACTATACCCAGGTGTAGTGGTACAGCCTTTTGCCCTCCCAACCTTGATTACAAATTTTAACTCCCTGTTGGTAAACATTTGTAATCCCAATCTTAACCCAACAAACCTACAGCCTTAGCGAGAAATCAAACAGAAAAGAAAAATTTCTATTCAAAAATCATATTGATTTATTCAAAACAAGAAATTCATTTAACAATAATTGTAAAATTATTAATACTAATTAGTTTGTTAAATTCTAATTTTATTCCTAGCATTTAACCAAAAAAAAAAACATTTCAAAAATAAAAAAAAATAATATTTTCTAAATATTTACTTAAAAATTATAAAAAAAATAATTTACTTTTTTTTTCATATATAAAAAGGTTGAAATAAAAAAAAATTAATTAATTAAATATTAACAAAAAAAACCCTAATTAAATGTTTCGTAGTGTAAGTTTTCTTTATTCAAAATTTTGTGGTGAAACATTAATATTTATTTAAGTGAAACCCGAGAAAAAGAAAATTAATTAATAATGACCAGCATAAAATTTACCCGACTCGCAATGGGTTAATTTTTATTTAAAGTATCTGTTGTTTTGTTTTTTTTTTCCAAATAAAAATAACCAAAACAATGTAAAACTGAAATTAAGCTGGTTTAATTATTTTAGACTTGCATACAAATGTTTGTACATATGTATGTATATTAGAGCACCCATGAAATACACTGGAATGTCAAAAGTATTAATTTTTCCGCTCCCCGCGCAATTTCCGGTAGCTTGGGCGTTAAAAAAAATAACAGTGCCAAAACTGGACCTATCGGATGAAAACAGGCCAGTCACTTTCGACTTTTAGCCCTAAAAATGGACTAAAATTAGTACAAACATTTTTGACGCTATAACTTTTAATCTAAGGGATGACAAACATTTTTGTCATACACCATTTCCAGATATCTATGGTCCATCATGGTGTTTTAAGCGATCAAAATCAAAAATTTTGATATAATAATTTTTCAAACGACCCTCGTTTATTTATTCATTACTGTATTTCGGTTTGGTCATCGCAGGATCGTAGGGTATTGTTAGTAGTTTAACCTCGGAAAACAGTTCCAAGCAATCTCATGTCTGATAGTCAAAATATTAAAGTCGAAGTTCACGATTTTTTTTATATTAGTTGTTCAATAGTGAATCATCGTTGGTTGTATTTATCGTCCTTTTTGTTTCACATTAACATTTATTTTCCTTAGAATTTTCTTGAATTTTGGAAGAAAAACGTTATCCTTAAAATATATAACAAAAACCGAGGCTTCGTTTTTCCGAAACGTACATCTCGGCGCCATATATTGTGGAATCATCCTGGAGGAAAGTTTATTTAAAAAGTGCTAGTGGTGTTGTAATTTAAAAAAAAAAATATTAAAAGTCAAAGTGATTTTTTTTTCTTATATATAAAATTTATGAACAAGTGTTGTTTTTAATTTGATTTTTAAATTCTTGAATTTTGTTCGAGATTTTTGTTAAATTCGCATTTGAAGTACCCCCAAAATCCATGGTAATTTGTTGCATAAAATATTGCGCGGCTTAATGATGTCATAGAAGGTTAGTTTTAGTCAAAGTTTATTTTGAGTAAATGCTAAATAAAAAATATGATTTAATTAATTTCGCTAAAAAAAATATTTTTGTTTTGAATTATGGTTGCCAATATTTCGTTCCTCGTTGAAGAACATCATCTGGGATAGAAATTTAAATGAAAAATTATTAAACAAATAATAAATGAAAAATTATTAAACAAAAACTTTGAAAAAGGCCTCGAGCTCAAATATTTTATTTTCTTAATTTAAAAATAAAATGGGTCGAATAAAATAATAAATTAAATTAAAAAAAAAAACTAAATATAAAAAAAAATCGTGAACTTCGACTTTAATATTTTGACTATCAGACATGAGATTGCTTGGAACTGTTTTCCGAGGTTAAACTACTAACAATACCCTACGATCCTGCGATGACCAAACCGAAATACAGTCATGAATAAATAAACGAGGGTCGTTTGAAAAATTTTGATATAATAATTTTGATATAATAATTTTTCAAACGACCCTCGTTTATTTATTCATGACTGTATTTCGGTTTGGTCATCGCAGGATCGTAGGGTATTGTTAGTAGTTTAACCTCGGAAAACAGTTCCAAGCAATCTCATGTCTGATAGTCAAAATATTAAAGTCGAAGTTCACGATTTTTTTTATATTTAGTTTTTTTTTTTAATTTAATTTATTATTTTATTCGACCCATTTTATTTTTAAATTAAGAAAATAAAATATTTGAGCTCGAGGCCTTTTTCAAAGTTTTTGTTTAATAATTTTTCATTTAAATTTCTATCCCAGATGATGTTCTTCAACGAGGAACGAAATATTGGCAACCATAATTCAAAACAAAAATATTTTTTTTAGCGAAATTAATTAAATCATATTTTTTATTTAGCATTTACTCAAAATAAACTTTGACTAAAACTAACCTTCTATGACATCATTAAGCCGCGCAATATTTTATGCAACAAATTACCATGGATTTTGGGGGTACTTCAAATGCGAATTTAACAAAAATCTCGAACAAAATTCAAGAATTTAAAAATCAAATTAAAAACAACACTTGTTCATAAATTTTATATATAAGAAAAAAAAATCACTTTGACTTTTAATATTTTTTTTTTTAAATTACAACACCACTAGCACTTTTTAAATAAACTTTCCTCCAGGATGATTCCACAATATATGGCGCCGAGATGTACGTTTCGGAAAAACGAAGCCTCGGTTGTTGTTATATATTTTAAGGATAACGTTTTTCTTCCAAAATTCAAGAAAATTCTAAGGAAAATAAATGTTAATGTGAAACAAAAAGGACGATAAATACAACCAACGATGATTCACTATTGAACAACTAGATGGCGTTGTTCATCACTGTTAAATCTTAACAGTGCGTGTAACGGAAATGAAGATTTAAACAAATGTGTAAACGGAAATCAAAATAATGAAATTAAAATAAAACAACTAGGACAGCGACATTACAGGACCGTCACCACATACGTCCAGCACCGCTAGTTTAGAGACTGGTCTGCGTAACGTTCCATTTGATGTACGTACTTCTACGATTCGTGTTGTTCCATCTTCGGCAGTGAGCTTGGCAATAACAACACCTCGTCTCCATTGGCTTCTCGGTAAATTTTCATCGCATATAATAACCATGTCATTGATCTCAATCGGTTTCTGGGGAAAAAACCATTTTGTAAGTCTTGTAAGTGTGGGTAAATATTCACGGATCCATCGTCGCCAAAATTGATTTTTAAGCTGTTGACTTATTCTGTACTGCTTTCGTGAGCATATTGGCTCCACATTACCAGGCGTCTGCGTCGAATTAGTTGTACCAAGCAAGGATGCTACACCTCTATAAGGATGATTAAAAGTTGGAATAAGTTTTAAAATTATTCTTTATCCCACTTTTTATTCCATTTTTTTTATTCTTTATTTCATTTTTTTATTCCGTTCTTGTTAACACTTGCATTCCCGAAATTATCCCAGGGAATATTTATTCCAGGGGATAATTATCCCAGGGAATAATTATTCCAAGGAATAATTATTCCAGGGAATAATTATTCCAGAGGATAATTATTCCATTTTTTGATGCTATTTTTTTATGTTAAAAAAAAATTAACAATTTTATGCATTTTTTTGATGCATTTTTTATGCTTAATTTTTCTTTAAAATTCACAGAAAAAACTTAAGAAAATTTTAACTATTAGGAACAAATGCCTACAAAAAATTAAGGAATTAGTTCTATGCATGTTTTTGATGCATTTTTTATGCTTAATTTTTCTTAAAAATTCACAAAAAAAACTTAAGAAAAATTTAACTATTAGGAACAAATTATTATTATTATTATTATATTGCATTTTCTATATAGTTATATAGTTTAATGCGAAAAATGAGTCGATAAAACGATATAAAAACTTATAAAATTTGATCAAATCTCATCAAATTTGATGTAATTTTAACATAATTTTATATAGTTATATGCGAAAATTGGACCCTTTTTGTATAAAATTGATGCAATTATATTAAATTAAATATATTTATATATAAGCAAAAAAAAAATTCCCCCAAAAAACGAAAAAAAAAATTGACAAAAAAATTGTTTCCAGGTCTTAAAAATTTTCAAAAATATTTTTAGGACTTTGAAAATTAAAAAAAAAATCTGGACATAGAAAATTTTTTAAATTTTTAAGTTTTGTTTGGAAATTTTAAGAAAAAAAAATAAAAAAACAAAAGCAAATACAGTGAAACCAGGGTTTGTACATTCATTTTTTAAAATTTTAAATTCAATTCGTTTAGTTTTTTCGTAATTTCTTAATATTTTTTTGTTGAAATTTAAAAAAAAAAATTAATTCCTTAATTTCTTGTAGGCATTTGTTCCTAATAGTTAAATTTTTCTTAAGTTTTTTTGTGAATTTTTAAGAAAAATTAAGCATACAAAAAATGCATCAAAAAATTCATAAAATTGATTTCTTAATTTTTTGTAGGCATTTGCTCCTAATAGTTAAATTTTTCTTAAGTTTTTTCTGTGAATTTTTAAGAAAAATTAAGCATAAAAAAATGCATCAAAAAAATGCATAAAATTGTTAAAGTTTTTTTAACATAAGATAATAGCATCAAAAAATGGAATAATTATCCTCTGGAATAATTATTCCCTGGGATAATTATCCCCTGGAATAATTATTCCCTGGGATAATTTCGGGAATGCAAGTGTTAACAAAAACGGAATAAAAAAATGGAATAAAGAATAAAAAAAAATGGAATAAAAAAATAGAATAAAAAGTGGGATAAAGAATAATTTTAAAACTTATTCCAACTTTTAATCATCCTTATAGAGGTGTAGCATCCTTGGTACCAAGCAGGAAGTGGTTGGGAGTTAATGGATCCGGGTTTTCCGGTGTGACAGGCAGATGAGTTAGAGGACGACTATTTACGACATTTTCGGCTTCGATGAGCAAGCTACGTAACGTTTTAACTTGAGGTGCAACTTCTTTCAGGGTTACGGCAAGCAAGGATGCTACACCTCTATAAGGATGATTAAAAGTTGGAATAAGTTTTAAAATTATTCTTTATCCCACTTTTTATTCCATTTTTTTATTCCATTTTTTTTATTCTTTATTCCATTTTTTTATTCCGTTTTTGTTAACACTTGCATTCCCGAAATTATCCCAGGGAATAATTATTCCAGGGGATAATTATCCCAGGGAATAATTATTCCAGAGGATAATTATTCCATTTTTGATGCTATTTTCTTATGCTAAAAAAAATTTAACAATTTTATGCATTTTTTTATGCTTAATTTTTCTTAAAAATGCACAGAATAAACTTAAGAAAAATTTAACTATTAGGAGCAAATGCCTACAAAAAATTAAGGAATTAATTTTATGCATTTTTTGATGCGTTTTTTTGATGCACTTTTTGTATGCTTAATTTTTCTTAAAAATTCACAAAAAAACTTAAGAAAAATTTAACTATTAGGAACAAATGCCTACAAGAAATTAAGGAATTAAATTTTTTTTTAAATTTCAACAAAAAAATATTAAGAAATTACGAAAAAAATAACAAATTACAAAAGAACTAAACGAATTGGATTTAAAATTTTAAAAAATTAATGTACAAACCCTGGTTTCACTGTATTTGCTTTTGTTTTTTTATTTTTTTTCTTAAAATTTCCAAACAAAACTTAAAAATTTAAAAAATTTTCTATGTCCAGATTTTTTTTTTTTAATTTTCAAAGTCCTAAAAATATTTTTGAAAATTTTTAAGTCCTGGAAACAATTTTTTTGTCAATTTTTTTTTTTCGTTTTTTGGGGGAAATTTTTTTTTGCTTTTATATAAATATATTTAATTTAATATAATTGCATCAATTTTATACAAAAAGGGTTCAATTTTCGCATATAACTATATAAAATTATATTAAAATTACATCAAATTTGATGAGATTTAATCAAATTTTATAAGTTTTTATATCGTTTTATCGACTCATTTTTCGCATTAAACTATATAACTATATAAAAAATGCATCAAAAAAATGCATAAAATTAATTCCTTAATTTTTTTAGGCATTTGTTCCTAATAGTTAAATATTTCTTAAGTTTTTTTTTGTGAATTTTTAAGAAAAATTAAGCATAAAAAATGCATCAAAAACATGCATAGAACTAATTCCTTAATTTTTTGTAGGCATTTGTTCCTAATAGTTAAAATTTTCTTAAGTTTTTTCTGTGAATTTTAAAGAAAAATTAGGCATAAAAAATGCATCAAAAAAATGCATAAAATTGTTAAATTTTTTTTAACATAAAAAAATAGCATCAAAAAATGGAATAATTATCTTCTGGAATAATTATTCCCTGGAATAATTATTCCTTGGAATAATTATTCCCTGGGATAATTATCCCCTAGAATAATTATTCCCTGGGATAATTTCGGAAATGCAAGTGTTAACAAGAACGGAATAAAAAAATGGAATAAAGAATAAAAAAAATGGAATAAAAAAATGGAATAAAAAGTGGGATAAAGAATAATTTTAAAACTTATTCCAACTTTTAATCATCCTTATAGAGGTGTAGCATCCTTGACGGCAAGAACCTTCTTCGTCGATTGAATGAGCCGCTCCCAGCATCCTCCACTACTTGGATTGGCAGGACAGTTAAACTCCCAAGTAATGTTCTTCGTTGCCAATTCACTTTGAATATAGTTGTGATCAAATAAGTCACTTACCCGCTTCAGCTCTCCATCTGCACCTACGAAGTTGGAACCCATGTCGGATCGTATTTTAACCGGGACACCTCTTCGATTAACAAAGTTCCGGACACAAATTATACAAGCGTCGGTTGATAAATCCGCTGCCAATTCAATATGAATTGCACGGATCGTCAGACAAGTGAAAAGGGCTGCCCACCGTTTTTCCCTTCGGCGTCCAATGGTCACGTAGATGGGCCCGAAATAATCAAGTCCCGTGTACGTGAAGGGTCTAACATATGGCTGTAGGCGGTCATTCGGCAATTGACCCATAATCGGTGGCGTTGGTTTTGCACGATTATTCTTACACTGCTGACATTTTGATTTTGCGCGTTTGACGGCGGCACGCAAATGTGGAATCCAAAATTTTCTTCTTATTTCGTTGACCACGAGTTCGTCATTTTGATGGTATGACTTATGATGGTACCACTTTACAACGAGTTCAGTTACCACATGTCGATATGGCAAAATTATAGGATGTCTAGTTGATTCAGGTAAGACCAATGCGTAATCAACTCTTCCATAAACACATATGACACCCTCAGAATTGAGTTGTGGAGTAAGTGATGAAATTGAGCTATTCTTCGATACCACACCATCCAAATTCAGTTCGTTAATTTCACTGTTATATACTTGACGTTGAACCAGCTTGCATATTATTACTTCGGCTTTTTGAAGTTCGGACGCTGTCAACTCTTTAAGTCCATTGCTGGCAATCCTCTTACGGCAGGCATTACTAAATCGTAATACCCAATAGCTTGAAAATCTGCTAAAATCAATTACAGGTGTCGTGGTGGTGACAATACAGATCTTTCGCTTGTCTTCTTCTGTGTCAACTACCGCATTGCAATCAAGGGGACGTGGCCAATCTTCTTCGTCGTCTACTAAAAATGCAGGACCTCGTATCCACATATTATCGGGGCAGTAAGTTACAGGGTACGTTGTTCTTGTTGCCACGTCGGCTGCATTATAGTCCGTAGGTAACCAACGCCAGTCATTTTCATGCGTCGATTCGAGAATTTCTCCGACCCTGTGCATAACAAATGGCTTATACTGCATATGGTCGGATTTAATCCAGCTGATTACGGTTTTCGAGTCACTCCAAAGAATTGTTTTCGATGGCCTAATTCTGTGGCTTTCGATGATGGCATTTTTCAGTCGAGTGCCCAATACTGCCGCTTGTAGTTCTAGGCGAGGAATAGACAGAACTTTAAGCGGGGCACATTTAGTCTTACCGGCTACGAAACAGACTTGAACCTTACCGGACGTAATGATGCTCCAGTAAGCAACAGAAGCAAAGGCGGTTTGGCTGGCATCATTAAAAATATGAAGTTCGATCGCAGTCTCGGTATAATACAGTTGAGGATAATAATATCTGGGCAAATGAAATTGTTTCGCCAATTGTAAACTTCGAACCCATTGTGCAAAACGTTCATAAATGTGTTCAGGAATGACCTCATCCCACTTTACCCCTGTACGCCATAATTCCTGTTATAAGGTTTTACCATAGACCAATAAATTTGCCAGCATTCCAAACGGGTCGTACACTGACATGACTAAACACAATAATTCCCGTTTCGTAGGACATTTGGTACCGTTTAGAATATTAGGGTCCACCTTATTCATGTGTAGTTTGAAAATAAATTCGTTCGTACTACTTTTCCAAAACATACCAAGTACCTTTTCGGCATTGTCCACAGTGTTCATGTTTACGTTACAGGATTGATTCTTCCCATATTCATTCAAATGATCTTGTACGTACCTTGAATTTGATATAAACCCACGAAGTTCGAATCCGGCGTTGTTGTGTGTCGCCTTTACAGCTGACGACATTCGTAAGGCATCTTCTTCGTTTTGAAAGCTGCATACCATGTCGTCAACATAATGGCTGTTGACAATTGTGTCGATTACTTCTGGCTGGTCATTGGCGAATTCAAGCGCGTTTAAATTCTTCACGTATTGTGCGCTACACGGTGAGCAGGTTGCCCCAAATATCATGGCTGCCATAGCATATGTTTCAACTGGCTGATTCTGATCGAAGCGCCAGAGAAATCGTTGCGCATCTTGATCGGCTTTTCGTATACGAACCTGCAAAAACATCTCTTTTATGTCGGCACATACACCAATGGCTCCCTCACGAAACTGGAAAAGTATTTTCAATAATGACTGGTTTTCATCTGGCCCCTTTAGAAGCACAGAATTTAACGACGTTCCATTTACCGCGGCAGCGGCATCAAAAACCAGTCTCAATTTGCCAGGCTTATTCACATTGAAGACGGCAAAGTGTGGCAAATACCAAGTACGTGGGGTACTCTTTTTAACCTCTGATGGTGACATTTTCCTAGCATATCCACTTGATATGTAATTGGGCATAGCAGTCTTGTAAGCCCCGGCAAACTTACTATCATGTTTCATCTTCTTTTCCGTAGAGTGTAATCGATTTATTGCCATATTATAGCTATTTGGCAATTTGACATCATCAGACTTCCATAGCAGGCCGGTTTCATATCGTACACTCACCTTTGTTGTTGTTTCATTTAAAATTTGTCGAGCACGTTTCTGACTTTGCCATGCCAAAATTTTCGGTAGTAAAGTAGTCAGCAACTAGATTCTCAATGTTCTGTATGCATAATGACTGATAACTGACACGAATTTGTAAGATGAGCTCCTTGTGGCTGGCCATATATAACCCAACCCAAAGGCGTGTTGGCAGCAATAACACATTCGTCGAGTTGAATACTTTTCAAATTGGCTGTGAGATGACAATTATCTAACCCAATTAAAACCTGTGGCACAGCATCAGTATATTCCGAAATAGGAAGGCTTTTCAAGTGGTGAAATTTGTCGTGAAGCTCCTCTAGGTTGACTGACTGTATTGGCAAATCCAAATTTGGAACACTACGAGCTCTAAGTTTTAACCACCTTTCTCTATTTCCAGCTCCCTTGATGTCGACTTGCATTGACATGGATAATACCTCAGTTGATCTTCCCTCAAACCATTGCAGAGTGAGAGGCTCCTTCTTATGTTTTAAACCCATTTGACGGGCGACTGATTCATCAATCAACGTTGTGGACGAACCTTCATCCAAAAAGGCATATGTTTTAACAACTTTGTTGTTTGGTCCACGTAATTCTACTGGCAACAATTTTAGAGTAATTTTGTCGACTTTGGCGAAAATGGCTTAAGCTGCATTGTGTTCACTTGACCGTGATCACCCTTTAACTCTTGATGCAATGTGGCGTTGTGTAATTTCTTGCATCCTTCAACCTTGCAGCCTTTTTTACGACGGCATTGTGTTAGACCGTGCCCTTTACGCAAGCACGAAAAACAAAGACGATTGTCTTTTACGAAGCCCCATCGGTCATCTACTGACATTTCCAAAAATTGTTTGCATTCTGTCAGACAATGTGATTCATTACAATTGACACATGATATTGGCTTCTGGATATTTCCATTTGTGGATTGATTCATCGCAAATACGGGCTTGGCATTGCCCCGAGATTGACCAGTATAAGATCTCGTGGCAGCAGATGATGAATGTCCAGGTTGAGATTTTGCCACCGTATTTGACGTTGGTGGCATTATAGTGGCGACTTTGGCAATAACTTTCGCTATCTGATTTATCCAGGCGTCGAAATGTTCCAATGTAGGAAATGGTTTAATCAGTGACGAGTATGTCGCCCACTCTATACGCTTTGTCATTGGAATCTTGCTTAAAAGCTCATCCATCAATGTCGGGTTACTCAAATGTTGAGTGGCATTAGCACTTTTCAAAAACGTGGTCAAATTTTGCACTTTTGTTGCAAACGGCATCAGCTTTTCCAACTGATTTTCATGTATGGGTGCTATTTCACGAACTTTCTGCAATTGACTCTTAATCAAAAGCTCCGGGCGACCATAGTTGAATTCAAGTTGTTCAATCACTTTCGAAACATTTTGTGGATCGATAAGCAGGCATTCAACTTTTTCACGTGCCGCCCCTTTTACACATTTCTGTAGTCTTAAAGTATTTTCGAAAGACGTATACCCATATGTGTTTGACGATTCAATAAACGCTGTTATAAATATAGGCCACTGTTCGGCCTGACCATGGAATTCAGGGAGGTCATACAATTTTCGTGTTGCTACATACACGTTACTACTCGCAGGCGTATAAGCATTGATTTGACGTTGATCCATTTATTAAATGTGGCAACCCTGCATTCGTGTACGTACCTGATGGATTCGTTGGTGAATAAGTAACATATGGCGTCGACATAAACGTTGTATGTGGCATTGTAACATATCCAGTACTCAAAGGCACTGTACCTGTTGTAATACTGGATGGCGGTTGGAACAAATGCCCATTTCCATATTGATACTGCGGCACAGAAGGCATATATCCGGCCGATGACGTCATTGTGGACGAAATTATTGGCCGCTGTGTTTGACTGTGGCACAACGACGTATTACCTGTGTTTGTTGTAGATTGTGTAAAGCTAAATCGATTAGAAGCGGCAATAGTGTTGTTGTTGTTTCCGTAGTAGTCACTACGCTTGGCACATGATGAGACCCAGTTACAACAGGTTGAGCATTCCTGCCAGACAATTCCTTCTGCAACTGAGCTCTTTTACCTTCACTTTCCAGCAGTTGTTGCATTGTACGCTGCTGGTTATCTTCTAAAACCTTCAATCGTTTCATTAAACAATCCATCTTTCTATTGTTAGGGTCATTTGACTGTTGTTCTACAACAGTGTCGTCATTCATATCACTCTCCGACAAGTTGACACTGTCGGCTGAATTGTCTTTCGTAGGCGTTGACGATGAAGACATATTCACAACAAAGTCCCGTAAATGTTTTGGTAACTGTCCTTGTGTTGAACGGTGGCTCCTATTTTGCATAGTCAGCAATACACAGTGCGAATTCACAAAACGCACCTACTATGCAAACGCACTCCAGTTACCGCTTTCCAAAAAACTATTTCACAATTGTTCGCAAATTCTGTGACAAGCAGTAAACAGCACGAATGAACAAGTTCGAGCGTGTCGGCGTCTTGTCTCAAATACCTAGAATCCAATTGCAATTCAGTTGGCTGCACGTACCCAATATACGGAACAATTGGGCTGTTGAAATCACGAGACGAAGCGGCAGTGATGAATGTTCCTTCTTGGCTCAATCCAAGAATTGAAATAAAATTGTCTTGTAGACAAGGCGAGGCAAGACTTTTTTACGACAGAAGAAATAAAACACGGCAACGTTTTAAACAAATGTATTGTGTGATGTGTGTGCGTGTTTATTTCACTGAAATTAACATGAATCAAATAAATAAATAATACAAACATAAAATTCATTGATATTTACATTCTGTATAGATCCAAAATAAGAAAATTAATAAAAATAATTCCCTGTCTTCTAGAATATTCACATGCATTCGATCTCTGCAAATTCACGTTAATAACTAAACATTTTCAAATTTGACATTAAATACATGGTTGCAATAAAAGTAACAAAAATAGTATAATAAAAAGCGCTAAAATAAATAGTGATGTCAATTGAGCGGTGCTAATATGAGCCAGCGACAAGTGCCATCTAGAGCAAGTGTGAGACGTTTGCTTTCAGGTACAACAAACCTAGGGCATTTTCCTGAAGCGTTTCTTATGCTATGTTCAGATTGGCCTCGAAACCCCGTTGAAAGCTCGTATTTTCAATTTAAAAACTTACCTGTTCACACACAACAATTTTGACACTTATGAAGGTTTCGGAAAATATCACACTAAAAATATATTTTTTTAACTAATTTAATTATGCGTAAATTATTTTTTGCACGTTTTAATTTTATTTTTATTTCAAATTAATAAATATTTTAAAGAAATTTTGTAAATAAATTGATTTATTTATTTTTTTATTTTTGTCATTTTCCCATTTTCTCTATTTCTCATTGTCGCACAGTGGTAAAAATATGAAATTTATAAGGTTTCGATCGTACTTTCGTTGAAACCTCACTACAAAAAGGTTTAAATTTGTGAGAGAAAATACGTATTTTCAAATGGGGTTTGGCTCGAAACCTCGTTAAACGGGGTTTCAAGGCCAATCTGAACGTACTATTATGCATATTGCCTCAGATTTTGCAGCATTTATGTGAATGCCCCATATCTTGTAGTAATTATATATGGTTTGAAGATGTGTTGATGTTTTTTCTAATGCTCTTTGGGGGGACACATCATGGGAAAAGATTAAGCAATCGTCAGCATATAAAATAGCTTTCGAGTCAGTCGTTTCGTGTGGGAAATCGTAGAGGAAAAGGTTAAACAGAAATGGTGCCAAAACTCCTCCTTGCGGAACACCACTTTTTACGTCACCAAGATCTGAGCAGGAATTGTTGATTTGAATACAAAATGTTCTCTCACTAAAATAACTTTGGAGCAGTTTTATGAGGAATGGGTCAATGCCAAGCTCTACTAGTTTATATAAGATTCCTTTATGCCAGGCAGTATCAAATGCCTTTTGTATATCGAGAGAAATTGCCACAGTACAGATCTGGTTTCTTAGGTTACTTGTTAAAACATTATGGAATTTTAACAGTGCGTGTACAGTTGAGTGGAATTTCTTAAAGCCAAATTGAAAGCAGGATAAAGGTTGAATTATGAACTCCTCCTCAAGTTTCTGTTTTAGTACATGCTCGAAAATTTTACCTAAATTAGATAGAAGTGAGATTGGTCGAAAATCTTCCAATTTCTCACACGCGTTTTTCTTCTTAATAGGTAAAATTTTCGCCTTTTTCTATTCATTCGGAAAGTAACCATTGTTTATACAGTTGTTGTATAAGATGGTTAAAAACTTTAAAGCTGTATTTGGAAACTTTTTAATCAAGTAATTAGAGATGCCATCTATTCCAGCAGATTTCTTGTTGTTAATTCTGCTAATTATTTCCATAACCGTGTTGACCTTTACAAAGTGGTACGTATCAGCATTTTGTAGAGATTCAAAAGTATTGTCAAAAGTGTAAATAGCTCTTGGGATATTTAAAATACTGTTTGAAACGCTTTCAGCGATATTTTCAAGCGGCATTAATGGAAGTTTTTCTTCATAGATTTCACAAAAATAGCCACGAAATGCCTTACTTATCTCAACATCATCAGTTACTGCAACCTCATTGATAATAAGTTTGTTACAAAATGGCGAATTTTTTTTGCCCATTACATTATATATTTGTTTAAATGCCGTAGGACCCGGTTTAATTTTTTTCATACGCTGACTGAAAACCTCAGCTTGTTCTACATGTATAAGTTCTTTAATTATAATTTTTAGAAGATTGATTTGCTTAGAAATAATATTGTACTCAGAGCTAAGTCTATTACCAGTCCTGTGATAAATTTTTTTAAGCTCCTTTTGCCATCTGTGCTTTATGTGGAAAAATTTTTTAATTTTAGCTGAAATGTAAACTTTTCTTTTTACTTCTATCTCCTCCGAATGAGAATTAGTTACTGTATTAACTATAGCTGTAAATTCAGTAATAAGCTGATCAATATCAGTATTCTGTAGATTTCTGTCCTCAGGCGGCATTATGCTGATGGTGGATGTATCCAAGTCATTACGAAAATTATCCCAATTAGTTTTTTTAAAGGATGTAAAATAGCGCGGACATCTTAATACAAAATCAAAATGATCCAATTGCAAATCAATTTTAATTGGGAAATGATCCGAAAAAGTTGGCAGACTTGAGACATTAAAGTTAGGCAGATCATTATTAAGAATATTGGTACCAATTAAGAAATGGTCCAAGTAGGAGGAGCCATTTGGAAATGATGGTGAACTATCCGATATTCTGAGGACGTCTAAAGTATGGTCCAGGAGCCAGCTGTTTAGAACTCTTCCATTGGAGTTATCAGTTTGGTCACCCCAAGCAGGGCTTTTTGCATTAAGGTCTATCCCAAGGACAAAGCCATCAAAGTTTCTAGAAAAGTTGAGGATTTTATCTAAACCATCATAGATATCAGATGTTGGAAAATTACATGGTATGTAGATAGAACCAAACATAATTTTTTTCCGAGAATTGTTAACCATTACTTCAGTTTGTACAAAAGTGCCAAAAAATTTAATGCCATTAATAATAAGTTTATTAAAATCAATAGAGCATTTTATAGCTACAGCCACGCCGATGCGGGAGTTATCGTAAATAATGTTGTATCCGTTAAGATACATTTTGCTATGTGCCTTCAGGTGACATTCTTGAAAGAAACCAATGTCAATTTTATTATGGTACAAAGTGTTTAAGAGGTCTACGCGTCGACTTGTATCTACAAGTGAACGCACGTTGAAAGTCAATAATTTTAGCCATTTAGGGGCCATAAGATTGTCTAACTAGATTTAAAATACGCAAAAACTCAGTTTTTGCTACGCTTCTTGACATGTTATCGTTGTTGTAGCTGTCAAAGAACTTTTGAATCTCCTGTTCTAACGATAACTCCTCAGGTTCCATGAAATATTGGGCCATTTTCATAAACTCCTCAACAATGGGTGGTTTATTGCTTGGATGCGCAGACGCGATTTCCTGATTTTGAAAAAAACTTGCAAAGGATCGTCCTGGGTCCACTCTAGAGGTTTGGACAACTTTTTTGACATTATTGGCTGCTGTTTGCTTTTTTTCACGGGCTTCATTAAGACGGGCCCTTTTGTCGGCTACATACTTTTTGTAGGCTGGACAACCTCTCCAATTGGCTGGGTGGCCAGATTCGCCACAGTTAACACAACTAGGATCAGTGTTATCCTCCTTTTTTGTTGCACATTCGCCTGCCTCATGTACCAGGTTACATTTAACACATTTGTATTTTCTGTTGCAGTTTCGAGCAATATGACCCCACTACTACATTCGGAACCAAGTCGTTGATTGCCGCTTTGATTTCATCAATTTCCGTCTTGGAATATAATCCACGGATAATTAACGATGTTTGTCGTAAATCCTTAGGAGTAAACGAATACGAGTTAACTTTTTTTTCCTTCAAAAGAGACATCATTTCCGTGTGTACTAACGCATCAGAAAAATACAACTTGCTTTTATGTCTGTTCACATTTTTAATCTTAAAATCAACTTTCCTTGCCTCCAATTGATTTACCAGATGAGCGATATTTACGTTGTACATAAATATTGGAGGACAATAGTTTTTCCTTGGTGGCCTGTTGCTGGTTTGCGCAGAGCTTTCCGCCTTATCACGTTGAGCAGCCCTTGGGGCAGGGTTGTCATTTTCAATTTCCAGTTCACCGAGTAGAACAAAAATTTTTTTTTTATTGATAAGGGGATCCTGAGTTACTTTCCCTGTCAGTTTAGATACATCGATGCTCATGGGCTCCTCTTGATCTGCAAGATCCAACCTTTTTCTCTTAGCCAGTGCTTCCTGGCTGGTGAAAAAAATTTCATCCTCAACATCATCACCCACATCACCCATTATGGAAAAACTGATAAATCAGTTACCAAATGGCACTCCAAAAACTTATTTTGCTGCAGTTAAAACTGCAATTTGTCCAATTTAATAAAATTTTAATAAAAAGTTTAATTTTTTTTCCGCTAAAAGATGTTTACGCTCCAACAGCTGACAATCTTTTTTCCTCAATACAAACTAAAAGAAAAAGCAATAAGCAACAAGTGTTGCCAAATAAAATATAAGAATAAATCGCTAGCTCACTAGCCAATACACAACAATTCTTCCCCTACATTCGTGAGATTCAGCCGCTTCCTCATTCTCGTTGATCTACGCAAAGCACCTTGTGGCACAGTATATACAGTAGCGAAACTCTTAATGGTGCTTCCTGGCTGGTGAAAAAAATTTCATCCTCAACATCATCACCCACATCACCCATTATGGAAAAACTGATAAATCAGTTACCAAATGGCACTCCAAAAACTTATTTTGCTGCAGTTAAAACTGCAATTTGTCCAATTTAATAAAATTTTAATAAAAAGTTTAATTTTTTTTCCGCTAAAAGATGTTTACGCTCCAACAGCTGACAATCTTTTTTCCTCAATACAAACTAAAAGAAAAAGCAATAAGCAACAAGTGTTGCCAAATAAAATATAAGAATAAATCGCTAGCTCACTAGCCAATACACAACAATTCTTCCCCTACATTCGTGAGATTCAGCCGCTTCCTCATTCTCGTTGATCTACGCAAAGCACCTTGTGGCACAGTATCATAGAAAAGATTAGAAGGTACGCAGTGTTGTATTTGATGTATTTTCCAATATGGTGGCAAAATGCTTGTTCTTCCTCATCTCACACGTATTTAATATCAAATTAGATTCTTTGTTTATAAAAAATGGAATTTGTCTTTCATTTAATTAAATTTATTATTTATTTTGCTTTATTCAAAGTTTTTTTTAAAGATAATACGCACTATTGATAGTTTAAAACCTTTTGTTTTTTCTTTTGTTGTTTTCTTTGTTGTTGTTCTCCTTTATGTTGCATTGTTTTTATTAAACGTCAAAAGTTACATAATGTGCTGTCACTAATACTTATTCAAGTGAAATACGACTCTGTTACACTTCTATTTTTTTTTATGCACAGTATATACAGTAGCGAAACTCTTAATGGTGAGTTTTTCCCCTTTTTTATTCACCTCATTTTGCTCACACGTATAGGAAATGTGTGAATACACCACATTTGTCAGAAATTTTAAGTTGAAAGACATTTGTTTTTTTATCTGTGTATAAATATTTATTTTTGTTTTTAAATTAATTAATTACAAATGTAAATGTCAAAAAAAAAAAGTTTATAACTAACAATAAAAGCTTCTTTTTGTGTGATTATGGCCTCGGTGATGACTCAAATATCCCGTAAGCTTTGTGATTAATAATGCTACAAATTCAAAACCTTAAACTTGAACTTTTCTGAATATACAATAAAGGGTTGGAGAATTTCGTGCCTCTTAGCAGATCATTTACGAGATTAAGTGCCGGAAAATATAACGCTTTCCCAGGCCGTTAAAAGTGTTGAAACATGTTCAATTAATAATAAGAAACACAAATATCTAAGTAGCGATGTAGATTCAAACGTTCTCAAAAAATCTTGGTCCAAAAAACGTTCGACCTAATGCTCATTTTCTTAGTTGATACCTCAAAACATAAAATTAATAAAACAATGCACTTTTTGATAAGTTTGAATAAATATATGTAGTTTTTTATTTAATTATTTTTAAAGAAAACATACAAAAAAATTCTTTGAAAGAAAATGGTTCACATTCCGAAAAAGCCTCAGAATCTAAGACATTTTACCTATAGAAAAAGTCTGAGACGTTTTTTTTCTATTGACAAAGTCTCTGATTTTTGTGCATTTTTCCTATAGAAAAAGTTAAAGAATCTGAGACATTTTTGCTATAGAAGTCTCAGATTCTGAAACATTTTTGGTGTAGGAAAGTCTCAGATTCTGAGGAATTTCTGCAATAGAAAAAGTACCAGATTCCGAGGCATTTTTCCTACAGAAAATGTCTTAGATTCTGAGGCATTTTTTCTAAAGAAAAAGTCTTAGATCCTTTAGAAATTTTTTTATAGAAAAAGTCTTAGATTCTGAGACATTTTTGCTATAGAAAATGTCTAAGATTCTGAGACATTTTTCCTATAGAAAAAGTCTCAGATTCTGAGACATTTTTCCTACAGAAAAAGTCTCAGATTCTGAGGCATTTTTACTATAGGAAAAGTGTCATACTCTGAGACATTTTTCCTATAGCAAAAGTGTCAGATTCTGAGACATTTTTCCTATAGAAAAAGTTTTAGATTCTGAGACATTTTTCCTATAGAAAAAGTCTCAGATTCTGAGAAATTTTTCCTTTAGAAAAAGTCTCAGATTCTGAGACAATTTTCCTATAGAAAAAGTTTCAGCTTCTGAGACATTTTTCCTATATAAAAAGTCTCAGATTCTGAGACATTTTTTCTATAGAAAAAGTATCAGATTCTGAGACATTTTTCCTATAGAAAAAGTATCAGATTCTGAGACATTTTTCCTATCGAAAAAGTCTCAGATTCTGAGACATTTTTCCTATAGAAAAAGTCTCAGATTCTGAGACATTTTTCCTAGAGAAAAAGTTTCAGATTCTGAGATATTTTTCCTATAGAAAAAGTCTCAGATTCTGAGACTTTTTTGCTACAGAAAAAGTCTCAGATTCTGAGACATTTTTCCTATAGAAAAAGTCTCAGATTCTGAGACATTTTTCCTATAGAAAAGTCTCAGATTCTGAGACATTTTTCCTATAGAAAAAGTCTCAGATTCTGAGACATTTTTCCTATAGAAAAAGTCTCAGATTCTGAGACATTTTTCCTATAGAAAAAGTCTCAGATTCTGAGACATTTTTCCTATAGAAAAAGTCTCAGATTCTGAGACATTTTTCCTATAGAAAAAGTCTCAGATTCTGAGACATTTTTCCTATAGAAAAAGTCTCAGATTCTGAGACATTTTTCTCACAGAAAAAGTCTCAGATTCTGGGACATTTTTCCGATAGAAAAAGTCTCAGGTTCAGAGACATTTTTCCTATACAAAAAGTCTCAGATTCTGAGACATTTTTCCTATAGAAAAAGTATCAGATTCTGAGACATTTTACCTATAGAACAAGTCTCAGATTCTGAGTCATTTTTCCTATAAAGTCTCAGTTTCTGAGACATTTTTCCTATAGAAAAAGTCTCAGATTCTGAGACATTTTTCCTACAGAAAAAGTCTCAGATTCTAAGACATTTTTCCTGTAGAATAAGTGTCAGATTCTATGACATTTTTCCTATAGAAAATGTTCAAGATTCTGAGAAATTTTTCCTATATAAAAAGTCTTACGTTCTAAAACATTTTTCTTAAAAGAATATTTTTTCACAACATTAATACTCGGGTTCTGATACGCTTTTCAATTAAAAAATGTCTCAGATTCTTAGCCATTTGTTATATAGAAGTCTCAGAATCAGAGGCTATTTCTCTATAGAAGACTTCTAATATTCTCAAACATTTTCCTTACAGAAAATGTCTCAGATTTTAAAACACTTTTCCTCTTAAAAGATCCCAAATTGTGTCTCTACGGATTTTTCTGCAATAAATGTAATTACAAAGCCACAAAATTACTACATCTAGTAATTGGGAGATTTTTTGGTGACTTTTATTTGTATTTAAAGAACAGCAGCGTTTCCAATTTTAATTTTTCTCCATTATCTTTTAATGATTATGAGAAATGTCTAAAAAAATTATTAAATACAAATTATTATGTCCACATTATAAAGTTTCAAATTATATTTACCTTTTAATTATTAAAATTACAAAATATAAATTTTCGATTTTATAAACGTGTTTATTTGTTTTTATAAATATTTTCAAAATTAAAAGTAAACCGTCAATTTTGAATGTGGTGATTATGAATTTTTGACGTGTCCGTGGTAAATTTCAAAAAATGTATGACATTTCGATATAACACCCAAAACAGTATGCTACAATATTTTTTCTAACAGGCAAATATTATAATGGGTGTTTTGTATGTAAACAAATTGTTAAATTTTCCTTTCATAATTTTTGCGCAAATATTGCAAACTTATTAATTTTAAATAACTTTGCACGTTATTTTTTGAAGGAAATTTATAAATAATTTTTGTTTGATGCAAATTAATGGTCATTTCAGTAAATTTTTTAAATGAACACCAAATTTATTATTGCATCCTCCCAACAAACATTTACCTTTGAAATACATTGAATATTATATTGATAGCAAGTTTAAAATTTAAACCTTAGCCTTGAAAACCAGTTGAAAATAACATAGTTCTCAACGTGAAAACAATAGCATTCTCAAAGAAAACGGCATGTTAGTTCTCAAGTAAAATTTTCAAGTTTATTTAGATTTGATATATAGTTTGAGATTTTTTGAATGTATAATGTTTCTCCAATGTACACAAATATTTTTAGCTTAAAAATATGCTTACTATCTAATTGAATTTTAGTGTAGTTTTCAAAGAAATCTCAGCCTTATTTATAATGTTAATTTAACATTATTTTTCAAATGAACCTCAATACTATTTTTTATTAAAAAAACTGTAAATACGAATTTTAATAATATTTGCTATTTATTTGCACTAAAAATTGTTAATAAAAAAATTACATCGAATGCCATTTTTGAGGTCGTCTCCTTCCAGGTCTTCTTCTTCAGCCGTCTGCTCTTTAAAATTCGAAATCTTTAAAGAAAAGAAAAGACGTTATTAAATGTATAACTTTTTTTCATAAACTCATGTGTACTTACTTTTTAAACGTTTATGCAAGTTTTTATACTTATAGCATTCAATTAATTGGCACAAATGCATAAAATTTCTAGATTTTTCTTCTTAATTTTTAAAACAAAATTTTAAGTTTTCTGACAATTTGAAATTCGGAATTGAACAACATTTGAAAACAAAATTATTTACACCCATAATCAATGTTCGATATTAGGTTTGAGAAACATGGCAAATCAATTTGATGTTTATATTTTTTTGAAAAGAATTAATAGTATAGGAAAAAACAAATATTTCCAACATGTTTCAAATTTAGTTTAAATGTTTGAATTTTTGTCACTGAAAACAATTTGAAAAACACCCTTGATATTCAGTGCCAGTTTGATTTTTTTTCAAAGGCTGGAATTGATGTTTGTTGGGCTGTATCGAAATTTACCAATACAAATATCAGAAAATGTGATAATATTTGTGACAGAATGACTCAAGTAAACCTAAAAAAAGAGTTTCGCTACTGTATATACTGTGCTTGTGGTCTATCCAATAATGATTCTGGATTTTCATTATGTGATGCTTCCGTTTCCAATGATGTCAATGGAGTGCGAGTCATACTCGAGGTTGAGTTAGATTCCTGAAATATATTATATTGTCGATCCTGGTTCGGATGTTGTGGCCAAGAAATAGTTGCGCAGGCGATTGACCAGTAGTTGAATGTGGAGCCTTCCTATATTGACGGAGTAACTCATTTAGATTCTGCTGAAGTGAGCATCTTGTTGTTCCCATTGTCTTAAGCGCATCTTTAATAGTTTGAACATATCTTTCGGCCTGCCCATTACTCGAAGGGTGGTATGGTGCAGTACGTTTATGATATTTTACGCCAACGTTTTCAAGAAAGTTCTTAAATTCAGTTGAAGTGAATCCTGTAGCATTATCGGAAACGATAGTAATGGCACAGTATATACAGTAGCGAAACTCTTTTTTTAGGTTTATTTGAGTCATTCTGTCACTAATATTATCACATTTTGTTTTATTTGTATTGGTAAATTTCGATACAGGATGTAATAGTAATTTTGGTGTTCACTTAACAAATTTAATAAAATGAGCATTATTATGCATCAAACAACCATTTTATATTAATTTCTCGTATTAAATAACGTGCATAATTGTTAAAAATATATAAAATTTATTTATTTGTATAAAAATTATGAAAAAAAAAAAATTAACAATTTGATTACTTACAAAACACCTATTATAATAATTGTCGATTAGAAAATTTTTTATAGCATACTGTTTTGGGTGTTACATCGAAATGTCATAATTTTTATGAAACTAACAACGAACACGTCATAATTTTAAAATCACCACATTCAAATTTGACGGTTACCTTTTAATTTTCTAAATATTTACATTATAAAAATTAAAAAAAAAAAATATAAAATAGAAAACTATCTTTTAGAAAGGTAAATTTGCATTCAAACTTTAATATATGCCTATAAAAATTTGAATTAAATACTTTTTTAGATGAACATACATATATTAATCATCACCAATAGCTATTGGGGGAAGGTCAACAATATTAAAATTGGAAGCAGTGTGTGTCTCTCAAATATTCAACAAAATTTCATTAATCATACAAAACTGACAATATTCTTTTGAGAAAAATCTATTCTTCTTCATCTTATTTCTCCAGAAATAATTTACAACGGATTTTTGCAAAATAGAAGACTTTTTCTTTAAAAAAAATTTCTTAGATTCTAAAACTTTTTCTTTAGGAAAACTGTCTCAGAATCTGACACACTTTTTATACAGAAACTGGCTCAGAATCTCAGAGTTTTACAATAGAAAACATATATCAGAATCTAAGATTTTTTCTATAGGAAAAACCTCTCAGAATCTGAGACTTCTCTGTAGGAAAAATGTGTCGAAAATGTGAGACTTTCCCTGTAGGAAAAATGTCTCAGAAACTGAGACTTTTTCTATAGAAAAACTGTCTCATAATCGGAGACTTTTTCTGTAGGAAAAATGTTCTAGAATCTGAGACTTTTTCTTTTGGAAAAATGTCTCAGAATCTGAGACTTTTTCTATTGGAAAAATGTCTCAGAATCTGAGACTTTTTCTATAGGAAAAATGTCTCAGAATCTGAGACTTTTTCTATAGGAAAAATGTCTCAGAATCTGAGACTTTTTCTATAGGAAAAATGTCTCAGAATCTGAGACTTTTTCTATAGGAAAAATGTCTCAGAATCTGAGACTTTTTCTATAGCAAAAATGTCTCAGAATCTGAGACTTTTTCTATAGGAAAAATGTCTCAGAATCTGAGACTTTTTCTATAGGAAAAATGTCTCAGAATCTGAGACTTTTTCTATAGGAAAAATGTCTCAGAATCTGAGACTTTTTCTATAGGAAAAATGTCTCAGAATCTGAGACTTTTTCTATAGGAAAAATGTCTCAGAATCTGAGACTTTTTCTATAGGAAAAATGTCTCAGAATCTGAGACTTTTTCTATAGGAAAAATGCTCAGAATCTGAGACTTTTTCTATAGGAAAAATGTCTCAGAATCTGAGACTTTTTCTATAGGAAAAATGTCTCAGAATCTGAGACTTTTTCTATAGGAAAAATGTCTCAGAATCTGAGACTTTTTCTATAGGAAAAATGTCTCAGAATCTGAGACTTTTTCTATAGGAAAAATGTCTCAGAATCTGAGACTTTTTCTATAGGAAAAATGTCTCAGAATCTGAGACTTTTTCTATAGGAAAAATGTCTCAGAATCTGAGACTTTTTCTATAGGAAAAATGTCTCAGAATCTGAGACTTTTTCTATAGGAAAAATGTCTCAGAATCTGAGACTTTTTCTATAGGAAAAATGTCTCAGAATCTGAGACTTTTTCTATAGGAAAAATGTCTCAGAATCTGAGACTTTTTCTATAGGAAAAATGTCTCAGAATCTGAGACTTTTTCTATAGGAAAAATGTCTCAGAATCTGAGACTTTTTCTATAGGAAAAATGTCTCAGAATCTGAGACTTTTTCTATAGGAAAAATGTCTCAGAATCTGAGACTTTTTCTATAGGAAAAATGTCTCAGAATCTGAGACTTTTTCTATAGGAAAAATGTCTCAGAATCTGAGACTTTTTCTATAGGAAAAATGTCTCAGAATCTGAGACTTTTTCTATAGGAAAAATGTCTCAGAATCTGAGACTTTTTCTATAGGAAAAATGTCTCAGAATCTGAGACTTTTTCTATAGGAAAAATGTCTCAGAATCTGAGACTTTTTCTATAGGAAAAATGTCTCAGAATCTGAGACTTTTTCTATAGGAAAAATGTCTCAGAATCTGAGACTTTTTCTATAGGAAAAATGTCTCAGAATCTGAGACTTTTTCTATAGGAAAAATGTCTCAGAATCTGAGACTTTTTCTATAGGAAAAATGTCTCAGAATCTGAGACTTTTTCTATAGGAAAAATGTCTCAGAATCTGAGACTTTTTCTATAGGAAAAATGTCTCAGAATCTGAGACTTTTTCTATAGGAAAAATGTCTCAGAATCTGAGACTTTTTCTATAGGAAAAATGTCTCAGAATCTGAGACTTTTTCTATAGGAAAAATGTCTCAGAATCTGAGACTTTTTCTATAGGAAAAATGTCTCAGAATCTGAGACTTTTTCTATAGGAAAAATGTCTCAGAATCTGAGACTTTTTCTATAGGAAAAATGTCTCAGAATCTGAGACTTTTTCTATAGGAAAAATGTCTCAGAATCTGAGACTTTTTCTATAGGAAAAATGTCTCAGAATCTGAGACTTTTTCTATAGGAAAAATGTCTCAGAATCTGAGACTTTTTCTATAGGAAAAATGTCTCAGAATCTGAGACTTTTTCTATAGGAAAAATGTCTCAGAATCTGAGACTTTTTCTATAGGAAAAATGTCTCAGAATCTGAGACTTTTTCTATAGGAAAAATGTCTCAGAATCTGAGACTTTTTCTATAGGAAAAATGTCTCAGAATCTGAGACTTTTTCTATAGGAAAAATGTCTCAGAATCTGAGACTTTTTCTATAGGAAAAATGTCTCAGAATCTGAGACTTTTTCTATAGGAAAAATGTCTCAGAATCTGAGACTTTTTCTATAGAAAAAATGTCTCAGAATCTGAGACTTTCTATAGGAAAAATGTCTCAGAATCTGAGACTTTTTCTATAGGAAAAATATCTCAGAATCTGAGACTTTTTCTATAGGAAAAATGTCTCAGAATCTGAGACTTTTTCTATAGGAAAAATGTCTTAGAATCTGAGACTTTTTCTATAGGAAAAATGTGTCAGAATTTAAGACTTTTTCTATAGGAAAAATGTGTAAGAATTTAAGACTTTTTCTATAGGAAAAATGTCTCAGAGTCTGTGACATTTTCTATAGGAACAATTTCTCAGAATCTGTGACTTTCTGTAAGAAAAATGTCTCAGAATCTAACACTTTTTCTATAGGAAAAATGTCTCAGAATTTAAGACTTTTTCTATAGGAAAAATGTGTCAGAATCTGAGACTTTTTCTATAGGAAAAATCAGAATCTGTGACTTTTTCTATAGGAAAAATGTTTCAGAATCTGAGACTTTCTATAGGAAAAATGTCTCAGAATCTGAGACTTTTTCTATAGGAAAAATGTACCAGAATCTGAGACTTTTTCTATAGGAAAAATATCCCAGAATCTGAGACTTTTTCTATAGGAAAAATGTCCCAGAATCTGAGACATTTTCTGTAGGGAAAATGTCCCAGAATCTGATACTTTTCTATAAGAAAAATGTGTGAATGTGAGACTTTCTTTAAAAAAAAGTCTCAGAATCTCTAACCACCTTTAAAAAAAATATCTGAGCATCTTAATTTTGTATATTACTTGAATCATTAAAAAATCAACTAATAAAAAAAATATTGCATTATTTATTTTTATTAAAAACACATTTAATGCATTTACTTTATTTAACAAAAGGAGTAAAAAAAGGAGTAAAAGGATCAACCAGGCAAAAAAAGTCTGCTTATTCGGAGCTCTCCTCCTATTAAAAACTCTTTGAGTTATTTCCGTTTTCTCTACCAAATTTGCACCATTTTTTATAGCCACATGGTTTCTAATGTTCAGCAGTTCTAAATTCTTATTTTGGTATTTGCTTTTTTTAATTTTATAAAAATAGTAAAAATTTTTAAATAAGAAAACAAAAAAATATACACAATAAAAATAAATAAAAAAAGACAACTGTCTTTAAAATTCAAATTTCTGACAAATTTGTTGAATTCACACATTTCCTATACGTGTGAGCTAATTGAGGTGAATAAAAAAGGGGGAAATTCACCATTAAGAGTTTCGCTACTGTATATACTGTGGTAATGGGTACACCATAAGCTGCGAATAATTCGTCAAGGATATTTATGGTCGCCGTAGAACTAGTTGAATTAGAAAGTTTGACCTCGACCCACTTGCTGAAGGCATCCGTAACTATCAACAACATTGTACCCGCAAAAGGACCGGCATAGTCAACATGAATCCGCTCCCAGGGTCCTTTTGGATATTCCCAGTGGTGCTGGCGGAATTTCGGTGGATTATGAGCAAAGCTTGCGCAATCAGAGCATTTTCGTGCTACGTTTTCTATATCAGTATCAATGTGAGGCCAATATACAAATGATCTAGCCAACCCCTTCATCTTCACTACTCCCAAGTGAGCAAAATGAAGATCTTGTAATATTCTTGAGCGAAGTTTTTCCGGTATCACAACTTTGTGATCGTACGTTAAACAGCCCGTAGTCAGTTTGTAATTGCTTTCAGGTTCCTTAAATCCATATTGTTTTAAATTTTTACCTTCTTCCAGCAACCGTAAAATACGTCCGAGATGCTGGTCTCTAGTAGTTTCAAGTGCCACTAACTGACTTCTTACAGGAAGTTGTTTTATTTGGTGAATTATAAAATTATCAAAACCATCGAAATCCAAATTCGTTGTTTGATGGGTATTCACAGCATTAATCTGAAAAATGGTGTAATGTTTGAGTGCCCGTGAGCAATAGTCCGCATTAATGTTCGCCTTCGTATTATTAAATTCGGTGTCGAAATCAAAATTTGATAGAAAATCAGAATAATTCGCCATTCTGCTGATGCACAGTACTGGAAGAGATTTGTGTGGGTGTAAAAACTGTGAGAGAGGCTTGTGGTCGGTGACCAAAGTCCAATGGCGTGCATACAAGTACAAAAAAAATCTTTGCACAGACCATACGATTGCTAGGGCTTCCTTATCCATTTGTGGATATTTCTGTTCCGTAGCAGTTAGAGTGCGGCTTGCATATGCTATGGGCCTTTCATGCCCATTGCCAATACGGTGAGATAATACAGCCCCCAGACCCGTTTTGCTTGCGTCTGTGGCCAAAATAAGAGGTAGATTTGGGTCATACGGCATCAGTACTTGAGGAGATATTAATGCATTCTTTATATCCTGGTATGAGTTCTCGGCTTCCTCAGTCCAGACAAACTCACTTTTAAGGAGAATATCACGGAGTGGACGATTTCTCGTCGATAAATTCGGAATAAATGAGCTGTAGTAGGTGGCCTTTCCCAAAAACAGTTGAAGCTCATCCACATTTGTAGGTTTTGGTGCATCTCTTACTGCTTCTATATGTTTGTCTGACTTATGGATGCCGCTGCATCGATGTTGTGTCCCAGGAACTCAACAGCTGGTGCAGCAAATACGCATTTGTTCTCGAAGACGATCCAGAGTAACCTGAAGTGTAAACAGCATTTCATCAAAATCTAATGCATAAATTAATATATCGTCGAAAAAGTTACATACATTACCAATACCATGTAAAACCGTTTCCATTCGGCGTTGCCAAATGGCCGGAATGTTTGCAGCTCCATAAACCGCTCTTGTTGGGCGAATAAGTCCATGCGTTGGTGTGTTGAGTGTAAGAGCCTGACTAAACTGTTCATCGATCGGCAAGTGGGAGTAGGCATCAGTGATGTCAAGATGACAGAATATTTTCGAGCCTTTCATTTTGTTGAATAGGTGTTCAGCACGTGGAATTGGGTGTTTATCTATAAAAATTCTCGGATTCAGTGTTGGTTTATAATTTCCGGTGATCCTAATCTTACCATTCTTTTTTGTTACAACGTGAGTAGTGGATGCCCATTCTGAAAATTCAACACGTTCATAAAAACCAGAAGCAATTTTGGAATCGATTTCGGCCGCATAGGAATCGCGCAACGCTAACGGTATCTCCCTTGCCTTGGAAAATATTGGTGCAATGTCAGGTTTAAAATGACATTTGGCAGGAGGGCCAACCAGTTTACCTGCCACCTCACTAAAAACATCATCATACCGATTCAAAATCTGTAAGAGTAAATCATTCTGATTCGTAGTCAACGACGGCGTTGCCAATTTGATAGTATTCACCTGGTGTGAAGTAGAAAACAACTTTTTGAAATCAATTTCATCGACGAAATGAGAAATCCATTCTCTTCCAAACAGCGAATCAAATTTACCATCGACAACATAAGCGTTGAGTTTACGAACAGTTGTGCCTACCTTGACGTTAACTGGCACTCGACCCAGGCACTGTATTCTGTGACCAGTGTAACTACAAAACTGTCTTTCCGTTTTCTGTAACCGACCCACGGGCTTGATTCGCTGTAATGTGGCTTTACTTTTCATTCCACACGGTGCCCCGGTATCCAACTCCATTTGAATAGATGTGCCATTAATGTTCGTATCAATCAATTGCTTACCTAAAACGTTTCTGTTGACCGCATTTACCTTATGTAAACATTCAACGAAATCAATTTCACCCTCAGGTTGCTCCTCGTCAAGTTGCGATGTTTTCGAGTTACAAACTATTGAAATGTGACCAGTTTTCTCATATGCCTCTTTAAAAGTGGGTGGTCTTTTCGCAATAATATCATCACAAATAGCCTGTGATTCCAATCCGACCAAAAACTGTTCAATAAGCATTCTGTCAAGAAATTCACCGTATTCGGAGAATGTTGTTGCCTGTTTGAGTCTTAAAGCGAATTTGCCTTAGACTCCCCATTTCCTTGAGTAATTCGACGAAACTTTATACTTTCGGAGTATTTGTTCTTCTCCGCATCAAAGTGATCTATCAAGGATTTTCTAATTTCATCGTATGTGCAGAGTTCAGGACTGTGATCATGTAAAATGAGTGTCGTCTATCGACGATTGAACGATGTAGATTTTTTGTTGCTTCACGTAAGCACATCACTAACGTATCGTTTCGAACATAATTCGAAGACGATAAATGAAAATTTGACGTTTTGTTTTTATTTTCGCATTATTATTTCTTGCAAAATAAAAAAATTATCAAAAAACTATTAAAACAAAATATTAAAGTGAGTTTTTTTTACCAAATTCGTTAATAAATTAATTTAGCAGTTGCTATTGATATAAGTGTGATAAATTAGTGTATATTAAACTCAATTGTAGAATTTGGTTTTTACACCCCTACATGCATATGTTGAATGCATCCAATTGGAATGTGTGTAATAATTATTTATTTAATAATTTTAAAGATTTATGTCCAGTTTCTCTATTACGAATTTTCATTTTCGTTCGTCCAAATGACATAAGAAAATCAATTTGGGGTTCTGTATTGCGGATGTCATTTTAGTCGAACGAAAACGTAAAAGTTGTAATTTTTCTTCATATTTTTCCGTTTCTACAACACGAATTGAAATGTCAAAAACGCCAAAACCACACGAATGAAAAATACCATTCGTTAAGGAGTTTTTTTGTGTATTATTTAACAAAATAAGTGAAAATTGTGAATTTATAACAAAAATAAGTAATATTATTTTATAAAATTAAAAAATGTGAATGTTTTATAACTAAATGCTTTGAAAAAAATTTATATTAAAACAAATCAGTGAAAAAAATACGGATTTGAACAATTTATATTAACAATTTAAAAGCCACGGGTCATCATACAAATTATTGTTTTCATTTGTTTTTTTATTAAAATTGTGTTAACTTTTTAGCTATAATAAATAAAAAAACTCTGATTTGATTATAATTGTATTTTTTTTATAAACATGAAATTTGATCAGCAGTTTTCTTTAGCTGATGTGTTGATGCTGCCACTTCGTTTAGTTTAGATAATTTTTGTATGAAAAAAATAAACAAAAACTAAAAAAAAACTTTGTGGCAATACTGTAATTTGACAAATGGTCAAGACAAACGTAACTAACGAAAAAAAATAACGTAATCAAACGAAAATGTTATGGAAACTGATATCATTACGAATTCGTACGGGTAGCGTTCGTTCGTGTATTGTTTCGTCCGTTTAACAGAAACACCATATTAATGTGAATATAAGTGAATATATTAAATAAAATCGCTGTAAAAATGGTTTTTCAAATATTTTTTTATATTAAAATTTATTAAAGGTGTTACAAACCGAGTGTTAAACTTTAACTGCTCCCCCATATACTGAAGCATCAAAAAATCGCTAAATGTAAAATGTTTATTTTATTATGTTTTTAATAGTTTTTTGAATGGAAATCATTATTATTTTAAATAAAAGTATAAAATAATTTATTAAATAACAATTTTGTTTTTATTTAAGCAAAAAACTGTGCAACACGACACCTATTTTGATGTCGTTTATTTTAAGTCGATTTAACGATTCTCGTTAAACGATTTTGAGCTTACGTGAAGCTAAAAATCGTCAAAAAGACGATTTCGAACATACGATTTAAGAAAAATCGAGTTACGTGAAGCCAATGCGTCGTTTTGACGACGTCGATATATCATTCTCACTTTACGTGATCATAGTCCAGGTAACTTTGGGCTTATCAAGATTTTCAAAGCATTGTTTAATTCGGGGCCCATGTGTACCCTAGCATAATTTGCATATTCTGCCGCTGGAATTTTACTGAGTTGTAGTGCCCACTCAAATCGAGTAAAGTAATCGGCAACAGTAGTTGTATCAGAAATCCTAAATTCTGGGGTAGAAAAAGATGGCGGCTTTGAATTCGCAGAAGTCTGTTGTTGACTGGCGCTATTTAACGCTGCTTCTGTAGCTTGTTGAACAGCTTGCCGAATAGCATCTGCAATTATAGTTGTCAATTGAATCTGCTGGGGATCTACTGCCATTTTATTAGTGTCCCTTATTCAATCCCAATTTTGACACCCCTATTAAATATGAAGACTAATTTTATTTATAATTAGTTTATTTAATTCAGTGAATGTAAACGTTTACAAAGCAAGTTAAAATGTTATTCAATACAAACTAAAAGAAAAAGCAATAAGCAACAAGTGTTGCCAAATAAAATATAAGAATAAATCGCTAGCTCACTAGCCAATACACAACAAGCGTTATCACATTGTTTACGATTTTTAGTTTTCGGGCTTGAAATAAATGCTAGTTCTTCTATTCCGACTCTTTTAAAAGATGACCAAGTGTTCACTGAACCGGTTGACAAAGCTAACCTGTTGGTTGGCCTTTTTGCAAGAAATTCATTCTTGCCGGAAAGCAATCAACTAGTGTTGTAAAAGTATTGAGTATTGAGTACTCAATACCGTCTATTTTTTCGGGTACTCAAAAGTACCTACTCGATACTTTCAGGGTTGCATTTTTGAGTAAAAATGTAGCTTTAGTAGTAAAATACGACTATGCAGCTAAAAAAATGTTAATGTATTTGTGGAAAAAAATCACAGGTTCTTTTTAGTCAACAAGTAAAATATCAAAAATTTTGCGAAAACACTTGTGTAGATGAATCGCATCTCGAAACATCCCATCGCAGCAGATTCTAGAATACATTCTACGGTAATCACAACAAAATTTTCATTGCAAAATAATTTTTCAAAAAAACTACTTCATCTAATCAAAAATCATTGATTCTGGATTATTTAGTAGAATCGGTTATACATAATATGATATAAGAGGGAGCGGCCAAATTACGAAAGGATACCTATTATAATAAGGTTTTTAGAGTTATTTATTTAAATTTAAAATTGACATTTGTGTAGGCACTAGGTCTAAACATATATATATATTTCCTTTTATTTATATAAATTAAATGACAGTATAAATACATATCTTCAAATTATCAAATTATATAAAAGTTCATGCTGAACATTGGGCGTCTGTAAATTCTCTCCATTTTATACGATCGGCGGCTAAAGACTTGATTTGGTTCCACGATTTGTTACAGCTTTCGACTTCTCTTTTAACCATTCTTACCCAGGTATTTCGGGGACGACCTGGCAGACGATGACCCTGAGGGTTCCAGTCAAGTGCAGCTCGTGTGATTTCGTTACTTGGTCTGCGAAGTATATGGCCTATTTGCGACGTTTAACGTCAATCTCGATTGGTACACACTTTGCCATACATAAAAGTTGCTCATTTGTTACCCAGCAGGGCCAGAAGATCCAAAGGATTTGTCTAAGAATGGTGGTTTGCGTTGTGCTCCAGGTGGTGCAACCATAGAGAAGGACAGATATTACGCTGCAGTTAAAGATTCTAAGCTTTGTGGCTTGGGAAATGTTATTGGAACGCCAGACTTTGGAATGCGACTCTAGCTTTGTTGGTCTAAACATGGACCGATATTTTTCAATTTGCCTATGCTTGGTTCTTGGGCAAAAAGAAGTTTAAGTTTCAAATTTCAGTTAAATTTATTAAAATGACAGTATATATAATGATTTTGTCTACATGAATATTCGATTTTTTTAATTTAGCCGTTTTTTTTAAATTTATTTATTTTTTTTTATTTTAACAACTTTTTTTTAATTTAATTTAAAAATCGTTAAAAGTATTGAGTAGTATCGAGTACTCAATTGAAAAGTATCGAGTAGTATTGAGTAGTCAAAATTATCGACTTTTTACATCACTACAATCAACCACTGCCCGAAATCGAGAGGGTATCCCATACTATGCCCAAGATATTTTTTCGAGCTCGTGCAGTTAAAAGGGTTCTTGCGGATCTTAACGTAAATAAGCCACCGGGGCCGGATGGTATACCAGCACTGGTACTTAAACAGTGCTCTTCGACGTTGGCGCGTCCACTGGCTAATCTTTTCATTTCGTCTTACCGTGCGGGAGTTTTTCCGTCTTGTTGGAAGGTTGCCAATGTGAAGCCAATCCCTAAAAAGGGTGCTGCTAAGAACCCTGATAACTACCGCCCATTAGCAATATGCTCAGCGCTCTCGAAGGTGATGGAGAGCATGGTAAATTGCCATCTTGTTAGGTATCTGGAGGCTAAATCACTTTTAAACGATCGACAGTATGGTTTTCGGAGAACTCGTTCTACCGGGGATCTGTTGGCGTTCCTTTCGGAACGTTGGAGTCGATCGATCCACCATTTTGGTGAGAGTAAGGTAGTTGCTCTGGATATTTCCAAGGTGTTTGATTGTGTGTGGCACGGTGCGCTCATATCTAAGCTTAATGCCTTTGGTGTCGGTAATGGCTTCTCTCGATTTGTTTCGAGTTTCCTCAGGGATCGTTCTTTACGTGTTGTTATAGATGGGTTCTCATCAGATGAGTTCCAGCTACAATCGGGGGTACCGCAAGGTTCTGTTCTTTCTCCTACCCTTTTTCTTATTTTTCTTAACGACCTTCTAAGTCAAACTTCAAATCCTATCTACTCTTTTGCAGATGACAGCAACATTTGTCATTCATTTTCCTTTGATCGTAGGCCAAGCCTTATTGAGGTTGAGGGCAAAAGGCAGATTATGAATGACACACTTAATCAAGACCTGTTGACAATCTCCAAGTGGGGTATTGCGAATAGGGTCAAGTTTAATGCACGCAAGACCCAATGTTGTATGTTGACTCACAGAAATGTGGAAGCAACAGCGTCATCTGTACATATGGGTGGTTGTTACCGACGGCTTGCATACCAGCGCCGTAAATATTTTCCTTTCAACTTTGACTTCGTAAACGTCAAATCGTAAATTGGTAACCTGCAACACGGTAGTTATTTGTGAGAAGAGAAGCCGTGTAATCATACAATTTTGAAGCGCTTTATTTTTTGCTATATATATTTGCTTTTATTGAATTATTTAAAGTAACTTAATTTTTTTTTTTTATATTGTTTAAATTAACACACAATAAACTTTAATTGTAATACAATATTAACTGCGACAAATTTATTGAAGTGCTATCGAAAGGGTTAACACGGCTTGCTGTACAAGTTCTTGGAAATTTAACAATTCTTCAAAATTCTATGAAAGTCTATTCCTGGGAATCGACTGGATAAGTAACTTGCTATTCAACAGAGGCAAATAGATAAAACGCATAAATGCCACCTAAGAAGACGAGCAGCTGCACGATGTGCAGTGAGGTGGATAATGATAGAATGGTTCAGTGCGACACCTGTGATGGTTGGTGCCACTATGATTGCGCAAAAGTGGGTGATGAAATCCATAATCTTAGTTGGGATTGCGAATCATGTATGGGAGCACGCGGAAACACACAGAGTCAACCACTGGGACCACCACAGGGTGCATCATCCCCACCCGGTAATGTTGGTGAATCGTTAGATGCAACACCCACGGATATCCAACAATTAGAAGCAGCCATGGGAGCGAAATCGTTTGCGGTTGGCCCAGCAACTGCGCCAGAATTTACACAGAACAACGTACAAATTTATGATGCAGAAAAGTCTGCCATGTATACGTCTGTTGCTGCGGAAAATACATTATACAACAACAACGACAATCGTCAAGCAAATACATTGTACAACAACAACGATACTAGCCAAGTGCGGACATGTTCAACGTCAACGCAAAATACAATGGTATACAACAACAACAATTATCAACCCCTTTTTAACAAGCAGGCTGCATCATGCACTACAACATCAACGGCTTTTAACGTCTGCTCTATTTCGAATTCGAAGCCAGCAACAATGTTGCAACAACATGTGCCACAAAATGTTTGTGGTAACAATCAGCAACGTAACAGAATGCAACATGGTAATGTTGATAATCAACATTAAAGAATGCGACATGTTAACTTCGAAAATCAACATCTGGATAATATGTTTGTGTATCAACAGAAAAAATTGGAACTCGAAATGCTAGAAGAGGAACAAAAATTAAATCAGCGTTATCTACAAAAGAAATATGAAATTTTACAACAGTTTGGTGAAACTCCAAACAATTATCGACAATACAGTATTAATACAACCAATAGTATGTCTCTTAATAATCCTACTCCTCAACAGCTTGCTGCCCGACAGGAACTACCGAAAGAATTGCCTACATTTAACGGTGATCCGGATGAGTGGCCAATCTTTTTAAGCAGCTTTGAGAATAGTACAATGGTAGGTGGTTATTCTGACGCTGAGAACTTGATTCGTCTACAACATTGCTTAAAGGGTAAGGCACGTGAGATGGTTCGTAATTTTCTCCTACTACCAAAAATGGTTCCGGAGATAATAAGAACTTTGAAAATGTATTTTGGTCGCCCAGAGTTGATTCTGGAACGGATGATAGAAAAAGCCCGACATATGCCACCACCAAGAGACAGACTAGACGCGATTATAGATTTCGCAATGTGTGTTAAAAATATTTGCTCTACCATCGAAGCGTGTAATATGGAGGCACACCTTAACAACCCAATGCTCGTTAAAGAGTTATTGGACAAATTATCCAACACCTACAAATTGCAATGGGCAATGTTGCCAAAGCCTAAGGAACAACCAACTTTGTTATTATTTAGCAACTGGTTGTATTCAATAGCTGAAGCTGCATCTGAAGTGACAACCCCCGTTTTTTCGAAGAAAAGTAACGTCATCAATACTCATACGGAAGTCAACAAGGCTACTGAGGCAAGATGTTTCGCATGTAACAGTACTGAGCACAAGATATTTCAGTGCACAACCTTTTCTGAATTGCCCATTGAAGAAAAATGGGATCTTATCAGAGAAAAGCAAATTTGTAAAAGATGCTTGAAGGTCCATCGTCGTAAGTGCTATGTGAACCAAGGATGCTACACCTCTATAAGGATGATTAAAAGTTGGAATAAGTTTTAAAATTATTCTTTATCCCACTTTTTATTCTATTTTTTTATTCCATTTTTTTTTATTCTTTATTCCATTTTTTTATTCCGTTTTTGTTAACACTTGCATTCCCGAAATTATCCCAGGGAATAATTATTCCAGGGGATAATTATCCCAGGGAATAATTATTCCAGAGGATAATTATTCCATTTTTTGATGCTATTTTCTTATGTTAAAAAAAATTTAACAATTTTATGCATTTTTTTGATGCATTTTTTTATGCTTAATTTTTCTTAAAAATTCACAGAAAAAACTTAAGAAAAATTTAACTATTAGGAGCAAATGCCTACAAAAAATTAAGAAATCAATTTTATGAATTTTTTGATGCATTTTTTGTATGCTTAATTTTTCTTAAAAATTCACAAAAAAACTTAAGAAAAATTTAACTATTAGGAACAAATGCCTACAAGAAATTAAGGAATTAATTTTTTTTTTTAAATTTCAACAAAAAAATATTAAGAAATTACGAAAAAACTAAACGAATTGAATTTAAAATTTTAAAAAATGAATGTACAAACCCTGGTTTCACTGTATTTGCTTTTGTTTTTTTATTTTTTTTCTTAAAATTTCCAAACAAAACTTAAAAATTTAAAAAATTTTCTATGTCCAGATTTTTTTTTTAATTTTCAAAGTCCTAAAAATATTTTTGAAAATTTTTAAGTCCTGGAAACAATTTTTTTGTCAATTTTTTTTTTCGTTTTTTGGGGGAATTTTTTTTTTGCTTATATATAAATATATTTAATTTAATATAATTGCATCAATTTTATACAAAAAGGGTCCAATTTTCGCATATAACTATATAAAATTATGTTAAAATTACATCAAATTTGATGAGATTTGATCAAATTTTATAAGTTTTTATATCGTTTTATCGACTCATTTTTCGCATTAAACTATATAACTATATAGAAAATGCAATATAATAATAATAATAATAATTTGTTCCTAATAGTTAAATTTTTCTTAAGTTTTTTTTGTGAATTTTTAAGAAAAATTAAGCATAAAAAATGCATCAAAAACATGCATAGAACTAATTCCTTAATTTTTTGTAGGCATTTGTTCCTAATAGTTAAAATTTTCTTAAGTTTTTTCTGTGAATTTTAAAGAAAAATTAAGCATAAAAAATGCATCAAAAAAATGCATAAAATTGTTAAATTTTTTTTAACATAAAAAAATAGCATCAAAAAATGGAATAATTATCCTCTGGAATAATTATTCCCTGGAATAATTATTCCTTGGAATAATTATTCCCTGGGATAATTATCCCCTGGAATAATTCTTCCCTGGGATAATTTCGGGAATGCAAGTGTTAACAAGAACGGAATAAAAAAATGAAATAAAGAATAAAAAAAATGGAATAAAAAGTGGGATAAAGAATAATTTTAAAACTTATTCCAACTTTTAATCATCCTTATAGAGGTGTAGCATCCTTGATGTGAACAAGGATTGCGGCGTGGATGGTTGTAAGGCAAAGCATCACCCACAGCTACATAAGATGGATGCATCAGTAGGGGTAAGCTCGAACTTGCCTTTAGAGCCAGAAAATACGGCGACTGTTAATTCACATCATGATCGGAATAATACAACGCTTTTTCGAATAATACCAGTACGTGTAAATGCTGGTAAAAATTTTATTGATACATACGCATTTTTAGACGAAGGCTCATCAATTACGCTAATGGAAGAGGAAATTTTCAAAAAACTCAAAATGCATGGTGTCAAAGAGTCACTGTGCCTCAAATGGACTGGTGATACAACAAGAGTAGAAGAATCATCTTATAGAACTTCAGTCAATATATCAAATCCTCAAACTAATTCAACATTTAAGATGAACGGTGTTCGGACAGTGAAAAACATTTTACTACCACAACAGTCAATGGAGGAAAAATCAATAAAGGCTAAGTATCCATATTTATCATCAATTCCAATTCCATCTTACAGGAACGCAAAGCCGACTATTCTGATAGGGAGCGACAATTGGAATCTAGCAGTACCATTGAAAATATGTGAAGGTCCTTGGAATCACCCAATCGCTACGAAAACCCGGCTTGGTTGGGCGGTTCAAGGAACATCAACTGGCTATGAAGAGAATCATCAGGCGAATATCCACTTATGCAAATGCGAGGGCAAACTTGAGGAAATCCATGATGCGGTAAAGCAAATGTTTGCTCTTGAGTCATATGTTGTCAAGACTCTTCACTCAGCTGACGATGAAAAGGCTATTCGTATTCTTGAATCAACATGTACATTAGACTGGGTCGACCATAAGGGAGAAAAAAAAAGTTCCCATTGTGCGGGCTTAATTTTAAAGCTTACCTCGAAAAAGTTCCATAGCCAAAATATTAGATTTTTAGGTCGCGATTTGGTACCGCCGAAATCGTTTTTTGTTCATAGCTTTGTCAGTTGATGTCCGATCGTTTTAAAAAAAAATCGTTAGAAAGTCCTCAGCGAGTACTAAAGTTGACTCATATCTGGTTTTAACCTCAGAGGTCATCTTCTTGTTATGATTGTTAGTTTCTCATCTTTCTACCCACTTAAATGATTTTTATTTTTCCATTAAATTATAGCACTAAAAAATTCATGAAATTCTTCCCTTGGAAGTATCCAGTTAAATTTATTAACAAAAAAGTTACATTTGATTTAAGATTTTCATATACAATATAAAGAAAATTAGAAAAAACACTTGTTATTATGCCTTTAAACTATATTTAATTTTTTTAGTTTGAATTTAAATACATACGAACAAGTGTTTTAAATCTTTTTCTATGGAAATTTAAAATTGAATGTAACTTTTTTGTTAATTAATTTAAGAGGGTACTTCTAAGGGAAGAATTTAATGAATTTTTTAATGCTATAATTTAATGGAAAAATAAAAATCATTTAGGTGGGTAGAAAGCTGAGAAACTAACACTCATGACACGAAGATGAGCTCAGAGGTCAAAACCAGATATGGGTCAAATTTAGTACTCGCGGAGGACTTTCAAACAATTTTTTTTTTAAAACGATCGGACATCAAATGACAAAGTTATGAACAAATAACGATTTCGGCGGTACCAAATCGCGACCTAAAAATCTTATATTTTGGCTATGGAACTTTTTCGAGGTAAGCTTTAAAATTAAGCCCGCACAATGGGAACTTTTTTTTTCGACCCGGTCTAATGTACATACACTGACAACCGATTTGAAGTTGGTCTACCATGGCGAAAAGACAAAGTATATTTACCGAACAGCTATATAACAGCATATCAACGAGCTCTGTGCCTTCAGAAAAAGATGAAAAAAGACGCCGATCGGAAAATGAAAATAGAAAAAGAGGTAAACAACTTGATAGATAAAGGTTACGCTCGAAAGTTATCACCGGATGAAATCGCCAATAATGAACCGCACACATGGTACCTTCCAATATTTGGTACCAGTAATCCGAATAAGCCTAATAGAGTCAGATTGGTATGGGATGCAGCAGCGAAAACAGATGGCACTGCACTTAATGATTTTCTACTATGCGGACCTGACTTACTGACCTCGTTAATAGACGTTCTTTTAGCATTCAGAATTGGTCGAATCGCAATATGCGGTGATATCGCTGAGATGTTCCATCAAATACTGGTCAAGAGGGAGGACTCTCATGCACAAAGATTTCTGTGGTGGGACGAGAATGATAGTGATACTCCAAGTATATACGTTATGAGTGCTCTTACATTTGGCTTGAACTGTGCACCATGTATGGCACATTTCGTTCGTAATAAGAACGCTGATCGTTTCAATAATGAATTCAGCAGGGCAGTCGAGGCCATAAAGAAGCACCACTACGTCGACGATTTAATTGATAGCGTTGATAATGAAGAAGACGCAATACGCTTGGCTAATGATGTTTTAAAAATACATGCATCTGGTGGCTTTAAAATTCGTAATTGGGCCTCTAACTCTGCGACTGTGGTAAATCAACTTTGCGGTCAGGATAATGGCACACATTCTCCCAGGGAACTGGGGTCAACGGAAAAAATCCTCGGTGTCCACTGGGACCCATCTAAAGATATGTTTAAATACATCTACAAATTTCCCAAACTTGAGCGGGAAATTATGAATCAACAAATGATCCCAACAAAAAGAGAGGTCTTGAAGTTGTTAATGTCTATTTATGACCCCCTGGGTTTTCTTTCATGCTACACAATTGGATTGAAAATACTACTCCAGGAAATATGGCGATCGGGTCTGAATTGGGACGAGGAACTGAAAGACGACCTCATCATGAAATGGTACCAGTGGAAGGAAAAATTACCACTTATAACTTCAATGGAAGTACCCCGATGCTACTCAACCGATTTACAATTATCTGATGACGTTCAATTACACACATTTGTAGATACCGGTTAATTCGGATACGCGGCAATTTGTTATTTACGGATTAGGTATCGTGATGAAGTTTCGGTTACTGTGGTAATGGCGAAATCTAAAGTAGCTCCACTGAAGCCAGTATCTATCCCTAGGTTGGAACTACATGCGGCTGTGATAGGTATCAGGTTGTCGTTAAAGGTAATTCAAATTGAACGTATTCCTATAAACTCGTGTCACTATTGGTCTGATTCGAGGACGGTTCTTAAGTGGCTACAAATGGACCCTAGAAAGTATCAACAATTCGTGATGCATAGAGTGGGAGAAATCTTAGAACACTCTCAGATACAACAATGGAAGTGGGTTCCATCTAAAAGCAACCCGGCTGATCTTGCTACAAAAAATACATCGAAACCGAATACGACACTCTGGCTTAGTGGCCCAGATTTTTTAATGTCAGATGAGAATAGTTGGCCTCAATGCGATGACCTTGGACCTACTGATACAACTGAAATTCGAAATTGTCATTTACACATGCACACTAAATGTGGACTACTTTTCTGACTGGAGAAGACTTTATCGTGCGTTAGCAACATTCCTTTTGTATTTGGGGAAGATTAAAGCTGCAGCTAATGGAACATTGAAACCCGACGTAGTCACCTTTGAGATGATGCGCAGGTCTAAGTTGGTTTTGTACGGCATGGCTCAATCACATGCTTATCACGATGAAATTTGTTGTTTGCAACAGGGTAAGAGTATTGCGAAAAATTCTCCACTAATATGTTTGAATGTTTTTCTACACCATTTACAGATGTAATTCGAAAAAGATCAATTGTAATTCGAAGATTCTATTTGTAATTCGAAGATTCCATTTGTAATTCGAAGATTCCATTTGTAATTCGAAGATTCCATTTGTAATTCGAATACTCCAATTGTAATTCGAAGATTCCATTTGTAATTCGAAGATTCCAATTGCAATTCGAAAAAGATCAATTGTAATTCGAAAAAGATCAATTGTAATTCGAAAAAGATCAATTGTAATTCGAAAAAGATCAATTGTAATTCGTAAAAGATCAATTGTAATTCGTAAAAGATCAATTGTAATTCGAAAAAGATCAATTGTAATTCGAAAAAGATCAATTGTAATTCGAAAAAGATCAATTGTAATTCGAAAAAAATCAATTGTAATTCGTAAAAGATCAATTGTAATTCGTAAAAGATCAATTGTAATTCGAAAAAGATCAATTGTAATTCGTAAAAGATCAATTGTAATTCGAAAAAGATCAATTGTAATTCGAAGATTCCATTTGTAATTCGAAGATTCCATTTGTAATTCGAAGATTCCAATTGTAATTCGAAAACCAACGAGTACATCAACATAAAATCGTTTCTTACGCCTTTAAAAACATTGTTTTTTATTGATTTACTCGTTGGTTTTCGAATTACAATTGGAATCTTCGAATTACAATTGGAATCTTCGAATTACAAATGGAATCTTCGAATTACAATTGATCTTTTTCGAATTACAATTGATCTTTTACGAATTACAATGGATCTTTTTCGAATTACAATTGATCTTTTACGAATTACAATTGATCTTTTACGAATTACAATTGATCTTTTACGAATTACAATTGATCTTTTCGAATTACAATTGATCTTTTTCGAATTACAATTGATCTTTTTCGAATTACAATTGATCTTTTACGAATTACAATTGATCTTTTTCGAATTACAATTGATCTTTTTCTAATTACAATTGATCTTTTTCGAATTACAATTGATCTTTTTCGAATTACAATTGGAATCTTCGAATTACAAATGGAATCTTCGAATTACAATTGGAGTATTCGAATTACAAATGGAATCTTCGAATTACAAATGGAATCTTCGAATTACAAATGGAATCTTCGAATTACAAATAGAATCTTCGAATTACAATTGATCTTTTTCGAATTACATCTGTAAATGGTGTAGACGATGATGATCTCATCAGAGTACGAGGAAGAACTGAATATTTAAGTTATCACAAAGACGTCATTGTTTTACCCCAAGGACACCACATCACCCTTTTGATTGTCAAGAATGCTCATGAGCTCTATCATCATGTATCGCACGAGACCGTGGTCAACAACCTCAAGGGTCAATATTATATACCAAAGTTACGAGTGGTATACCGAAAAATGCGAAGTCTGTGCCAGAGATTTTTATTTTATTTAGCGTATGGATTCCAAAATACAGAGAAAGGATACATTATTTATTTATATATAATTTTTTTTTTTTTAAGCAATTTGTAAAATAAATAGTTGTCACAAGTTTAATGACTTCAGCCAGGATATTGCTTCAGGTGAGATATTTTTAATTTCGTCGATTTCGCCTGGGAAGGATAGCACTGGGCAGTTGTATATTATATGGTCTACCGATTGAGATGGATGGCCACAAATACAGCTGGCGTCATTTGCAAGTCCCCACTTCGTTAGGGATTCCATTGTTCTTGCAGTGGATGTGCGGAGGCGGTTTAAGTTACACCAAGCTTTACGGGGTAGTTCAAACTCGGTGCTTCGTTCGTCAGTATTGAATAAGGGACTACTTCGTCCTGAGTTATTCCACTGAGTTTTCCATGCGGTTTGGATATTAAAGTTTTCCTCTTGTAGTTGTTTAGCTAGCAGTAAAGGTGGATGTTTCGATTTTAACCTTGACTCATAGCGATTATAAAGTTCCGAGTTCAGCGGTATGTTGGGATTTGTGCTGATTTTAGAATACTCCCGAAGGAGGGCTTGTCGTCTTCTAAGATGAGGAGGTTGGAGATTTGTCAGCATTGGGAGCCACTCAGTGGGAGTAGCCTTTAGGGTCCCCGAAATTATTCTCATTGTGGTATTCAGCTGGGTATCGATGCGCTTCACATGGTGACTATTCAGCCAGATTGGGGCACCGTATTCGGCGGTTGAATAAACTAGAGCAAGAGCAGACGTTCGAAGACAACTCGTGCTATACATCTCGAGGTGGCCCATAGTCTGGACACGAGTTCTTGCGTTATGTGCCTAAGAAATTTTATTGGCCGCCGTGGTTATCCTAGCCAGATCTATACTGACAACGGCACTAATTTTAAAGCTACAGAGAAGGCTTTGCGAGAGGAGATGCATAAACTCGATGGAGAATCATTGGTGAAAACCTTTGATGACATAGAATGGTTTTTTAACCCTCCGGCAGCCCCTCATATGGGCGGGGCTTGGGAGAGATTGGTGCGGTCTGTTAAGACTGTTTTACACAACATCCAACCAAAGTCAAACTTTAGTGACGAGACATTAAGAAGTGCCCTTATCGAGGTAGAAATTGTCATAAATTCTAGACCATTGACTTTTGTATCACTTGAGTCCATCGACGATGAAGCTATTACCCCGAATCACCTTTTACTTGGCTCATCCACGGGTTACAAGCCTGTATGTACTGATGAATTTAATTTGAGACAGAGGTGGCACCAGACTCAAGCATATGCAGATAAATTCTGGCAAAGATGGCTCAAGGAGTATACGCCTATTTTAACAAGAAGGAGCAAATGGTTTGACAAACAACCCCCAATAGTTGTCGGGGATGTGGTTCTCGTAGTCGATGAAAATCAACCAAGGAACTGCTGGTTAAAGGGTATTATAATGGAGACGGTTACAGCCAATGACGGTCAAGTGAGACGTGCAACAGTCCGAACGAAAAATGGTGTTTTACAGCGACCAGCCAGCAAGTTAGCAGTCTTAGACGTCGGCAGTATTTCTGAGGGCAAGCTTGGAGAAGTTCACCCGCTTACGGAGGGGGGAATGTTACCGACGGCTTGCATACCAGCGCCGTAAATATTTTCCTTTCAACTTTGACTTCGTAAACGTCAAATCGTAAATTGGTAACCTGCAACACGGTAGTTATTTGTGAGAAGAGAAGCCGTGTAATCATACAATTTTGAAGCGCTTTATTTTTTGCTATATATATTTGCTTTTATTGAATTATTTAAAGTAACTTAAATTTTCTTTTTTTTTTATATTGTTTAAATTAACACACAATAAACTTTAATTGAGGGGGTTAGAGCACAAGGGGTTCAAGTGCCTTATATTTGATAATGAGAAAAAAGAGGTTAAAGTTAAATTGCAATAAAAATGTTAGATGCTATCTATAATATTATTTTTTAGTTAATAGAGATCCTGAGATATATTTTAATCTAACAAGTTAAAAAAATACCGTCTTTTACACCCTTTTGCACCCAAAAATTGCATCTAAGTCGCACTTATACCCCTTGTGCTCTAACTTTTTTTATAGATTTCTAGTTAGAGCACAAGGGGTTCAAGTGCCTTATTTTTAATAATGAGAAAAAAGGGGTTAAAGTAAAATTGCAATAAAAAATGTTAGGTGGTATCAAGTATATTATTTTTATGGTAATAGAGCTCCTGAGATATATTTTAATCTAACAAGTTAAAAAAATACAGTGTTTTACACCCTTTTGCACCCAAAAATTGCATCTGAAGTAAGTAAGTGGCACTTATACCCCTTGTGCTCTAACTTTTTTTTATAAATTTGTAAATTCGTAAAAGGAAAACCACATTTTATTAAGAAAATGTGTAATGGTTCTTTGTTTAATTTTTTAGTCGTCATAATCAGATTCCATGACATCATTGGGCTCATCTTCATCTTCATTAGGGCATCCCGTCAAATCTAAACTTTCGAATTTCGTATCATAATACCTGCCGAAAATTATTTAACCAAATCTGGCTCAAAAATTAGGAATTTTTGAGTACTTTATGGGAAAATTTTTTTAAAAATTCCACTTTTGGTCCACAGATGCTGATTTTCAAACATAAAAATTATTTTTAACCAAATTGGTCTTAAAAGTTAAATTTTAATAATTGCTTGGAGCACAAGGGGTTTAAGTGCCTTAAATTTAATAATGGGAAAAAAGAGGTTATAGTTAGATTGCAGTAAAAAATGTTAGATGATATCTAGAATATTATTTTTTAGTTAATAGAGATCCTGAGATATATTTTAATCTAACAAGTTAAAAAAATACCATATTTCACAAATACAAGCACCCAAAAATTGCCTCTGAAGTATGTAAGTGGCACTTATACCCCTTGTGCTCTAACTTTTTTTATAAATTTCTAAATTATGAAAAGAATGTTAGTTATTTGTAAAAGGAAAACCACATTTTATTACAAAAGTCTTTAATGGTTCTTTGTTTAATTTTTTAGTCGTCATAATCAGATTCCATGACATCATCGAGCTCATCTTCATCTTCATTAGGGCGTCCCTTGAAATCTAAACTTTCGAATTTCGTGCCGTGATACCTGCCGAACGATGGACATGGAGTAGCTAATTGTGGGAAAATTTATGAAAAATTTTTGCAAGGTCATCTTTAGTCTGCAACCAGCGGTCAAAGTTTAAAAAATTACGTTTTTGGACCAAAATTTATATCTGAAATATTTAACCAAATCTGGGTCAAAAATAAGGAACTTTTGCGCGTTTTATGGGAAAAACTAGCTGTTTTGCACCCGGCGTTGCCCGGTTGAAAAACATATATAATCAATGAGTTATTTATTAGTCAGTTGCTTCGTGACTTGAGGTTTGGTCGATTTTTTCGATTTTTCTCAGCGTGGGGAACATGGTATGTATGTGTTCCTCCGTCATGGGAACAATCCTAATATTAATGTATTTCTTTAATGGCTTTTAAAAGGAACCTACAGTTCCCTCATCGGTTAGCACTTTATGTGGTGAAAACTTCAATAAAGACATAACTTTCACTGTAGTTCAAGTGGGAGTGACATTTAACGCATTTAGTTAAATTTTGGTCTCATTTGGCCTATAGTTCCCCTATTGGTTAGCTCGTTAACAAAATTGCAATTAAATTTGCTCAGCAGTTTTTCCTCAGCAGTAACTCTCACTAAAGTACAAAGGGGCGTGCCATTATATGCCTTTTTATCAGTCGCTGTTTAATATTGCCTACAAAGAGGCGTGCCATTATACAGGAAAAAATGTTTTTTAATTTAATACAAAGGGGTGCGGCATTTTAAGCCCCTTGGCCCGATCGACACTGTAAATACCATCTATGGTGAAAATTGTATTTAAATTTGTTTCACCGTTAACGCGTGAGTACGGATCAGACAAAAATAAATTGTCTATAGTTTCCGCCTCAATAAATAGCTGTGGTGAAAATTATAATAACATCGGTTTCGCCGTTTAAGTGTGATTACGTAAAGGCAGAATAAACTTTCAGTACATTGCAAAGGACGTTGCAGTTAATACAGACTAAAGTTTCCGCCTCTGTTAGTATTGTCTTTGGAAAATGTTTTGTTAAAATCGGTTCAGTTGTTTAAGCGTTATTAAGGAACAGACCTAACCTAATAAAATAAAAAGGGGCGTGCTATTTTATTTTTTATTAAAATCGGTATAGTCGTTTAAGCATGGTTACGGAACATTCAGAATAAAATCGGTATAGTCGTTTAAGCATGGTTACGGAACATTCAGAAAATCGTTCAGTATAGTACAAAGGGGCGTATCAAAGAGGCGTGGCATTTTCCCCCACTTTGTGCAAATGCGCTCTATTTATAATCTATAGTTTTCTCCTCGGTTAGTACTATCATTGGCAAAAATTTCACTAAAATCGGTTCAGCCGTTTTTGCGTGATTACGGAACAGGAAGAAATAACTTTCAATGTAAAGGGGTGTGCCACTTTACGCCTTCTTTTTTGATCGCCCTCTATTGTGGCTCATAGTTTTCGCTTCGGTTAATACTATCTGTGGTAAAAATTTCATGAAAATCAGCTCAGCCGTTTAAGCGTAATTGCGGAAAAGCAAGAAATAACTTTCAGTGTAATAAAAAGGGGCGTGACATTTAACGCCCCTTGTTTTGATCGCCCTCTATTGTGGCTCATAGTTTCCGCCTCGGTTAGTACTATCTGTGGTAAAAATTTCAGTGAAATCGGTAAAATCGCTTTTCAGTGATTGCGGAACAGGCAGACATAGTTTCTGTATAGTACAAAGGGGCGTGGCATTTTACCCCCATTTTTTCCGATCGCGGATTTTTCTGGTCTATTGTTTCCTCTTTGGTTAATACTATCTCTGGTGAAAATTTCATGAAAATCGATTCAGCCGTTTTTCCGTTATTGCCGGACAGGCAGATATAGCTCTAACATGGTACAAAGGGGCGTGGCATTTTACGCCCCTTTGTCCGATCGCGGTCGCTTATGGCCTATAGTTCCCGCCTCGGTTAGTACTATCTGTGGTGAAAATGTCATGAAAATGGGTTAAGCCGTTCTTTACTTATTGCGAAACAGGCAGATATATCTTCAGCATGGTACAAAGGGGCGTGGCATTTTACGCCCCTTTGTCCGATCGCTGTCGCTTATGGCCTATAGTTCCCGCCTCGGTTAGTACTATCTGTGGTGAAAATTTCATGAAAATGGGTGAAGCCGTTCTTTACTTATTGCGGAACAGGGGCGTGGCATTTTACGCCCCTTTGTTCGATCGCGGTCTCTTATGGTTTATAGTTCCCGCCTCGGTTAATACTATCTGTGGTGAAAATTTCATGAAAATCGGTTAAGCCGTTTTTCTGTTATTGCCGGACAGGCAGATATAGCTTCAGCATGGTACAAAGGGGCGTGGCATTTTACGCCCCTTTGTCCGATCGCGGTCGCTTATAGCCAATAGTTCCCGCCTCGGTTAATACCATCTGTGGTGAAAATTTCATGAAAATCGGTTAAGCCGTTTTTCTGTTATTGCTGGGCAGGCAGATATAGGTTCAGCATGGTACAAAGGGGCGTGGCATTTTACGCCCCTTTGTCCGATCGCGGTCTCTTATGGCCTATAGTTCCCGCCTCGGTTAGTACTATCTGTGGTGAAAATTTCATGAAAATCGGTTAAGCCGTTCTTTACTTATTGCGGAACAGACAGACAGACAGAAGGACAGACAGACAGACAAACCAACAATCAGATTTATAATATTAATAGGGATATTTAAAAAATTTCAAAATTGCGATTTTGGTCTACAGATGCTGATTTATAAACATAAAAAATATTTTTAACCAAATTTGTCTTAAAAGTCGAAAAATGTTGAGTATTTTATGTGAAAAATTTTAAAAATAAACCCACGATTTTGGTCCAAAAAAGCTGATTAGCATCTGTGTATCAAAATCTTTGATCAGCATTTTTGAACGAAAATCGTGTTTTTTATATTTTTTTAATATTTTGTAGATAACTTGCTTTTTTTTTATTTTTTATTATGTACGCAAAAATTCCTAATTTTTGAGCCCAATTTGGTCAAAAAATTCGGACATGATATTGGTCGGAAATCGCCATTTTTTCACATTTTAACCGCTGGTTACAGACTGAAGATGCTCTTGCAAAATTTGATTACTATTACTACAAGAACTTCTCGGAATTCAACCACTTGTCCAAGTGAAAAACTAAATTTTAATAATTGCTTGGAGCACAAGGGGTTTAAGTGCTCATATACCCCTTGTGCTCCAAGCAAAACAGGTATTTTAGTAACAAGAGCTAGAAATGGTCGCCATATCTCTCTACCGGATAAGAATTTCACATTCACCTCTTGTGCTCTGAACTTCTGTGAACTTCACCTACTAATTCCATATGTTAACTCAATTTTTTTAAAAAAGTCACTTGAACCCCTTGTGCTTTGAGCCCCTCAATTGTAATACAATATTAACTGCGACAAATTTATTGAAGTGCTATCGAAAGGGTTAACACGGCTTGCTGTACAAGTTCTCGGAAATTTAACAGTGGTATTGGTATTGAGGAATCAGACACTCTTGATGTTCTGGGCATGAAAATTCAGTGTGATGTCCGTTGGAATAAGCACGTTTTTCAAGTGTCGAAAGAGCATTCAAGTGTCTCGGTTTTTTAAACCGGTGTAAGAAATACTTCACCTCATCCGATCTCCTTACTATTTATACAACCTACATTCGACCGAAGATGGAATACAACTCCCATATATGGGCAGGGGCTTCAAAGTCTATTTTGGAGCTCTTGGACCGTGTGCAAAGGAGGGCATTGATGCTTATCAATGACACTAGGGTATCCAACTCTATTGACTCATTGGAGCATCGTCGGAATGTGGGTTGTGTGACTCTGTTCTATCGATATTACCATGGAAAGAGTTCTGCTGCGATAAGTGAACTTATCCCTAGAGCCCGAGTTTTTGTTCGAAACACTCGGCTGTCTAGTAGATCACATCCGTTTGTTGTCGATTGTCCAGTTGATCGCACAGCGCATTACAGAGAAGGTTCGTTTATCAGTCGAACTAGCCGTATGTGGAATAATCTCCCCGCAGAGGTCCTTCCAGTTTCTTTCAATGTAGATAAATTCAAGTCAAATATACACAAACACTACTCCCTATTTTTCTGATATCAACACAATGCAATGCATTAGTAGGGGCATCCCCTGAGTGTTGGTTCATCGTAAAAAAAAAAAAAATTTTGTCAAGGACAATCAAGACTCAAGATATTCAAGAAATCATCAGGAAAATCGGCAAGAAAATATTCAAGAAATCATCAAGAAAATCGTCAAGAAAATCATCAAGAAACACATCAAGAAAATCATCAAGAAAACCATAAAAAAAAATAAATGGATTTTGCTAAAAACATCAAGACACTCAAAGGTGAAATAGATTGACCTATTTGGAAGCGTAAGATAAGGGATCTGTTGGACTAACATGAAGGTGCGTTGGATGCTATTGACAGAAAATTGCATAAGCCATTACCTCTAGATGCCACAGCTACCGCAGATCAAAGGAAAGCATTTAAAGAAGAAAATGATTGTATAGAAAAGCAAACAGTTATGCAAAGTCTACACAGAAAAAAACGAATTGTTATATTGACCCCCATATTTGTGAATACAATTAAATTTTTCACTGAAAGTGCTCCTATACGGAAATTTGTAATATCAACTAACGTTTGTAAATATTAATTGTTGAAAAAACAATTGATAAATGAGTTTGTAATAGTTCTCCTAAATTATTATTTGTATTGACAAACGTACAAAATCTTAAATTTTTTTTCAACAAAGAAATTCAACAAACACAAAACGTTATTTGTTGATCTAACAAAAGAAAAAAAAATAAATTTTGTTTTCAACAAAGAAATTCAACAAACACAAAACGTAATTTGTTGATCTAACAAAAGAAAAAAAAAATAAATTTTGTTTTCAACAAAGAAATTCGACAAACACAAACGTCATTTGTTGATATGGTAAAGAAATTCAACAAACGAATTTGTGATATCAACCAACAGTATTAGTTGTATTGACAAATTAAAAATTTTTTTATAGGAAAAAAAATTAAAAATAAATTAATTAAAAATCGAGATAAATGTAAGAGAATATTAATATTGAAATTAAACATAAGTATTTTGTTAGTCAATATTCTTTTTATAACACTTTTTGTCTTATTCTGATTAATTTTTATTTATAAATAAAAATTGTTTTATTCGACCTTTAAAATATTATATTTTGTGAGGATGTTTATTCCTCGAGCCAGAATAAACATCCTCACAAAATATAATATTTTAAAGGTCGAATAAAACAATTTTTATTTATTAATAAAAATTAATCAGAATTTGAACATAATGGTTGGCACGCCATAGTGATGAATAGCCCTAATAATGGTATAATTTCATTCACAACAACAAAAAACATATTGTTGTAGTCCAATGGACTATCGTATGTAAAATGTTTTAAATATTTTTGTTGGTTATTGACAATCGTTACTTACTAACATAGTACAATTTCTTCGTCTTTCTAATTCACATTGTGGATAGAGTCGAATATGTATTAATGTTTTAGTTTGTGCACAAACGATTTGTCATTAGACTCGTTTGCTACTTTGTAGTATATCGTTTCTATTTTTGCTAAATAATCTTGACAATGGAATCTTGACAAATTCCGAAACACGTGTCGATTAAGTCTTGCAAAAATGACCAACATAAATAAATTTAATACAAAAAAAAAATTTTCTTGAAAATTATGCTATGAGAATATCATGGTTTTAATTAGTAAAGAAAATAATGACCTCGAGCCAGAATAAACATCCTCAAAATATAATATTTTAAAGGTCGAATAAAACAATTTTTATTTTTTAATAAAAATTAATCAGAATTTGAACATAATGGTTGGCACGCCATGTGATGAATAACCCTAATATGGAGTATTTGTTACAACAAAAACACAAAAAACATATTGTTGTAGTCCAATGGACTATCGTATGTAAAATTGTTTTAAATATTTTTGTTGGTTATTGATAATCGTTGCCTTATTAGCATGGTACAATTTCTTCGTCTTCCTAATTCTCATTGAGAATAGAGGCGAATATGTATTAATTTGCTAGTTTGTGCACCAAACGATTTGTCATTAGACTCGTTTGCTACTTTGTAGTAAATCGTTTCTATTTTTGCTAAATAATCTTGACAATGGAATCTTGACAAATTCCGAAACACGTGTCGATTAAGTCTTGCAAAAATGACCAACATAAATAAATTTAAAACAAAAAAATAATTTTCTTGAAAATTATGCTATGAGAATATCATGGTTTTAATTAGTAAAGAAAATAATGACCTCGAGCCAGAATAAACATCCTCAAAATATAATATTTTAAAGGTCGAATAAAACAATTTTTATTTTTTAATAAAAATTAATCAGAATTTGAACATAATGGTTGGCACGCCATGTGATGAATAACCCTAATATGGAGTATTTGTTACAACAAAAACACAAAAAACATATTGTTGTAGTCCAATGGACTATCGTATGTAAAATTGTTTTAAATATTTTTGTTGGTTATTGATAATCGTTGCCTTATTAGCATGGTACAATTTCTTCGTCTTCCTAATTCTCATTGAGAATAGAGGCGAATATGTATTAATTTGCTAGTTTGTGCACCAAACGATTTGTCATTAGACTCGTTTGCTACTTTGTAGTAAATCGTTTCTATTTTTGCTAAATAATCTTGACAATGGAATCTTGACAAATTCCGAAACACGTGTCGATTAAGTCTTGCAAAAATGACCAACATAAATAAATTTAAAACAAAAAAATAATTTTCTTGAAAATTATGCTATGAGAATATCATGGTTTTAATTAGTAAAGAAAATAATGACCTCGAGCCAGAATAAACATCCTCAAAATATAATATTTTAAAGGTCGAATAAAACAATTTTTATTTTTTAATAAAAATTAATCAGAATTTGAACATAATGGTTGGCACGCCATGTGATGAATAACCCTAATATGGAGTATTTGTTACAACAAAAACACAAAAAACATATTGTTGTAGTCCAATGGACTATCGTATGTAAAATTGTTTTAAATATTTTTGTTGGTTATTGATAATCGTTGCCTTATTAGCATGGTACAATTTCTTCGTCTTCCTAATTCTCATTGAGAATAGAGGCGAATATGTATTAATTTGCTAGTTTGTGCACCAAACGATTTGTCATTAGACTCGTTTGCTACTTTGTAGTAAATCGTTTCTATTTTTGCTAAATAATCTTGACAATGGAATCTTGACAAATTCCGAAACACGTGTCGATTAAGTCTTGCAAAAATGACCAACATAAATAAATTTAAAACAAAAAAATAATTTTCTTGAAAATTATGCTATGAGAATATCATGGTTTTAATTAGTAAAGAAAATAATGACCTCGAGCCAGAATAAACATCCTCAAAATATAATATTTTAAAGGTCGAATAAAACAATTTTTATTTTTTAATAAAAATTAATCAGAATTTGAACATAATGGTTGGCACGCCATGTGATGAATAACCCTAATATGGAGTATTTGTTACAACAAAAACACAAAAAACATATTGTTGTAGTCCAATGGACTATCGTATGTAAAATTGTTTTAAATATTTTTGTTGGTTATTGATAATCGTTGCCTTATTAGCATGGTACAATTTCTTCGTCTTCCTAATTCTCATTGAGAATAGAGGCGAATATGTATTAATTTGCTAGTTTGTGCACCAAACGATTTGTCATTAGACTCGTTTGCTACTTTGTAGTAAATCGTTTCTATTTTTGCTAAATAATCTTGACAATGGAATCTTGACAAATTCCGAAACACGTGTCGATTAAGTCTTGCAAAAATGACCAACATAAATAAATTTAAAACAAAAAAAAAATAATTTTCTTGAAAATTATGCTATGAGAATATCATGGTTTTAATTAGTAAAGAAAATAATGACCTCGAGCCAGAATAAACATCCTCAAAATATAATATTTTAAAGGTCGAATAAAACAATTTTTATTTTTTAATAAAAATTAATCAGAATCCTCACAAAATATAATATTTTAAAGGTCGAATAAAACAATTTTTATTTATTAATAAAAATTAATCAGAATTTGAACATAATGGTTGGCACGCCATAGTGATGAATAGCCCTAATAATGGTATAATTTCATTCACAACAACAAAAAACATATTGTTGTAGTCCAATGGACTATCGTATGTAAAATGTTTTAAATATTTTTGTTGGTTATTGACAATCGTTACTTACTAACATAGTACAATTTCTTCGTCTTTCTAATTCACATTGTGGATAGAGTCGAATATGTATTAATGTTTTAGTTTGTGCACAAACGATTTGTCATTAGACTCGTTTGCTACTTTGTAGTATATCGTTTCTATTTTTGCTAAATAATCTTGACAATGGAATCTTGACAAATTCCGAAACACGTGTCGATTAAGTCTTGCAAAAATGACCAACATAAATAAATTTAAAACAAAAAAATAATTTTCTTGAAAATTATGCTATGAGAATATCATGGTTTTAATTAGTAAAGAAAATAATGACCTCGAGCCAGAATAAACATCCTCACAAAATACTTTTTGTCTTATGTTGAAAATTCTTTTATTTTCGTTTGTTCTTTATTTCTTTCTTTTTTATATACACATGTTTTAGTTTCGTTTTAGACAAACATAGCAATCGGTAAAAACTTGGAAAGCAAAATCTGTAAAAAAATTATTCCAAAAATATAAAGGCAAAATCAAAACAATAGTTAACAAAAACAAAACAAAATGTTTATATAAAAAGATTAATTTGTTTTCGAAATACATTTTTTAATAATATTTTCTATGAAATAATTTAAATTGCTGCCGTACCCCTTGCTAGCTCAGATAAAACTAAATTCATAATCTTTTTTTTTTTTTAATTGTCTTCTTTTTCATTGTCTGCTTTTTTAAAAAGAAGTACAGCCACAAATAAAAAACAAACTACACGACGAGAGAGAGCATGTTGTCGTTATAGTATGTTTGTGTTTTTGTTTTCTACTTTACAAAAGCTACCAAATTCTTTATAGACAGCAATTGTTAAAAAAAAATTTAGGATTTTGTTAGATTGACAAAGTTCTTTATATTTATTGATTTAAATTGTTAAAAATATGACTTTTATTTGACAAAGTCGTTTATTGACATAAATAGTTGAAAAAAATCTGTTTTATTTACAAATTATTGAACATTAATAACAAACGGGTTATTTGAAAGTTAAAAAAATATTTTATTTTGTCTTATTGACAAACTGCCACTAATAATTTGTTGAAATTTCCCTTTTATTTTGAAATAAAATTATTTGACGTAGTTTATTAAAAACAAAATCGAATTTTTGTATTATTGACTAACGGGAGCCGTTTTTACTAAATGTTTGGTTGATATCAGTATAAGACATTCACAATTGCTGTTTGTTGACTTGAATTTTATAATTTTATTTTCTGTGTATGTTGTGTAGTGCGATTTGTGACATATACCAAAAAGTAATGGATAAAGAAACTGCAGATATGTGGGATGCCCTCAAGAATCTTTTTGATGCTACAGCTCAAGATCAGGTATTTAAAATATGTGCAGATTTTTTCTCATTCCAATGGAATGATAGTGAAGATGTTACCATGCACATCGCCAAATTAAAAAGTTTGTGGCTTGAGTTCAACAATGGTCTGAAGGCAAAGCAAGTAAATGGGTTGCCAGATTTATTGTTAGTGGGAAAAATGCTACACATTTTGCCATCCAATTTTGAAAATTTTAAATCAAGCTGGATGATGATGAGCAAAAATGAAGAGAAAACGTTTGAAGAATTATCCATTCAACTATCGATGTATCAACGGAATTTTATGAAAAGTGAAGATCAAAATCAAGAGGCGCTGATGGTAAGAAGAAAGGAGAAGAAATCTGAAAACAATCAATTAAAGAAAAATAGTGATGTTTGTAATTACTGCAAAAAGAAAGGACATTGGGTTCGAGACTGCAGAAAATGGGCAGCTGATGGTAAGCCAAGCAAACAAATTAATGAAGCTAAAGTTGTTCAATGATGTTTACCACTATTTTGTGGGGAAGTCAATACGGTTCAAGATGCCGATGCCGCAGGGTGGTGGATTGATAATGGAGCAACACGTCATGTGACAAACAACAAAGAATATTTCAAAGATTTTGAGTCATTTTCAAATCCTAGTTTTATCAAAGATGCTGGTAAAGAAGAACTTATAGCAGTTGGTAAAGGTACAATAGAAATATAATCAAGATGCAACAAGAAGGTCGAAATTATGAATTTGACAGATGTCTGGTATGTTCCTAACATATCAAGGAATCTGTTCTCAGTGCTTGCTGCTCAGGATAAGCTACAAACTAGTAAATTTATTTCAACAACTACAAAATGCAAGCTTGTTGTTGATGGTGAAGAAATCATATGTGGATCAAGGTCAGTAAATGGTTCATTATATAAGGCTAATTTTACACCTGTGGCGCAAGAAGCCCATGCACAGGTCAATGAAGTTCAAGATTCCGATATATTGCAACTTTATCATGAACGCTGGGGTCATCAAGACAAACGTCACTTTCAGAAGATGCTCAAATCAGATATGGGTATAAATGCGAAGGATGATAAAACTATTTGTGAGCCATGTATCTATGGTAAGGCTCATCGTTTGCCGTTTGGTCATAGAGTCAAAGTGTTATGTCCATTAGATCTGGCAACTATTTTATTTATATTTTTTCTCGTCTTTTATTTTATTGTAATTGACATCACTGTTTTTCTATTAGCACTTTTGTGAATACATGTAAAGGAAAACGTTTATATAAATTTATTGTTACTATTGAATTGAACAACAAATAAATGTTATATAATTAAACATACAGTAATCTTGCATTTCTTACACAATAAATTGTTGTCAGAAGTATCGGAACCATTGTACTGGATCAAGCAGATACTCAGCAACTGTCTGCAATGTTTGCAGACGCTTTACGAATTGCAGTAACAGAAGCCACGCAGGCGGCCATTTCGCAACTACAACAACAACAGCCGCAACCGTCTACAAGTTCACAATCATTAAATAATACATCTAAACCACCTCCATTTAGTATTGGGGAATTTAAGGAATCGGATACATCATCGGTCGAGGACTATTTTCAATGTTTTGATTTAGCACTCAATCTGAGCAAAGTGCCAATCACCGAATACCACACATATGCTCGTGTGCACATGGGCGTGCAGTTAAATGATGCATTACGAATTCTGGTTCAACCTAAAGATGCACAAGACTGTTCCTATAATGAGATTAAGGAAACTCTAATAGCACATTTCGACAGGAAGAGAAATAAATTTGCTGAAAGTATAAAGTTTCGCCGGATAACTCAGGATAAAAACGAGTCTATATCCAATTTTACACTAAGGCTTAAAAGAGCTGCGACATATTGTGAGTATGGAGAGTTCATGGATAGAATGCTTACGGAACAACTGCTATTTGGTATGGAATCTCAGAACTCATGCGATGAAATAATTGCCAAAAATCCATCTACATTTAAAGCGGCATACGAAATTGCACATTCTCTCGAAGCCACGCGTCGGACGACGTCGGATATGAAAACAACGGGGCAACAACATTTGATGGAACCTGCAAATAAACTGGGGTATGCACCAGTACAGATAAAGAAGAAACCTATTCTGAATTCAAGAAGGGACGTTAAAAATGAAACTCAATCAACTTGTTATGGTTGTGGGGGCAAACACCTACGTAACCAGTGTAAATTCCGTAATGCAAAATGCTACACTTGTGGTAAATCTGGCCATATTGCTAGAGTGTGTAAGGCTAGCACATCCCAAGTATCAGAAGAAAACCCTGTTGAGGATTTTGATTCTGTACAATGCCTCAACGTCGTAAATATAGTTAACAACAAGTCTGTGGGAAAGAAAATGATAAGAACTTCTATTAATGGATGTGAGGTAAGCATGGAACTTGATACCGGTGCCCCATGTGGTATAATTAGTAAGGAAACACTTCGGAAATTAAGAAAAAGATGGATAGACAATTTTCGAGCTATACGGGACACCGAATTCCGTGCATTGGTCGTGTTTCAGTCGACGTACAAGTGGGGGGGACAGCTCGTCGGCTGAATCTATACGTTATGGATGGTAACTTCGATTCTCTTTTCGGAAGGGAATGGATTTCACATTTTCTGAACGAGATCGACACGGCTGACCTGTTTTCTGTAGAGGGTCAAATTAATTCTATAAAAGTTGCTACGCCATGCCTGAATGCAGAACGTAAACAGGAGTTACAACAGGTTGTATCTAAATATGACGACCTCTTCAGCGAAACACCTGGTAAGCTTGATGGCCCCCCTGCGAAACTTCATTTCAAACCGGGTGCTACACCAGTTTTAACAAGAGCACGCGAAATACCACTGGCTTTACGGGATGCATATGCAGCAGAAATTGATTCCAAAATTAAATCGGGACTATTTACGAAAGTGGAATATTCTGAGTGGGCATCATAAACCCACGTGGTTACGAAGAAAAATGGTAAGATACGTATAACCGGTAACTATAAACCTACTTTGAACCCTAGAATGATTATAGATGAGCACCCTATTCCAAGAGCGGAAATGATTTTGAATAAAATGAGTAATGCTAAATTGTTTTGCCATTTAGATATAACGGACGCGTATTCCCATCTCCCTATAGACGATGAATTCCCACACGCACTAACTTTAAATACTCCAACCCATGGGTTAATTCGACCAACGCGAGCAGTGTATGGTGCCGCAAATATACCGGCAATATGGCAACGCAGAATGGAAAATGCACTTCAGGGTGTTTCAAATGTAAGTAGTTTTTTTGATGATATTTTGATTTATGCGGCGAATTTCGATGAGATGCTTTCCACACTACAGATTACCTTGGACCGACTTAAGGCTCACGGTCTTCGACTAAATAGTACAAAATGTGTATTTGCAGCCCCGGCTGTAGAATTCTTGGGTCACAAAATTGATGAGAACGGAATTCACAAGTCTGACAAGCATATAGAGGCAATCCGCGATGCTCCTAAACCAACTACAATTGAAGAGCTGCAGCTATATGTGGGCAAGGCGTCATATTACAGTTCTTTCATTTCGAATCTTTCAACAAGAAATAGACCTCTCCGGGATATGCTGTTGCAGGATAAAATCCAGTGGAGTCCTGAAGCGGATCGAGCATACACTGACATAAAAAATGCACTGATTTCCCCGGAAGTGTTGATGCCCTATGATCCGAGTTTACCCTTGCTTTTGGCTACGGATGCTAGCAAAGTGGGACTTGGAGCAGTTTTGTCGCATCGTTTGGGTAATGGCCAAGAACGTCCCATTGCTTACGCAAGCCGTACATTATCAGCAACAGAAAGAAAATACCCACAGATGGATAAGGAGGCATTGGCAATAGTTTGGGCTGTGCAAAAGTTTTTCCTCTATTTATATGCTCGTCATTGGACATTGATTACGGACCACAAACCATTATCACAAATTTTGCATCCTAATAAATCATTACCAGTTTTATGTATTAGCCGTATGGCGAACTACGCAGATTATCTTGGAAACTTCGATTTTGACGTTATTTTTAAACCAACAAAGGCCAATATAAATGCAGACTACTGTTCTCGAATGATAAAGTCAGATTCCATTAACCAAATGTGTTGCTCAACTGAGGACCAATTGGAAATGTGGGAGGGTGATGGTTGTGACCATTTTATCATACAACAAATCAGGCAACTACCTATTAAAGCGTATCAAATTGCCAACGAATCCAGAAAGGACACAAAGTTGGGCGAAATCGTAAGACATCTTGAAGCGGGTAAGTGCCTTAAAAATCTTGGATACAAATCACCTGAGGTGAATTACAAAATAACAGGAGGATGTTTAGTACTTGACCACCGCGTCGTCATCCCACAATCCCTTCAAAAGAGATTTTTGGAAGATTTACATTCGGCACACTTGGGAATTGTTAAGATGAAGGGGTTGGCTCGATCTTTTGTGTATTGGCCGGGATTGGACACGGATATTGAACACGTTGCAAACAGCTGTAGTGATTGTGCCAGGCATGCACATAATCCTCCTAAGTTTAGAGAACACCACTGGGAGTATACTAAAGGGCCGTGGGAGCGCATACATATTGATTACGCTGGGCCGTTTTTAGGAACAATGTTCTTGGTTATTACGGATGCGTTTAGCAAGTGGATCGAAGTGAAGGTTACAATTACTATCACGGCTAATGCTACAATTTCGATTTTAGATGATCTTTTTTCAGCATACGGTGTTCCAATCACCATCGTTTCGGATAACGGAACTAATTTTACGTCCATGGAGTTCAAAAATTACCTTCAAAACGTAGGCGTTAAGTATCACAAGTTATCAGCTCCCTATCATCCATCGACAAATGGCCAAGCTGAACGCTCAGTACAAACGATTAAGAATGCTCTTAAATCTATGGGCACAAGTAAGTCAAGCATCCAGGAAGATTTGAATGAGTTTTTTCGTCAATACCGAAATGCTCCACACTCAACCACAGGCCAATCTCCATCTAAGTTGTTTTTGGGTAGATCGACTCGTACCCGCCTCGATTTAATTTTTCCAACAGATGTTTCCACTGCTGTTACGGGTAAACCATACATGAAATTCAGTGACGGTCCGTGAAGTTGTCACTGGGTGTTCTCTAATTTTTAAAAACAGAAAATTTAAGTATAAAATTCATGTTTTCATGGACCTAACGCATTCCCGAGATAGGTAAAGATGGGATGTTACTAGTTTTGTACATTTTTTAATGAGATGCAGCCTAAATTCTATTTTAATGTCATTTTGTTGCCTCACCACATCGACAATTAACAAAAAGCATTATTTCGCAAATAAATGGAGTACAAAAATTAATTTTGGAGGCATGTCAACAAAAAAAATTAAAACTGAGGCTTTGTCTACCACGGGAACGTGTTACGTCCAGAAAAACATATTTTATATACATAAATTTTATATTTTAAATAAGTAGAGAACACCCAGTGACAACTTCACGGACCGTCACTGATGAAATTTGATTCTAGCTTTCGTATTTTCCATCCGGAACAGAACGTTTGGTTTCTATCCGGAAACCCTCGCATGGATAAATGGGTAAGTGGAACCATTACACATCGTTTAGGGGATTTACATTATCAGATCAGTTACCGGGATAAAATTTATAAACGTCATGTGGATCAGATAAGGAAGTTGACACAGAAGGAAAGTGTAAATGGTGAACAACAACAGGAACGTTCGTGTCGGAGCAGTGAAGTGTCCACTAATCAATATAGGTTCAATGATCGTAACGACGGAGATCGTAATCGCATCCGATTTTATCCCCCGGAAAACAAATCGAATATTCAAGATTCCTGGGACAGCCCAATTGTACAGGCCACGGAAATGAGTCAGAATACATTATCAAATTTCGAAACCTCGGATGACTTTCGTCGTGACAATAATCCAACACCGCTTTCGGATAATACTCGAACTCTTTCGATGACTCCAACGGGGGTTAAATGCTCCTATGCTCAGCCACCAATACGAAAATCAACAAGAATGAGGAAACAGCGCCTTATATATTCTCCGTAATCGGACATGGAGAAGGAGGAAGAAATGTTATGTCCAGTAGATCTGGCAACTATTTTATTTATATTTATTCTCGTCTTTTATTTTATTGTAATTGACATCACTGTTTTTCTATTAGCACTTTTGTGAATACATGTAAAGGAAAACGTTTATATAAATTTAGTGTTACTATTGAATTGAACAACAAATAAATGTTATATAATTAAACATACAGTAATCTTGTATTTCTTACACAATACAAAGCCAAAAGTCCAGGTGAAGTCATGACAACTGATGTTTGTGGTCCATTCAGTGAATCGTTTGGTAAGAAGAAATACTTAGTAATTTTTAAAGATGCGTATACCAAGTATCGTTTTGGTTTTACAATTAAACACAAATCCGATGTAAAAGATTGTCTAATAGATGTTTTAAATAAAGCAAAAACTCAAGGTTATCCGATTAAAGAATTATTAAGCGATAACGGTGGTGAGTTTGACAATCATGATGTTAAGATGATACTAAAGAAGTATGGTGTTACTCAGAGGTTAACAGCACCATACACGCCTTAAAAAAATGGTGCTAGTGAGCGTGAAAACCGCACTGTAGTTGAGATGGCTCGACATTTAAGTTCTCTAATAGCGATGTAAAGTTTCCAGATGCTATATGGGCTGAATTAGTTACAACAGCCATATATGTGCTAAATAGAACTGGAAAATCGTCTGTTAAAGGTAACAGCCCTTATGAGATGTGGTTGGGAAAGAAGCCTAGAATACATCATCTGAGGATAATAGCCAGTGAATGTTATGTCCATATACCTAGCCAAAAGAGAAGAAGATGGATTCTAAAGCTATAAAGGGTTACCTAGTTGGGTATGATAATGATGAACGCTGTCGTGTGTATAATAGAGAAGAACGTAACCTGATAGTATCTCGAGATGTAAAATTTGTTGAGAAAACAAAATCGTGCGTGGCTGATATTGTCATCGATGGCAATCCTAGATTGATAGAGATAAGCAACAGATAGGCGCCGATAAAAGAGTAGTATATAGAAAGAACAATTGTATTTTTTTTTGTAAATGTATTGGTAATAATTTTTTGTATATCATGCATATAAAAGCCCTTCTGGCACGTAATAATTAACCTTTTGCTTGTGAACCGGAAAATAAGTAAGTCAAATTTATAAATTTTATTGTATAATTTTATATCTATCAATAATTGTTTTTTAATATTCTACTCTTTATTAATTATTGTACCTTTATAATTTTAGAGAATAAACCACTCCAAATATTAAACTGTCATGTCTTTTATTTAATGTTCGTGTGATAAGAAACATTGTCCTAAAAATAATTTGGGAAGTGTGTTTTTGGCCACAGCAAAAGGCAACAGATATCAACAAAGAAGATGATTACAACGATGATAATCCAAATGATGAAGTTGAGCTAAGATTTGAAGATTATCAGTGGCCAGCTATAGAAGATGATTATGAAGAAGAAGCAACAATAGATGATTATGAAGAAGAAGCAACAATCGATGATTATGAAGAAGCGACAACCGATGAATATGAAGAAGAAGCAACAATTGATGATATAAGTGAAGAACAACAGCTAAATGAAGATCAGTTTAGTGATGCTATTAGTGAAGAACAACAAGTAGATGATGAAGTAACTATTTCTGATGATGATGAAAATGCTGAAAAAGTTGTAAGTAATAAACGTCCTAGAGAAGAAACAACATTTGATGAAGAGTTGCCATTAGTTAAGAGGTTAAGAGATCGTACTTTGTTATCAAATGCTAATGGGCTTTCTAACCACACTCAAGAAATTGAAATATTTTTAAAATTACATTTTATTGACATTCTTTTAGTGTTGGAGACACACTTTACAACTAAAACTTTTTTCAAAATAAAAGGTTTTGATTTAATAATAGCTAACCACCCTGACGATAGGGCACATGCTGGATCAGCCATATTAATCAAGTCGTCAATTAGATATGAAGTGACTGATATAGTTAGTCAATCTTATCTTCAAGCTGCTTGTGTAAAAGTTAAATGTGACCTAAGTGAAGTAAACATATGTGCAATATATTTTCCACCTAGATATAAAGTACTTTGCCAAGAATTTAATGATTTTTTTAGTAGATTGGGACCTAGATTTCTCGTTGGCGGCGATTTCAACGCCAAACATCCGTGGTGGGGATCAAGATTAGTTAACCCAAAAGGTAGAGAGCTATATAAATGTGTTAAAGACAATAATTACTCTGTGTTATCAACTGGAAGTCCTACACATTGGCCTACGGATCCAAGAAAAATACCTGACTTATTAGATTTTGTGGTATTCTCTGGAATTTCTACTCAACTTCTTCAAATATCAGATTGTAATGAACTTAGTTCAGACCACTCGCCGATTATTGTTGACTTCAACACATTTTTACATTCTCATTCACAAAAATACAAAGTTATTAATTCTAAAACTGATTTAAAATCATTTGGTCAATGGATCGAGAAAAACGTTAATTTAAAAATTCCGATTAAATCGCCAACAGAGTTAGATGATGTCGTTGAAACATTCAGTAACTTAATTCACGAAGCCGGCAAGCGAAACTTTAATAAAGCATGCAAAGACCTCAAAAAACGACTTTCTGATTTAAAAAATGATCAGCTTGGTAATTTTCTTAGAAACCTTAGTGTTTCTAAAAACGATGAATTTTGCTTATGGAATGCAACAAAGTATTTAAAACGTGCAACGAAAAGAAACGTTCCAGTCAGAGATGTTAATGGTTCCTGGTGCAGAACAGACAAATCTAAAGCAGAAGCATTTGCCTCACATTTACATAAAACTTTTCAGCCACATACATTTAGCAACAGCTCTCACGATAATGAAATAATAAACTATATAGATACCCCCTGTCCAATGGACTGGCCTATAAAGCACATATCTCCTAACGAAGTTCAGGAAGAGGTAAATAAACTAAATTGTAAAAAATCCCCAAGGTACGATAGTATAGATGGAAGAGTCGTTAAATCTTTTCCAAAAAAAGGAATACTATTTTTAACACTAATTTACAACTCTATCCTTAGACTGAATCATTTCCCTTCGCAATGGAAGTGTGCAGAAGTTATAATGATAGCCAAACCTAATAAACCTGAGCATAACGTTGCGTCATATAGGCCGATAAGTCTGTTGGTTACATTTTCTAAAATATTTGAGAGAATACTGTTGACAAGATTGTCGCCAATATTGGAAAAATGTAAAATCATACCTGAACACCAATTTGGTTTCAGGAACAAACATGGTACCCCTGAGCAATGCCATCGTATCATTGCCGTTATTAGAGATACAATATTGTTCTGCTGTCTTCTTAGATGTGCAACAAGCTTTTGATAAAGTTTGGCACAGCGGCTTATTTTTTAAACTTAAAAAACTACTTCCAACACCATTCTTTTTACTTCTAAAATCCTATTTAAGTGAAAGACAATTCTACGTAGAAGTTAACAACGAATTCTCGCAAATATATGACATCAATGCAGGTGTACCACAGGGAAGTGTTTTGGATCCCATCCTTTACACAATATTTACATCAGATATGCCAATAAATGAAAATGTTTTGGTTGCAACTTACGCGGACGATACAGCGATTTTGGCTTCTAGCATGTGTCCTAACGAAGCTTCTGATTTAGTACAAGGAGAACTTAATCAAATAGAAACCTGGTTGAACAAAGGGAACATTAAAGTCAACACTGAAAAATCGGTCCATGTAGTATTCACTTTACGTAGGGGTAATTGCCCCCATGTATCTATGTACAATAATAATATTCCCAAAAGAGAAAGCGTAAAATATCTAGGAATGTACCTCGATCAAAGGCTAACATGGAAAACACATATTCAAACAAAAAGGAAGCAACTTGATAGAAAAACCAAACGATTTTTTTGGCTGCTGGGCCCCCAATCCCAACTATATCTAGAAAACAAGATAATAATCTACAAAACAATACTTAAACCGGTATGGACATACGGTATAGAGCTGTGGGGCACCGCCAGTAACTCGAATATTGAGATCCTACAACGATATCAATCGAAAACATTAAGATCGATTCTTAATGCACCGTGGTTTGTATCTAACAACACCATTCATAATGATTTATCTATCCCAAAGGTAAAAGATGAAATCAATAGATTTAGCGCAAACTACTTGGAAAGATTAAGTAACCACATCAACCCATTGGCCATCACACTTTTAGACGATTCAGATGAAGTTCGAAGACTCAAAAGGCACCATGTCCTTGACTTACCGTATCGTAAATAAATACGAATAAATTAAAATGTATATATTAAACCCATTTTTTTTATAAAACATAATTTACATAAAATTTTATAATTTTTATACTAATTTCTCTTGGTGTAAATAGCTTTCCTTAAATTTGTAAATATTAAAAATATTTAATGAAATGTTAATACATTATTGTTCTCAGTGGAGTTCAATAATTCATGCTAGTATGTATATTGTATCCAATTTGCTTATTATCCTTTATTGGATAGATTGTAAATAAAGATGAATTAAAAAAAAAAAAAAAATCTAAGTATGATGCTTTTGTTATGGAAGCACAAAATTTTATAAATAAAATTGAAACTCCTATGACATACAATGAAGCAATTAATGGTAATGAGAGTAATCAGTGGAAGATGGCTATGGACTCCAAAATAAATTCGTTAAAAGAAAATAAAACTTGGGAGATGTCTGAACTACCTAGAGGAGCCAAAGCTTTGCCGTCAAAGTGGGTGTATCGTGTGAAGACGAATCCCGATAGTACCGTTGATAAATTTAAAGCCAGGTTAGTTATAAAAGGTTTTAAACAAAGAGAAGGTATAGACTACAAAGAAAAGTTTAGTCCTGTGGCAAAATTGGAAACAATACGTGCTGTTTTGAGCATAGCACCTAGTAACTATATGCACTTGTCTCAATTTGATGTTGCAACAGCATTTTTATATGGAGAAGGCTTCAATGACGGTTCAAAACGAGTGTGCAAATTGAAGAAAAGTTTGTATGGCCTAAAGCAAGCACCTCGTTGTTGGAATAAACGTTTAGTGAACTACTTGATGAAAATTGGTTTTAAAGTTAGTGAATCTGATCCGTGTGTTGGGTATTGCCATGTTGCGTTAATTAAAATCACAATAGTTTCTGTTTAGCGCCGAAGCGCAACTGACTTTATCTTTATTTTATAAAACTTATGCTAGCTTAAAAAGAAATACTTATTCACTAACACATTCAATCGTTAGAGAGAATGTGTATACTATGGATATTGGTGAGAGAAACACGCTCACCAATACCACTCTAACTTAACTAATTCCCTATGTGAGAAACTACATATGTCAGCAGCAGTGTTGCCATTTCCAAAATGAGGAAAAGCGCCAAAATTTTGGAAAAAAGGGTAAAAAAGGGTAAAAATTTACAAAAAAAGGGTAAAAAAGCGCCAAGAGGAAAAAGTCGAAATTCAAAAATTTATTTTGAAAATGTACTTTTGCACTACGAAAAGAACATTTAAAAATCGGTAAAACTGGAACATAAAAAGGGTAAAAAGCGCCACAAACATAAAATTAAAAAAAATATATGATTTTTTTTCGTGAATTTACTAAATTTATTGAGACAAAACTAAAAAGAAAATTGAAATTCAAATTACTTAAATAATATTAACATAACAATTAACACAAAATTAAAATACAAATATTTGTCTTTATAAAAAAATAAACAATTTTCAAATAAATCTGTTCCATTGTCGCACTCATCACGCCAACAAAATATTTTTTTCAAATACCTCTTTTGTTAATGATATTTGATAGATTTGATTTGAATAAATTTGGCTGTAAATACTTGAAGGCAGTTCATAATTTTGCCAGCAAATTTCAGAATTGTTTTAAAATACAACAGTCCAGAGAAACGTACAAAAATTATTGTTTTGCTACAAAAACGTCCGTAAATATTTGCTGAAAGACTTTAACATAAAAATAATCAACAAAAAGAAATAATAACAAAATCACAAAGTTTTTATAAAAAGCACCAAAAGCGTCACGAAAAAATAAAAAAGCACCATGAACACCCGTTTTTTTTAAAAAAAACTGTAAAGTTAACAAAAAATTTAGTTAATTTTAACTAAAAAAGCACCTGATTTTGGGCCTACTAAATTTTTAGTTAATTTAACTAAAAATATTTAATTAACTTTTCGTAGAACGAATTTAGCAAAAAAAACCGTAACTTTAACTAAAAATTTAGCTGAAATTTCGTAACGTTTTTATGTACATATATTAACAAAAAAATTAGTTGAATTCAGCTAAACTTTTTGTTATTTTTCGTAAACTAAAATTTAGAAAATATTTTGTAAAAAATTAAAAGTTTATTTTTTCTATTTTTTCATCAGATTAAGTAGAACTTATGAGATTTGCATAGGAGGCTTCGCAAGAAATTCCACTTAACAAATTTGTTACGAAAAATCAGCAAATTAATTAGTAAAAATTCGTAAACTCAGTTTTGAAGTCAACAAAAAAAATTAATTAAAAATTTGTTCAAAACTAGTATTTTCGTAAATTGAACTTAACTAAAAAAAATAGTTAAAACGCTGATTTTAACTAAAAATTTGCTAAAAAGACAGTAAACTCGAGTTAACAAAAAAAAAATTAGTTAACTTTACAGTTTTATTTTTTTGAGTGCAGTTATTTTGGCCGTAATGTGGTCAAGAAAGAATTTTAGTTACAAGCATTACACTCAAAAAAATAAAACTGTAAAGTTAGCAAAAAATTTAGTTAAATTTAACTAAAAAAACACCTGATTTTGAACCTACTAAATTTCTAGTTAATTTAACTAAAAATATTTAGTTAACTTTTCGTAGAATGAATGTAGCAAAAAAAACGTAACTTTAACTAAAAATTCAGCTGAAAGTTTGGTAATATTTTTATGTATGTATTAACAAAAAAATTAGTTAAATTCAGCTTAACTTTTTGTAAAAAAATTGTAAGTTTGTTAAATATTGGTTTTATACACTAACACTTCACTTATTTTTTCTTTTTTTTCACAGCATTAAGTTCAGCTTAAGTAGAACTTATGAGATTTCCATAGGAGGCTACACAAGAAATTTCTAACATTTTTTCACTCGACAAATATGTTACGAGAAATCAGCAAATTAATTAATAAAAATTCGTAAACACCGTTTTAAAGTCAACAAAAAAAATTAATTCAAAATTTGTTCAAAACTAGTATTTTCGTAAATTGAACTTAACTAAAAAAAGTAGTTAAAACGCTGATTTTAACTCAAAATTGGCTAAAAAGCCAGTAAACTCGAGTTAACAAAAAAAAAATTTGTTAACTTTACAGTTTTATTTTTTTGAGTGTAGGTGAAACTCCTTTTGCCTTAATAAAGTATAGTAGGGTATCAAAATCAATAATTATTGGAAACCGTGGTTAACTGTCAACAATATATATCATTTAAGTAAATTTTTATTATAAAACGATTAATAGTAAAGTATTTTAAAAAATAATTACTTTAAAAATATTTTTTTTTTTCGTTAATAGATCCCACTTTAAACCTTATTCCAGGCCGCAGCTGCAACTGGCTGCACTAGTTTCTACCCCAGGAGTATTAAGTAATACTTCTAGTTTATTGTACAAAAAGAATCGCCATTCCCTTTCATTCCCCACAAAAGTTGCAATCCAAAATATAAACTGTTTTTTTTTCCAATTTTTTAAAAATTGACACTTTTTGATGGCCTGTATTTCCTACTTACAAAGAGTAGTATTAACACCAATAAAATGGGTAACAAAGGTACTAGTTATAACTACAATCTTCACTTAATTTCAGGAAAATCGCATCATTGGAAGTAGTCTTAAAAAATAAAATAAAAAAGGTCTTCAAAAATTTTTTTTTTTTTCAAATTTTTGGAAAAGTCCTTACTTTGAATTTATGTCCTGACTAAACTAAGCAATGCATTTTCTTTCTATGAACGGTTTTCTTTCTCCTAGGGTGTCTACTTAGCGAATATGAGCAATTTTTGTAAATAACTAAACATTTGTTTGGCTCTCAAATGGGCGTCTAGGATCCAATGTGTGTCGAGAAGTTTAGAAAATCCTACAAAAGAAGATATCATCAGAGTCAAAAGAACATTTCGTTACATATCTGGTACCAGGGACCCGATTTTAATACTATTAAAACTATATTTTTTTTTTACTTAAAAAAAAAAAAACACTTGTGTTCAATAAAAAAATAAAAATCCAATCGGAGTTTTTTATTTTAATCAAAGTTGAAAATTTTGTTTTTTTATTTTTAGTACCAAAAGGTACATAAAAATAAAATGTATATATTCGACTTTTATATATGTATATATATTCGATTAGAGTTTTATTCTAGTTCGAGGCCCAAAAATATTTCTATTTATGATATTGTCATAATAGAGTATTTTTAATTTATTGCTTTAAAAAAGTTACTCATTTCATAGTATGTCTGTACTGATCAGTTTCATCCCCACTAAGGAATCTTCAGCAGACTTTAGAGAATCATCGTTGGTCAATCAAACATCAAACCAGACATACTATTTGATATATTTCACAAGTTATACGAGAAATACTATTATGAAGGTCCGAAATCTGTTTTCCAACAAAAATAACTCTTTTAAAGCAAAAATTGTATATACTAAGGCCTTTATTCATAATACTTAAAGTGTACTTAAAGTTGGTTTATTTGACAAATATTCATGCAATATCAGTCAAATAAACCTACATTAGATTTAATTTACTCATTATGAATAGCCCAGTAAATCACCATCGGTAATTATTAATATACACTCAAAAAAAAAAAACTGTAAAGTTAACAATTTTTTTTTGTTAACTCAAGTTTACTGGCTTTTTAGCAAATTTTTAGTTAAAATCAGCATTTTAACTAATTTTTTTAGTTAAGTTCAATTTACGAAAATACTAGTTTTGAACAAATTTTGAATTAATTTTTTTTGTTGACTTCAAACCTGAGTTTACGAATTTTTACTAATTAATTTGCTGATTCTTCGTAACAAATTTGTTAAGTGAAATTTTTTGTGTAGCCTCCTAAGCAAATCTCATAAGTTCTACTTAAGCTGATGAAAAAACAGAAAAAATAAAGACGGTATTTACACACAGCGTTTTTTCATGCACGTCTTTTTTATCTGAGTTTTTTTTAAGGCAATCGGGGGTGAGAAGCATAGAAGAAGGAAAACAGAATTCGTGATTTTTTTTCTACCCCGTTTTCTTTTCACCCCCGTTTGCCAACAAAAAAAAGTTGCAAGACTTTATTGCAAGCAAAAAAAAGGCTGTGTATAAATACCGTCAAACTTAAAATTTTTTACAAAATATTTTGTAAATTTTAATTTACGAAAATTAACAAAAAGTTTAGCTGAATTCAACTAAATTTTTTGTTAATATATGAGTTAAGGTAACGGAAGTTGAATTGACAAATTGTCACGAATTGCCAAATTACTCAGAATGAGGGCAATGAATCCAAATGAAGAAACTGCAAACTTGACAACTCGTCACCATTCATAAAATTTCTCAATATGAGTTTAATGAATTAAAATAAAAACTGCTTAATTGACAAATTGTCACCTACTGTTGAATTGCCCAATATGAGGGCAATGAAACCAAAATAAAAAATATGCAATTCTTCACTTATTCATAATTTCGCAAGTGGTTGATAAACAAAAAAACAAATTACCAATTCTTCTATTTGCCAGACAAACAATTTTTGTAAACTATAATAAGAACTTAATTTTGTTAAAACAGGTAGTCTGTAACTAGACCATAAACAAAACGACACATAGTGTCGTCGGAAATATTATAAATAAAATTAAATTATTAAACTAATTCTTATCGTGTTTTACTTTAATAAACAAATAAAATTAACTGGCGCCCGAGCAAAAGAAAAATCCTTTATCATAACAAGGATCGTGAAAAAACGGAAAATCTGTAGTGAAAAATCCTTTATCATAACAAGGATCGTAAAAAACGGAAAATCTGTAGTGAAAAATCCTTAATCAAAACAAGGATCGTGAAAAACGGAAAATCTGTTGTGAAAAATCCTTAATCAAAACAAGGATCGTGGAAAACAGATAACTGTAGTGAAAAACTCATTAGAAAGCTATAGACAAAAAACTATAAGTGAAAAACTCTAGTGAGAAATAAGTTGAAAACAAAAACTTTAGTGAAAAAAGACTTAAGTGAACGAAAAGCTACAGTGATAAAAACTATAGTGGAAAAACTTTAGAAAAGTAACTAAAAAAAAAAAAAAAAACGAAAATCATCAACAATAAAAATCTACAGTAAAGAAAAAAACAACAAAAAGTGTACAAAAAAGTGCCCCAGTATCCACGGAAAAAGGGACTTTGCTTTTGGTACCAACAAGTTATACGAAAGTTGTAAACTTTCAGGAAGAACTAGTGCGGCCTAAGCACTTTAATTAAGACAGGAAGATATTGGCACCGCCAAAGCCGATAAATATAGAAGCCGATTCAACGTGATCTATTTTAAATGATTATGTAAGTTATCTGTTTAAGCATTTATTTTAAGTATAAATTATTTAAAAGTAAAAAAAAAAAAAATAAATAAATCAAAGAAACAAGTGTTTACGTAGTTGTAAGGGAAATATTAGTACTTTTTCTAATATAAATTAAAAAAAAAAAAAAAAAAAATGTCAAATCCAAACCTTATCCGACCACCCGTCCTAAACTCCCCTCCTCCACCCCAAAATCGACCCGATACAGCCCAGTTTAATCTTGCGGGCTTAGAAAATTTGATCACACAAATTGCAACCAATATAATACGACAGACTACGAACCAAAATAATAATGACGTCCCGGACATGTCTGAGCAAACTATAAATTTTGACAATAGGGAAAGCCTAAACGACTTGGACAAAATTCCTGATGTAGTTCGTTGCATACGGGAATTTTCAGGATCCCCCGGTGAATTTAATTCATGGAAAAAAAGCGTAGACCGAATTGTTAAAGTCTACGAGCCATTAAAGGGTTCACCTAAGTATTACGGAATATTAAGTTCCATTCGTAACAAAATTACAGGCCAAGCAGATACAGCCCTAGAATCGTATAACACACCCCTGAACTGGGAAGCTATAAAACGATGCCTTTCTATCCACTACGCGGATAAACGGGACTTAACTACCCTTGAATATCAGATGTCGACAATGATCCAGGGTAATTGCTCTGTTGAGGAATTCTATCACAGAGTATATTCCCATCTATCCCATATTTTGGATAAAATTTCCAGTATGGATGTGGGAACAGAGCCAATGGAATTGCTCACAAAAACCTACAGGGACAAAGCCCTGGATACTTTCATAAGAGGTTTGAAGGGAGACCTTCCGAGACTACTGGCAATGAGAGAGCCTACAGAATTACCTCAGGCTCTGCATTTGTGCTTAAAACTTGAAAATCAGCATTTCAGGTCAAACCAATTTTCTGAAAAAAATCAAGGCAATAACCCTCCTATACCACCACGAAGACCGATTTAGAATATGAACAAACAGAATCTGCCATTTTACCCTCAACTTACCTTTATGCCTCAAGTCAAGCATAACACTCCTTACGTCAATAAACCTCAAATAACTCCTCAGATACAGCATACACCTAGACCATACTCCACAGGAGCAATACCAAAAGCTTTGCCCCCAAAGCCCCAGCCGAAGCCGGAACCAATGGATATTGATCAAAGTATGCGCACTAGAAATGTAAACTACATGAATAGACCAGCCCAAAATGACCTAGTCGGTAAAAGGCCACCAGTAGAACAATACGGTCAAAATCCCGTCAAACATCAACGAAATTTCCACATTGAAGAAGTGGACCAGGCATACTATGATCAAAGTTATAACTACGCTGTAGAAGATCCTCCAGAAGAATACAAAGCGTATTCCCAAGATGATTATCAACAAGGAGACTATGAAGAACCAGGAAACTATGATCCACAAACCGAGCTTATTGAGCATAGTGATGTTCATTTTTTAGGTTAACGCACTCTTCGTTGCCTTACATAGAATGCAAGACGGAGAGTGGGGAAATGTTGAAATTCTTGATAGACACCGGGTCGAGTAAAAATTATATTCGACCACAAATTGTCGCTAAACCAACACCAAACGTAGATAAATTTGTTGCTAAATCGATAGGAGGTGATATACAAATAACAGAACATACTATCGTAAATTTATTTAACATGAAAGACATCCCCATTAAACTTTACCTATTACCAACTTTAAAGACATTTGACGGTATATTGGGAAACGATACCCTAAAAAATCTCTCGGCTGTAATTTATACAAAAGAAAACTACATGGAAATAAGAAATAAAATAAAAATTCGCCTTAAACAACTAACAACACAAACAGTTAATCTCGTAAACATCAAAAAGGATCATATGAACTCTGCTCAAATAAATAACATTGATTTTTTAATAAAAAAATTCCCAAAATTGTTTGCGGAACCAGATGAGAAATTAACTTATACCACAAAAGTGGTTGGTGAAATAAGAACCTCCACAGATAACCCCGTATACTGTAAATCCTATCCATACCCAATGGCATTGAAAGCCGAAGTAGAATCTCAAATAAAACAAATGTTGGATGACGGAATCATACGACCATCAAGATCTCCGTACAACTCACCAATTTGCGTCGTACCAAAAAAACCGGATTCGCAGGGAAACATGCAACATAGGTTAGTTATCGACTATCGAAAACTTAACCTGGTAACCATCCCAGACAGGTACCCTATTCCGGATATAAATGAGGTACTATCCCACTTGGGAGATAATAGATTTTTTTCTGTTTTAGACCTTAGAAGCGGATTCCATCAAATACCCTTAAAGGTTTCCGACATTGAGAAGACTGCATTTTCCATTAAGAATGGGAAATATGAATTTACTAGACTACCATTTGGTCTTAAGAACGCCCCATCTATTTTTCAGCGAGCATTGGATGACATATTACATAATTTCATAGGAAGAACTTGTTTTGTCTATATTGATGACATAATTGTATTCAGTAAATCCGAAGAAGAACATTTGGACCATCTGGAACAGATATTTAAAACCTTAGAAGACGCTAATATGAAAGTGCAATTGGATAAATGTCACTTCTTTAAAAAAGAGGTAGAATTCCTAGGATTTATTATTTCTGCCAAGGGAATAAAAACAAATCCTAAAAAAGTAGAAGCAATACTTAACTTTCCAATACCCAAAACACTAAAAGAATTACGTTCTTTTCTGGGACTCTCAGGTTACTACCGTCGTTTTATAAGAGATTATGCGAAACTCGCCAAACCCTTAACGACGCTTTTAAGAGGGGAAGGAGGTCGTGTTTCGAAAAGACAATCAGCTAAACAAGATATTTGCTTAAACGAAGACGCAATAGATTCATTTAATAAACTGAAAAGTTCCTTAACTTCAAAGGACATGATATTGGCTTACCCCGATTTCCAGAAGCCTTTTGAGCTTACTACTGATGCTTCAAAATATGCATTAGGAGCAGTCCTATCCCAATCTGATAGACCAATTGCATTCATATCGAGAACTTTAAGTGAAACGGAAGAACATTATGCCACAAATGAAAAAGAAATGTTGGCTATAATATGGTCATTAAATAATTTCAGAAACTATTTGTATGGCTCGTCAAAGGTAGTTATTCGCACAGATCATCAACCTTTAACATACGCCATGAGTGCTAAGAACAATAATGGGAAAATGAAACGTTGGAAATCAGCATTAGAAGAGTACAATTACCAGCTAGAATACAAACCAAGGAAAACGAACATTGTTGCCGACGCCCTTTCAAGAAAACCAAAAGAGATAGAAGTAAACTCTATGACCGTCAGTCAACATAGCGATGAAAGTTCTGGCGAAAAAACGCCTATAAAAATCAATTATTCTTAAACATTGACTCAATACCATCTTACGAACTTCAAACTATTTTTCCAACATACTTGCGTCACATAATAAAAGAACGAGAGTATAACAAAGAAAATTTAATATCTATTCTAAAAAAATATCTTAGCCCAAAAGTGACAAACTGCATCAAAACTTCAGAACCGGTTATGGGAAAAATACAAGAAATATACCCATTACATTTCTGCAGCTACAAAGTAAGATTTACTCAGAATCAAGTTGACGACGTTGTTAACGAACAGGAGCAAGAAAAAATTATCATTGAAACCCACAAGCGTGCACATAGAAACCATAAAGAGAACAAAGCACAAATCTTGGAAAAATATTATTTCCCATCAATGACAAAGAAAATCAAAGATATAGTTAAACAATGTACAGTGTGTAAGGAAAACAAATACGATAGACATCCAATTAAGCCGGAAATACAGGATTCACCTATCCCACAGTATCCAGGTCACATTGTTCACATTGACATTTATCATACTGAAGGAAAACACATACTTACTGCTGTTGATAAGTTCTCAAAATATGCGCAGGCCAAAATTATTAAATCTAAGGCAACAGAACACATAAAAGAACCTCTTCGGAAACTGTTGTCCATATTCGGAATACCAAGGGAATTGGTTATGGATAATGAAAAATCCCTAAATTCAGCTTCTATCACATTTATGTTAGAAGATCAATTGGGAATTCGTGTATACAAAACTCCACCTTACAAAAGTTCCGTAAACGGTCAAGTGGAAAGATTCCACTCTACTTTGACAGAAATAATGAGATGCATCAAGGCAGACGGAATAGATAGGCCATTCTCATATAATTACTCCATCCATTCTACCACAAATAAAAAACCTGTGGAAACATTTTTCGGTCGAATCGTTAGTTCCGATCCAAAAAAGCTTGAGAATGTCCGGCAAGATACCCTAACCAGACTAAAAGAAAAACAATTGACTGATTTAGAGACGCACAACAAGAAAAGGACGCCTTTAATCGATTACAAACCTGGCGATACAATATATGTTAAAATAGACAAAAGACTGGGGACTAAGGTCACGCCAAAATATAAAAAAGAAACCATAAAAGAAAATTTTACCACGACTGTATTGACAGAATCTGGAAGAAAAGTGCACAAAAGCAATATAAAAAGCTAAAATTATAAATTTCTGTATTTTTTTCCAGATTATTACTCTTTTTGTCAGTTCAAGCTGACATCCAAATTTCTAACTATACATCATCCCAACTTGTATCAGTTGAAAATGGAATCGCAAAAATCCAAGATGGTAAATTCCGATTTGTGCATCAGATTGATATTGAAAAATATGAAGAATGTTTGGAAAATATCCAAGAATTTATCATCAAATTTGAAACCTCTCCTAATCCTTTATTCCCCATCCTTAAACAAGAATGTAACAAAACCATCCAACTTCTAAAAAGCATAAAACCACTAAATTTTAATAGAAATAAAAGGTCGATAAATACTTTGGGTACAGCCTGGAAATACCTTGCTGGCTCCCCAGATCATGACGACCTAGAGAATATAACCAATAGTTTAGAAAAATTAAATGAAAATAATAACAAACAGGTGGTTATAAATAATTCATTTGAGACAAGAATCAATAACATTACTAAATTAACAAATTTTCTGGCAAATAATATTAAAAAAAGTAGTATTTTAAGCGAAGAATTAATTGTATTAAACCAAAACAGGCTACGCCTGATTAAGGAAGACATTCTAAATATAAAATATGCCATTCAGTGGTCTAAAATGGGAATGATAAATTCGTTTCTTTTAAACGAAATTGAGATAAAACTAGCCATAGAAAAATTAAAAAACGAAAATGTACCATTTGAAAGCCCGGAAGAGGCATTAGAACTTTCTAATATAAAAATAATACACAATTCAACACTAATGTTATACATACATAGTAGAAATTCCATTGACATCAAAGATCATCTATAAAAATTATATTATAAAACCAATAAAAAATAAAAACGTAATTATAAATGTTAAATTTGAAAAAATATTAACTTATGAAGATGAAATTTATGGAATTAAGAACGAATGTAAAAGAATTGGTAATTTAGAAATTTGTAATATAAATAATTTAATAAATTTATCAGCAGACCCTTGCATACCGAAAATTTTGAGCTCCCAACCTTCCTCATGTTATTTAGTTAACGGGCACCATGTTGCTATGGTAGAAGAAATTGCAGCAGGTACAATTTTGTTAAACGAATTTTCAGGTACGGTAGAATCACGAAATGAAACTAGGAACTTATCCGGCAGTTACATTATTAAATACCGAAATGAAACTATCTCCATAAATGGAGTTATATTCGAAAACCTAGAGGCGATACCAATGAAAGTCGTTGGTCCGATAATTCAACCAACTCCGAATGAGATCGAAAGACTCAAATTTTTATCATTGGAAAGTTTACAGGAACTTCACATAGAGAACACGAAACAAATCGTTGATCTTAAAAGAACAACGGAAATAAGGGAAATATCCATGGTTTCGGTAACTTCCATAACAATAATATTCATAATATTAATAATATTTATTCTACGCAAGAATATGCGAAAAACTATTTACGTTAACGAAATACCACAACCACTTGAGATAAAGAATAATTCACCTAGTACCCTAGTGGAACAACGTCCAGCACCTAATTTTCAGCATTTCATGCTAAATGACTTACCATATCTTTATTCGATTGAGGACAATCGAGTTTAAGAGGGGAAGAGTTAAGGTAACGGAAGTTGAATTGACAAATTGTCACGAATTGCCAAATTACTCAGAATGAGGGCAATGAATCCAAATGAAGAAACTGCAAACTTGACAACTCGTCACCATTCATAAAATTTCTCAATATGAGTTTAATGAATTAAAATAAAAACTGCTTAATTGACAAATTGTCACCTACTGTTGAATTGCCCAATATGAGGGCAATGAAACCAAAATAAAAAATATGCAATTCTTCACTTATTCATAATTTCGCAAGTGGTTGATAAACAAAAAAACAAATTACCAATTCTTCTATTTGCCAGACAAACAATTTTTGTAAACTATAATAAGAACTTAATTTTGTTAAAACAGGTAGTCTGTAACTAGACCATAAACAAAACGACACATAGTGTCGTCGGAAATATTATAAATAAAATTAAATTATTAAACTAATTCTTATCGTGTTTTACTTTAATAAACAAATAAAATTAACTTATGTACATAAAAACGTTACGAAATTTTAGCTTAATTTTTAGTTAAAGTTACGGTTTTTTTTGCTACATTCATTCTACGAAAAGTTTGCTAAATATTTTTAGTTAAATTAACTAAAAATTTAGTAGGCCCAAAATCAGGTGCTTTTTTAGGTAAATTTAACTAGATTTTTTGCTAACTTTACAGTTTTTTTTTGAGTGCATATATTGGTGGATCTAATTAGATCTTATTGCATAAAAACATATAAAATCCTGGTGTTTTTTGGTTTGGGTTGAGATACTCCACAGGTCAACGATACATTCACCAAACATATCATTTTCTAAAACAAAAAAATGTTTGGGTACGCTTCGAACCAGATAGGTGATATACATAACCCTAACAAGGAAATGTTTAGGAACATTTTAAAAAGTTTCTTACACTTTGCCTAAAAACTAAGAAAATTTTTGGTTAATTGGAAACATATAGTTTTATATGGAACAGAATAAGCTACACTCAAAAAAATAAAACTGTAAAGTTAACAAACTTTTTTTTGTTAACTCGAGTTTACTGGCTTTTTAGCAAATTTTTAGTTAAAATCAGCGTTTTAACTACTTTTTTTAGTTAAGTTCGATTTACGAAAATACTAGTTTTGTACAAATTTGGAATTAATTTTTTTTGTTGACTTTAAAACTGAGTTTACGAATTTTTACTAATTAATTTGCTGATTTTTTGTAACATTTTTGTCAAGTCGAAAATTTTAAACATTTCTTGTGTAGCCTCCTATGCAAATCTCATTAGTCCTACTTAAGCTGAACTTAACGCTGTGAAAAATATTTTTTTTTTTATTTAAAAAAAAGGTTAGCTGAATTCACCTAATAAAAATTGTTACGAAATTTTCAGCTGAATTTTTAGTTAAAATTACAGTTTTTTTGCTACATTCATTCTACGAAAAGTTAACTAAATGTTTTTTGTTAAATTAACTAGAAATTTAGTAGGTTCAAAATCAGGTGTTTTTTTAGTTAAATTTAACTAAATTTTTTGCCAACTTTACAGTTTTTTTTTTTTGAGTGTACACTCAAAAAAATAAAACTGTAAAGTTAACAAATTTTTTTTTGTTAACTCGAGTTTACTGGCTTTTTAGCAAATTTTAAGTTAAAATCAGCGTTTTAACTACTTTTTTTAGTTAAGTTCAATTTACGAAAATACTAGTTTTTAACAAATTTTGAATTAATTTTTTTTGTTGACTTCAAAACTGAGTTTACGAATTTTTACTAATTAATTTGCTGATTTTTCGTAACAAATTTGTTAAGTGGAATTTCTTGAGAAGCCTCCTATGCAAATCTCATAAGTTCTACTTAAGCTGATGAAAAAATATAAAAAATAATCTTTTAATTTTTTACAAAATATTTTCTAAATTTTAGTTTACGAAAAGTAACAAAAAGTTTAGCTGAATTCAACTAATTTTTTTGTTAATATTTATACATAAAAACGTTACGAAATTTCAGCTAAATTTTTAGTTAAAGTTACGTTTTTTTTTGCTACATTCATTCTACGAAGAGTTAACTAAATATTTTTAGTTAAATTAACTAAAAATTTAGTAGGCCCAAAATCAGGTGCTTTTTTAGTTAAATTTAACTAAATTTTTTGTTAACTTTACAGTTTTTTTTTTTGAGTGTATATATAATTTTATGTTAAATTATACAGAAAATCAAATTTTGTATTAACCCTCATATAATTTTATATAATTATATCAACCGTACACCTTTTTATCCGAATCATGATTAAATTACATATGTGGAGTCGCAGAACAAAACGTACTTTTTCGCATTTTAAAATTGTTTGTAAAATTAAGGTTTGTGTGTTTCGTCCGCTTAAAAAATGGCATGAATCTCGAATTAGTAAGAAGTTTTAAACTTAATAATACTTGATTAATAAAAAATTCCTTACTTTTCCTATGTTCGTGCTCTTTTCTTAAGACACGGAATAAATAATGATTATTAACCCAACAATTTTGAATTTGCAAAAAAGTACGTTTTGTTCTGCGGCTCCTCATATATATAACTACATATGACTGCAGTTAAAAAATTTGGAAAATATCTCACGCGATGTATAATCATATATGATTTACTAGCTAACTCGCCCGGTACTTCGTTACCGGTTAGCTGTACAGAAAAAACAACTTTATTACTTCAAATTCTTATTAATTTTTATTTTAACATAAAAATTGTTAGTTTCGACCTTTAAAATATTATGTTTTGAGTAGATTTAAAGTTGCAAAAATTTTTATTTTGGCGAAACGATCCAATAGTTCAAACTTTAAGTTTCAAGGAACATTAGTGCATAAGGAACAATATGTACCAAATTGAAGCGAAAATTCAAAAATTTATTTTCCCAGAATGTAATTTCCGCGAGTGGATAGTAAAGTACCAATTTTAAGTATCTCTACTTTCTCCCTTTTTCCCCATTAGAAGCAGAATTTTCATAAAAGTACTTATTTTAGAATGTTATTTCCGCGAAAGGATCGTACAGTCCAAATTTCAAGTATTTAGGACCATTAATTCAGCAGATACAAAATTGCCCTACTTTCTCCATTTTACCCCTTAGAAGCAGAATTTACTAAAAAAAGTGCTTCTTCCAGAATGTTATTTCCGCTAGAGGATCGTACAGTCCAAACTTCAAGTATTTAGAACCATTAGTTCAGCAGATACAAAATTTGCCTACTTTTCCCCCATTTCCACCTATAAAACAAAATTTTCAAAAAAGTACTTCTTTCAGAATGTTTTTTCCGCGAGAGGATCGTACACTCCAAATTTCAAGTATCTAGGACCGTTAGTTCAGCAGATACAAAATTGCCCTAAGTTCACCCTTTTTCCCCGTAGAAGCGAAATTTTCAAAAAAAGTACTTCCATTAGAATGTTGTTACCGCAAGAGGATTCAAATTTGCCCTACTTCCCTCTTTTTCCCCCTATAGAAGCAGATTTTTCAAAAAAAGTACTTCTTCCAGAATGTTAATATCTAGGACCATTAGTTCAGCAGATACAAAATTGCTCTTCTTTCCCCCTTTAAAAAGTATTTTTCAAAAAAGTACTTCTTTCAATATGTTATTCCGCAAGATGATCCTATATTGCAAATGTCATGTTTTTAAGACTATTAGTTTAAAATTTACCAAATTGCCCTATTTTGCTCCTCTTGGCCCTCCTCAAAACCAAAATTTTTAAAAAGTGTATTTTTAAAAAAATTATTTCCGCGAGAGGATCAAAACTTAAAGTTTTAGTTCAGAAGATACAAAATTGCCCTATTTTCCAATTTCTACTTTTTTCAAGATGTTTTTTTTTGTGAGATGATCCCAGAGTTCAAATTTCAAGTTTCTGGAACCATTTGTTTAAAACAGCGGTTACCAACCTATGGTACGCGTACCACTAGGAGGTACGCGAAACTATCCGCGGGGGTACGCAAAATTTTAGTAATTTGGACATTCGTTTTAGATTAACTTTTCAATGCTGGTTCCGCATCTGGCTTTATAATTTTTCCATAACGTCAGGTTTTTAAGAAAGTTGAGGTCAAAGTTCACAAAAAACGTATTTTTATGCAATTTAGAGAGAATTTTTTTACGAAATTTTTGGATGATATTTTGATATCTGACCACTTGTTTTCGATTAACCTTTCGATGCTGATTCCGAATATGGTTCCCAAATTTTTCTATGATGTCAGGTTTTTGAGAAAATGATGTCAGGTTTTTGTCAAAAAACGTGTTTTTTTTTTGAGACGGGTTGTGATAGAGTTGAAATTTTGGTATTACTTTGTTAAGCTCAAAATGCCCTTTTATAGTATACACGAGGGTGTTTCATTCGAAAAGTCACGGAATTATTGATCTGCCCTCGTATTAAAAAAAAAAATTAAAAGAAAAATTAAAAAAAATTATATGTATTTCCGCCCCCTGTGATGGGTTTTTGGAACTTTTTTAAAAGTTCAAACAACGTCCGGTGTTTTAATTTTTGGTGTAGAATCGACTGGTGAAATCAGATTTGTAACATTTTCAGTCGTTTTTGGTCTGCAGAAAAATCAGCTCAAAATCCGGGGGTTCAGATGCATTGAACCACCCCAATGAGCAAAAATTTTTCCAAAAAATAACACCATTGTTTTGATCTTCCCTAAATCCATAAAAAAATATGATAATACCCGGAGATCAAAAATTTCAATATTAGAGCTAAAACTCCTCAATTCAACCGACGAGTTAACCGCACCCCCTCCAAATTTAATGAAATTAAGTACTGGTGGTTTACTTTAACAAAAAAGAGATTTTGTCAATTCTTCAGGCTTCTGGTCATTCCAGTATTCTAGATATGCGGTTTTGAAAATTAACAAAATCGTATATATTTGACAAAAGTGTTCTGACAAAAATATCTCGAAAAGTAATAACAATTCAGGTATCATTCAGGTTTCAAATAATAGGCAATGAGACAGCCTTTAAAGTGGCATTCCCCAAGATTTTTTTTGAAGAAGGTCAAAGGTCATTGGTTTTAACCTTCTCTTTTGGAGAGCTATATCTCAAAAAACGATATTTTTAAAATTTTGGAAAAAATATATGTTGTTGAGAATTACCTATACTACTTAAGTTTACATTTTCAGGATGGAGACTTCATTGGAACTTTTTATATTAATAGAAACATTGTGACGGAAAGAAAAAGCGGTGTAATTTCCCTTAAAAAAAAAAAAAATGTTGTCTTTGAAATTCTGGTACCAAAATTAATTTTTCTGAATGTTTTTGACGTGCTGAGTCCAAATATAACCTTTGAACTGGCCTATCGCTATTACTTTTCAAGATATATGCACCTAAAAGTTAAAAAAAAAAAAACACAGAAATAGCATTTCAGCAATTTTCACACATTTATGTGCAGATATCTCGAAAACTAATAGCGATAGACCTGTTTTAAGGTCATATATGGACTCAGCACGGCAAAAACATTCAGAAAAGTGAGTTTTGGTACCAGAATCTCAATGGCAAAAAAACATTTTTTTTTTTTAAGGGAAAATACACAAAATACACAATATTGGGGAATGCCCTTTTAAAGGCTGTCTCATTACCTATTATTTGCAACCTGATCGGGACCTGTATTATTATTACTTTTTGAGTTATCTTTATTTATCCCAGAACACTTTTGTCAAATATATACAAGTTTGCCAATTTTCAAGGCCCCATATCTCGGGAAGAAAAACTACCAGAAGTCCAAGATTTTGGCAATATGATTTTTTTGTAAGGGTCCAACTATATTCCAAGTTTCATCAAATTCGAAAGGGGTAAGGTCAAAAATGATACTTTTTTCGGTTGAATTGAGGTGTTTTAACTCCTTAACTGTAATATTTGTGAATTTTTTAACGAAAACAAAAAACTCATAAGGGGGTACGCGGCTGATAAAATTTAAAATTAGTGGTACGCGAGCCAAAAAGGTTGGTAACCGCTGGTTTAAAAGATTAATAATGTACCGATTTTCCCTATTTCCCCCCTTTCCCACCGTAGCACATTGGGTTCAAATGGTGCCAAAGTGGCGATTAATTGAAATTTATAAATGAAGTTTTTGTTATAAAATTTGGTATGGGGTAAAAGTAGATAAAATTCTGCAACACTAGTCATCAAAATCAATCAACTAAGTTGTTTACTTTTTTTTCGGTGAGCTGTCAAAGTTAACAAATTATTGCAGTTTTTGAAAAAAGTAAAAAAATTGAAATTTTTTACAATTCAAGCGATTATTAGTGGTATTAAGTCTTTTAAAAGAAAATCTTTTATAATGGAACCTTAAACACCAGGGATTAAGCTAAATTTTTAAATTTTTTTTGTTTATAAAAATTATGTCTCAACGTTTTTAATAATTTTTTTAAAAAGGGTCCAAAATTGGGATATTTTCCATATTTAATGGGCCACACATATTAAGTTAGTAATAGTTGGATTTAGTTTTGTGGATTTTAAAAAAGTATAGGATATCAGCTTTTATTTAAAAGAAAAAAAAGTACGGACAATGCCCGGCCCTTTTTTTTTATTCCCATTTTTGTGTAAAAAGTCTGGGTATCATTTATTAAACAAATCCATTATATGTGTGTTTATACCCTTCAACTACAGTATGGGCTTACACTCACTTTGTCATTCCGTATGTAACGCATCGAAATATGGGCCTAGGACCCAATAAAGTGTATATTATTGATCACTGATCGATTCTAAGACATTCTGTGACTAACCGTGTGTCCGTCCGTCCGTCTGTTGTTGAGCACACCATAAAGTACATAAAACAAGAGCTAGAATCCTGAAGTTTGTCACAAATATGTATAATGATCATAGGCTGGTTAAGTTCTTGAACGAGCAAAATCGGACCAGGGGGGAAAAGTTCCCCCTTGAAGAACTAAAACTACCCCAGAAAAATATTTTTTTTACAAGTTTTATTTGTATATTTGTTCAATAATTGAAACATTTTAATGCCATATGAAGTTCATCGACCTGAATTTGAACCAAGGGGGATCAGGAATGCCAATTTTTTCGGTCCGCCCCTTTTTAGGGGCGTGTATAGAAAAAATAATTTAAATATAAATAAATTTGTATTAATTAGGTGCAAAAACTGACATCTATTTTTTTGGCAACGTTTATCGCGAGGGGAAGGTGTCCCCCATAGTCTCCCGGTAAACCCTCCCCCCTACGCGAAAAAAACGTCCCCTCCATTTGTTTTTTGTAGCTTTATTACATGTTCAAGGGTTTCGTGTTTTTTTCCAAAAACATAAAAAACGACTAAAAGATTAAAAAAAAAATTTTTTTGTTAAATTTTTTTTTTTTCTAAAATGCTGTGTTTTTATGTATTTATGATAATTCCTTAATAAAAAACTATAATATTCCCATAAATCACTTTTTTCAGATAAATTTGTACATTTATGAGATTTTGTGAAAAACAAAAATTGGATTAAAAAAAAAAATATAATAATATAAATACATATTATGCGTTCTTTCTTTAATTATTTTGACAGCACATTATGTGCACTTTAATTTACATTTTTTATACCCTCCACTCTAGTGATAGAGGGTATATATAAGTTTGTCATTCCGTTTGTAACACCTCGAAATATTGGTCTAGGACCCCATAAAGTATATATATTCATGATCCTCGATCGATTTTAAGACGATCTAGCGATGTCCGTCCGTCCGTCCGTCCGTCCGTCCGTCCGTCTGTCCGTCTGTCTGTCTGTCTGTCTGTCTGTCTGTCTGTTGAAAACACGCTAACTTTTGAAAGACTTTACGGAGGCTCCTGAAGTTTGGCATATATGTTGGGCATTTACCTGGTCAGGTTGGTATTGCAATCCAGCAAAATCGGTCCAGTGGTTCAAAAGTTATGAGCAAATGAGTGAATTTCGGCAAGGGTTTTTCTGGAATTTACGAGATAAAACACACGGTAACTTTCGAACGGCAATTCTAAGGGTGCTGAGGTAGAGCATATATATTTGCCGTTCCTCTGGTCCGGTTCGATTTAAATTTCAGCCAAATCGGTTTAGTGGTTCAAAAGTTATAAGCAAAACCGTAAATTTCAGATTCGCCTCACCTTTAATTCACATGTTGAAAACCCCGTTAAACAGGTTTTAAAAACATTGGTAAGTCACAAAAATATTTTACAACGCATTTTTGTCACTCAAAAATATTTTTACACTAAAACAAAAAAAAAAAAATACACTCAAAAAAAATTTTACACTCAAAAAAAATTTTACACTCAAAAAAAATTTTACACCCAAAAAAAAATTTTGTAAATTTTTTTTTTTTTTTCAAAAATTAGTTAAAAAAAAAAGTTTTTTTAAACAAAATAAAATATTTCTAATCAAAAATTTTATTTTTTCACTCTAGAAAATTTACTATAACTTAAAAAGGTCATTGTGGAGGGTATTCATAGATTCGGCCAAGTCGAATTTAACTTTTCTACTTGTTTTTATTAATTTATCGCTTTTCATTCCAAAATTACAGCAAAAATTGTGAACTATAACCCTTGTTTCCGAAAAACAAAAAAACGCCTAACAGGTTAAAAAAAAAAATTTTTTCCAATTTTTTTTTTCCAAAATGTGTATTTTTACGTGTTTATATTATGTCATCAATAAAAAAATATAATATTCTAAAACTACTGCTTATCTAAATTAATCGCCATTTTGGATACCATCGAACCCACTGTGCGTAGAGGAGGAATTGTTCAAACAATATTTTTTTCGGAATCCTAAAGACCAAACTTCTCGTTTCTGGGACCATTTGTTCAGAAGATAAAAAATTCACCGATTTTCCCTATTTTCCCACCCTTGGAGGCAGAATTTTCAAAAAATTTTGTTTTCGGCATGTTAATTCTGCGAGAGGATCCTAGAGTCAAAATTTCAAGTTTCTGGGACCATTTTTCCAAAAGATAAAAAAATGTACCAATTTGCTCTATTTTCCCCACCTTGGAGGCGGAATTTCAAGTTTCTAAAACTATTAGTTCAAAAGATACAAAATCCCCCAAAGGGCCCTACTTTCCCCTTTTCCCCCCTTTAGAAGTGGAATTATTAAAAAAGTTCTTTAAGTATGTTATTTTTGCGAAAGGATCGTTCAGTTCCAATTTCAAGAATCTAGGACCATTAGTTCAGCAGATTCAAAAATGCCCTTCTTTTCCTCTTTTTCCCACAGAATTTTGAAAAGTACTTTCTTAAGAATGTTATTTCCGCGAGAGGATCATTCAGCCAAATTTCAAGTATCTAGAACAATAAGTTCAGCAGATACAAAATTGCCCTACCTTCCCCGTTTTCCCCCTTGAAATCGGAATTTTCAAAAAAAGTACTTCTTTTAGAATGTTAATTCCAAGAGAGAGGATCGTGCAGTCTAAATTTCAAGTATCTAGGACCATTAGTTCAGCAGATACAAAATTGCCCTACTTTCCGCCTTTTCCCCCTTAGAAGCGGAACTTTCCACAATAAGTACTTTTTCCGCAAGAGGATCGTACAGTTCAAATTTTAAGTATCTAGGATCATTAGTTCAGCAAATACAGAATTGCCCTACTTTCCACCTTTTCCCCCTTTAGAAGGAGAACTTTCAAAAAAGTACTTCTTCTAGAATGTTCTTTCCGCGAGAGGATCGTCCAGTCCAAACTTCAAGTATGTAGGACTATTAGTTCAGCAGATTCAAAATTGCCCTACTTTCTCCCTTTTCCCCCCGTAGAAGCAGAATTTAAAAAAAAGTACTTCTTTTAGAATATTATATCCGCGAGAGGATCGTACAGTTAAATTTTAAGTACCTTCCCCTTTTTCGCCCTTAAAAGTAGAGTTTTCAAAAAAGTACTTCCTTGAGAATGTTATTTCCGCGACAGGATCGTACAGTCGAAATTTCAAGTATATAGAACCATTATTTCAGCAGATACAAAATTGCCCTACTTTTCCCCTTTTTCCCACTCAAAATCGGATTATTTAAAAAAGTACTTCCTTCAGAATGTTATTTCCGCGAAAAGATCGTACAGTCCAAATTTCAAGTCTTCCGGACTATTAGTTCAGCAGATACAAAATTGCCTACTTTCCCCCTTTTCCCTCTTAGAGGCGGAATTTTCCAAAAAGTCCTTCATTCGAATTTTATTTCCGCGGGAGGATCGTACAGTCCAATTTTCAAGTATCTAGGACCATTAGTTCAGCAGATTCAAAATTGCTCTATTTTCCCCTCTTTTTCCCCTTAAAAGAGGAATTTTTAAAAAAGTATTCGTTTCCGAATGTTATTTCCGCGGGAGGATCGTACAGTTCAATTTTCAAGTATCTAGGACCATTACTTTAGCATATACAAAATTGCACTACTTTCCCCCTTTCTCCCCCTTAGAAGCGAAATTTTCAAAAAAGTACTTCTTTTAGAATGTTATTGCCGCGATATGATCCCATATTCCAAATGTTATGTTTCTAAGACCATTAATTTAAAGTTTAGCAAATTGCCCTATTTTCCCCCTTTTGGCCTTCTTAAAACCAAAATTCTCAAAAAAATATATTTTTCAAAAAATAATTTCCGCGAGAGCATCCAGATTCAAAATTTCAAGTTTGTTCTGAAGATAAAAAATTGCCCTATTAAACCCCTTCTACCCACCACCCCCACCCTTATAAAAGGATTTTTCAAAATATTACTTTTTACAAAATGTTTTTTCCGTGAGAGTAGAGTTAAAATTTCAAGTTTTTGGGACCATTCGTTTAAGGGTACTTTTCACTATCACACATTTCCATTATACAAGCGTAATTTCACCATGTTAGCGAAATATTTTTTTAAAAAATTTGGCCAGAAATTGTTCACTTATTAGATACGACTAGGTCTCAATCAAAAAAGAATCCAAAAATCTTTAGGAAGTTGGAAAATTTTTATGTGTATAAAGGAAAAGTGTGATAGTGGAAAGTACCCTTAAAGTACCCTTTAGCAGATACGAAATTGCCCTTCTTTCCCCATTTTTCCCCCTTTAAAAACTAATTTTCAAAAATGTACTTCTTTTAGAATTTTATTTTCGGGATAGGATTGTACAGTTCAAATTTTAAGTATCTAGGACCATTAGTTCAGCAGATACAAAATTGCCCTACTTTCCCCCTTTTTCCCCGTAGAAGCATAATTTTTAAAAAAGTTTTTCTTTAACAATGTTATTTCCGCGAGAGGATCGTACAGTTGAAATTTCAAGTATCTAGGTCCATGAGTTCAGCAGATTCAAAATTTCCCCACTCACCCCCTTTTTCCATCGGAATTTTCAAAAAGTACTTCCTTTGGAATATTATTTCCGCGAGAGGATTGTACAGTTCAAATTTCAAGTATCAAGTTCAGCAGATACAAAATTGCCCTACTTTCCCCCTTTTTCCCCGTAGAAGCTGATTTTTTGAAAAGTTCTTCTTTAAGAATGTTATTTTCGCGAAAGGATCGTACAATTTAAATTTCAAGTATTAAGGACCAATAGCACTGTGTGACAGTAAAAAAACCTGGGATGCGATACGTTTTTTCTAGTAGGTGTCATTGGCGTAGGAAGCCAACATTTCTGGGGGGGGCTAAAGCCCCCCAGATTTTTTTGAATTTTTTGGTTTTTTTTTAATAGAAAACCCCAGACCTATTTCTGAAGCGTTCGAGTCCTAAAGACTCATTATTATTATTTATTGTTGCAAAAATTAATGAAATCATAAAATTATTAAAACAAAAATTGTGAATGATTAAAATTCTGGGGGGGGGCTTAGCCCCCCCAGAGTACAACAAGACCCTGTATTTGAAATTTGCGAAACACCTCCAAAATCTTGAGTTACGGGTAAAAAACCGGTTTTTGGAACTTTTTACACTTATAATCCAGTAACTTTGTTGAAAACCAACCGATTTTAAATTTAGAAAGAAGAAACTGAGACCTTCCGAAGATCTGAAAATAATATTTAAGTAATATTGAGACAACTGTGCGTATTTCTCCAGCAAACTCAATTTTTGAAAAAAATTTCTCTATTTTTCAAATTTGGAGATGTTTTAACACATTTTTTTGTTAAGGAACCGTATTATTTATGAATTTATTAAAAAATTATATTTATTTGTGAGAAAAACTCAACTTTGGTTTTTAAAATCGGTAAAAAATTGACCGAGTTATTAAACTTTAAATAAAAACTAAATTTTGGAATATATGCCCGCACAATGTTTTTTATACCCTCTAACCGTAGTACGGGGTATATTCACTTTGTCATTCCGTTTCAAACGCATCAAAATATCGGTCTAGAGTCTCACAGCGAATATAATTTTTTGATCAGTGATCGATTCTAAGACGTTATAGAGATGGCGAAATATCGGTCTAGAGTCCCATAAAGAATACATTTTTTTGATCAGTGATCAATTCTAAGACATTGCAGAGATGTCCGTCATGTGCGGACGTCCGCTTGTAGAAGACATGATAATTTAGTGGAATGTAAATCTTGTATAAATGACAATGGGACTCCAAAGAAAAAAAGGTTGGCGAAAGCTCTTGTTCTAAAATGTTGTTGAGAAGGGGAACTCAGCGGCGCGGATGTATGGCCTGCCTGGGACACCTTTCCCTTGCGATAAATGAAAATAAAAAAACTACAAGGACGTTTCGCGGGTTTGAGGGGGGGGGGGGTTGTGGGTGATGGTGTCTGGGGACACATTCCCCTAGCGATTAATGTTTACAAATTCATATATTATAATATTTACACTCAAATAATAAAATTTTATATTTTTTTTTTATTTTTCGTTTAACCTAAAAGGAAAGCGGACCAAAAAAATGGCACTGTTTAATCCCTTGGTTCAACAGCAGGTCAATGAACTTCATATGACGCAAAAATGTTTTATTTGTTGAACAAATAGACAAAAAAACTTTAAAATACAATAGTGTATTTCTGGGGTTGCATTAGTTCTCCAAGGGTAAACTTTTTTCCCCTGGTCCGGTTTAGCCCATTTACAAACTTCACTGTCCTATAAACATAACACATATTCGTGTCAAAACTTTACACAGAGAAAAATAAATTTCCAACTGAATTTTTCAGTTGTATCAACTCAAAATTCGGTTGCTGCTACTAAATTTCGCTGTGGCAGACGAATGTTTTAGTTGTTTTAATTAAAAGACAGTTGTATTAACAAAATTTAGTTGTTACTACCGATATTTAGTTTTGACATCAATAATACAAATGCATCAACCGATTTTTTGTTGCAACAACTGAATTTTAGTTGGAAAATAGAAAATTTGTTTTCTGTGTGCAGGAGTCTAGCTCTTTTATTTTAGACAGATGGACAAAAGGACGGTCAGACAGACGGACAAAGCTAGAATGTCGTAGAACCGATCACTGATCAAAAATATATACTTTATGGGACCCTAGATCGATATTTCGATATGTTTCACACAGAGTGACAAAGTGAGTATACTCCGCATATTATGGTTGGAGGGTAGAAAAACATTGTGCAGTCATTTATTCCAAAATTTTGTTTTTATTAAAACTTTAATAACTCAGTAAATTTTTAACCGATTTTAAAAACCAACGTTGTAAATTACTATTAAATAAATATACTCTATTAATAAATGCATAAATAAAAAAATATGATAAAACATCTTCAAACTTAAAAAATAAAGATTTTTTTTTGAAAAATTGAGTTTGCTGGAAAAGTACGCACAGTTGTTTAATATCACTTAAATTTCATGTTTACAACTTCGAAAGATATTAGTTTATTCTTTCTAAAACCGTCGAGAAATTCAAAATCGGTTAATATTCGACAAAGTTACTGGCTTATAAGTGTAAAAAGTTCGAAAAACCGGTTTTTTACCCGTAACTCAAGATTTTGGAGGTGTTTCGAAAATTTCAAGGACAGAATCTTGTTGTACTCGACAACACCCACTTGAAAAAAAGTATCGCATCCCAGGTTTTTCTGTTTCATTCATTTTTGTAACACTGTGTAGTTCAGCAAATTCAAAATTTCCCTACTTTCGCGATTTCCCCCCAGAATTTTGAAAAAATACTTCCTTTAGAATGTTATTTCCGCGAGAGGTTCGTTCACTCCAAATTTCAAGTATCTAGGACAATATTTTCAGCAGATACAAAATTGCCCTACCTTCCTCTTGTTCCCCCTTTAAAGCGGAATTTTCAAAAAAGTACTTTTTTCAGAATATTATTTCCGCGAGAGGATCGTGCAGTCCACGCGAGAGGATCGTGCAGTCATATTTGTTTAGCAGATACAAACCGGAATTTTCAAAAAGTACTTTTTTAGTACAAAAAGTACTACATTAGCTCAGCAGACACAAAATTACCCTACTTTCCCCTTTTTCCCCCTTAGAAGCGAAATTTTCAAAATAGAACTTTCTTCACAATGTTATTTTCGCGAAGGATCCCATAGTCAAAATTTTTAAGTTTCTGGGAAAATTAGTTCAGAACATACAAAGTGTACCAAATTGTCCTATTATGCCCCTTTTACCACCCTAGAAGCGGAATTGAAAAAAAAAATTGTTTCGGGATGTTTTTTCCGCGAGAGGATCTTATAGTCCAAACTTTAAGTTTTTAGGACCATTAGGTCAGAGAAAAGAAAATGTACCAAATTGCCCAATTTTCCCCCTTTTCCCCTTCTTAGAAGTGCCTTTTTAAAAAAGTACTTTTTTCAGAATATTATTTCCGCGAGAAGATCCTATAGTCCAAATTTCAGGTTTCTCAGGTTTCTCACTCAAAAAATTATGTAGGTAAATTCCAGTGAATATTCACTTAAAACAAATGAAATTTTATTTAAAAACCATCCCGAGTAAAAAAGTTCCTATATAATTGTATATAATTTTATAAACATCATATATGATTAAATAGAATTATATAGAATTTGATGCGAAAAATGAGTCGATAAAACCATATAAAAATTTATCAATGTTACTTGTGTTTTGATAAATTTTTTATATAATTTTATGCGAAATTTGGACCCCTATTTTTATATAACAAATTTATATAATCAGATATAATTATATACAACTATATCAAATTATATAAAACAATATATAATTTTATAAAGTTATATAAAATTATATCAAGTTTTATATAAATCATAAAATTTTGTTTTAATTATATATAATTATATATAATTTTATGTAACTTTATATAGTTTTATATAGTTTTATACAGTTTTATATATTTTTATATAATTATATCTAATTATATAATTTTGCTATTATTACCCGAGTAAAAAAGATCATATATAATTATATATAGTTTTATATATACATATATTATTTTGTAAAACTATATGTATTTTTTGTTGCATCATATGTGATTTTATATATTTGCACTTCTAATTTGTTTCTTATATAAAATTATATAACAGAAAATATTGACTTTTATATAATAACCCGAGTAAAAAAGTTCCTATATAATTGTATATAATTTTATAAACATCATATATGATTAAATAGAATTATATAGAATTTGATGCGAAAAATGAGTCGATAAAACCATATAAAATTTTATCAATGTTACTTGTGTTTTGATAAATTTTTTATATAATTTTATGCGAAATTTGGACCCCTATTTTTATATAACAAAAGCAAATTTATATAATCAGATATAATTATATACAACTATATCAAATTATATAAAACAATATATAATTTTATAAAGTTATATAAAATTATATCAAGTTTTATATAAATCATAAAATTTTGTTTTAATTATATATAATTATATATAATTTTATGTAACTTTATATAGTTTTATGCCGTTTTATACAATTTTATATATTTTTATATAATTATATCTAATTATATAATTTTGCTATTATTATATAAAAATAGGGGTCCAAATTTCGCATAAAATTATATAAAAAATTTATCAAAATATATGAAACATTGATCAAATTTTATATAGTTTTATCGACTCATTTTTCGCATCAAATTCTATATAATTCTATTTAATCATATATGATGTTTATAAAATTATATACAATTATATAGGAACTTTTTTACTCGGGATTCCACAGTTTTTTCATTTAAAATAAAAACACATTACAGTCAATTTTAAATGTTAATTTAATGACTAACCAAAACATTAAAAAACTACTGAATATTCACTTATTTTGTATTGAAAAACAGTAAAACTATAGAAGAAATTTTTTACTGCCGAAAATGAATGTAACAGAAAATTCGTTTTTAAGACAGTAAATTATATTTTTTAAACTACAGAAATAGTAAAAAAATTAAATCCTTTATAAAATAACTGATTTTTCTTTTAAAATAACTTTACTGATTACTTTTTAAAATAACCTACAAACAGTTAATGACATAATTTTCTTAGTGCAGAAGATACAAAATGTACCAAATTATCCTACTTTCCCCCTTTCAACCCCCTAGAATCAGAATTAAAAAAACTTTGTTTCAGAATGTTTTTTTCGTTAGAGGATCTTATAGTCCAAACTTTAAGTTTCTTCTAATTAGGTCAGAAGATAGAACATGTACCAAATTGCCCTTTTTCCCCATTTCCCCTTCTTATTTTTTTTTTAAAAATACTTTCTTTAGAGTATTATTTCCGCGAGAGGATCCTATAGTCCAAATTTTAGGTTACTGGGGCCATTAGTTCAGAAGATCGAAATGTTTAAAATTGTCCTATTTTCCCCTAAATTTAAGTGATTAAATCAATAAATTCCCAAAATTAAAAAATAAATGAGAAAAAAATTGAGTAAAAAATTTGAGTCAAAAACTTAAGCGAAAAATATTTTGAGTAAAAATATTTGAGTAAAAAAAAATTGGGTGAAAACACCTTCTAAATAAAAAATTTAAGTAAAAAATTGAGTAAAAAAACTGAAAAATAAAATACAATTGAGTGAAAAAAATTTTTATTAAAAAAAATTGGAGTAAAAAAAGTTTTGAGTAAAAAAAATTTTGAGTAAAAAAAAAAAAAATGTAAAAAAAATTTTTGAGTGAAAAAAAATTTTGAGTAAAAAAAAATTTTGAGTGAAAAAATTTTTGAGTAAAAAAAAATTTTAAGTGAAAAAAAATTTGTAAAAAAAAAAAATTTTAGTGAAAAAAAAATTTTGAGTGAAAAAAATTTTGAGTGAAAAAATTTTAGTAAAAAAATGTTTTTTCCCCGAGAGAATACTATAGTTCAAATATCTAGTTTCTAGGACCATTAGTTCAAAATTCACCAAATTGCCCTATTTTCCCCCTTTTTGTCCCCCTTAAAACCGGAATTTTCAAAAAAGTACTTTTTTCAAAATGTTATTTACGCGAGAGTATCCTATATTCAAAATTTCAAGATTGTAGGACCATTAGTTCAGAAGATACAAAATGTACCAACTTGCCCTATTTTCCCCCTCCCCCCCACCTTAGAAACGGAATTTTCAAAATATTACTTTTTCCAAAATGTTATTTCCGCGAGAGGGTGCTAGACTTCAAATTTCAAGTTTCTAGGACCATTTGTTTAGAATATAAAAAATGTACCAATTTGCCCTATTTTCCCCCGGAGGCGGAATTTTCAAAAAAAAAAATTCCGAAATTTTATTTCCGCGAGAGGATCCTAGAGTTCAAATTTGAAGTTTCTAGGACTATTAGTTCAAAAGAAACAAAATCCCCCAAAGGGCCCTATTTTCCCCCTTTTGCCCCCCTTAGAATCGGAATTTCCAAAAATCCCTTCTTAGAGGGTGGTTTTGTCGGGAGCCGAACCTACATTCCAAATTTCAAGTCTCTAGCTTCAGCGGTTTGGGCTGGGCGATGATTATTGCCAATCAGTCAGTCAGTCACCACACTCTTTTATATACCCGAGTAAAAAAGTTCCTATATAGTTGTATATAATTTTATAAACATTATATATGATTAAATAGAATTATATAGAATTTTATCAATGTTACTTATGTTTTGATAAATTTTTTATATAATTTTATGCGAAATTTGGACCCATATTTTTATATAACAACCATATACAATTTTATCAATGCAACCATATAAAATTTTATCAATGTTACTTATGTTTTGATAAATTTTTTATATAATTTTATGCGAAATTTGGACCCATATTTTTATATAACAACAGCAAATTTATATAATCAGATATAATTATATACAACTATATCAAATTATATAAAACAATATATAATTTTATAAAGTTATATAAAATAATATCAAGTTTTATATAAATCATAAAATTTTGTTTTAATTATATAAAATTATATATAATTTTATGTAACTTTATATAGTTTTATACAGTTTTATACAATTTTATATATTTTTATATAATTACATCTGATTATATAATTTTGCTATTATTATATAAAAATAGGGGTCCAAATTTCGCATAAAATTATATAAAAAATTTATCAAAATATAAGAAACATTGATCAAATTTTATATAGTTTTATCGACTCATTTTTCGCATCAAATTCTATATAATTCTATTTAATCATATATGATGTTTATAAAATTATATACAACTATATAGGAACTTTTTTACTCGGGTATATAGATTATGTTTGCATCAAGTTATATATTGTTATATATGTTAATTTTTACTCGGGATTCAAATCTTTTAAAAAAGTAAATAAATGTGTAATTTAATTTTTTTAATAACGTGCGGCTATTGTAATTTTGTGTTTTTTAGTGAATTTAGAAAATAATTAATTTGATTTGACAAACAAAAACTCTTTTTATTCGGTGTAAACAGTTTGGTTTTCCAAAATGCTTTTTTGCCAAAAACAAGTTAGTTTTTGTTTGGTCTAAACATAGTATTATATAATTTTATATAATTACATCAACCATATTTATTAATATCTGAATTATCATCAAATAATATGTTATTACTAGGGTTCGGATTTTTATGCAAATGCATATTTGTTGTCGTCAGTCTGACATCAACAAAAACTAAATATCTTTGCGAATTAGGAATTTTGCATTAAAATGGCATCGATTTGTTAGTGCATATTTTTGCATATTTTGCTGTTAATGCATATTTTTGCATATATTGCTGATATCACATATTTTTGTCGCATATTTTGGATAAAAAGTTTTTTTTTTTTTTTGATTTTATGATAGTTTTACATTTCTCTATATATTTTTTATTTTATAATGTTTTGTGTAATCACTTGTTTAAATTAAAAAAAAATGGCAAATTTTTTAATTGACGTAGTTAAAAATTTACTCAAAATTTTTAAAAAAATTTGAGTAAATAATTTAATAAAAATTTAATCATTTTAATTTTATTTTTTTTCTCTTAGTTTTCTTGAATTCTCATTTAGTTTATAGTTTTTGTATATGCCCGAGTAAAAATGAATACATATAATTTTACATTATTTGATGTATGTATATATAGCCATATGAAATAATATGTTTTCATATCAAACAAAGTACATAATTATATCTCGCATTGAGTTTTTCCAAATTTTTTAAATAGAGTTATATAAAATTACATCTAATGATAACCATATTAATATATAAATACATGTGGGAGACATAATCATATGTGACACATATAACTTAATCTGATTGCATACATATTTATATGTGACTTAATATCAAATAACGTATACGAGCATATTTAAAAAAAATCCAATATCATTATATATATAATTATATATGACTTACAAGAAACCATTTAAAATTATATATGACTTACAAGAAACCATTTAAAACTATATATGGTTCCATCTTAAAAAACGAAAAAAAAAAATTTCAAATATAATTATATATGGTCGCACATATAACTCTATATACAGTTATATAAAACTATACATGGCATCAAACATTTATTTTTTTAATATTATCAAAGATATAATTATAAATGGCTTATGAGATACCGTATATAGTTTTGTAAGGTACCATATAAATACAATTTTTTTTTAAACTCTATATATAATTTTAAATGGTGGCACATGTAACGCCATATAAAATGTTATACAATTGTATAAGGTAAAAAATATTTTTTTCTTTCACAATATTTTATATATAATTATGCATACTTTTATATGACAGTATTTCAATATTTTTTTTTAATGTTGCATCATATATATTTTTATTTAAGTATTGAGTGCAATAAAGATCAGATTAGCGGGAAGTCGTTTAATTGTGCGTTTATTGCTACTCTTTTTAATAAAAATTTTATATTTTTATCCTGAAGATGTCATCCGTCGGATGACGAAATATCGAATAGTAAAATAAATAATTGAATAAATAAAATTTATTGAAAACTAAGGCCTCGAGCTTGATTATCAGTTTACTTATTGAAAAGAAAATATGTTTTTAAAGCTTTTTGTTTTTTCTAAACTTAAAAATATTGAATAATTAAATTTTTATGATAAAATCGAAAAATAAATAGTAGTTTTATTTATTTATAGTTATATAATTTTATATATTACATCATATAAGTTAATATATGGTTCCTAGGGACTCTGGGTTCGATCCCCGGCTGAGCTAAGAAAAAAAGTTGTTTTTTTTTAATTTTTTTTTAAAGAAAATATGTTTTAGAAGCTTTAATTTTTTACTAAACTTAAAAATATTGATTAATTTATTTTTTATGATAATATTTAGAAATAAATATTATTTATATATAGTAATATAACTTTCAGTATTGCATCATATATGATAATATATAATTCTTGAGGACCCTGAGTTCGATTCCCGACTAACAAGGGAAGTCTCCCTGGTGTCACCCTCCGATCTTCATGAAATTTGGATATGTTGTTAAGAACGAAAATTAATTCGACACGTATTTTTTTTTAGCGGCCCAAACTCATTTTTAGGGGGGGTCGATTTGTATGGGGGGAAATTGACCTTTTTCAGTTTTTTACGATTTACGCATATTTAAACAAAATAAATATAGGCATGTGTGGTATCAGATTAAAGGTATTAAAAATACCTATCTCGTAGTGCTAACAACGGGCCAAAGAAGTTAATATTTTTCGACTTATTAACAAAAATGTCCTAAAATTTTGGTATTTTACTCAATATGACAAAAAGTTGTGCATGTTTGGACACATTCTTAGCTCACGTAGATAGGTTTTCCAAAGACCTTTCATTTGGTATGTAACATGACTAGGTTTCTTTCCATAATATAGGAGATAAACGAAAAAAACTGAAAAATGACCTTGTCTTCCCCCTCCTTTTTACCCCCTAAATATGAATTTGGGCCGCTAAAAAAAAATACGTGTCCCTTTATTTTTTCTGCTCTACAAAATAAAACCAATTCCATAAAGATCCGCGGGTGACACTAGGGAGACTTCCCTTGTAAGTCAAGAAAAAAATTATTTTTTTTTTTAATCTAAATGATTTTTTAATGCGTTTTCGTTTTTCAAATTTAAAAAAAAATAAATTCCCTGAATTTTAACAAAAATATTTCAAAAATAATTATATTTTGATATAATTATATATTATTTAATCCGAAGAAAAAAATATTTTAAAACTTTAATGTTTAACCATCAATATCTCTGGTTTTAAGAGAGCTAAAGTCCTCAGATCAAGCTCAAATCAAAGCTTTATTTGTTGCCAATAATTAAAAGTGTATTTGGTTCGAACTTATGTTAGCAATATTTTCAGATAAAATTATTTTTGTCTGAAAAAACTTCCGAAAAAAACTTAAAACTCATTATTTGGCCGTTGGTGAGTAAAAAAGTTTATACATGTTTTATACCATTTTAAAGGTATTTTTATTAAATATACAACGGCAGAAAGAAAATTTGGATCCGATGAAAAATGTGAAGCTCATAAGCCAAAAACCGTTTTTACTTTAAAGCTTTATAACTTGGAAAATTAAGAGCATTGGAAGATGAAAATCATGTTGTTGAACTCAGTATTAAACCCCCTATTAGCTCAGCAAATAAACTAAAAAAAAAAAAATCACAAATTTTAGCAAAAATTTTCTAAGTCTTTTTTAAAATTTTGTTCAAATTCAAGTCGAATATAATTTGATGCAATCATATACCCGATAAGATAAACTGGATTTAATTATATATAAGTTAAACTTGATATAATTATATATGATAAACTATTTTCAAAAATTTTCTAAGTTTTTTTAAAACATAGTCTTTTAAAGTTGTCATTTATTAACAACGTCCGCTGGGTCAGAGGGTAGAGATTGCGATTACAAAACAGTTGGTAGCTGTTCGATTCCCCCGCCGCTCGAAGTTTTTTTTTTTTTTTTTAAATAAATTTTAATTATATATATTTATATCTTAATATTGAAAAAAATTGTTTGGATAAAACTTTATCAGTTCTAAAAATAGATTTTATTGTTCGGATTAAATTAAATATAGTTCTAAAAATAGATTTTTTTTCGGATAAAATTTTATCAAAAGTTTTTTGTAATATTCCCGAGTAAAAAAAAGTTATATGACGCAATATTTAATTTTATATGAACAGATATGCTTTTATGTAAATCCATATTAATTTTGATCCGAAAATTGGCGGATCGAATATTATACGATTATATCAAATTCTATTATTTTTGATAAAATAATATCAAATTTGATTAAGTTTGATCCCAAAAATGGGTCTATCTAATTGTATTAAATCATATCTTATCTGTTAAAATTAGATAAATTTTTATATAATTGGATGAAATCTGGTAAAATTTTTTGGAATTTTAAACGTGAAATTAGAAATTATTTTATCAGATTGGATACATTATCAATTAGAAGAGTTTTTATTGCATTCTTCGGAATTTTTTCGGGACTTAGCAAATTATTAAAAAATTTTTAATTTTTTTTCTAAAATCATTTATAAGGGATTTAAATTTTCCAAAAAATGTTTGTGTCTTAGAAAATTTAAAAACATTTTTTCGGAACTCAAAAACTTTTCAAAAAAATTTAATTTCTCATAAAAACATTTTCAATGATTTTTTTACTCCAAAAAAATTGCCAAAAAAATTTTATGTCCGGGACTTTGGAAAATTTTCATAAAATTTTTTAGGACTTGACTTTTTTTTTTATTGTCCGGGACTTAGAAAATTTTGAAAATTTTTTTCGGGATATAATTATAAATAAAATCATATATCTTTTTATCTGCCATATCTAAAAATTCCCGACCTTATATGTCATATCAAATTTCATATAGATCAGTATATAAATAGATATGAATATGTATGCTATCATATTAAAAACAAGGAAAAATACAATGCTATATATAAACTTGTATGTCCATATCAAAGTTCATGCATAACCATATATAAATATAAATAACTACACTCTAATCAAAATTTGTTGAAATTTACCCAATTTATAGTAGGAAACTGGACTCCTACTATAAATTGGGTAATTTTACTCTGAATGTGTAAATTGAATAAATTGACCACATGTGGTCAATTTAAATAAAAAAGAGGTGAATAAAATATAACAAAAAAAAAAAAAAAACATACGGCGCCAGCCAGCATCGAACTCGCCACCTTCTGATTTGAAAGTACACTTCTTAGCCACTACACTACGAAAGCTTATTCTTTTATCTGGCGTTTTAGTTATTTAACATGTGTATATGTATGTTGTTCGACAATTTTATTTACGCATTTGTGTGTAAAATATTTGAATTAACGGATAATATTTTTAATTTGCTGTGTCTAATTGGTTTGAATTTATTATACGCTTTTAGTGTTTATATTAACACATAATGCGTGCTATTCAACAAAAATTTACCCAATTTATAATAGTAAGTTTACATGCGTTTTTTAGAGTGTATATAATAGCATATATGATTATATCAGATCTTTTTTACTCGGTTTTTTTTTTCTTTCGTATGAAATTTTATCTTTTTTTATCCAGCTAAAAAAATCTTTTTTTTTTTGTCTTGGTCCAATAAGATCCAACCATTTTTCGGATGAAATTGTATCCCACCGATTAAAACTGATCTAATTAGATAAACCCACTTTTCGGATCAAATTGTATCCGTCCGGTTAAAACTGATCTAATCTTAGCGATCCATTTTTCGGATCAGTGCTGATCTTTCAAATCTCGGATCTATCAACAGATCTGGAATAATATAAGAACATATATTGCTCCATACAAAAATTTTTACTCGGGTAATTATACATTTAATTACAAATGTTGTTAAAATTATGTAGGTTAATTCCAGTGAATATTCACTTAAACAAATGAAAAAACCATTACACAGATTTTTCCTTTAAAATAATATGTATTACAGTCAATTTTTAATGTCAATTTAATGACAAACAAAAACATTAAAAACCTGGTGAATATTCCCTTATTTCGTATTAAAAAACATTAAAACTATAGAAGAAATTTTTTACTGCCGAAATTGAATGTAACAGAAAATTTATTTTTAAGACAGTAATTTATTTTGTTTAAACTACAGAAATAGAAAACAAGAAACCCTAAATAAAATATGTGATTTTTCTTTTTCAACAACTTTACTGATTACTTTTTAAATATATTTTTTTATATCTTTATTTTTTAATAGTACTTTTTATGTTATTTTTAATAAAATAAAATAAATGTGTGATAAAATTTGTTTTTTCAATTTAAACCATAAAGATTATTAGCGCCCTAAAAAATTGTGACAGTTATCGCAACGGCGAAAACTTCTATATGTTGCGTTAAGCGAGGTTGCACTGTATCATATAAAAAAAATAAAACGCTTTTGAAGACCAACCTCTTTAAAACAACAATTTAGAAAAGCTTTTATTTAAATTTAGATATGTGTGTGTGTGTGTCGCAAAAGCTCTTAAACTTTAGAATAAGCTAAAAATTCAATAAACTCATTAGGGTGGAGCAAATATAGCTTTTTTCGAATTTCGAAAACGTCGGGGTCGGGAAAGTTGCCTTTTGTGGTCGATATTAACCCACAAAAATATTGGACCTGTAGGGCAATGGCTTTGGGTTCCTTTTTTGACTTGAAAATCGGAAAGTCCCGAACAAAGTGAAAAAAAAATTCGAACTTTTGTTCGGACATTAATGAAAAAGAGTTTTTATCGTAAAAAAAATTCGTTAAAAATAACTTATAAAAACTTTATTTATTTCAAATTGCGGTAAAAATTATTTATTTCAAATTGCGGTAAAAAAATAAAAAAAAAATTTATAGACCACAAACAATTTTTTTTTACCATAAAATCACTTTTTCAGTAATGTCCAAATATAAACTAATATTTTAAACAAAAAAAAAAAAGTTCGAAAAATTTAGTTTTCACTTTTTTTTATTATTATTATTATTTATTAAATTGAAATAACTTAGCACAACAAGACAGAATCTTATAAATGACAGTGCTAAGTGGAAAATGGTAAAACATAAAACAATCGTTAAAATTGATCTTAATCTTATTAAATAATCTTATAAATAAAAGATAAATAAAAAATGTGAAAAAAATAAATTAAAAAAAAAAAAAAAAAAAATGTGAAAAAAAAAAAAATTTTGACAAAAGTTAACAAAAAAAGTTCTAAAAAAGTTCTAAAAGCTCCTTTTTAAATGTATTTGCGTTACCTATTATTTGATTGTCGTTAGGAAGATCGTTCCAAAGACGCAGAGTGTGAATGAAAAATTGCCTTTCAGACATTAGAAATTTAAACCTTTTTAATATTATGTTTTTTCCTCGCATAGATCTTGCAAATTTTATTCTCACAAAAAGATAGCTAGGGTGTTCAGTAAAAATAATTTTATGTAGAAAAATAAGGCATTTGTATATAAGCAGGTTTTCAAAGCTCATGTTAAATATCCGGTATGAGAACGTGGATATATTATCCCGGCGACGTTTGTTAAAAACATACCTCGCAATGTTGTTATAAGCTACTGTAAGCTTCCTGGTATCTTCACTATCACAGCCAGCGAAAATTTCACACCCATACAATAGAACTGGAACCAAGTAGGTTTTTGCCAAAAGCATTCTGATATTGAATGGTGTTGAATGTTGAACAACCCAAAGGCTTCTTAGCATTGCATGAACTTTTCCCACAACTCGATTTATATGATTTGTCCACGTAAGGTTATTGTTAAAGGTAACCCCCAAATTTGACGTCGACTGTACGAACTGTATGACGGAGTTATTGATTTTAATTTCGAAATCTGAAGATGATAATCCATTTCGTCTGGAGAAAAGAACACATTTTGTTTTCGAAGGATTAAGACATAAACCATTATATTCAGCCCAATTATAAATTTTCTCAAGATCAGTGTTTATTCGATTAATACCATTTTGGATATCGTTCAAATTCGTGCTTGCGTAAAGTTGTACATCGTCAGCATACATTTGGACATGACTATGAGTAATATAGTCTGGTAAATCGTTTATATAAAGACAAAATAATAGAGGTCCAAGGATAGAGCCTTGCGGAACGCCACGGTTGACATTTACCACATTTGAAGTTTTACCATTCATGTGTACGGATTGAGAACGATCGTTAAGGTATGAGGCAACGAGTTGACAGGCTGATTTTGAAAAGTAAAACAGTTTTTCAAGTTTTTTTTATCAGTATAGAGTGATTAACAGTGTCAAAAGCTTTGCTGTGATCCAAGAGTACAAGAAAAGAAACCATATTATTGTCGAGATTACCTCTAAGTTCTTCAATAACATCCACCAGTGCCGTGATGCAGCTACGACCTTTCGTGAAACCAGACTGTCTATCAGATAGCAATTTGTTAGAGCTGAGAAAGTTATTCATTTGTTTAAACATAATGTTTTCAAGCACTTTTGAAAGAAATGAAAGAATTGCTATTGGCCGAAAGTCATTTTTTGATTTTGGAATAGGAATTATCTTAGACAGTTTCCATCCTGCTGGAAATTGGGATTTCGTTAAAATCGAATTAAATAGGTAAGTAATGTATGGAAGTAATTTTGGTAGTAAAAACTTTAAAAAGATTGGATTTATTTCGTCTGCACCCACAGCGTTGGATTTAACAGCCATAAATCCCTCCAGAACTTCAAACTGGTCCACACAACAAAAGTAAAAGCAATTTTCAATTGGCACAGAGCAAAAATCATCGTAGATGTTAATTAAGGGTTGAGGAATATTAATATTAATAAAGTGATTGTTTAAACTGTCTACATCGATATCAATATCACATGTTGCAGAATTTTTACGGCCTATGCCAATATCACGAATTTGTTTCCATTTAGCCTTACTATCGATAGCAGAGCTGAATTTTTGTTGAAAGTACAAAGTTTTTGCCTGTTTAATGCGCTTAACAGCTAGTCTTCGTGCATTTTTAAAAGATAAAAGTAACTCCGCAGTCTTAAATTGTTTCCACCTTTTATATGCCATATCACGCTGATCTATACACTCTTTTATATCGGCGTTAAACCAGGGCTGTTGTTTATTTGTTCGGGACTTTCCGATTTTCAAGTCAAAAAAGGAATCCAAAGCCATTGCCATACAGGTCCAATATTTTTGTGGGTTAATATCGATCCCAAAAGGCAACTTTCCCGACATCGACGTTTTCGAAAAAAAGTTATTTTGCTCCACCCTAATACTCACGTATTTGAGAAAATTCAATTATTATTTTTATAAGATCCATAAACTTAAAAGCTTTAAATATCAAATAATATTTTCTGAATTTAATTGAAATATTCTTAAAATTGGATTTTTTATATTCATTTAATACTTATTTAACTTTTTCTATAAATTTTATAGTAAGAACCCTATATCCAATATCAATTTTTTAAAATAATAATTAACCTCACATTCAAAATACTATGAAATACAAACTGATTTCATTACGCCAAAGACAATTGCATAAAAAAAATTTTCCTACTTGTGTTTTTATTTTTTCTAATATAGTAAAACAAAAAATATGCAACAACTTACTTAAAATTATAGTAAACTGGAAATATATGAAGAACACGAACTATAGTAAACACACTTAATATTCTAAGTAAACGAAACTTAAAATTGCAAACCATATTGCTATTCTAAGTTACTGAAACTTAATATATGCAACAAACGGCAATATGTGTTTACTTACTATTTTATTTAAGCAGCATATTTTAAGTAAATATACTATGGGTTCATATGAGTTTTGACTATGGTAGGATGCTCAAATATTTTTTCAGTAACATATTTTAAGTATTTAAACTAATTAAATATGATCCCCTTTAATATTTTAAGTAAAGTTGCTATAGAAATAGTGAATATGGTACTATTTATGACTACTATTAGTAGTGATAGTCAACCCTGCATAAAAGTCAGAACCCTAGTTATTACATCCCAGCAAAAACATGGTAATGAGTTGTGAAAAGTAATCATTACCAAGCACATTATTTATAATGAGTACCCATTACCATTAACATTATTTTAAGCCCAAAAGTAACAACTTTTCAGTAATATGTTATAAAAGCACCTCTAAGTAATAATATCTCCTTGCACTTGCAGTTTTTAACCTTTACAATTCAATTAACTTAAAAAGTACTTTAAAACTTAATAGAAATTACGCAATTTTTAAGTTTTAGTAAAAACAAGTTAAATTTTAAAAGTTTTAATTAACTAATTATTTTACTTCTTATTGGTAATGGGTTTTTACTCCTTATTAGTAATCCGAGTCAGTAACTACTTATTTATCTCCATACTCTTCACTAGTTATTTTTGTCTCACGCCCTTGTTAAAATAATTAGTGTTTCATTCAATAAGTAACTACTTATTAACATCTGTTTCGGATTACAAAACCCATTACTAGTAATGCCAATTTTTGCTGGGATATAACTCCTTATAAAAATTAAGAAAATCTGTTAAGAAAAAAATTAAGAAAATTAAATTAAGAAAATCTGTAATCATACATTATTTTATATGATTGGATAAAATTATATACGCCTATATATAATTATTTTTACTCGGGAACGTATCACTTTTTTATAAAAATTATTAAATTAGTCGTCTGCTAGTTTCTGTTTTAATTTGTTTATTAAACTATTTTCATCCGATGAAAAAATTAAAAAAAGATGAAAATAATTTTAAACATTCCTGATAAATATCACAAAAGATTTTTTCAAATTTTGATTTTGAAAAATAAAAATTATTTTCAACTTTGATTAAAATAAAAAATTCCGATTGGATTTTTATTTTTTTATTGAAAACAAGTGTTTGTTTTTTTTTTTTTTTAAGAAAAATAAAAAAGATAGTTTTAAAAGTATTAAAATTGGGTCCCTGATAATTAGAGTCTTTATAGACAAATTTTCTAACAAAATACTTAATACATTAATTTTAAGCTCTTTTGAGGCATTGTGAATTCTGAAAATTTAATGTTACTTTTTATTTTAACAAATGCAAATCTAATGACTTTCACCTTATCTTGTTTAAAAAGTAAATTCATTTATTTTTATCCCCGAAAAATTTCGTGTGTGCAAATTTAAAAAAAATCATTAAACAATAGTGGAAAGACAAAATTTTGTTGTCTGTCTCTAATTTTTAGTATTTTAGAAAAGTATTTTTAACAGTTTTTTTAAACATTTTTTAACAAATTTTGACGATAAAAAAAAAAAACTGGCAGCGCTGATTGTAACAAAAAATAAATATAAGCCTTTCGATGGTTTTAGATTTCCTACTTTGAAAACAAGTAGTCAAATGCGAAGCGCATAAACTTTAGCTCTTATACAAATATCCAATATTACAAAAAAACACCTTTTTTGTAATAACGATACACAGAAAATAATATCGTGATTTTTTTTTTAATTAAAAATGGATTTGATATTAAATTTAACTTCAATTAAACATTTTAATTGATTGAATTAATGTTTTAATTGAATTCTTAACTTTACTGAAAATAAAAATAAAATAAACAAACGAAACCGGTTTTGTATGCATTAGTGTTAGTAGCCAATAAAAAAATAAAATGCAAAAAGCAACAAAAAAAACTTTTGAACTATTGTTTTGTATATTTTGGTGGTAGCAGCCAATGAATACATAAAAGCAACAAAAAAATTTAGTTTTATTGTTTTCTTTAAGGCGAGCGGTCGTTGCGGATAAAGTGTTTTGCTAATAAAATGTGTACAGTTGTGTTTTGCACATTGAAATATAATACAATTTTTTTTTGTTTCAACTTTACTAAGGCGACAAAAATGCATGCAATAACAAGATTTCAAAATAAAAATGTAATTTTAAATAGTTATTGGTATTTTAAAATACTACTATGATGTTTCTATGCAAAACTATACCAAGTGTTTATATTTAATAAAGAAAATAAATTTCTTAATAATATAAAACAAAAACATTCTATGTTTATTTATTTTAGGGCATTTTTTGAAGTTCATCTTTTAAAATTAAATTGAGTTTTGGTCTTTTTTCAATAAAAATTTTTATGTGAATCAATAAATCTATATTATTGATTTCAATTTTATATTAATTTTTTTTTAGGTTTATTTAATTACAATTTTAATTGGTTTTCCATTTTATTTTCAATTAAAAATTTAATTGATTCAATTAACAATTTAATTAAGTTTTAAAACTATTTTCAAACAAAATGAGTAATTAATATGCGCATTTTCGTGATACGTCCGAAATCAATTAATTTTTTAATTGAATCAACGAATTTCGTAATTGAAATTCATTTTTATTTTTTTCTGTGTAAGATTTATAAAACTGCACACACAGCATTTTTATACCCCATAGATGATTATGTCATGTATGTACAATAGGGTTATAACTTTTTGAATTTTTTGCAAATATCAAAAAGTCTATCCCATAGCCGTATGTACCATACAATTATATTTAGAAATGATATATTTTTTTCGAGATCGTTTCAAAAGTTCTCGCACCAACCGCGATGAAGTTTTGAATATTAGTTTTTGTTTTATGAAAAAACAAATTATATTTAATTGCAAAGTATTTAGGATTTCCTTATAATTTCATTAATGTAAAAACAAAATCTCAGCAATTTGATGGAGGGCGCAAAAAAATCGCGATATTATGACGCCATTTCGCCATTTTTAAATTATCTTAATTTAAGTGTCAAGTAATAGCTGCTATAATACCAAATTCACATTAATTTGTTTAAACATGTTTAACCACTAAAACATGTTTAAATTTAAACTTGGTAAGGTACAAAAACATGTTTAAGTGCTTAAACTAGTTTACATTTATGAATGTCAATATGGCATAAGACAGATATTCTTTTCAGCAACTATACTAAAAAAAAAACTGTAAAGTTAGCAAAAAATTTTGTTAAGTTTAACTGAAGAAGAACCTGATTTTGGGCCTACTAAATTTCTTGTTAATTTAATTAAAAATGTTTAGCTAACTTTTTATTCCCAAAAAAAACTTTTTTTTAAAAAAAAAAATGTTAAAACTAAAAAACATATAACAAGAAATTAAAAAAAAGTATTTAAAAAAATTAAAGTTAACTACTATTTTCGTTAAAAATATATAAACAATAACACTTCTCTACACGGTTTTTTCACAGACATATTGAATACATTTTCTAAAGCATTTTGGTCTCCTGAACACGAATCTGTCATCAGAAAAGTTGTATCTAATCGCCTTCTCGAGGTTTAGGCATTTTCATTTTTTGTGGACCTCAAAACCTAAATTTTTTAATATTGAAAAAGTGTATGTTAAAGTTAATATTAATATATTTTTTATTTGAACATGGTCCACAAAAATTTAAAATGGCTATATCTCGAGAAGGTGATTGGGAGGCAAACATTTTTGGGAAATGTGTTTTAACCTTTTTGTTTTTTAACACCAATTGTATGAAAAAAATATGCAAATTTGGTTCAAAACTTTGATTTCTTTGCAAATATTTCTGGATATACTTAATTGATTTTGGATTTTAAACCCAGGTTCTTTTTATTGTAGTGTTTACTTTACATATCTGCTTTGAACAGGATATTTATTGTAAAATTCGGATACTTATAAGGATGTAACCATAAAAAGGACATCTTGAACTTCCTTAGAATGTCCTGATGATATCCTTGATCGCACCGAGTCCGGATTTCTTGCAAAAGTTAGTTAATTTTATTGGAAATTTGAATAAAAATTTATGAATATCTTTTACATAAAATTTTCATATTAAAAAATTTGTCGGTTTTGAGGGCTTGGTCCATAAAAAATTAAAATGCCTATATCTCGAGAAGGCGTGTTTAATTTTAAAAGTATTAAAATTGGGTCCCTGATAATTAGAGTCTTTATAGACAAATTTTCTAACAAAATACTTAATACATTAATTTTAAGCTCTTTTGAGGCAGCTTTTTGAAGGCTATTTTTAAGGCTAAAAATGTTTGATACTTAAAAATTGTTTCAAATTCGAATTCTGAAAATTTAATGTTACTGTTTATTTTAACAAATGAAAAATCTAATGACTTTCACCTTATCTTGTTTAAAAAGTAAATTCATTTATTTTTATCCCCGAAAAATTTCGTGTGTGCAAATTAAAAAAAAATAATTAAACAATAGTGGAAAGACAAAATTTTGTTGTCTGTCTCTAATTTTTAGTATTTTAAAAAATGTATTTCTTACAGTTTTTTAAACATTTTTTAACAAATTTTGACGACAAAAAAAAAACTGGCAGCGCTGATTGTAACAAAAAAAAAATATAAGATTTTCGATGGTTTTAGATTTCCTACTTTGGAAACAAGTAGTCAAATGCGAAGAGCATAAACTTTAGCTCTTATACAAATATCCAATATTACAAAAAAAAACACCTTTTTTGTAATAACGATAAGACTTATGAAACTGCACACACAGCATTTTTATACCCCATAGATGATTATGTCATATATGTACAATAGGGTTATAACTTTTTGAATTTTTTGCAAATATCAAAAAGTCTATCCCATAGCCGTATATACCATACAATTATATTTAGAAATGATATATTTTTTTCGAGATCGTTTCAAAAGTTCTCGCACCAACCGCGATGAAGTTTTGAATATTAGTTTTTGTTTTATGAAAAAACAAATTATATTTAATTGCAAAGTATTTAGGATTTCCTTATAATTTCATTAATGTAAAAACAAAATCTCAGCAATTTGATGGAGGGCGCAAAAAAATCGCGATATTATGACGCCATTTCGCGGATTTTTTAAATTATCTTAATTTAAGTGTCAAGTAATAGCTGCTATAATACCAAATTCACATTAATTTTTTTAAACATGTTTAACCACTAAAACATGTTTAAATTTAAACTTGGTAAGGTACAAAAACATGTTTAAGTGCTTAAACTAGTTTACATTTATGAATGTCAATATGGCATAAGACAGATATTCTTTTCAGCAACTATACTAAAAAAAACTGTAAAGTTAGCAAAAAATTTTGTTAACTTTAACTGAAGAAGAACCTGATTTTGGGCCTACTAAATTTCTTGTTAATTTAATTAAAAATATTTAGCTAACTTTTCGTTGAATGAATGTAGAAATGCATAAGCGTAGCTAGACCATTAATCTGGGGTGGGCAAAAGCCCCCCCCCCCTTCCCAAAAAAAACTTTTTTTTTTAAAAAAAATGTTAAAACTAAAAAACATATAACAAGAAATTACAAAAAAGTATTTAAAAAAATTAAAGTTAACTACTATTTTCGTTAAAAATATATAAACAATAACACTGCTCTACACGGTTTTTTCACAGACATATTGAATACATTTTCTAAAGCATTTTGATATCCTGAACACGCCTTCTCGAGGTTTAGGCATTTTCATTTTTTGTGGACCTCAAAACCGAAATTTTTTAATATTGAAAAAGTGTATGTTTAAGTTAATATTAATATTTTTTTTATTTGAACATGGTCCACAAAAATTTAAAATTGCTATATCTCGAGAAGGTGTTTAGGAAGAAAACATTTTTGGGAAATGTGTTTTAACCTTTTTGTTTTTTAATTTTACAAAAAAAAAAAATCATACCAATTGTATGAAAAAATATGCAAATTTGGTTCAAAACTTTGATTTCTTTTGCAAATATTTCTGGATATACTTAATTGATTTTGGATTTTAAACCCAGGTTCTTTTTATTGGAGTGTTTACTTTACATATCTGCTTTGAACAGGATATTTATTGTAAAATTCGGACACTTATAAGGATGTAACCATAAAAAGGACATCTTGAACTTCCTTAGAATGTCCTGATGATATCCTTGATCGCACCGAGTCCGGATTTCTTGCAAAAGTTAGTTAATTTTATTGGAAATTTGAATAAAAAATTATGAATATCTTTTACATAAAATTTTCATATTAAAAAATTGGTCGGTTTTGAGGGCTTGGTCCATAAAAAATTAAAATGCCTATATCTCGAGAAGGCGTGTTTAGGAGGCCAAAATAATTTAGAAAATGTACCCTAGAACTCTGTGCAAAAAAAATGATTTATGTAGAGTAGTGTAATTAGTATATTAAAATCATTGAAAAAATAGAATTGAAACAGAGTCGTATTTCGCTTGAATAAGTATTAGTGACAGCACTCTATGTAACTTTTGACGTTTAATAAAAATAATGCAACATAAAGGAGAACAACAACAAAGCAAACAACAAAAGAGAGAAAAAAAGTTTTTAACTATCAATTGTGCGTATTATCTTTAAAAAAACGTTGAATAAAGCAAAATAATCATTTAATTTAATTAAATAAGAGACAAAAACCATTTTTTAAAAACAAAGTATTGAATTTAATATTAAATACGTGTGCGATGAGGAAGAACAAGCATTTTGCCACCATATTGGAAAGTACATCAAATACAACACTGCGTACCTTCTAATCTTTTCTGATTAAAATCAATTTATAATGGAAAGAGTTAATAAAACGTTATATTCCCGAGTAAAAAATTTTATATGATGCAATATATAATGATATGTAACACAATATATATTTATATGTAATTTGATCAGAATAATGGTGGATGTTTTTGCATTAAAAAAGATCAACTTGTATAAAATATGATTTGATTTCATCCGAGTTTTGACCAGACATTGCTATATATTGGTGGATCTAATTAGATCTAATTGAAAATTGTTGGTTAATTAGAAAAATATAAAGTTTTATATGGAACAGAATAAGCTATATGTAATTTGATGTTAAATTATACAGAAAAACAGATTTTGTATTGACCCTCATATTATTTTATTTAATTATATCAACTAGAGTTTGCAAAACGATTAAAATCGTAATCGTAATCGCGATTAATCGCACCAAATAATCGTAATCTTAATCGACAAAAAAATCATGCGATTACGATTAATAATTTTCTATGAAATACACTGATTTTATAACAAAAATTTGAATATTTAAAATTATTTTTCAAAAAAACTAAATTATTCTAAAAAACGATTACTTTCTTAACAATTTCAAACCAAAATCATTGATTCTGGAATGTTAAGTAGAATCGATTGCAGGATGATATGATGCGTTCTGGTACCGACTATTTGGAACGGAAAATTTTTATGAGTAGGCCCATGATTCATTTAACTTGTTTGCGAGTGTCAAGTAATAGCTGCTATAATACCAAATTCACATTAATTTTTTTAAACATGTTTAACCACTAAAACATGTTTAAATTTAAACTTGGTAAGGTACAACTGTAAACAAGTGTGGACGTGTTTTAATTTATCTCCGTGCTATTAATTGAATTTTTGAAATTGTTCGTAATAGGTATTTTTGTAATATTTTCATGACCACATCCAGGAAAATGAAAATATGGACACAAATGATACCGATTTAATTCGAGGCTCTGCCTCACCGACTGGTGCTGGTCCTAGCACTGGTCTTAGGGTTGCGACCTTGAAGTCCGACCTTGATTCTGGTAGGGGTGCTCAGCCTAATATTGGTGGTAAAAAGAAAAAGAAACTTAAACCATCAAAGGTCAGGCACAACCAGAGACGGCTTTGTTTGAAAATAATTAACAGACTAAGCCAACTTGATGGAACGAAGCTCTCCGAACGTGAGAGGGCGTCGCTATCATGGGCGAAAGGAGTCATTGAAGAACAGGACAAACTTTCGGCAATGCGCGCATCTGACAAACAGAGCGCTGTTTCGGCCTCGTCATCGAAGTCTGGTAAAAGGTTGCGCTCGCCCGACGAGAAACCTTTACCTAAGAGATCTAAGGTGACCGGCAACGTCTGGACTCAGTCTTTTAGTGAAGTGGTTAAAGGTAACTTCGTTAGGGCTGTGATAAACAGGCAAAATGGGGATTGTAGTATTCCAAGGGACAAGTGGAGTTTAGTTGAAACTAAACTAAATGAAATCTACTATAGGCTCCTTGAGAGTATGCCTGATTTTCTACCTACTACTGTCAACGCAGGTTGGTATCAGGGGCGAGTAAAACTCGTTGCTTTTGGGAACGAAAGATCCGCAGCCGTGTTTAAGGTTGCCATTAGCCAAGTGGGAGAGTTATGGCCTGGAGCCAGACTGGACGTTGTGGAAAAACTATTGTAATAAACGATTTTAATTGAATTTATCAAACAGAATGAAAAATTTTATTTCATAAAATTTTCTATTGAACACAAAATAATCAAAGTTAACTCAACACAAAATATTTATACAAAATTTACTACAGTATATACAACACCCCCACTCAAACATATATTATTTAAAATTTAATCCCATATTAACTGAACAATAATTATGTTTGTCTAAAGGAACTGCTTTTGTTAAATTATCAGCCACCATCTTTGCTGTTCCAACACCAAAAAATTGAACAATATTCATTTCCTTTTTTTCTTTAATAAAATTATGACGAACGTCAATGTGTTTAGATCTTGCAAAATACTTATTGCTTGAAGCTATGTGCAATGCACTTTGGTTGTCGCAGCAAATCTTTGTTGGATAGTTGCAATTTAAATTATTTAATTCTTCTTCTAGACCACGTAACCACAATACTTCTTGTGTTGCCGCTGCTAATGCCATATACTCGGCTTCAGTAGTAGATAATGCTATAGTTGGTTGATGTTTTGTAGCCCAGGATATAGCCCCTCCTTGTAGTAAACAAACGTATCCTGTAACTGATCTCCTGGTATCGATATCGCTTCCCCAATCTGAATCAGAATACATTATCATAGCAGAGTTTCCATTTTTTCTGAATTGAAGTTTTATGTTAATAGATCCTTTTAGATACCTGAGCACTCTTTTCACAGCTGACCAGTGAGGTTTTCCAGGATTGTTATTAAACTTACTTAATCTGCTTACCGCGAAACAAATGTCAGGTCTAGTTACCTGAGCAGCAAACATTAGGCTACCAATTGCTTGTTGATAAGGTATGTTGATCATTTCCCTTTTATCCTCTTCACTACTAGGACACATATCTGCAGTTAGTTTGACATTAGGATCAAAAGGTGTTGAAATTGGGTTGCAGTCTGTCATATTAAATCTGTTCAAAATATCACTTATGTAGGATTCTTGATCAAGTGATATACACTCTTCATCACGGGTAATACGTATTCCCAAACACTGTGTAGCTTCCCCTAAAATCTTCATTTTGAAATTTTTCATTAAATTAGATTTCAAGATTTCTAAAAAATCAATTTCATTAGTGAAAACCATGATGTCATCTACATATATAGCAACAAAAGTCATCTTATCCCCACTTCGATGAAAATATACACACGAATCGACTTTAGATTTTGTTAACCCAAAAGTTTGCAAAGATTTATCCAACTTCTTGTTCCACACTAAACTAGCTTGTTTTAATCCATAAACTGCCTTCTTAAGTTTTAAAACTTCACCCGGCTTACCAATTATTATTCCTTCAGGCTGATCAATATAAATATCTTCATCGAGTTCTCCTTGCAAAAATGCGGTTATTGCGTCCATTTGTTCAATCTTGAGATCATATTTAATCGCCAATGCCATCAGATATCTTATCGATGAATAACGTACCACCGGTGAATAAGTTTCAAAATAATCTTTTCCTGCCTTTTGTGTAAATCCCCGCACAACAAGTCTTGCTTTGTATCTTATTTTATTTTGTGGTTCCTTTTTAATTTTAAATATCCATTTAGTTTTTATAATATTTACATTATCAGGTCTAGAGACAGATTTCCAAGTTTCATTTTCTATAAGTGAATTAATTTCTGAATCCATTGCTTCTTGCCATTTATCTCTGTCATCGCCTGATAAAGCAGCTTTGACACTTGTAGGTTCATTTGTACGGCCTAAACTTTCAGCACAATACACCTTTTTCTGATTAGCTATTCTCTCACTTCTACGTAAAACTTGAACATTTTCATTTGCTGGCGATGTTTCTTCATTCTCATATTCTTGGATTTGAATACTAGGAGTTTCTTCTACACTATCAATTTCGTGACTATCCCAACCTTCAAAATCACTAAGTACAGTCGATGAACAGGATTCATAATCTCCCCCACTAGCTACGGCTTCTTCCTCCCCTAAAACATCATTATTATCTACATCGCCCTCAATATTCACATCACTAGCTTGATTGTCGACCATATTACCATCCTCACCCACAGTATTAGCTTCATCCCCCACTTCAGCTGAATTTTCTTTTAATAAAACCACAGAGTAGTAATTATCAGTAGATTTGTTGCAAGAACCATTATCTGAATTTTTATAAGGGAATATATTTTCTAAAAATTTGACATCTCGTCTAATGATAATATCCTTCTTTTGTGGACTATATAAACGAAATCCTTTTGTATTCTCGGAATATCCCACAAAAACGCATTTCTCGGATTTCGAATCTAATTTTTGCCTCTTTTGTTTTGGAATATGCGCCATTGCTGTACACCCAAAAACTTTAAAATAACAAACATTTGGTTTCTTACCCGTCCACATTTCTTCAGGAGTTGTTAACAAATTCTTGTGTGGTGATCGATTAATAATGTAACTTGCACTGTTTACAGCTTCTGCCCATAAAAACTTCGGCAAATTCGCCCCAATAAGCATTGCGCGGGCTTTTTCCATCAAATTTCGGTTCATTCTTTCAGCTAACCCATTTTGCTCGGGCGTATATGGAGAAGTAGTCTGATGATGAATGCCACACCTTTTCAGTTCTACTGACATGGACTTATTGACGTACTCACCACCATTGTCTGTTCGCAAAATTTTTATTTTAGTGCCTTGTTGATTTTCTGCTTTGGCTTTAAACTCTTTAAAACAATCTACAACCATGTCTTTACTTTTTAGAAAATAAACAGAAACTTTTCTCGTAAAGTCATCGATGAATGTAACGAAATATAAACTGTTTCCAATAGACTTTACCTCCATCGGACCACAGACGTCAGAGTGAATTATTTCTAAAACTTTAGTAGCTCTTGTACCAAATGATGGAAAACTTTCTCTACATTGTTTACCTTCTGCACAAGCCAAGCATTCTAAATTACCAGAAGATTTAAAAGAAACTCCTTCGACACATTTGGAGAGTATGTTCATGTTGCTAGTTCCCAAGTGTCCGTATCTCAAGTGCCATAGCTTAAAATCTTCACTTTTTGACACAAATGCATAATTTGAACTCGAATTGTTTATTTTATATAAGCCATTGTGCATTCTTGCAGTTGCGATGATTTCATCATTTGTATTGACTACGGAGCAACCTTCATGACTAAAAATAACTTTTAGATTTTTAGAACTCATTACCTTAACTGATAGAAGGTTAACACTTAAATCTGGCACCAATAAAACGTTTCCAACATCTACTTCTTTTGCACCAGTAGGAGTATTGACTTTCAATGTTGTGTTACCTTTTCCTACAACTTTTAGAACTCGATTATTAGCTGTAACAATTTCACCTTTATAGGGCTTAACATTCCTAAGAAGATCCTTACAATAAGTCATGTGATCAGTGGCTCCACTGTCCACAATCCATTCTTCATTCTTTAAATGTGTTGAAAAGTTCACATGACGCACCATAAACCCAGCTCTTCCTTCTGTTTCTTTTTTTGTAGGACAATATTTGGCTATGTGTCCCAAACCATCGCAATTAAAACATCTTAACTTGCCTTTTTTATTAACAGTTCTTTTATCACGATTTACAAGAGCTGAATTCGAAGGACTGTATTCGTCTGCAACATCTTGCAGAAGTTTCATTTTAATACCATCAGCTGAAATAATTTTTCCACTCGCACCGAAGCTCATTATCATCGGCTTGTATTCACTAGGCAATCCTTTTAACAGTAAACAGCCTACCCACTCATCATTTACGACAAACCCAATGTCATTTAACTTTTGGGCAGTTGATACAACTTGACTCACATAATCTTCCACTGAAGAGCATTCAACTAGCTGCACAGAACATAATTTTTGCAGCAATCCAATTCTTCTATCAAGGCCAGAATCTTGATACAGATCTTTTAATGTTTTCCAAACCTCCTTTGCCGATTTTGCATCCTTAACGTGAACATACAAATTTTTGTCAATTGACAAAATAATTCTGCACCTAGCCACGTTGTCCTTATTAGCATCAACTTGAGCATCTTCTAACGGCTCTACGCAGCACCAATAACCATCCAGTTCTAACAGGGTTTTCATACCAAAACTCCAAGATGCATAATTTTCGGAGCCTAACAACTTTTCTAATTGATGAAGACTTGATGATGCACTCATATTTAACATCGTATCAATAACGTATAATAAACAATTTAAACAAACGAATTACCACGCGCGAAAGTTATGGAGGGCCCATAACCTATTGTAATAAACGATTTTAATTGAATTTATCAAACAGAATGAAAAATTTTATTTCATAAAATTTTCTATTGAACACAAAATAATCAAAGTTAACTCAACACAAAATATTTATACAAAATTTACTACAGTATATACAACAAAAACATGATATCCCCTCGCAACCCAGAGCTCATGCATGGATCCCAATGGCTACAAATGACACTGCGGTGATTCTTAAGATGATAAAAGTCTGCAATCCTGACCTTCCAACTCAGAATTGGCAAATTGCCAGATTGGGTGAGATGGAGGGCGCACGTCGTCAAGCAGTGGTCTTGGTTAATGAGGAATCGCTTCCGCTTTTAGCCAGGACTGACGGCATTATTAGATTTGGATTTTTTCATATAAGAGTCAATGTCTACAAGGGCGACCAGAAGACTATTTTGGACGCAGACAAGCCAGTGGCAGAGTCGGCTGGGGAGGAGAATCTGGAAAAGGTTGATATTCAGCTGGCCGATTCTAGGCTGATGGGAGATTCATCTGGCATTTTTGAAACCGAATCTGGTAACGAATGCGACCTCTGTGATGGCATGGAGGATAAAGCCGATGCCACGATGGGTGACATTCAGGACGAGGCCCATGCAGTGAGGAATTCGGAGAGTTCTGTTGCCTCCGATTCAGAACAGATGGGATATATATCTGGCTTATTCGAAACCGAATCTGGGGACGAATGCGACCTCTATGATAACACGGAGGATGAAGCCAATAACACGGTGGTGGAAAGGATGGTGGAAAAAAAGCAAGATGTTGCGGTTCCTACAAATAAACCTCCATCACTGTAAGGCAGCCTCAGCTGCACTCTTGCTGCGCCTGACGACAGGAGCAGTTGACTTGTTTTTTATCCAAGAGCCCTGGGTGCGGGGTGGCAGGGTTTGCGGATTGAAGACCCCTGGGTTTAAGTTGGTGGTTGCCAAAGGTAAGGGCTCACCAAGAGCCTGCATCTTGACGAAAAATGGCTTAAATATATTCTTTTTGTCTACTTTTAGTGATATGGATGTAACAGCGGCTAGCTTAGAGCTTCATGGGAAATCTATTTGGCTCGCCTCTGCGTATTTTCCTAATCCGGGGCCAATACCCCCGGAGAAGGTTGGCGGTCTGATTCGGGAGTCTGAATCTAGGGGACACCAGTTACTAGTGTGCTGTGATGCTAATGCACATCATTCGATATGGGGAAGTACAGACACAAATGATAGAGGCGAATCACTTTTGGAGTTTTTGTTAAGCACTAACCTCTATATTTGTAACAAGGGTGGTGAACCAACTTTCGTTACAAGTACGCGGCAAGAGGTTCTTGACGTAACACTAGTATCAGATACATTGTCTGATAGAATTGATGACTGGAGAGTTTTGGAAGAGCATTCTTTCTCAGATCATCGCTACATTGAGTTTTTACTCAGGGAGCGTGCCCCGGTTGAGACAGTCTCTAGAAATCTGAGGAGAACAAACTGGGTGAAATATAGGGAGACTTTTTCTTTGCTTTTGGATGAAGTACCCTTATCTAAACCACATAGTTTGGCGCAAATTGACTGTCTGGTTGACCATATAACAAATGTTTGTAATAGGTGCCTGGATGCGTCTTGCCCTTCTGCAAAGCCTAGAGGGAAAGAAAAGCCACCTTGGTGGTCAAATGAGTTGCAGACGAGCAGAGATTCCTGCAGAAAGCTCTTTAATAAGGCTAAATTTTCAAGAGCGGACGAGGACTGGTCTGCATACAGGCTGCAACTTAAGAGTTATAAAAAGATGATCAGAAATGCAAAATGTGATTCTTGGAAAAACTTCTGTGGAAACATAGAAGACGTTTCTGAGGCATCCAGGCTGCGCAAGGTTCTGGCTTCTTCTCCTTGCACCCTGGGATACCTAAAAGATCCTAATGGGGTGTGGTCTTCCTCCAGTGGAGAGTCGCTGGATCTCCTTTTAAACACGCATTTTCCGGGCAATTCCATGACGCCGTTTCAAGCTTTGGAACGTTCTGACGCCCAAGCATCTGAAATTGCTTCGGAAATAATAAATATGCCAACATTAATCTGGGCGATAAAAAGCTTCAGGCCCTATAAATCCCCGGGACCTGATGGTATAATCCCGGCTGAGTTGCAGCAAGTGTCGGATTATATAGCCCCGTTGCTGTATAATCTATACACAGCATGCATCAACTGGTCGTACATTCCTTTAAAATGGAGGGATACCAGAGTCGTATTTATCCCGAAGGCTGGGAAAAGTTCCCACACAGCTCCGAAGGATTTCAGACCAATTAGTCTGTCTTCTTTTTTGTTAAAGACAATGGAACGAATGATAGACTCATATTTGCGTAGAGTGATTGACCCGAGGTTGCTTTCGACAAAGCAACATGCATACAGCAAGGGACGATCAACGGAAACAGCTCTTCATGAGCTCGTTGGTACTATCGAGAGATCGCTTTCGGTAAAGGAGTACACTATGGTGGCCTTTCTTGATATTGAGGGGGCTTTTAATAATGTCATCCCAGAATCGATAATATTGGCATTGTCTGGTCTGGGAGTAAAGCGTGAAATCGGTTTAATGGTGGAAAGCCTACTTGCCAGTAGACGTATAACGTCTGAATTGGGAGCGTCCGTCATATCTCGATTTGTCAATAGGGGCACACCACAAGGAGGTGTTCTTTCGCCGCTTCTTTGGAACCTGGCACTGAATTCAATGCTACTATCTCTAGAAGCACGTGGTTGTCATGTTGTCGCATATGCTGACGATGTCGCGATAGCGGTAAAGGGGAAGCATCTGCCAACATTGCGGGACATTCTTCAGGGTTCTCTGAAAGATCTGTCTAAATGGGCAAGAGACTGTGGTCTAGGAGTTAATCCTAGTAAAACAGAGCTTGTTTTATTTACAAGGAAAAATAAGATTCCTGCTTTTGATCCTATTTCTCTGGACGGTACTGAAATCACCTTCTCAGATGGAGCCAAGTATCTTGGAGTATTTCTAGATAGGAAGCTGAATTTCAGGCGTAATATTGAGGAACGTGTGAGAAAAGCAACGATTGCTTTGTATTCCTGTAAAAGGGCCATTGGAAAACGATGGGGTTTTAGCCCTCAAGTCGTTCATTGGATCTATACAGCAGTGGTGCGTCCAATTTTGCTGTATGGAATCATTGTCTGGTGGCCTGCTTTAGAAACAAAATCGAACTGTGTCTTTATCACGAAGGTACAGAGAATGGCGTCAATGTGCATCACTGGTGCTCTTCGTACTACACCTACGGCTGCATTAGAAATCCTCCTTCACCTGCTACCCTTGGACATATTGGGTAGGCAGTATGCAGCTGCGTCGGCAATTCGACTTAATAGCACGCTGCAATGGAGGAGCAGCGATTGTGGCCATAGCGCGATCTTGAAAAAGATAACAATACCACAAAATGTGGATTGTGCTCCCTCTTTGAGCCTCTTTGAGCGCCACTTTACCACTATGATACCATCCAGGGAGTCTTGGATGGGGGATACTCCGGGAAGTGGAGCTACCATAAATTTTTACACAGATGGATCGAGGCTGCACGAACAAGTGGGCTTTGGGGTCTATTCGGAAGAGCTTGGATTGAGCCTGGCTCGTAGATTGCCAGATCATTGCAGTGTCTACCAGGCAGAGATGCTGGCAATAAAGGAAGTGGCTGACTGGTTGAGCTGCAATGTCTTGTCTACAACCGCAGTCAACATCTATACTGACAGTCAAGCCGCGGTCAAGTCCCTGGATTCAATGTTTCTGAAAACAAGATCTGCCCTTAACTGCCGCACGTCTTTAAATGAGATGGCCAAGCAGTTTAACATACGACTCATATTGGTCCCAGGGCACAGAGACATTCCAGGGAATTGCAAAGCCGATGAGCTTGCAAGACTAGGAACTACCTTACAGGTTCCAACAGAATTGGAATGTGTTGGTATGCCTCTAGAAACTTGCAAGCAAAACCTACGGCTTTGTTCTGCGACGGAGACTAATCAAAGATGGGCAAATGGATGGACGTGTGAGACAACACGACTGATTTGGCCTTCTCTTAATCAGGGGCGCACAAGTGAGCTGATATCGCTTCCAAGAGGAGAGATTTCAACGGTGGTTTCTATAATTACCGGACACTGTCTTATAGGGAAGCACGCAGAGCGGTTAAATGTGCCGTCGAATGACTTTTGCCGAAGTTGCATGGATGAAGAGGAGTTGGAAACTATCGAACACTTTATTTGCCATTGCTCGGCACTTTCTGGTCAGCGACTTGCTTCACTGGGATCTAGGGAGCTGTACGATCTTTCAGATTTGTCGGATGTCAAAATTCAACATCTAAGTCGGATGTCAAAATTCAACATCTAAGCTCAAACTGGTTTAACGACAGGGACTAGTAGGGAAACCTATTACGATCCCGTGGTATCACAATGGACCTCAGAGTCTACGTGTGTTGACGTAAAACGTCAGCAGCCACTTACAACCTAACCTAACCTAAGGTACAAAAACATGTTTAAGTGCTTAAACTAGTTTACATTTATGAATGTCAATATGGCATAAGACAGATATTCTTTTCAGCAACTATACTAAAAAAAAACTGTAAAGTTAGCAAAAAATTTTGTTAACTTTAACTGAAGAAGAACCTGATTTTGGGCCTACTAAATTTCTTGTTAATTTAATTAAAAATATTTAGCTAACTTTTTATTCCCAAAAAAAAACTTTTTTTTAAAAAAAAAATGTTAAAACTAAAAAACATATAACAAGAAATTACAAAAAAGTATTTAAAAAAATTAAAGTTAACTACTATTTTCGTTAAAAATATATAAACAATAACACTTCTCTACACGGTTTTTTCACAGACATATTGAATACATTTTCTAAAGCATTTTGGCCTCCTGAACACGAATCTGTCATCAGAAAAGTTGTTTCTAATCGCTTTCTCGAGGTTTAGGCATTTTCATTTTTTGTGGACCTCAAAACCGAAATTTTTTAATATTGAAAAAGTGTATGTTAAAGTTAATATTAATATTTTTTTTATTTGAACATGGTCCACAAAAATTTAAAATGGCTATATCTCGAGAAGATGATTGGGAGGCAAACATTTTTTGGAAATGTGTTTTAACCTTTTTGTTTTTTAACACCAATTGTATGAAAAAAATATGCAAATTTGGTTCAAAACTTTGATTTCTTTGCAAATATTTCTGGATATACTTACTTAATTGATTTTGGATTTTAAACCCAGATTCTTTTTATTGTAGTGTTTACTTTACATATCTGCTTTGAACAGGATTTTTATTGTAAAATTCGGATACTTATAAGGATGTAACCATAAAAAGGACATCTTGAACTTCCTTAGAATGTCCTGATGATATCCTTGATCGCACCGAGTCCGGATTTCTTGCAAAAGTTAGTTAATTTTATTGGAAATTTGAATAAAAATTTATGAATATCTTTTATATAAAATTTTCATATTAAAAAATTTGTCGGTTTTGAGGGCTTGGTCCATAAAAAATTAAAATGCCTATATCTCGAGAAGGCGTGTTTAGTTTTAAAAGTATTAAAATTGGGTCCCTGATAATTAGAGTCTTTATAGACAAATTTTCTAACAAAATACTTAATACATTAATTTTAAGCTCTTTTGAGGCAGCTTTTTGAAGGCTATTTTTAAGGCTAAAAATGTTTGATACTTAAAAATTGTTTCAAATTCGAATTCTGAAAATTTAATGTTACTGTTTATTTTAACAAATGAAAAATCTAATGACTTTCACCTTATCTTGTTTAAAAAGTAAATTCATTTATTTTTATCCCCGAAAAATTTCGTGTGTGCAAATTAAAAAAAAATAATTAAACAATAGTGGAAAGACAAAATTTTGTTGTCTGTCTCTAATTTTTAGTATTTTAAAAAATGTATTTCTTACAGTTTTTTAAACATTTTTTAACAAATTTTGACGACAAAAAAAAAACTGGCAGCGCTGATTGTAACAAAAAAAAAATATAAGACTTTCGATGGTTTTAGATTTCCTACTTTGGAAACAAGTAGTCAAATGCGAAGAGCATAAACTTTAGCTCTTATACAAATATCCAATATTACAAAAAAACACCTTTTTTGTAATAACGATAAGACTTATGAAACTGCACACACAGCATTTTTATACCCCATAGATGATTATGTCATATATGTACAATAGGGTTATAACTTTTTGAATTTTTTGCAAATATCAAAAAGTCTATCCCATAGCCGTATATACCATACAATTATATTTAGAAATGATATATTTTTTTCGAGATCGTTTCAAAAGTTCTCGCACCAACCGCGATGAAGTTTTGAATATTAGTTTTTGTTTTATGAAAAAACAAATTATATTTAATTGCAAAGTATTTAGGATTTCCTTATAATTTCATTAATGTAAAAACAAAATCTCAGCAATTTGATGGAGGGCGCAAAAAAATCGCGATATTATGACGCCATTTCGCGGATTTTTTAAATTATCTTAATTTAAGTGTCAAGTAATAGCTGCTATAATACCAAATTCACATTAATTTTTTTAAACATGTTTAACCACTAAAACATGTTTAAATTTAAACTTGGTAAGGTACAAAAACATGTTTAAGTGCTTAAACTAGTTTACATTTATGAATGTCAATATGGCATAAGACAGATATTCTTTTCAGCAACTATACTAAAAAAAACTGTAAAGTTAGCAAAAAATTTTGTTAACTTTAACTGAAGAAGAACCTGATTTTGGGCCTACTAAATTTCTTGTTAATTTAATTAAAAATATTTAGCTAACTTTTCGTTGAATGAATGTAGAAATGCATAAGCGTAGCTAGACCATTAATCTGGGGTGGGCAAAAGCCCCCCCCCCCCTTCCCAAAAAAAACTTTTTTTTTTAAAAAAAATGTTAAAACTAAAAAACATATAACAAGAAATTACAAAAAAGTATTTAAAAAAATTAAAGTTAACTACTATTTTCGTTAAAAATATATAAACAATAACACTGCTCTACACGGTTTTTTCACAGACATATTGAATACATTTTCTAAAGCATTTTGATATCCTGAACACGCCTTCTCGAGGTTTAGGCATTTTCATTTTTTGTGGACCTCAAAACCGAAATTTTTTAATATTGAAAAAGTGTATGTTTAAGTTAATATTAATATTTTTTTTATTTGAACATGGTCCACAAAAATTTAAAATTGCTATATCTCGAGAAGGTGTTTAGGAAGAAAACATTTTTGGGAAATGTGTTTTAACCTTTTTGTTTTTTAATTTTACAAAAAAAAAAAATCATACCAATTGTATGAAAAAATATGCAAATTTGGTTCAAAACTTTGATTTCTTTTGCAAATATTTCTGGATATACTTAATTGATTTTGGATTTTAAACCCAGGTTCTTTTTATTGGAGTGTTTACTTTACATATCTGCTTTGAACAGGATATTTATTGTAAAATTCGGACACTTATAAGGATGTAACCATAAAAAGGACATCTTGAACTTCCTTAGAATGTCCTGATGATATCCTTGATCGCACCGAGTCCGGATTTCTTGCAAAAGTTAGTTAATTTTATTGGAAATTTGAATAAAAAATTATGAATATCTTTTACATAAAATTTTCATATTAAAAAATTGGTCGGTTTTGAGGGCTTGGTCCATAAAAAATTAAAATGCCTATATCTCGAGAAGGCGTGTTTAGGAGGCCAAAATAATTTAGAAAATGTACCCTAGAACTCTGTGCAAAAAAAATGATTTATGTAGAGTAGTGTAATTAGTATATTAAAATCATTGAAAAAATAGAATTGAAACAGAGTCGTATTTCGCTTGAATAAGTATTAGTGACAGCACTCTATGTAACTTTTGACGTTTAATAAAAATAATGCAACATAAAGGAGAACAACAACAAAGCAAACAACAAAAGAGAGAAAAAAAGTTTTTAACTATCAATTGTGCGTATTATCTTTAAAAAAACGTTGAATAAAGCAAAATAATCATTTAATTTAATTAAATAAAAGACAAAAACCATTTTTTAAAAACAAAGTATTGAATTTAATATTAAATACGTGTGCGATGAGGAAGAACAAGCATTTTGCCACCATATTGGAAAGTACATCAAATACAACACTGCGTACCTTCTAATCTTTTCTGATTAAAATCAATTTATAATGGAAAGAGTTAATAAAACGTTATATTCCCGAGTAAAAAATTTTATATGATGCAATATATAATGATATGTAACACAATATATATTTATATGTAATTTGATCAGAATAATGGTGGATGTTTTTGCATTAAAAAAGATCAACTTGTATAAAATATGATTTGATTTCATCCGAGTTTTGACCAGACATTGCTATATATTGGTGGATCTAATTAGATCTAATTGAAAATTGTTGGTTAATTAGAAAAATATAAAGTTTTATATGGAACAGAATAAGCTATATGTAATTTGATGTTAAATTATACAGAAAAACAGATTTTGTATTGACCCTCATATTATTTTATTTAATTATATCAACTAGAGTTTGCAAAACGATTAAAATCGTAATCGTAATCGCGATTAATCGCACCAAATAATCGTAATCTTAATCGACAAAAAAATCATGCGATTACGATTAATAATTTTCTATGAAATACACTGATTTTATAACAAAAATTTGAATATTTAAAATTATTTTTCAAAAAAACTAAATTATTCTAAAAAACGATTACTTTCTTAACAATTTCAAACCAAAATCATTGATTCTGGAATGTTAAGTAGAATCGATTGCAGGATGATATGATGCGTTCTGGTACCGACTATTTGGAACGGAAAATTTTTATGAGTAGGCCCATGATTCATTTAACTTGTTTGCGATTTTTCTTTCCTTTTCTCGTAAAAATCATTCAGTCGAAAAGTTTGGACATGAAATTTAAAAAAAAACGTAATTATTTCATATTTTGAGCTCTGGTTGCCGACTAATGATGCCTTGTAAAATTTTTTAATAAATTTCCTCGCAATTACTGGCCATCTGCAAGTATTCCGACACGACCCCACAGAAATTTTGATGAACTGGAAGCAACTTTTGGAAAGAAATCACGACCCAAACAGCAATTCCAAACCAGTCACAGTTTAGAGTACTCTTTAGTAGCACAGATAAAGATCTATTAAGGCGCAGTAAAATCATGCCTTTCAGTGCTGGTTGAAGCACTCTTTGAGTTTATTTCAGCGCAATAAAGATGTAAGAAAATCTAGTATTTTTCTCCAAAAATCTTTTTGATGTTAAAGATGTCAAAAATTAAATTCTGTGTAAAATTTTATTAACAAAGAATTTTAATTATAAGTTTTAAAAAAATGTCTTAACAACAAATTATCAAGGGCGCTAGAGTGTTCTTTCGATTCGCAATGATATACTAAAAAAGAGACTGTGGTTTCAAAATCTCGAATTATTTTTTATAGGAAAGTTCGAAAGTTTTTAATATTATTTCTTAAAAATAATAATTTGTGTATTTTCGTACTTCCTAAAATGAAAATTTCAAAAAAAAAAAAAATGTTAAAGCTATTGCAACTCAAATTATTTAAAAAATTCGATTAATCGTAATCGCGATTAACGGCAATTTTTTTAATCGTAATCGCGATTATGAAATATCTCGATTATTTGCAAAATCTAATATCAACCGTACACCTTTTAATCCGAATCATGATTAAATTATATATTACTACATATGACTGCATTAAAAAAAATTTAGAAAATATCTCACGGATGTATAATCATATATAATTTATTATGCTTGTATCAAGTTTGTAACGGTTATAGGTTAGGTTAGGTTAGGTTGTAAGTGGCTGATGACGTTTTACGTCAACACACGTAGACTCTGAGGTCCATTGTGATACCACGGGACCGTAATTTCCTTACTAGTCCCTGTCGTTAAACCATTTTGAGCTTCTTATAAAACTCCTTAGATGTTGAATTTTGACATCCAACAAATCAGAAAGATCGTACAGCTCCCTAGATCCCAGTGAAGCAAGTCTCTGACCAGAAAGTGCCGGGCAATGGCAAATAAAGTGTTCGATAGTTTCCAACTCCTCTTCATCCATGCAACTTCGGCAAAAGTCATTCGACGGCACATTTAACCGCTCTGCGTGCTTCCCTATAAGACAGTGTCCGGTAATTATAGAAACCACCGTCGAAATCTCTCCTCTTGGAAGCGATATCAGCTCACTTGTGCGCCCCTGATTAAGAGAAGGCCAAATCAGTCGTGTTGTCTCACACGTCCATCCATTTGCCCATCTTTGATTAGTCTCCGTCGCAGAACAAAGCCGTAGGTATTGCTTGCAAGTTTCTAGAGGCATACCAACACATTCCAATTCTGTTGGAACCAGTAAGGTAGTTCCTAGTCTTGCAAGCTCATCGGCTTTGCAATTCCCTGGAATGTCTCTGTGCCCTGGGACCCATATGAGTCGTATGTTAAACTGCTTGGCCATCTCATTTAAAGACGTGCGGCAGTTAAGGGCAGATCTTGTTTTCAGAAACATTGAATCCAGGGACTTGACCGCGGCTTGACTGTCAGTATAGATGTTGACTGCGGTTGTAGACAAGACATTGCAGCTCAACCAGTCAGCCACTTCTTTTATTGCCAGCATCTCTGCCTGGTAAACACTGCAATGATCTGGCAATCTACGAGCCAGGCTCAACCCAAGCTCTTCCGAATAGACTCCAAAGCCCACTTGTTCGTGCAGCCTCGATCCATCTGTGTAAAAATTTATGGTAGCTCCACTACCCGGAGTATCCCCCATCCAAGACTCCCTGGATGGTATCATAGTGGTAAAGTGGCGCACAAAGAGGCTCAAAGAGGGAGCACAGTCCACATTTTGTGGTATTGTTATCTTTTTCAAGATCGCGCTATGGCCACAATCACTGCTCCTCCATTGCAGAGTGCTATTAAGTCGAATTGCCGACGCAGCCGCATACTGCCTACCCAATATGTCCAAGGGTATCAGGTGAAGGAGGATTTCTAATGCAGCCGTAGGTGTAGTTCGAAGAGCACCAGTGATGCACATTGACGCCATTCTCTGTACCTTCGTGATAAAGACAAAGTTCGCTTTTGTTTCTAAAGCAGGCCACCAGACAATGATTCCATACAGCAAAATTGGACGCACCACTACTGTATAGATCCAATGAACGACTTGAGGGCTAAAACCCCATCGTTTTTCCAATGGCCCTTTTACAGGAATACAAAGCAATTGTTGCTTTTCTCACCCGTTCCTCAATATTACGCCTGAAATTCAGCTTCCTATCTAGAAATACTCCAAGATACTTGGCTCCATCTGAGAAGGTGATTTCAGTACCGTCCAGAGAAATAGGATCAAAAGCAGGAATCTTATTTTCCTTGTAAACAAAACAAGCTCTGTTTTACTAGGATTAACTCCTAGACCACAGTCTCTTGCCCATTTAGACAGATCTTTCAGAGAACCCTGAAGAATGTCCCGCAATGTTGGCAGATGCTTCCCCTTTACCGCTATCGCGACATCGTCAGCATATGCGACAACATGACAACCACGTGCTTCTAGAGATAGTAGCATTGAATTCAGTGCCAGGTTCCAAAGAAGCGGCGAAAGAACACCTCCTTGTGGTGTGCCCCTATTGACAAATCGAGATATGACGGACGCTCCCAATTCAGACGTTATACGTCTATTGGCAAGTAGGTTTTCCACCATTAAAACGATTTCACGCTTTACTCCCAGACCAGACAATGCCAATATTATCGATTCTGGGATGACATTATTAAAAGCCCCCTCAATATCAAGAAAGGCCACCATAGTGTACTCCTTTACCGAAAGCGATCTCTCGATGGTACCGACGAGCTCATGAAGAGCTGTTTCCGTTGATCGTCCCGTGCTGTATGCATGTTGCTTTGTCGAAAGCAACCTCGGGTCAATCACTCTACGTAAATATGAGTCTATCATTCGTTCCATTGTCTTTAACAAAAAAGAAGACAGACTAATTGGTCTGAAATCCTTCGGAGCTGTGTGGGAACTTTTCCCAGCCTTCGGGATAAATACGACTCTGGTATCCCTCCATTTTAAAGGATTGTTGATGCATGCTGTGTATAGTATAATCTATGATGCATGCTGTGTATAGATTATACAGAAACGGGGCTATATAGTCCAACACATGCTGCAACTCAGCCGGGATTATACCATCAGGTCCCGGGGATTTATAGGGCCTGAAGCTTTTTATCGCCAAGATTAATGTTGGCATATTTATTATTTCCGAAGCAATTTCAGATGCTTGGGCGTCAGAACGTTGCAAAGCTTGAAACGGCGTCATGAAATTGCCCGGAAAATGCGTGTTTAAAAGGAGATCCAGCGACTCACCACTGGAGGAAGACCACACCCCATTAGGATCTTTCAGGTATCCTAGGGTGCAAGGAGAAGAAGCCAGAACCTTGCGCAGCCTGGATGCCTCAGAAACGTCTTCTATGTTTCCACAGAAGTTTTTCCAAGAATCACATTTTGCATTTCTGATCATCTTTTTATAACTCTTAAGTTGCAGCCTGTATGCAGACCAGTCCTCGTCCGCTCTTGAAAATTTAGCCTTATTAAAGAGCTTTCTGCAGGAATCTCTGCTCGTCTGCAACTCATTTGACCACCAAGGTGTTTTTTTTTCCTCTAGGCTTTGCAGAAGGGCAAGACGCATCCAGGCACCTATTACAATCATTTGTTATATGGTCAACCAGACAGTCAATTTCCGCTAAACTATGCGGTTCAGATAGGGGTACTTCATCCAAAAGCAAAGAAAAAGTCTCCCTATATTTCACCCAGTTTGTTCTTCTCAGATTTCTAGAGACTGTCTCAACCGGGGCACGCTCCCTGAGAAAAAACTCAATGTAGCGATGATCTGAGAAAGAATGCTCTTCCAAAACTCTCCAGTCATCAATTCTATCAGACAATGTATCTGATACAAGTGTTACATCAAGAACCTCTTGCCGCGTACTTGTAACGAAAGTTGGTTCACTACCCTTGTTACAAATATACAGGTTAGTGCTTAACAAAAACTCCAAAAGTGATTCGCCTCTATCATTTGTGTCTGTACTTCCCCATATCGAATGATGTGCATTAGCATCACAGCACACTAGTAACTGGTGTCCCCTAGATTCAGACTCCCGAATCAGACCGCCAACCTTCTCCGGGGGTATTGGCCCCGGATTAGGAAAATACGCAGAGGCGAGCCAAATAGATTTCCCATGAAGCTCTAAGCTAGCCGCTGTTACATCCATATCACTAAAAGTAGACAAAAAGAATATATTTAAGCCATTTTTCGTCAAGATGCAGGCTCTTGGTGAGCCCTTACCTTTGGCAGCCATCAACTTAAACCCAGGGGTCTTCAATCCGCAAACCCTGCCACCCCGCACCCAGGGCTCTTGGATAAAAACCAAGTCAACTGCTCCTGTCGTCAGGCGCAGCAGTAGTGCAGCTGAGGCTGCCTTACAGTGATGGAGGTTTTGTAACGGTTATCCTATTTTCCTTCTTCATTCACATTTTCTTTTCTGTATAATTGTGGTTTCCAACTGACATTTGAAATAATGCTTAACAGATTTCACATGAGTCAATTTTAACCTGGCAATACCTTCCACGGAATTTTATTTCCAATCTGGATGTTTTATATAACAGCTGATTAGTGATTACCAAATCAAGGTAACCGGTACTTTGTGATCTCAAATAATTGAGAAAGTCTCTCTTGGATACCTTTAAAGATTTATGATCGTGTTTTTCTCATTCGTTTATTTCTGCCGACCACGATTAATGTGCATTTTCAACGTGATTTGCTTGTATTAAAATTTGCATTTGTTTTATAAATCAATAAAAATTAATCCAAAGTTGTATTCAGAAATTAATTGCTAACTGGCCGATTTATGTTTCTACATCGTTATTTCCTTCGGATATTAAAATCCGAAGACTGGCCACATTTTCCGATTGGTAAGAAAACGCAATCCTCCATTTTTATTTTTGCTATATATTGTATAAAATTTTTATTCTGTACTAAATAGGAGACACTACACCGATACTTCTTTAAACCATATATTTCTTTATATGATCTGACGATATCTGGATACTTTATATAAGTAAATTCCTAATTAACCTAAATCATACTTTCAGACCCCATAAGGTAATTTATGCTTTTTATGTCTTAACACATATGGCAAACCAGCAATTCCATTCAATAAGATGGATTTAGACTGATCCTTTTGATATATGGCAATCCTTATAATGAAATGACATTTCCATTCCAGGGGTCTTTGACATTCCTTCAATTTACATAAAACCACATCATATGGAAATCATAAGAATATGTTGAGACAGTTTATGACGGGTTTTGCTCAATACACCACATATACGCAATACGCTCACAGTGAATTTTAAAATTTCGAAATTTGTGAATTGGTGAATTAAAAAAAAAAAATAATAATATTTAGTGGTTCTGATTATCTATACAGAAAGGAAGAGTTTGAAGAGAAAAGTCAGAATTAGAGTGTTAAAAATTATAAATCGTAAAATTCATATTTAAAGTTTAAATTAAATTAAGAAAAAAAAAAACAAGAAAAAACTAAATTTGTTTTAAAGAACATATTTTTTTTTGATTCTTGTAAATAATTTCCAAAAACAAAAAAAGAAAACAAAAAAAAAAAAAGAAACATAGTCTTAAGTGAATTTTTTATAGTGTTTAATTGTTATTAAAAGAAATTACAATTGTTCATATATTATTGTAACATATATATTTTTTTTTGAAAATATATAATTTAGTTGCAATATTGTTGCTTTTGTTGTATATTTTGTTTTGTCAAATAATAGTTTTATTGTTGTAATTTCTTTTAATATCTAAGTTAAAGTTGAGCGTATATAAAGAGTTTAAAACATCATTAAAAAATTAAGAATTCAAAACCTAAAGAAATCTGCAATAATCCCGTTGTACCAGGCCTGATGCATCGTAAGGAGAAAAAGTGGTATGCAGTAAATGTATGTAAGTAAAACACAATTTGGTAATTTTATTTGCTCTTGATTTTTTATATGCGTTCTCTAAAATTTTTTATTTAATTATAATGGTAATTTTCTATTTTGTTTTGATATAAGTAATTCAGTCAGTCATTGACAATTTTTTTTGTGTTTTCTTGTTATAATTTTGCATAAATATTTTGTTTATATTTTCATTAATCTAAAATTTTAACACTATAATTACCAACAATTAATTAAAATACAAATTATTAAAACTAAATGAATTTTGAGTAAATTATAAACATATATGTGATCAATACGATCTTTTGCTAATTTTTTGTAAATAAAGGTACCTGGTAGCCAAACCTGAATAATAATTAGGTTATCAAATAAAAATTAAACAAGGATTTTATTTTGATAGCAAGGTTGGGTTTAGGGCAAAAATAAGGAAAACATCTAACCTTATTATCTCAAATAGTCAACCAAATAATTTATACAGTGTCCAGATTTTTGTTCGCACGTAATTTTTGTTATTGGTGTTTCGATAGCGGTTGGTGAAAAGATCCCTACCCCATCCGACGAATCCTAGCCGGTTTAAAACGTGCATCACCAATTCTATCTATAGTAAAAAAACGTAAAATAATGATCCTCACCATTACAAGTTATGTATTGTAATATATGTTTATTTTTACTCGGGTTTCTCAATTTTAGTTTGTTCATGTTTAATATTTAAAACTTCTAAATTTGAAAATCGTTCCTGAAGCATTGCACTTCGTAACCATGTTTTTATTTAACGCATAGCTTAGAAACTTCTTTCGCAACTAGCAGAACTAATAGGAAGGCTTATTGCTACTTGTAAAAGTTTGAATAAATATTCCTGACAATTTTGGATTTAAGCATATCAAAGTTTAAATAATTAAAAAAAATAAAAATTGTCGGGGGTGGGCTAAATGCAAAAATGTCTGGGGTGGGCTAAATCGAGTCTAGGATGGGCTTTGCCCACCGCAGCCCCCCGTTTCTACGCCTCAGCATATGATAGTCCATTGGACTACAACAATATGTTATTTTTTGTTGTGAGTGCAATAATACCACATTAGGGTTATTCATCACTATGGCGTGCAAACCATAATGTTCAAATTCTGATTAATTTTTTTTTTTTATTACCCGGGTGAAAATGACCATGTATGTTCATACATGCTCATACATGATTCCATGTATGATAGTATATGAACAATATATGGGAATGTATGTCATATATGGGAGCATATATGAACATACACAAGTAATCCCGAGTAAAAAAGAACTGATATAATCATATATGCTATTATATAATTATTTATATTTATATATGGTTATGCATGAAATTTGATACGGGCATATAAGTTTATATATAGCATTGTATTTTTCCTTATTTTTTAATATGATAACATACATATTCCTATCTATTTATATACCGATCTATATAAAATTAGATATGACATATACCCAGCAGAAATAAATCGAGATTTTGGCGACACAGCATCTGTTTATAGCATACCGTAGCGCATCCAAAGAGCGCTCTTAGGGATGCAGTAAAAGGAAGGGGAAAAATTTTTAATTGTTTTTTAAGATTTTTTATATAAAACTTATAATGTGTAATTATTTTTTGATAAAATTTCACACTTGCTTTCCTTTTTAATATTTTTAACACTTTTTGAATAAAAAAACATGAGTTTTAGACAAAGACACATGATTTGACTGCATCATTATTGCGCATTAATCAGCGCTGCAAAGAGCGCTTCAATCATAGCATCTTTGACCGCTGTTCCCAATAAAAATCCCATAAAAAATGTGAAAATGAAAATTTCCGATATTTTTTTGATGTTCACTTCCGATTTTTTTTTTTTCATTTTGTTTCACATAAATAAAGTTTTGTAAAGCAAAACGAATGAATTTTTTTGTTATATTTTTTTAAATTTTAGTTATTTGATTTCAACTTTGAATTTACAGCATCTTTATTCTGCTTAAATCAGCTCTACAAAGATACATGAATTCACTGCATCTTTAATCTGCTTAAATCAGCGCTAAAAAGATACATGAATTTACAGCATCTTTATTCTGCTTAAATCAGCGCTCTAAAGACACGTGATTTCAGTGCATCTAAAGAGCGCTGTTTCTGTGTATCCAACTAGCGCTCTAAAGTGGGACATCGCCTTAGGGAATCATGCATGAATTCAGCGCAATTGGATGCGCTCCTTTACTCAAGTTCCCCTTCCAAAAGCTGCTGAACGTTCAGCAAAATTTCTGCTGGGTAAGGTCGGAAATTTTTAGATATGACAGATAAAAAGATATATGATTTTATTTATAATTATATCCCGGACAATTAAAAAAATTTCAAGTCCTAAAAAATTTTATGAAAATTTTCTAAAGTTCCGGACACAAAATTTTTTTGGCAATTTTTTTTTTGGAGTAAAAAAATCATTGAAAATGTTTTTAGGAAAAATTTTTGTTATTTTTTGAAAAATTTTTAAGTTCCGAAAAAATGTTTTTAAATTTTCTAAGCCACAAACATTTTTTAGAATTTTCAAATCACTTATACTGATTTAAAAAAAAAAAAAAAAATAACAAATTTTAATAATTTGCTAAGTCCCGAAAAATTCAGAAGAATGCAATAAAAACTCTTCTAATTGATACTGTATCCAATCTGATAAAATAATTTCTAATTTCACGTTTAAAATTCCAAAAAATTTGACCAGATTTCATCTAATTATATAAACATTTATCTAATTTTAACAGATAAGATATGATTTAATACAATTAGATGGACCCATTTTTGGGATCAAACTTAATCAAATTTGATATTATTTTATCAGAAATAATAGAATTTGATATAATCGTATAATATTCGATCCGCCAATTTTCGGATCAAAATTAATAGGGATTTACATAAAAGCATATCTGTTCATATAAAATTAAATATTGCGTCATATAACTTTTTTTTACTCGGGATGTAATATTCCATATATGTAAATGAATGCAACTATTAGGTAATTCACACGGGTATCGTATTTGTTGTATATGTTGTATGTCGTATCTAAAAAGAGGGTTAGTAAAAATTATTTATCGCTCATTTGATAATTTTCTCTTAGATTCTCTTCTTGTTAGCATACTTGAAAATAGCACACAAAACATAGGTATAAATGTTGTATCGTCATATCGTGTGGGTGTCGTATTATTAATTTAAAGTTTAACCAACCCTGTTTTTAGATAGGACATACAACATACAACACCAAATACGATACCCATGTGAATTCCCTATATGTGTGGATAGGTACAGCTGCGGTCAAAAAAATAGCACCAGGATAAAACAAAATTTTCTTCGTTGGGTTTTTTTTAACAATTTAAACTTATGTCACTGAAAACGTGTCATAAGTTACTTACAAGAGTGTGCAACAATATTACATAAGAAAAGGCTAATTTGGTTTTTTATTTTATGAAAAATTTTCAGAGTTTTTAAAAAAACTTCAAAAAGACTCAGTCAAAAAAATAGCACCACAGTACTTTATGTATTTAAATTAACTTCTTAAATTTGAAAAATGAATGGATTATGAATTCAGTATTGTTGTGATATCTTTCAACATTAAAAAAAAATTTTGTCGAGTGCTCATTGTTGACAATTACCTATGTACAACGTTATTGTACCGAATTCAAGAGATTTTGGGATCTTTAATTCGAAATTGAGTTCCAGATTTGCCAAACAGCCTCCCAAAGGGCTTCATTACAAGTTGGTTGTATTCAAGATACTCCCTTCTCTATATCTGTCCATTAACTTTCGATTTGATCTAGATCTGGGGACTGACCAGGCCATTCCATCACGTTTACATTATTGTCCAGAACCAATTTTTTGCCAATTTCCCGTCATGCTTTGGGTAAATGACGTGCTAAAAGACCTAAATTAGTGGCATTTGCTCAGAAACTTATAGTAACATTACTTTCTGGATGATATAAACGTTAAGTGTTTATCCACGATTGTCCTAGTCCAATATGTGAGCCATGGTCCAATATATGAACCCCACTCCACAGTAGTAAAATATCCTCCACACCATAAGCACCATTTTAAGATATTTTTATTTCGAATTTTGGACTGAATTCCGCGTTATAGGGTCTTCTGACATAGGTTTGTGTTCCCATGTCTCCAAATAAAACAACAATGGATTCATTTGTCCATAGAACATTGATCCACTTTTAAGCTGGTAATTCTGAGTCACTGTTAGCAAACTTCAAACGACTTGCAGCATGCTTAAGTGAGAGAAGACTCACTTTTTCGAATCTACAAGCGTTAATTTTGTTGTTTTGTAATCTTCGACGAACATTTTCGGCATTTGCAGTCCTTTTTTAGCTCTGGAGCTGCCGTAAATGGGGCCTTCTTGCATTGTCTTTACAAACACCTAACCGTTAATGGTAACTGACGTCGCTTGTGACTAAGTTTTTCAAGCTCTAAGGTTAATTTTGTTGAATTTTCAATCATTTTATAAGCGCATCCAACCAATTTTCCTGTTTCAGAATATGGTTTATGTTTAAAAATTATATTTTTTACAAAAGCACGTTTTTGAGGAGTGTAATGCTTTCCACGTCCTATTTTTATGAAAATAAACATCAAATTTTGTAATGAATTAATTTTTTTATAAATAAAAACTATATTCCTTTAATATTTAATACTTTTATTTTAATAATTTAAACAATATTAATTTTTTTAATGAAATTTTGTCATTCGGTGCTATTTTATTGACTGCACTGATTCAGAGTTTTTTTAAAATATCGATCATTAAAAAAGAACCGTCCACAATTTTTGGAAAAAGTAAAAACATTTAAGGGGTATATACTTAGTATAAGAGTATTACATATTTACTTTAAACGAATACACACATAATATTTTGTTTTAATTGGATGAATAGAGAGTTTGTCATTGGTGCTATTTTTTTGACCGGCACTGTATATGTCATACTCCTTCATATATGCTATGCATCTGCATAGCATACATGTCTTAGAAACAATTTTTTTAAAGATTGGGTTCGGCAGAACTTTGCAAAATTGGACGAAGTTCATGTATGGGTTCAGTCTGAAAAAGTCGTTCGGTTGGACAATAAAAGATCATATATCATCAAGATTGGTTATAATTTTTGTATTCTATAGGCGAATATGAAAGGCACTAACGTAAACAACCAAATTTAGAAGAAAATTTGAACACTCTGACGGTATTACTGTCAGAGCTGCAAAGGATTGCATCCCTTAATAAGATTTGGTGTTCTGAATTAAATTTTAATGATTGCATTCCCCAATCACAATTTATCGAATGAATTTACATTTGATTTTAAAATATACTTAGAATGAATTCGGTTTCTTTTTCATTCGACTTTGAAATTGAATGCGTAAGTTTTTATAAATTCGATTTTTAAAAGTCTCATGAATAATAAATAAATGAAATAAAGAATGCATTCAGTTTTTAAAATTCTCATAAACAAGAATTCGATCTAATAGTAAAAATCGAATCCATTCTAAGAAATATTGATATTTAAAGATAATTGTCTTCAGTGACTATAAAAATCGAATGTATTTTATTTGTAAATTCATTCGAAAAGTGGTTAATTCTTCGAAGATTTGATTATCCTAAAGTATCATAAAGTCCAAAGTATATTTTTAAAATATTCGTTAGTTTTTATTAAAAAATCAGTGTCATAAATTAGTACAAATTAATTATATTTGAACAAATTTCAATTAATAGACGTTTTATGGAAAAAAATACAAACAAAATAAAATTTACATACAAATTCATGTATGACAATGTATGATCATTAATGTACATGTACCCTCAAATTACGGATATGCACTTGTATGGACATCCATATATGCCTCATATATGAACATACATGGTCATTTTCACCCGGGTAAACAATAAAAATTGCTTTATTCGACCTTTAATTATTTTTTCTTTACTAATTAAAACTATGATATTCTCATAGCATAATTGTCAAGAAAATTATTTTTATACCCTCCACTCTGGTGATAGAGGGTATATATAAGTTTGTCATTCCGTATGTAACACATTGAAATATTGGTTTAGGACCCCATAAAGCAGAGCTTCTCACTAACTTTTGCTTTGCGACCCCTTTTTAATATTTCAAATTTCTCGCGACCCCCCTACATAAAAAAACAAGTGAGAAAATTTAAGTCGGTCAAGACTGACCATATTATACTCTACACCAGGTTTTCCCGAAAATGAGTCTTAAGTCCAAACATGGACTTACTAGATCTCTAGTTTTTAAGATCTTTAATTAGTGTAGAAAACACAAAGAAGCGAAAAATAAGACAAATAGACTTTTTTACTGCCAATAGACCGATTTTACTGAATATCTAGCTAAATTTTTAAATGAGAACTAATGCAAGTCTAAAAATGGTTCAATTATGATCAGATTTTATGAAGTTACCAAAGGACACGTTTAACAAACACGACCAACATTTTTGTCAAATATTTCCTTTTCATGAGTTTTGAAATATTTTTACGAAAATCGGAAGGGTGGTTTGGACTACAAGAAGAACTGGTGCGATTTCTTTGAAATTTGGAATGATTCTTTTGTAAATACTTTTAACTGCTAAATATCTAAATCATACTTATTATAATACGGTTTTAGGAGTAGTTTTTGCAAAATTAAATGTGGACGTTTGTATGTGGGCTATATCTAAACATGGACCGATGTTTTTCAACACAGTTTTTTAACATTTTTGCTGTTTTCAAAGTCCCAAATTAAGTAAGGATGCTGATAGCATGTAGTCCTAGCGATCATATCCTTAAGTACTCAGGTTTAAAAATTGTGTTTTTTTTAACATTTTAGCTAATTTTGAAGCCCTAACAAGCTATTAAGCTGAAAATGGCCAAGTTAATACTATGGAAGATGAAGCATATCCAAAAGTTGTCGGATTTAAAATTGTTAGACTTTTGACGGAAAAATAATATGAATTATGGTAAAATTGTGTTTTTTGGCATGCATTAAGTACGTACACGGGCCAGGATTTTTCGGTGTAAGGGTGGAAAGACGAAAGGAAAAAGAGGTTAAATTTAATTCAATATTTTCCAGAGCTTTTTGAAGCCCACTGATAAGCTAAAAATAGGCATAAATTGGCAGATCCTAATGTAGCCGAATATTTTTATATTCTGATAACTCAGCAATTACCAACAAATTATTTGTGTCCGACCGAATACACCTTTTTTGGCCGAAGCCGAAGTCGAATATTCGGCCATATTTTCGCTATTCGGCCGAAACCGAAGTCGAAGACGAATATTACAAAAAAATTATGTAGTAAAAACAAGAAAAAAAGTAAAACTCGCCTTGGCGGAATACACAAATATATAAAAATGTTGTCTAGAACGATTTATTTTGAGCAAGAAATTTTTTTTTAGACATTTTTGTAAATAAAAATTTTATTGAGTGGAATTTTTTTTGATCGAAAAACTTTTTTGAGTGTAAAATCTTGTTGTAGCTGCAAAAACACTCAATAAAATGTTTTTGTTGCTTACTAATGTTATTCAAAGTTTGTTGAGTGTGTTTTTCAACACGTGAGTACAAATTTTATACAATTATACCGTATTCATCCATATTCGGCTAAAAAAGTGGCCAAAGCAGAATACTGGCCGAATAGTGCTTTTTTGGCCGAAGACGAAGCCGAATATTCGGTTAAACACTACAAATTATGCTTTGCTTTTCTATTTTAGAAATTTTAATTTAAATAACTTTAGCCTGATGTTTACTAAACTTTTCGCGACCCCCTCGAAATGCTTCTGCGACCCCCTAGGGGGTCGCGACCCACCGTTTGAGAATCATTGCCATAAAGTATATATATTCATGATCCTTGATCGATTTTAAGTTTGCAGAATTTTCCTAGGAAGAACCTGATGTATTTTTTTTTAAATCGATTAAGTATTTTAAAAGTTATGAGTGAATTTCTGAAAAAATTCATAGTTTTTTTCAACATAACCCCCCGGGTGAAAATGACCATGTATGTTCATACATGATCATACATGCTCATACATGATTACATGTATGATAGTATATGAACAATATATGGAAATAAATGTCATAAGTATATGGGAGCATATATGAACATACACAAGTAATGTAATATTCCATATATGTAAATGTATGCAACTATGTGTGCCCGGTGAAAAATGTTCATATATGAATCATATGTGGTCCAAATGTAAATATATGTTACACATGCGAAAATTGGCGGCATGTGTACATATATGGCATGGGTTAATATATGTGCATATGTGTTCATATATGTTTCATATATGTCTGTCCACATGCCGCCAATTTTCGTATATCCTCATATATTAAATATGTATGTTCATATATGTAATCATATGTGAAATATGTATGATTCACATTTGAACATTTTTCACTGGGTGGATAGGTACATGTCACACACCTTCATATATGCTATGCAACTGCATAGCATACATGTCTTAAAAACAATTTTTTTTTAAAGGTTGGGTTCGGCAGAACTTTGCAAAATTCAGTCAGAAAAAGTCCCCGGGTAAAAATGAAATATATATGATCATATATGAAGATATATGGATCATATATGGATTTATATAACCATATATTATCATTTATGCTTCCATATATGTTTATATATGATCTGATCCGAAAAATTGGCCCGATATGAGCCCATATCGGGCCAATTTTCGGATCAGATCATATATAAACATATATGGAAGCATAAATGATAATATATGGTTATATAAATCCATATATGATCCATATATCTTCATATATGATCATATATATTTCATTTTTACCCGGGTCTTTCGGTCGGACAATATTGATCATACATCATCAAAATTGATTATAGTTTTTGTATTCTATATGCGAATATGAACGGCACTAACGTAACCAAATTTAAAAGAAAATGCGAACACTCTGCCGGTATTACTGTCAGAGCAAAAACGTAACCAAATTTAGAAGAAAATGCGAACACTTTGACGGTATTACTGTCAGAGCTGCGAAGGATTTCATTCCTTAATTAGATTTGGTGTTCTGAATTAAACTTTAATGATTGCGTTCCCCAATCACAATTTATCGAATGATTTTACATTTGATTTTAAAATATAGAATGCATTCGATTTCTTTTCCATTCGACTTTGAAATTGTATGCGTGAGTTTTTATAAATTCAATTTTTAAAAGTCTCATGAATAAATGAATGCATTCAATTTTTAAAATTCTCATAAATTCTCATAAAAAAACAGTGTCATAAATTAATACAAATTATTTATATTTTAAAAAATTTCAATTAATAGCTATTATATAGACATTTTATGGAACGATCATTAATGTACACCCTAGTAAAAAAAGAAAAAAGTTCATGACTAATTATATCCCAAATATGGCGGATACAATTACTTTAATAAGGGTACCCTGGTGGTACCCTTATTGGACATGTAGGGTGCAGTTTCCAAACTTAAGCTCAGAATTACTTCAGCTATGACTGGTATGAATTTTGCTGCAATCGGTCCAGTACCTATTTACTGAATAGCCAAATTATTAAAATAAACCATGTACAGTGTACATTGTTGCGTATGATTGTTATTTAAAGGCAATTACAATATTAATCATTCGCCACTAATACAGTTTTCAAGCATTTATTATTATAATTATAATAAAAGTGCACTAACTTCAAATGCGTGTAAAACAAAATCTAGCTCTGAACTAGAAAAAAGCCTTGAGGGGTTTGTTATGGAATATGTCAACTTTCATTTGCTTTTGGTTTCATCCCATTCCGATTTTGGGTGTTGCACTGTGTAATTATCTACGGGTATATTTTATGATCTAGCGGGATAACCTTATATATAATGTGATGCGTGAATTGGGTCTATATAAATATATCAGTTGGAGAAAACTGATACGATTAAATATAATTTAAAACCATTATAATTGATCATATATTGCTCCTTATAACGTCATATAAGTTGGATAACATTATATATAATCATATGCACTTTATATAATGTTATATACAAAAATATGTTCTTTATGTAGAGCAATATCTAACCATATATATTTATGTCTTATAGTCTCAATTTATTTTATATTGTATCAGTCCGGATCAAACTGATAAAACCAGATAGACCCATTTTACGTATCATATTATATATAAGACTATCTGTTCAGATCTTGTGGGATAACCGAAGATAATATTTGAAACAATTGTGTCCACCATATTTGGGATCTAATTTGTCACGGCTATACATAACTTTTTTTTACTCGGGCATGTACCCTCAAATTACGGATATGCACTTGTATGGACTTGTATGGACATTAAAGGTGTCCTTACGACTAAGGTAATTTTTCAAAATCACTTTTTAATACCTGGTAGGGTCCTAAATTGTAGTTTAGTATCTAAAAATTAGTGAGCCAAAATTTGGGGACAATCGGATAAAAATAACTCGTGCCGAAAATGGATTGAAGTTTTTGGACACTCTTATGTAATGAAAAAAGCCCTTTTTTTCTAGTTTTTGGAAAAATGTTGATATATGATATTTTTTGTAAATTTTTTGTTAACTAATATGAAAATGGTAATTAATTACCTCTCTAAAAAGCTTAAAGAAATTGAAATCGGATAAAAAATAAGCATTTTACGCGTACATGCCCCAGACCATTGCACGGTTTTTAAAGCCAGAATTTGAAAATTTTCAAAATTTTTAGGCAAAAAAATAAAAAAAATTAAATTGTACTTTATTATCTCATTAAATACATGTTATAGATAAAAACTAAAAGATATGGTAGTCTAGCTTTTTTTTCATTTGGCATGGGTAGTGATATACTTTCCGCGGATTCCAAAGAAAATGTATTTTTCTATAATAATTTAGCAAACCCGGGTGAAAATGACCATGTATGTTCATATATGATGCATATATGGATGTCCATACAAGTGCATATCCGTAATTTGAGGGTACATGTACATTAATGATCATACATTGTCATACATGAATTTGTATGTAATTTTTTTTTTTTGTATTTTTTTCCATAAAACGTCTATTAATTGAAATTTTTTCAAATATAAATAATTTTTACTAATTTATGACACTGATTTTTTAATAAAAACTAACGAACATTTTAAAAATATACTTTTGACTTTATGATACTTTAGGCTAATCAAAGCTTCGAAGAATTAACCACTTTTCGAATGAATTCACAAATAAAATACATTCGATTTTTATAGTCACTGAATACAATTATCTTTAAATATCAATATTTCTTGGAATGGATTCGATTTTTACCATTAAATCGAATTCTTGTTTATGATAATTTTAAAAACTGAATGCATTCTTTATTTCATTTATTTATTATTCATGAGACTTTTAAAAATCGAATTTCCCGGTGAAAAATCGTACAAATATGATCATATATGCGTTCATACAGCTTCATGTATGTCCATATATGCAGCATATATGAATATATATGATACTGTATGAAGGCATATATGATCATATTTGCAACATATATGTCCATATACGTAAAATGAGGGCATATGAACATATATGACATATATGCTCCATGTATGTCCACATATGTCATATATGGGCATATGCCCTCATTTTACGTATATGGACATATATGTTGCAAATATGATCATATATGACTGCATACAATTTCATATATGACCATATATGCTCATATATTTACATATATGCATCCATATATTTACATATATGTATCCATATATGCTCATTTTTCACCGGGTTATAAAAACTTACGCATTCAATTTCAAAGTCGAATGAAAAAGAAACCGAATTCATTCTATATTTTAAAATCAAATGTAAATTCATTCGATAAATTGTGATTGGGGAATGCAATCATAAAAGTTTAATTCCTAACACCAAATCTTATTAAGGTATGAAATCCTTCGCACTCTGACAGTAATACCGTCAGAGTGTTCGAATTTTTTTCTGAATTTGGTTGTTTACGTTAGTGCCGTTCATATTCGCCTATAGAATACAAAAATTATAATCAATCTTGATGATGTATGATCATAATTGTCCAATAGGGGTGGGATAGTGCACGAGTTTTCGATTTCGACACGCTAGAACCGCTTATTTTGTGAGGTTCGTAAAAAAAATGCATGGGCCAAAAAATGGGGCAGATCGGATAGGATCTAGGGGTCGCTCATCGGGGTCAAAGTTGGGCGTAGAGGGGAAAAAATCCACAAAAAGGCCCAAAACTCCCCTGATTTTGCTCCTAGAGGGATCAAATGTGAGACCGACCCCCATTATTTTTTCCCCCTGAACACTTTTGCCAAACATACCTAAGCCCTATCTCCAATCCCTAAGGGGGGTCCCATACAAAGGTTCAATTTTTAAAAAATCTTGCTCCTACCGCTCTAGCTGTCCTAGAAGTCATCCTAGAGGAATCAAATGTATGACCGACCCCCAATATTTTTTCAACCCCAACATTTTCTTAGAACATACCTACCCCCTATCTTCAATCCTTAGGGTGGTCCCCATACATTTTTTTTATTTTTTCTTAAATTGTCATATTAAATCAGCTCCTACCGGTCCAATGGTGCCTCCTAGAGGGGTCATTATCAAGACCAACCCCCATTAATTTTTAGCCCCCAACACTTCTTCTGAACATACCAATTCCATATCTCCAATTCCTAAGGGGTCTCCCACACAAAATGACATTTTTGTAAAACTTGCTCTCACCGCTCTAACTATCGCAGGGGTGACCCTAGAGAAGTTAAATGTGTGACCGACCCCCAATATTTTTTTTTTCCCCAAACAAACCTACCCTCTATTTTAAAGCCTTAAGGGTGTCCCCACACATTTTTTTTATTTTTTAATTTTTTTTTTATAAAATCTGCGCCTACCGCTCCCATTCTGCCTTTTACGAACGGTAAATGCAGACTGACCCCCATTAATTTTTGCCCCCTACATTTTTTCTGAACATACCTACGCCGTATTTCCACCATACATATGAAGGAGTATGACATAGATATATACCCATCCACACATAGTTGCATACATTTACATATATGGAATATTACATTACTTGTGTATGTTCATATATGCTCCCATATATGACATACATTTCCATATATTGTTCATATACTATCATACATGGAATCATATATGAGCATGTATGAACATGTATGAACATACATGGTTATTTTCACCCGGGAATATGAAAAAAAAAAAATCTGTATTGTACGATACGAAGTGTAAAACATAAATTCTGTTAATTTTTGAAGAAATCGGGCATCTTTAACCCCTTTTCGTCGAGGTGAAATGACAAATTTTGGACATTATACATTTCCATAATACAATATATCTGCATATATCCGATTTCTCAAAAGTTATAGAATTTACGTTTTACACTTCCATCCGTACAATAGAGCACAAATTTTCCAACATTTGCTAAATTATGGTAGAAAAACTCATTTTATTTGGAATCCGCGGAAATTGTATCACTACCCGCGCCAAATAAAAAAAAAGCTTGACTACCATATCTGTTATTTTTCATCTTAAACATGTTTTCAATTTGATAATAAAGTAAAATTAAATTTTTATTATTTTTTTGCTGTAAAATTTTGAAATTCTGGCTTTGAAAACCATACAATGGTCTGGGGCATATATGCTTAAAATGCTTATTTTTTATCCGATTTTAATGTTATTAGTCGTTTTGGAAAGGTAATTTAGTACCATTTTCATATTATTTCACAAAAAATTTCACAAAAAATATCAAATACCAATGTTTTTCGAAAAACTAGAAAAAACGAGTTTTTCGTTCATATAAGAATGTCCCAAAACTTCAATCCATTTTCGGCACGAGTTATTTTTAGCCGATTGTCCCCAAATTTTGGCTCACTCATTTTTAGATACTAAAGAACAATATAGGACCCTACCAGGTATAAAAAGGTGATTTTCGTTTTTAAGGACACCTTTAATGGACATCCATATATGCATCATATATGAACATACATGGTCATTTTCACCCGGGCCTAAATTAACTCATATTTTGTGTAGATACATAAGAAAGAAATGAAAAAAAATACGGAGAAAAAGAAAAAAATCTTTACAAAAAAACTTTAAAATTTTAAAGTGAAATGTATGTTCATATATGATGCATATATGGATGTCCATACAAGTGCATATCCGTAATTTGAGGGTACATGTACATTAATGATCATACATTGTCATACATGAATTTGTATGTAAATTTTTTTTTTTGTATTTTTTTCCATAAAACGTCTATTAATTGAATTTTTTTTCAAATATAAATAATTTGTACTAATTTATGACACTGATTTTTTAGTAAAAACTAACGAATATTTTAAAAATATACTTTGGACTTTATGATACTTTAGGATAATCAAAGCTTCGAAGAATTAACCACTTTTCGAATGAATTCACAAATAAAATACATTCGATTTTTATAGTCACTGAATCAATATTTCTTGGAATGGATTCGATTTTTACCATTAAATCGAATTCTTGTTTATGAGAATTTTAAAAATTGAATGCATTCTTTATTTCATTTATTTATTATTCATGAGACTTTTAAAAATCGAATTTATAAAAACTTACGCATTCAATTTCAAAGTCGAATAGAAAAGAAATCGAATGCATTCTATATTTTAAAATCAAATGTAAAATCATTCTATAAATTGTGATTGGGGAACGCAATCATTAAAGTTTAATTCATAACACCAAATCTAATTAAGGAATGAAATCCTTCGCAGCTCTGACAGTAATACCGTCAGTGTTCGCATTTTTTTTTTCTAAATTTGGTTGTTAACGTTAGTGCCGTTCATAATCGCCTATAGAATACAGAACACATACATACAGACTGAACATGAACATGAACTTCGTCCAATTTTGCAAAGTTCTGCCGAACCCAACACCTTCATATATGAAGGTGTATGACATATACCTATCCACACATAGTTGCATACATTTATATATATGGAATATTACATTACCCCGAGTAAAAAAGTTTTGATATCATCAAATAGTTTTTTATATAATTGTATATAAATAGATCCATTATTTGATCCCAAAAATGGAGGATCTAAAAATATATGATTATAATTTATTAGATCAAATTTGATATAATTAGATATAATTGGATCCCAAAAATGGAACGGTAAATTTTATCTGATTTGATCTTAAAGATCATATTAGATATAATAAGATATAATTATATATTATTAGATCTTATTAGATCTAATTTTTTATAATATCAAATTAGATAATATTTACCGTTCCATTTTTGGGATCTAATTATATCTTATTATCTAAATTTTTATCTAATATGATATAATCATATATTTTTGGATCCTCCATTTTTGGGATCAAATGTTATATGGCATCGTATTATTTTTTTTTAGTCGGGACTTCTGTATGTTCATATATGCTCCAATATATGACATACATTTCCATATATTGTTCATATACTATCATACATGGAATCATGTATTAGCATATATGAACATTAGGGTGGTTTTTTGTTTTATTTATTTTGGAATTTCGAGGAGCGCGCAGCGGATTTTTGTGCCATTTGATGTTAAAATAATTGTGTAAAAATTTGAGCTAAATCGGATAAAATTAACCCGAGGCGCAAGGAGGTCAAAGTTTCGAGAAAAAGCCAAAATGGCCAAATTTTGAAAAAACTTAAAAAAATGTAAATTTTGTAGAAATAAAAAAAATAAAATATTTTTTATTTAACTTTCTTGCAATAATACTCAGAAAAAATTATCTTAAATTTTTATGACGGCAGTAACACTTTCAAACATGAAATACAAAAATTACCATGCATTTTGGGGGGTACCTGAAATGAGTGTTTTCGATTTTTTGAAAATTTTATTAAACAAAAAAATTAAATCTTACTATTCTATAGCAATGGATTATTAAATACATCCTAAGGCTTAAATATTTAAAAAATTGGGGATATCCATCGACTCAATTTTTTTTTGGAGTCATTTGAGTTTTGCGGATTTCAAGGAGTCAAATGACTCCAAAAAAAAATTGAGTCGATGGATATCCCCAATTTTTTAAATATTTAAGCCTTAGGATGTATTTAATAATCCATTGCTATAGAATAGTAAGATTTAATTTTTTTGTTTAATAAAATTTTCAAAAAATCGAAAACACTCATTTCAGGTACCCCCCAAAATGCATGGTAATTTTTGTATTTCATGTTTAAAAGTGTTACTGCCGTCATAAAAATTTAAGATAATTTTTTCTGAGTATTATTGCAAGAAAGTTAAATAAAAATATTTTATTTTTTTTATTTCTACAAAATTTACATTTTTTTTAAGTTTTTTCAAAATTTGGCCATTTTGGCTTTTTCTCGAAACTTTGACCTTCTTGCGCCTCGGGTTAATTTTATCCGATTTAGCTCAAATTTTTACACAATTATTTTAACATCAAATGGCACAAAAATCCGCTGCGCGCTCCTCGAAATTCCAAAAAAAAAAAATAAAAAACCACCCTAATGAACATGTATGAACATACATGGTCATTTTCACCCGGGAATATGTAAAACAAAATCTCAATTTCCCGGGTGAAAATGACCATGCTTATTCATACATGTTCATACATGCACATACATGATTCCATGTATGATAGTATATGAACAATATATGGAAATGTATGTCATATATGGGAGCATATATGAACATTAGACTGCCCAGAAAAAAACAAAGTTGTCATTTTCTTGGGGGATACCTGCGAATTTTGCTCCTTTTTGTGCAAAAAAATTTCGGGTTTTTTTTGGGATTTTTAAAATAATATCTAGAGGTCGCGATCTCGCGTTTTATAACGATTTATTTTTTTTAAGTTTTTTATTATTTTAAATTGTTAAATATGATTAATATGATAAAATATTAATAATTTCAGACAAAAAAAAAATAAATTAAAAATTAAATATCGCTCATTCCATGAGATGTCTCCCAGCATCTAATCAAATGTTCTTTAATTTATTTGAAATTTCGCACACAGGTACACTATGGAGCAATTAAAATAAATTCGTTTTTAGTTTCGCGAAAATCCACGAATTCGCGAACGCGAATATATTCGCGAATTCACGGATTTTCTCGGAACTAACAACTGATTTATTTTAATAGCTTCATAGTGTTCATGTGTGCAAAATTTCAAATAAATTAAGGAACATTTGATTAGATGCTGGGAGACATCTCATGGAATGAGCGATATTTAATTTTTAATTTATTTTTTTTTTGTCTGAAATTATTAATATTTTATCATATTAATCATATTTAACAATTTAAAATAATAAAAAACTCAAAAAAAATAAATCGTTATAAAACGCGAGATCGCGACCTCTAGATATTATTTTAAAAATCCAAAAAAAAAACCGAAATTTTTTTGTACAAAAAGGAACAAAATTTGCAGGTATCCCCCAAGAAAATAAAAACTTCGCTTTTTTTCTGGGCAGTCTAATGAACATACACAAGTAATGTAATATTCCATATATGTAAATGTATGCAACTATGTGTGGATAGGTATATGTCATACTCCTTCATATATGCTATGCATCTGCATAGCATACATGTCTTAAAAACAATTTTTTTAAAGGTTGGGTTCGGCAGAACTTTGCAAAATTGGACGAAGTTCATGTATATGTTCAGTCTGAAAAAGTCGTTCGGTTGGACAAAAATGATCATACATCATCGGGGGGGTGAAATAAAGCCATAGGCAATAAGGCCATATGGCCTTATTTCTCAATTCAATGGGAAATAAGGCCATTGAATTGAGAAATAAGGCCATATGGCTTTATTGCCAACACGATTGAGCAATAAAGTCATATTGATTTTGCAACTAAAGTGGAAATAAAGCCATATCAGTTGAAAATGTGGAAATGCATATATTTCCCCGTAAATCCTGCTTCCCAAAAAAGATTTATTTAGCTAAGCCGCTAAATTAATTTATGGATTTTGTAATTCCTAAGCCCGGCCGAAGGCCAGCTACGCAGATTTTTTTTTTGACTTTCGTTAAATTAAAAAAACACATATACCAGGAACCTCGGAACTTAGAGGGGTCTAGATTCACCAATTTTTTATTGGCAGGGTTTTTAATTTAAAGATTGTTTAACAAAAAAAGTTTTTCTGTGTAGCCGGCCTTCGGCCGGGCTTAGGGATTACAAAATCCATGCATTAAACCCACCCTCTCTGCAAAGTAAAGTTTTCTAGGGTAGCAGGCCTTTGCGCTATCAAATTTGTTATGCCTCAAAAAGGCCTGATAACGAAAATAGCTTTGGTTTGCAGAGAGGGTGGGTTTAATGCATGGAGTATGTAATCCCTAAGCCCGGCCGAAGGCCGGCTACGCAGAAAACCTTTATTACAAAAACACAAATCATAGAAGTCGTAATTTTGGATTTTTTGACAATTTTGTTTTCGATGAAATAACATTTTTAGACCTATCATTTTGGGCTATATGTCGCAGCTTGGGCGATACGACATTTACGGTTTTGGGCGATAAGACCTTGGGCGCTATGTCCGTACGCCATTTCAAACTCCATAAATTAATTTAGCGGCTTCGCTAAATATTTTTTTTTTTTGGGTAGCAGGATTTACGTGGAAATATATTTCCACACTCTCCGCAAAATAATGATGAACATTTTTAAAAAATATTTAAATGAGTAACAAAGCCATATATGGCTTTATTTCCAACAGTGGTTGGTAATAACGCCATATGGCCTTATTTCTCAACTCTTTGGGAAATAAGGCCATATGGCCTTATTGCCTATGGCTTTATTTCACCCCCCCTACATCATCAACATTGGTTATAATTTTTGTATTCTATAGACGAATATGAACGGCACTAACGTAAACAACCAAATTTAGAAGAAAATTCGAACACTTTGACGGTATTACTGTCAGAGCTGCGAAGGATTTCATCCCTTAATAAGATTTGGTGTTATGAATTAAACTTTAATGATTGCATTCCCCAATCACAATTTATCGAATGAATTTACATTTGATTTTAAAATTCGAATCATTCGACTTTGAAATTGAATGCGTAAGGTTTTATAAATTCGATTTTTAAATCTCATGAATAATAAATGAATGAAATAAAGAATGCATTCACTTTTAAAAATTCTCATAAACAAGAATTCGCTTTAATGGTAAAAATCGAATGCATTCCATGAAATATTGATATGTAAAGATAATGTGACTTTAAAAATCAAATGTATTTTATTTGTGAATTCATTCGAAAAGTGGTTAGTTCTTCGAAGCTTTGATTATCCTAAAGTATCATAAGTCCAAAGTATATTTTTAAAATATTCGTTAGTTTTTTTTAAAAAATCAGTGTCATAAATTAGTACAAATTATTTGAAAAAATTTCAATTAATAGACGTTTTATGGAAAAAAATACAAAAAAAAATTTACATACAAATTCATGTATGACAATGTATGATCATTAATAGGGATGAGATTTCCATGCAAATGCATGTTTTTTGTCGATAGTCTAAAAACGATATCGACCAATTATCTTTCAGAATCAAGAAATTTGCGTTAAAATGGCATTGATTTGTTTTTGCATATTGTTGCATATTTTGGTGTAAATGCATATTTTTGCATATTTTGATTTTAAATGCATATTTTGTGCATATTTCCAACTTTTAATTGCATATTTTTGCATATTTTGGCATATATTAGCAAAAACACAAATTAAAATTTATAAAAAAAAAAATAAGAAAAACTATTTTTTTTGTTTTTAAGTTTTTTTTTTATAGATTTTCTTAATTTCTAAAAAAATCTTGCTTACTTAAAGTTTTAAATGTTACTATTTAAACCCGGCGTTATTTTTTGCTTTTTAAGAAGTTTTTCCTATGAAAACAAGTTTTTTTTACACACATTTTATTTTTTAGTGCATATTTTAAGGTTTTTTAGTGCATATTTTGAATTTTTTAGCGCATATTTTAAGCGCATATTTTCGATTTTTTAGTGCATGAAAATCTCATCCCTAATCATTAATGTACATGTCCCTCAAATTACGGATATGCACTTGTATGGACATCCATATATGCATCATATATGAACATACATGGTCATTTTCACCCGGGTTAATAAAAAAAAAGTTTGAGGGTGCATGTAGATTAATGATCATACATTGTCATACATGAATTTGTATGTAAATTTTTTTTTGTATTCCTGCCCTAGTAAAAAAAGAAAAAAAGTTCATGACTAATTATATCCCAAATATGGCGGATACAATTACTTTAATAACACTGTGCTACACCAAAAATATGCAGAGGTTCTCATATGAAAATTCGGGTTGGTTGGAGTCCATAGAGTACTGATATACTCATAGTTTTTCTAGATCACTTCGTTAAGTACGTTTTTTAGGGGGGGTGAAATAAAGCCATAGGCAATAAGGCCATATGGCCTTATTTCTCAATTCAATGGGAAATAAGGCCATATGGCTTTATTACCAACACGATTGAGAAATAAAGTCAAATTGATTTTGCAACCAAAGTGGAAATAAAGCCAAACCAGTTGAAAATGTGGAAATATAATTCCCCGTAAATCCTGCTACCCAAAAAAATTTTTTTTAGCGAAGCCGCTAAATTAATTTATGGAGTTTGTAATCCCTACGTAGAAAAAAAAATTTTTTTTGATTATCTTTAAATTAAAAAACCACATATACCAAGAACCTCGGAACTTAGAGGGGTCTAGAGGAACCAATTTTTTATTGGCAGAGTTTTTAATTTAAAGATTGTTTACCAAAAAAAAGTTATTCTGTGTAGCCGGCCTTCGGCCGGGCTTAGGGATTACAAACTTCATGCATTAAACCCACCCTCTCCGCAAAGTAAAGTTTTCTAGGGTAGCAGGCCTTTGCGCTATCAAATTTGCCTCAAAAAGGCCTGATAACCAAAATAGCTTTGGTTTGCAGAGAGGGTGGGTTTAATGCATGGAGTATGTAATCCCTAAGCCCGGCCGAAGGCCGGCTACGCAGAAAACCTTTATCAAAACATTTACGGTTTTGGGCGATAAGACACCTTGGGCGCTATGTCCGAACGCCATTTCAAACTCCATAAATTAATTTAGCAGCTTCGCTAAATAATTTTTTTTTGGGAGCAGGATTTACGTCTAAATATATTTCCACACTCTCCGCAAAATAATGATGAACATTTTTAAATAATATTCAAATGAGTAACAAAGCCATATATGGCTTTATTTCCAACAGTGGTTGGTAATAACGCCATATGGCCTTATTTCTCAACTCTTTGGGAAATAAGGCCATATGGCCTTATTGCCTATGGCTTTATTTCACCCCCCCCGTTTTTTATTGGCAAATGTGTTCAAAAACGGCAATTCTTAAATTACAATTTTAAAAAATTATTACTTTGTTAATGTGCAACCGATTTTCGATTTTATGGATTTTTTTGAAAGGTATAAGTCATACCTTTTAAACAAAACAAAAAAATTAAAAATCGATCTAGAATTGGCTGAGCTACGATCGTTTAAGTTAAAAAAAACAATTTTTTGAAAAATTTGCCATATGCTTTATACTCTAAGTTGAAAGTGTATCATTAAACAATTTTTTTTTGTATTTTTGTATAAAAGTATAGTAAAGTAGCTTTCCAAAACACCAAAAAACATAACAATCGGTTAAAAAATGAATGAGTTATGCTAAGTTTTGTGATAGGACATTTTTAATTTTTTTTAGAAATGCTGTAATTCAGGTATTAAGGCCTAGTTAGCTGAGAAAACGTAACCGTATCTTTACCCTAACCGTAGCGTATTTATTTAGTGCAATTATCTAAACTTAATAACGTGTCATATGTTTTTGACGTAAAAAAAACTCGTCGTTCATTTTTGTTATTTTATTCATGTTTTTTTATATATAGACTTTAAATTAGTTTGTTTATTTAAATTCAATTAGTGATTTTTCTATTTGTTTTGCACTTTTAGTTTTGTATCACATTTTTTTTTGGAAATAAACAAACCAAAAATCAGCTGTTTACAAATGTCACGTAGAAACGTTGTAAAATTCTATTTTAAACAGGTCGGAACGTTTCGTTTACGTGACAATTGAATTCGCTAATCGTTTTCATTAGTTTACGCATATCAAAAACAATCAGCTGACTTTTTACGTTAGGGTTACGGTTACGTTTTCTCGGCTAACTAGGCCTTTATTCATAAATCTTATTGCAAGTAGTAATTTTATGTGCCTATGCATATAAACAAGAGATGGCAACATAATTAGATTTGTGCGTGATTGACACATCACAAGTGAGCGTGGCACATTGAGAACTTTGTATGGAAAAGGCGCGCATCGACGTTTTTTTATTATAACTCTTGAACGGATAGGAATTTCACGACATTCTTTACCATTATAAAAACTGGAGACCTTAAGGAACTCACTCATGTGGATTGAACATTTTTCCCATTAGTACCCTACTTGTAAATTTAAGGCAAAGTTGGTTAAATTATTCATATAAAAAAAATAAAATGAAGGTCAATTATTTAAAACAGTTACGGATTTTAAGTGACAATATAACAGCTTACCATTCAATGCAACGTGTTTTCTTTCATATTTGATAATGTATACACTAAAGGTGTCCTAACGACTAAGGTAATTTTTCAAAATCACTTTTTAATATGTGGTAGGGTCCTAAATTGTAGTTTTGTATCTAAAAATGAGGGAGCCAAAATTTGGAGACAATCGGATAAAAATAACTCGTGCCGAAAATGGATTGAAGTTTTGGGACACTCTTATCTGATGAAAAAACACGTTTTTTCTAGTTTTTTGAAAAATATTGGTATATGCTATTTTTTGTTAATTTTTTTGTTAAGTAATATGAAAATGGTAATAAATTACCTTTCCAAAAAGCTTAAAGAAATTTAAATCGGATGAAAAATAAGCATTTTACGCATACATGCCCCAGACCATTGCATGGTTTTTAAAGCCAAAATTTGAAAATTTTCAAAATTTTTAGGCAAAAAAATAAAAAAAAAATAAATTTTACTTTATAATTATAATAAATACATGCTATAGATAAAAACTGACAGATATGGTAGTCTAACTTTTTTTTCATTTGGCGTGGGTAGTGATATAATTTCCGCGGATTCCAAAGAAAATGAGTTTTTCTAAAATAATTTAGCAAATATGGGAAACAATTTTCTGTATTGTATTATACGAAGTGAAATACATAAATTCTGTAAATTTTTTGAGAATTCGGGCATCTTTAACCCCTTTTCGTCGAGGTGAAATGACAAATTTGAGACGTTATACATTTCTATAAAACAAAATATCTGCATATATTCGGTTTCTCAAAAGTTACAGAATTTACGTTTTACACTTCGATCCGCACAATAGAGCACAAATTTTCAAAAATTTGCTTAATTATTGTAGAAAAACGCATTTTATTTGGAATCCGCGGAAATTTTATCACTACCCGCGCCAAATAAAAAAAAAGCTTGACTACCATATCTGCTATTTTTAATCTTAAACATGTTTTCAATTTGATCATAAAGTAAAATTAAATTTTTACTATTTTTTTGCCTAAAAATTTTGAAAATTTTGAAATTCTGGCTCTAAAAACCATTCAATGGTCTGGGGCATGTATGCGTAAAATGCTTATTTTTCATCCGATTTTAATTTTATTAGTCGTTTTGAAAAGGTAATTTAGTACCATTTTCATATTATTTCACAAAAAATTTAACAAAAAATATCAAATACCAATGTTTTTCCAAAAACTAGAAAAAACGAGTTTTTCGTTCTTATAAGAATGTCCCAAAACTTCAATCCATTTTCGGCACGAGTTATTTTTAGCCGATTGTCCCCAAATTTTGGCTCACTCATTTTTAGATACTAAAGAACAATATAGGACCCTACCAGGTATAAAAAGGTGATTTTCGATTTTAAGGACACCTCTAGTATACACCCTACACTAAAATAACGTGCAAAATTAACTGATTTCTATCTATTATCATTTTCGATATTTTAAACAAAAATAATGCGGAAAAAGATCAAACAAAGAAGCAACACACGGTAAATAAGCATTATTTGCAATAACTGTTAAGTTTTTTGGTAAAAAAAAAAATTAAAAAACATTACTCCATAATCAGTACTTCCAACTTTTCTGTCTGTCTTATTAGGGATATATTTGGATCGGACTCAATCATGAAGATACTAAAAACATCTTGCAGGTTGTTTGTTTTTGAGTTTTCTCTGTTAAAGTTTCTTATATAATTTTTAAAATGTCTATGTGATCTTTTCAGAGCCTGCTCCGATAATTGTCATAAAATAAGGCAAATATTTTTTAAATGTTACTTAATTAGTTAAGGATAATTTTAATACCAACGGGCAATCACAATTTTTGTATAAATAATGTCATGAGCTAGAATTGTATGCATAGTGGTACTCATGGGTCACCAACCGTACTTTTCAACTAATAATTTTTCAGTTCCATGTATGTGTTTTCTAAATTTAAATGAATTAATTTTTTCATTTGCGTTGATACACAGATGTACTATATCAACCCGTTTTATAATATCTTCTTCTATTCCAGTTACTTTGGCCGTAACTGCGGCCAAGAAAGCCTTTTAGTTACAAGCATTAGGTTAAACACCTTTTGCATTAAAAAAGTGAGGTAGGGTATCAAAATCAATAATTATTAGAAACCGCGGTTTTCTGTTAACAATAAAGATAATTAAAATAAAATTGTGTAATAAAACGGTTAATAGTAAATTGTTTTAAAAAATAATCACTTTAAAATATTTATTTTTCGTTAATAGACCCCACTTTAAACCTCATTTCAGGGCGCAGCTGCAACTGGCTGCACAAGTTTCTACCCCAGGTGTATTAAGTAATACTTCTAGTTTATTGTACAAAAAGAATCGCCATTCCCTTTCGTTCCCCACAAAAGTTGGAATCCATAATATAAACTGTTTTTTTGTAATTTTTCAAAAATTGACACTTTTTGATGGCCTGTATTCCAACTTAAAAAGAGTAATACACTCCGCATCATAACTATAGCCGCATTGCATTTTTCGGTTTGTTTAATGTTCAAGAAGTATTTTTATGAAACCTATTATGGTATATTACAGTGTTATAACAGTTCTCTTGTTTTTGTAAATTTGAGCCATCAGCTGTTTGAATTGAGAAAACGGCGACCAATAACTGTATTTGTCAGTGTTTCATAACTATAGCCGCATTTCAATAAAATCAGTTGAAATGAGTTCAAGTCAAAGTTTCGTGGCCAAATTAATTTTTTTTTTGGTAAAATTCGTTCCTCTATTAATTTTTAAACAAAATTCCACGTGGTAAATTTTTAAATGAAGTCGAACAAGTGAGAGTGTTACATTCGGCTGTGCCGAATCTTTTATACCCTCCGAAATGTAAAAAGAAATCCAGGGGCGTTTTTTTTGGAGGGGGTTCGTGGGAGACGTTAGGGGGCACCTTCCCCTTGCGATTTTGAACTTCTTCTGAGATAAGAATGTTGCATTTGCTTACCAAAAGTACAAAAAACTCTGCAAAAAATGCGTTTTTTCTTGGGTTGGTTTAGTTCTCCAAGGGGGAACTTTTTTCCCCTTGGTCCGATTTTGTCCATTTCGGAACTTAACCTGTCTAGGAATATAAGACATATTCGTGCCAAACTTCGGAAGTCTAGCTCTTTTATTTTGGACTGTATCGTGTCCTCTACACACGGACAGACGGAAAGACGGACAGACGGACGGACGGACGTCGCTAGAATGTCTTAGAATCGATCACTGATCAATAAAATATATACTTTATGGGGCCTAGACCGATATTTCGATGCGTTACACATGGAATGACAAAGTGAGTGTACCCCCATACTGTGATTGGAGGGTATAAAAAGTAAAAATTTTAGCCTTTTTAGAAAGTGGTTTAAGTTATCGCGAAATTGGACGAAAAATTAAGCGATCTGACAAAGTTATCCGAAATTTTGTAAAAAATAAAAGTGGATACGGGATGAACAAAACAGAAGGTCGAAAAAAAAGCTATCTGAGAGAGATCAACGCCGTATTATTAACGCTGCTAGCAATTCTATGAAAACTCTTTCGCAGATTGGTAATGAATGCGGCTTGAATGTGTCCAATTCTACAAAAAGTAGAGTCTTATAGGAGTCTGGAACGATAACAAGACTTTTATTTTTTACAAAATTTCGGATAACTTTGTCAGATCGCTTAATTTTTCGGTTAATTTCGCGATAAATTAAACCACTTTCTAAAAAGGCTAAAATTTTGTCTTTTTCGACTTCATTTAAAAATTTACCATGTGGCATTTTATTTAAAAATTAATAGAGGAACGAATTTTACCAAAAAAAAAATTAATTTGGCCACGAAACTTTGACTTGAACTCATTTCAACTGATTTTATTGAAATGCGGCTATAGTTATGAAACACTGAGAAATACAGTTATAGGTCGCCGTTTTCTGAATTCAAACAGCTGATGGCTCAAATTTACAAAAACTAGAGAACTGTTATAACACTGTAATATACCATAATAGGTTTCATAAAAATACTTCTTGAACATTAAATAAACCGAAAAATACAATGCGGCTATAGTTATGATACGGAGTGTATTAAAAACCATAAAATGGGTAACAAAGGTACTAGTTATAGCTACAATCTCCACTTAATTTCAGGAAAATCGTATTATTAGAAGTATTTTTAAAAAATAAAATAAAAAAAGTCTTCAAAAAAAAATATTTTTTTCAAATTTATGCAAAAAGTCCTTATTTTGAATTTATGTCCTGACTAAACTAAGCGATGGATTTTCTTTCTATGAACGGGTTTCTTTCTCCTAGGGTGTCTACTTAGCGAATACGAGCATTAATTGTAAATAACTTAACATTTGTTTGGCTCTCAAATGCGCATCTAGGATCCAATGTGCGTGGTTGAAAATCAATTTTACATTTTTGAAACGAAATTGGTAAAATTGTGGGATCTGTGATGGAAATTATACCTATTTATAAATATACGTATGAGACATTCCACACCAAATGGCTAGCGAAAAAAACACGTGTACCGTAAATTTCTGAATAGGATGTATGGATAGCCCTATATGGAGCTAAGAAAATTGCGTTTTTGGTTTTTTAATTTTTCAAAATCTGGTCTTAGGAGGCGTGGTCAAATATTGGAAAAATGGTCAAATTTGTGTCGAGTTGCCTTGTTTAAATATTTATCAACTTAAAACGGAATGCACTACACTCTCAAAAATTAACATTCTTGTATAGTTTTGTATGGGCTATTGATTAAACATTTTTTGGAAAATATTCAGAACCCGTTCTGAAATTTTGCATTTTTTAAAAAAGTCAATTTATAAAAAATCCGGCCACTTTTGTTTTTTTTTTGGATTTTTTTTTTAATATTAGATTTTGTCAATTTTTACGGACGGATCGAAGATGGTGATGGGTACAGGTTCGGGGGTATAAATATTCTTATTTATACAAAAAAAAATATCAAAAACTAAAATTTCAAAAATCTTTCAAAAATTTCAGCAAAATCTAAAATTTTACATTTGAAGGACTTATTGTAAAAACTCGATAAGCAACATTTCATTTTATGGTGGGTTTTGCTTTAAAACTTTTAAAATAATGTAGAAAATATACTCTTAAAAAAAACAAAACTGTAAAGTTAACAATTTTTTTTTTTTTAGTTAAGTTGAGTTAACTGGCTTTTTAGCAAATTTTTAGTTAAAATCAGCGTTTTAACTTATTTTTTTAGTTAAGTTCAGTTTACGAGAATACTAGTTTTGAACAAATTTTGAATTAATTTTTTGTTGACTTTAAAACTGAGTTAACAAATTTTTAGTAATTAATTTGCTGATTTTTCGTAAAAACTATTTAAAAAATTTCTTGTGTAGCCTCCTATGCAAATCTCATAAGTTCTACTTAAGCTGAACTTAATGCTGTGAAAAAATAGAAAAAAAATAAGTGAAGTGTTAGTGTTTAAAGTGTTCGGTGAAATAAAAATAAAATTTCAACCTAAAAATGTTAAAAGCAATATTACAAAATATTTTGTTAATTTTAGTTTAAGAAAAGTAACAAAAATTTTAGCAGATTTCAACTAATTTTTTTGCAAATATGTACATAAAAATGTTACGAAATTTTCAGCTAAATTTTAAGTTAAAGTTACAGGTTTTTTGCAACATTCATTCTACGAAAAGTTAGCTAAATATTTTTAGTTAAATTAACTAGAAATTTAGTAGGCTCAAAATCAGGTGCTTTAATAGTTAAATTTAATTCAATTTTTTGTTAAGTTTTATTTTTTGAGTGTAACTTTTGCAGAACTTTTATTCTCAAAATACTTGTACAAAGGGTTACAACAAGACTTCTGCCAAAAATCTGTAAATGGAACATCAGCAGAAGGCGAAAAAACGAACAAATTCAATGTTGCTTATCAAGTTTTTGCAGTAAGCCCTTCATTTGTTTTTATTTTTTCGGGACGAAATCTGAAGTTAATCAAAATTTTACATTTTTTTGTTGCTTTTTTCTAATCTGCTCATGTGCCCATCTCTAGTTTGTCTATCCACACAAAAGAATTCAGTTATGTGTTTTTCGTTTTTTTTCGAGAAAATCGCATTTGAATTTTGATTTTCATAACAATTTAGTAATTTGCTTGTATTTTCTTGTTTCAACGTAGCGTATAAGTAACATTTATGCAAATATTTAATACTCATTCGCTACATTGAAGAAAATACAAGCAAATTACAAAATTGTTATGAAAATTAATATTCAAATGCGATTTTCTCAAAAAAACATATGTCTGAATTTATGTGTGTGGATAGACAAACATCTAAACTTAAAAAAAAAGTGGCCGGATTTTTGATTAATTGACTTTTTTAAAAAATGGAAAATTTCAGAACGGGTTCTGAAAATTTTCCAAAAAAAAAAAAAAAATTTAATGTTTGAGGTTGTGGTGCATTCCGATTTAATTTAATAAGGTGGTTATTCATAAAACCTAAAATATATTTAAAGTAGGTTTATTTGACAGATATTGCAGGAATTATTGTCAAATAAACCTACAATAAGTCTGTTATAAGTATTATGAATAAGAGCCTTAATATTTAAACAAGGTAACTCAACACAAATTTTACTATTTTTCCAATATTTGACCACGCCTCCTAAGCCAAGTTTTTGAAAAATATAAAAACCAAAAACGCAATTTTCTATATAGGGTTATTCATACAACCTATACACATGTTTTTACAACTTTTTCTGTCATAAAAATGTTGCAGGTATAACTTTTCAAAAAAGGTTTTTTACTTAAACGAGCCTATCTTCAACCTATTCTCAATATTTTTTTTGTTTAAGAAGTAACACTCATATTTTTCAAACAAAACCAAAACATTTTAAATGGGATTTGGAAGCAACTGGCACGCCCATTTTTTTTACTCACAACCACGTGAGTAAAATTGATTTTCAATCACGCCGACTTGTGATCATGTGTCAATCACGCACAAATCTAATTATGTTACCATCTCTTGTTTATAGGCATAGGCACAAAAAATTACTACTAGCAATAAGATTTATGAATAATACCTGAATTACAAGCATTTCTGAAAAAAATTGAAAATGTCCTATCACAAAACTTAGCATAACTCATTCATTTTTTAACCGATTGTTATGTTTTTTGGTGTTTTGGAAAGCTAATTTACTATACTTTTATACAAAAATACAAAAAAAATTGTTTAATGATGCACTTTCAACTTAGAGTATAAAGAACATGGCAAATTTTTAAAAAAATTGGGTTTTTTTTAACTTAAACGATCGTAGCTCAGCCAATTCTTGATCGAAAATCGGTTGCACATTAACAAAGCAATAATTTTTTAAAATTGTAATTTAAGAATTGCCGTTTTTCAACATATTTGTCAATAAAAAACGTACTTAACGAAGTGATCCAGAAAAACGATGAGTATATTAGTACTCAATGGACTCCAACCAACCCGAATTTTCATATGAGAACCCCTGCATATTTTATTTTTGGTCTTTTGTAGCACAGTGTAATTATCTATGGGTATATTTTATGATCTAGGGGGATAACCTTATATATAATGTGATACGTTAATTGGGTCTATATAATTATATCAGTTGGAGAAAACTGATGCGATTAAATATACCCGAGTAAAAAAAAATTGTATGGTAAAACATGTTATCTTATAAAATTATATATAATTTATTGGATCTGATTTTGCCAAATTTCATCCGAAAATTGGCCGCGCCAAAGTTATCTCATAACATCTTATAATATATGAAGTTACAGTTTAATATGTGATTTCATCCGGAAATTGGCCGCGCCAAAGTTATCCCAAATTATCTATTATCATGATTTTGTATTAAATATGATATGATGTAATTTCATCCGGAAATTGGCCGCGCCAAAGTTATCTTAAAATATCCAATATCATGATTTTATATTAAATTGGATATTATATAATGTAATTTCATCCGAAATTTGGCCGCGCCAAAGTTATCTTATAATATCTGATATCTTGATTTTATAAAAAAATTATTGGATACATTTTTATCCAAAAAATGTTTCTGTTTTTAGATTTATTTTTAGATATAATAATGTCAAACTGAAAATAAATAAAAAAAAAAAAAAACTTCGAACGGACGGGGATTAGAACCACAAGTCTTCCGTTTTGTAATCGCAATCTCTACCCTCTAGACCAGCGGACGTTGTTAGCAAATAACAACTTTAAAAGACTTAGTTTTAAATAAATTGATCGTATCTAATTATATCAAATTGATCAAACATATAGTAATATATGATTACATCCAATTAAATATGTTATTCACTTGTACACAATTTTCAAAAAGACTTTTTGAAAATTTTTGATAAAAAAAATTTTTGATAAAATTTGCAAAAAAAAAAAAATTGGAATGACGTACAGCGCTATTAGGGGCTTCCATGGTAAGCTTAAACAATAATTTTAATGTAGCGGTATGCCTTATTTCCAAGTCATAGGCTTCCAAAGTGAAATAAGACTTTGGCTTATAAGTTTGAAATTTTTCATGGAATCAGGAAATAGATTTGAGATCGGGTTCCAAAAATCATTTATAATTTGATAATTTAAACCAAATATAACTATTATTAACTATAGGGCAATTCCAAAAATTTTCGCCCCACTGTTCGGAAACATGCCTTTGGATGCCACTGAGAATTTGGCTCATAGATATCCACGTTTATATGAGATATGTTGCATTTTTGGATTTTCAAAATTTGCTGTAGTTTTCAAATTATCGCGGGTCAAAGTTCGACTTTTTTAGCAAAAGTTAGAAAAATACATTACGTTTAACGTACTCTAACTTTTTAACTAGTAATCCGATTATCACAAGTAATGGCTCATATGAAAGCTTAATTCTTCTTCTTTTAGGAAATTTTTTCAAAAGCATACGGTTTTGTTTCAGAAGTGTTGCAAAAATTCAAAAACATTTTTTTTTTGCGAATATTTAAAAAAACACATCTTCGATTTTTTTAAAAAAATGTTTGGTGATAAACAATACGGTTTTGTACAACATATCCAAAATTCAGAATGGGATCCCAATGGGATCAAAAAATATTCTGGTTTTAGTACGAAGTTCTTAAATTTTACCTTAGAAAATTAAAATTTTATGTTTCTTCAATATAAAAATTTAAATTTTCAAAGAAAATTATACTATTAAAATTTTGAAAAACATTCAAAACATTAGAAATTTAAATTTTCTAAGGGAAAAATATGAGAACCTCGTACTTAAAACAGAATAGTTTTTGATCCCATGGAGATCCCACTCTGAATTTTGAATATGTTATACAAAACATTGTTATTTTTCACCAGAATTTTTTTAAAAAAAATCGAAGATGTGTTTTTTTAAATATTCGAAAAGAAAAAATGTTTTTGCATTTTTGCATCATTTCTGTAAAAAAAATGTGTTATATTAAAAATATTTTCTAAAAGAAGAACCCCAGCTTTCACATGAGCCTAAATTTGTGAAAATCGGGTCATTGGTTAAGAAGTTACAGCTCTTTAAACGTGATGTATTTTTCTTACTTTTGCTTAAAAAGTCAATCTTTGACCCGCCATAATTCGTTAAATACACCAAATGTAAAAAAACGATATATGGTACATATATCATATTTATGAGGGCTATCTATGTGTCAAGGTTCAAATTAATCTGAGACACCATTTCCAAAAATGACTAAAATTTGAGCTAAATTTTCTGGAATGGCCCTATATAAATGCAATATAAATTTTTAAAAATGATTGCAAAAATTCAAAAAGTAAAATTTTTTAAGTTCTAAAAAAACAAATGCAATAAAAAAGTGTTTTCTATTAAAAAAAAAAAATAAAAAAATATATTTTTTTCTGGAATCGAACTCGGGTTCCCAAAAATGATAGATAATTTTATAATAAATTAAATATTGTTATATATAACTATATAAAAGCAATATAATTTTTTAAAAATGATTGCAAAAATTCAAAAAAAGAAAAATTTTTAGTTCTAAAAAAATAAATGCAATAAAAAAGTGTTTTCTATTTAAAAAAAATAAAAAAAAATTTTTTTTTTTCTGGAATCGAACTCGGGTTCCCAAAAATTATAGATAATTTTATAATAAATCAAATATAGTTATATATAACTATATAAAAGAAAAATATTTTTTTAAAAATGATTGCAAAAATTCCAAAAATGAAAATTTTTTAGTTCTAAAAAAATTAAACGCAATAAAAAAGTGTTTTCTATTTAAAAAAAAATAAAAAAAACTTTTTTTTCTCGACTGGGCCGGGAATCGAACTCGGGTTCCCAAAAATCATATGTAATCTTATATGATCCAATAAAAAGTTTTGTATAACCATATATGTTGCCACACAAAAATAAATTTTGAAATACTGGCATATATAATTATATATGGCTAGTTGTTTGCCCGAGTAAAAAAAAATTGTATGGTAAAACATGTTATCTTATAAAATTATATATAATTTATTGGATCTGATTTTGCTAAATTTCATCCGAAAATTGGCCGCGCCAAAGTTATCTCATAACATCATATAATATATGAAGTTACAGTTTAATATTTGATTGTATGTGATTTCATCCGGAAATTGGCCGCGCCAAAGTTATCCCAAATTATCTATTATAATGATTTTGTATTAAATATGATATAATATGATGTAATTTCATCCGGAAATTGGCCGCGCCAAAGTTATCTTAAAATATCCAATATCATGATTTTATATTAAATTGGATATTATATAATGTAATTTCATCCGAAATTTGGCCGCGCCAAAGTTATCTTATAATATCTGATATCTTGATTTTATAAAAAAATTATTGGATACATTTTTATCCAAAAAATGTTTCTGTTTTTAGATTTATTTTTAGATATAATAATGTCAAACTGAAAATAAATAAAAAAAAAAAAAAAACTTCGAACGGACGGGGATTAGAACCACAAGTCTTCCGTTTTGTAATCGCAATCTCTACCCTCTAGACCAGCGGACGTTGTTAGCAAATAACAACTTTAAAAGACTTAGTTTTAAATAAATTGATCGTATCTAATTATATCAAATTGATCTAACATATAGTAATATATGATTATATCCAATTAAATATGTTGTTCACTTGTACACAATTTTCAAAAAGACTTAGAAAATTTTTGATAAAATTTGCAAAAAAAAAAAAAATTGGAATTACGTACAGCGCTATTAGGGGCTTCCATGGTAAGCTTAAACAATAATTTTAATGTAGCGGTATGCCTTATTTCCAAGTCATAGGCTTCCAAAGTGAAATAAGACTTTGGCTTATAAATTTGAAATTTTTCATGGAATCAGGAAATCAGATTTAGATTTGAGATCGGGTTCCAAAAATCATTGATAATTTGATAATTTAAACCAAATACAGCTATTATTAACTATATAAATGCAATATAAATTTTTAAAAATGATTGCAAAAATTCAAAAAGTAAAATTTTTTAAGTTCTAAAAAAAAAAATGCAATAAAAAAGTGTTTTCTATTAAAAAAAAAAATAAAAAAAATATATTTTTTTCTAGAATCGAACTCGGGTTCCCAAAAATGATAGATAATTTTATAATAAATTAAATATTGTTATATATAACTATATAAAAGCAATATAATTTTTTAAAAATGATTGCAAAAATTCAAAAAAAGAAAAATTTTTAGTTCTAAAAAAAATAAATGCAATAAAAAAGTGTTTTCTATTTAAAAAAAAATAAAAAAATATATTTTTTTTCTGGAATCGAACTCGGGTTCCCAAAAATTATAGATAATTTTATAATAAATCAAATATAGTTATATATAACTGTATAAAAGAAAAATAATTTTTTTAAAATGATTGCAAAAATTTCAAAAATGAAAATTTGTTAGTTCTAAAAAAATTAAACGCAATAAAAAAGTGTTTTCTATTTAAAAAAAAATAAAAAAAAAACTTTTTTTTTCTCGACTGGGCCGGGAATCGAACTCGGGTTTCCAAAAATCATATGTAATCTTATATGATACAATAAAAAGTTTTGTATAACCATATATGTTGGAACACAAAAATAAATTTTGAAATACTGGCATATATAATTATATATGGCTAGTTGTTTGCCCGAGTAAAAAAAAATTGTATGGTAAAACATGTTATCTTATAAAATTATATATAATTTATTGGATCTGATTTTGCTAAATTTCATCCGAAAATTGGCCGCGCCAAAGTTATCTCATAACATCATATAATATATGAAGTTACAGTTTAATATTTGATTGTATGTGATTTCATCCGGAAATTGGCCGCGCCAAAGTTATCCCAAATTATCTATTATCATGATTTTGTATTAAATATGATATAATATGATGTAATTTCATCCGGAAATTGGCCGCGCCAAAGTTATCTTAAAATATCCAATATCATGATTTTATATTAAATTGGATATTATATAATGTAATTTCATCCGAAATTTGGCCGCGCCAAAGGTATCTTATAATATCTGATATCTTGATTTTATAAAAAAATTATTGGATACATTTTTATCCAAAAAATGTTTCTGTTTTTAGATTTATTTTTAGATATAATAATGTCAAACTGAAAATAAATAAAAAAAAAAAAAAAAAACTTCGAACGGACGGGGATTAGAACCACAAGTCTTCCGTTTTGTAATCGCAATCTCTACCCTCTAGACCAGCGGACGTTGTTAGCAAATAACAACTTTAAAAGACTTAGTTTTTAATAAATTGATCGTATCTAATTATATCAAGTTGATCTAACATATAGTAATATATGATTATATCCAATTAAATATGTTATTCACTTGTACACAATTTTCAAAAGGACTTAGAAAATTTTTGATAAAATTTGCAAAAAAAAAAAAAAAAATGGAATGACGTACAGCGCTATTAGGGGCTTCCATGGTAAGCTTAAACAATAATTTTAATGCAGCAATATGCCTTATTTCCAAGTCATAGGCTTCCAAAGTGAAATAATACTTTGGCTTATAAATTTGAAATTTTTCATGGAATCAGGAAATCAGAATTAGATTTGAGATCGGGTTCCAAAAATCATTGATAATTTGATAATTTAAACCAAAAATAGCTATTATTAACTATATAAATGCAATATAAATTTTTAAAAATGATTGCAAAAATTCAAAAAGTAAAATTTTTTAAGTTCTAAAAAACAAATGCAATAAAAATGTGTTTTCCATTTAAAAAAAAAAATAAAAAAATATATTTTTTTCTGGAATTGAACTCGGGTTCCCAAAAATGATAGATAATTTTATAACAAATTAAATATAGTTATATATAACTATATAACAGCAATATAATTTCTTAAAAATGATTGCAAAAATTCAAAAAAAGAAAAATTTTTAGTTCTAAAAAAAATAAATGCAATAAAAAAAGTGTTTTCTATTTAAAAAAAAATAAAAAAAATATATTTTTTTTCTGGAATCGAACTCGGGTTCCCAAAAATTATAGATAATTTTATAATAAATCAAATATAGTTATATATAACTGTATACAAGAAAAATATTTTTTTTAAAATGATTGCAAAAATTCCAAAAACACAATTTTCTTCTTCAATCAGAAAAACACAAACAACAAATTAAATACACTTGGCTTACGCCGAAAAAATATAATAAAATAGAAATACTGACAAATGTCGCTCGTGTGAGCAATTCACTTTAACTATGCGTTACTGTAGTGTGAAGAACAAAAAATTCTCTGCTATAGTAAAGTTTGCATAAAATAAAGTAAATGAAAGATTAAGAAAATTGTTGTTGGTCTCTAGATTAAATGCATTGCTTGAGTTAGAGCAGCGATGCGCACACATATACTATAACATTTATGCTTGTGTGGGTAGTAGCAAGCGAAAAATCAACAAATTTGCTCAAGCAACAGAATTTTATAGTGTATGTGTGTTGACAGCGCACAAGCAGCGCCTATTCCCACGGGAATAGGAATTACAAAAATGCGTATGACTGAGTTAGAGAAAAAGGTTTTCTGCATACGTCACACACGAAACCTACTGTGAGTTAAAAACAAACGACGTTTAGTCACTGATGTTTATACACCGAGTATAGCCTAGTGGTTATGGCTTCGGCTTACAAAACATGAGTGATTTAACGACACAGGTTCGAAGCTCATGTCAGGCTAGTCTTTTGATAAAAAAACATATAAAGAATTTTTCTAGCAAATATCAAATAATCAATTTAATGTAATTGCCTACTGATGACGTAGAAGTGGCTACAGAAACCATGGTCTAGGGTAAATCCACATTTAATTTAATCTTTAGAAGACACAATTTTCTTCTTCAATCAGAAAAACACAAACAACAAATTAAATACACTTGGCTTACGCCGAAAAAATATAATAAAATAGAAATACTGACAAATGTCGCTCGTGTGAGCAATTCACTTTAACTATGCGTTACTGTAGTGTGAAGAACAAAAAATTCTCTGCTATAGTAAAGTTTGCATAAAATAAAGTAAATGAAAGATTAAGAAAATTGTTGTTGGTCTCTAGATTAAATGCATTGCTTGAGTTAGAGAAAAAGGTTTTCTGCATACGTCACACACGAAACCTACTGTGAGTTAAAAACAAACGACGTTTAGTCACTGATGTTTATACACCGAGTATAGCCTAGTGGTTATGGCTTCGGCTTACAAAACATGAGTGATTTAACGACACAGGTTCGAAGCTCATGTCAGGCTAGTCTTTTGATAAAAAAACATATAAAGAATTTTTCTAGCAAATATCAAATAATCAATTTAATGTAATTGCCTACTGATGACGTAGAAGTGGCTACAGAAACCATGGTCTAGGGTAAATCCACATTTAATTTAATCTTTAGAAGACACAATTTTCTTCTTCAATCAGAAAAACACAAACAACAAATTAAATACACTTGGCTTACGCCGAAAAAATATAATAAAATGAAAATTTTTTAGTTCTAAAAAAATTAAACGCAATAAAAAAGTGTTTTCTATTTAAAAAAAATAAAAAAAAACTTTTTTTTTCTCGGCTGGGCCGGGAATCGAACTCGGGTTTCCAAAAATCATATGTAATCTTATATGATACAATAAAAAGTTTTGTATAACCATATATGTTGACACACAAAAATAAATTTTGAAATACTGCACGCAAAAAAAAAATCTGTGTAAGATTGAGCAATCCTACTTGGTAAAACTTTTTTCATACCAAAAAAAAAATTTTACCAAATTTTTGCTAATATTATGCTTGTCGATGTTAAAGTAACATAATTCATTTTTTATGTAAAATAACCAAGTAGCTTGCTCAATAACGCAAATTACCTGCACAAAAATTTATCGAAAGAAAACAACAAAAAAACAAAACAAATACAGACCGCCATTTTCATTTTGTATTTTTCTGTGCGTGCGTTGTTCGTTTATTTTTTGTGTTATAAAAACGTAAAAAGGAAATTGATATATAAAATAAAAATAAATTAATACATAAATAAAAATAAATAATTAGTTTTCTAAAAGATAAATAAATGTAAGATAAAAGAATGTTAAAGTTAATTTTGCTTTCATCACTTAAAACACCATTCATTAAGAAAAACCAATGGAGTCCCAGACGTATGTTTCGATGAATAACAAATGGAATGATAAAGTGAGTATACCCGCATTCCGAAGACACCAATAAGGTTTAATAGATTTTTAGTTAAAAATTAGTGTTTGGTAATAATTTTCTATTTTTACAGGGTACTGCTAAATAAATTTTTGAAGCTATGGCGAATCCTTCACTACAATAAAGAGCGTGGACACCAATCCTGCCTTTAGGTATAAAATTAAAACCTAAAAACCCAAAGCCAAGGGAGTCCATACCTGTTTTGAGTTACAAATGGAATGACAAAGTAAGTGTTCCTCCCTACCAAGAGACCAATGGGGTTTACCAATTTTTTAAATTAAAAATTTATGTTTTGTAATAATTTTCTATTTTTACAGGATGCTTTTAAATAAATTCGTGAAGCTATAGCGGATCCTTTACTTCAAGAAGAAGCGTAGGCAGCAGTCACTCGAGAAAATTGTACAAAAAGGGTCAGTTGGTCGGTGGTAAATTAAATCCTACACAACATTTATTACATTAATATGGATTTATTCTGTGAAAATTTTAAATTCAACAAATATACAAATTTTTACAAAAATTTATTGAAAATTTATTTTAGCATAAGTGTGGTAATTTTTAGCATTATTTTTAGTCATCTTTTCTAATAATTTTGGAATATTTCACCATATCTCTTTTAGTATATTTTACCAAGTTTTTACTTAAATAGCATTAGCATTTTCTTCAAAATTTTTTACATAAGTGTTTTGGCTAAATTACGAAAACTACTTCGTCGGTTGTAGTTTTAGCATATTTTTGGTAAAATTATGCCAGATTTTTGCTCACTCCGACACAAGTTTTTTTTTGCGTGTGGCATATATAATTATATATGGCTAGTTGTTTGGTCAAAAAAATATTTTTTTTATACATGATTATATCAAAATATATATTCAATTACATATGCGACCATTTATAAATATATATTGAGTTTAGACGAAATTTGCGTATATATAGTACCATACAAACACAGATATGTTATCGTTTAAGACACATATAATTATATCTATTATTTTTGTTGGAAATTTTTTTAGTATGGAACCATATATAGTTTTAACTGGTATTATATTAGTCATATATAATTATACATAAATTGATACTGGATTTTTTGTTTAGTAAAGTCCTATACATAATTAGATATAAAGTCACGTATAATATATATGAAATCGGATTAAGTTTTATGTGCAACGTATGATTACATCTACCATTTATATTAATATATTATGAACAATATAATTAGATATGATTTTATATGACATCATTTAAAAAAATTGGAAAATTTCAAAGTGAGATATAATTTTATACTTTGACTCATATAGTTGTATATGGTTTTATGAAAACATATAAAATTATATACATTTATATAAATTCCTTTTTACTCGGGTGGTCAAAAAAATATTTTTTTTATACATGATTATATCAAAATATATATTTCATTACACATGCGACCATTTATAAATATATATTGAGTTTAGACGAAATTTGCGTATATATAGTACCATACAAACACAGATATGTTATCGTTTAAGACACATATAATTATATCTATTATTTTTGTTGGAAATTTTTTTAGTATGGAACCATATATAGTTTTATATGGTATTATATTAGTCATATATAATTATACATAAATTGATACTGGATTTTTTGTTTAGTAAAGTCCTATACATAATTAGATATAAAGTCACGTATAATAATGTATGAAATCGGATTAAGTTTTATGTGCAACGTATGATTACATCTACCATTTATATTAATATATTATAAACAATATAATTAGATATGATTTTATATGACATCATTTTAAAAAATTGGAAAATTTCAAAGTGAGATATAATTTTATACTTTGATTCATATAGTTGTATATGGTTTTATGAAAACATATAAAATAATATACATTTATATAAATTCCTTTTTACTCGGGTGGTCAAAAAAATATCTTTTATATACATGATTATATCAAAATATGTATTCCATTACATATGCGACCATTTATAAATATATATTGAGTTTAGACGAAATTTGCGTATATATAGTACCATACAAATACACCCAGGAAAATTTTTTGGAACAGATTCCTACTACAATAGATTCTTGAATATATTCTACAGTAATCACAACAAAATTTTCTATGTAAAATTATTTTTCAAAAAAACTACTTGCTCTAAAAAACGATTGCTTTCGGGACAATATCAAACAAAAATCATTGATTCTGGAACGTTAAGTAGAACCGGTTGCAGGGTAATATGATGCGTTCTGGAATCGATTATTTGGAACAGAAAATTTTTCTGGGCAGATATGTTATCGTTTAAGACACATGTAATTATATCTATTATTTTTGTTGGAAATTTTTTTAGTATGGAACCATATATAGTTTTAAATGGTATTATATTAATCATATATAATTATACATAAATTGATACTGGATTTTTTGTTTAGTAAAGTCCTATACATAATTAGATATAAAGTCACGTATAATAATGTATGAAATCGGATTAAGTTTTATGTGCAACGTATGATTACATCTACCATTTATATTAATATATTATGAACAATATAATGAGATATGATTTTATATGACATCATTTAAAAATATTGGAAAATTTCAAAGTGAGATATAATTTTATACTTTGACTCATATAGTTGTATATGGTTTTATGAAAACATATAAAATAATATACATTTATATAAATTCCTTTTTACTCGGGTAATTTAAAACCCCCGAGTAAAAATAAACATATATAACAATATATAACTTGATGCAAACATAATAAATTATATATGATTATACATCGCGTGAGATATTTTCAAAATTTTTTAAATGCAGTCATATGTAGTTATAAATAATTGAATCATGATTCGGATTAAGGTGTACGGTTGATATAATTATATAAAATTATATGAGGGTTAATACAAAATTTGTTTTCTGTATATAATCTATATATGGGGCATTCCAAGCCAAATCACTCACTTTTAGACCCGACCCCTTTCGATTTATTTTATTTTTGGATATGTTTTAGTACTTATTAAATGCAACTTGGACACCAATTTTCAGCCTTGTATTTCAAGATGGTGTTGAGTAATCAATTTTTCAAAATGGCGATTTTCTCAAAAAAATTTATAAATTGAAATTTTTAATTAATTTTGGCCATTAAAAAATATAGATATTTTAAAAAAGTTGAACAACGTTTTGTTGGTATTTAAATGTAGTTTTAGAAAAAAAATATGAAAAAATTATTTGAAGTAATTATCACTTACTTTTTGACGTTTAAAAATTAATATCGACTTTTTGAAAAAGTCCGAAACCTTCGATTTTTTTTGTAAAAAACTATAAAAATTCTACTCTAAATTACGCAACTTTTAAGCCATAATTCGAGATGTGATCACAATTCTTTCTATTTTTTTTTTTAAATTTTAAAAATTGCACCTTTTATTTTTTGGCTCTGATTTATTTTATATGGTGCTCCAAAACAAATAAATTGGTAGATATTACCCCTAACTTACCCTAGATATATTTATTTTGAGGTTAAAATACGTCTCACAAAAATTTAGAATGATCGGAAATGGGTAAGGCGTTTAGCATGGTCCTTGAAGTTTAAAAAACGGATTACAAGGAAAAATATGAACCCGAGTAAAAAAATTGATATGACACAATATATAATTTAATATGGGTTCGTGTCTATTTTGATATAATCTTATACGAAAAATGGTTTCATAAGATTTGATCGAATAATATCTAATAATATCAGTTTATATAACTTTATATCGACATTGATACGAGTTTTGGTCTAATCCAATGATATAAAATTATATCCAATGATATTAAAATTTATACAATTTTATAAATCGGATGTTTTTTTAAGTTTTTAATAAAAAGTTAAAAAACTAAAATAATAAAATTAAGTTGTTCTTGAAAAAAACTTAGAAAAATTTCAAAAAATGAAGTCATGTTAAATTTTATATAAAACACTTAGAAAATATTTTCAAAAAAAATTGTCCCTGGAAAAACTTAGAAAATTTAAAAAAAATGGAGTCATATAAAATTTTATATAAAACACTTAGAAAATATTTGCGATAAAAAAAATGTTCCTTGAAAAAAACTTAGAAAAAATTTAAAAGATGGAGTCATATAAAATTTTATATAAAACACTTAGAAAATATTCGTGATAAAAAAGTGGTGCTATAAAACACTTAGAAAATATTCGTGATAAAAAGTGGTGCTTGGAGGAAAAATCTTAGAAAAATAAAAAAATATGAAGTCATATGAAATTTTATATAAAACACTTTGAAAATATTTGCGATAAAAATATATTCTTGGAAAAAACTTAAAAAAATTTAAAAATAATGGAGGCATATAAAATTTTATATAAAACACTTAGATATTTAAAATGATGCATGGGGCCAGATGTTACAACATATAGTTATGTATGGCGATATCTTAAAAAAATCCCACATCAAAATTTATTATATAAACTTATCTTGCAATACATAGTGTCACACATGATCATATATGAAATAATATGACTATATAAAAGTATATAAGATCATATTAAATTATTTTTACTCGGGAATTTTTTTCTGTTTTCGCAATATTTTTGGTATTTTAAGTTAAGTTTTATTTCAAGCAATTACAGAATTATGATATAGAGTAAAATGCCTTTCTAATAAGGTACTAAAAACTTAAATCGGTTGAAAATCAGCCAAGTTATTACAACTTCCCCAGACATCTAGAGTGTGTCATACCACTTGATTAAAGAATACGAGTCCCTTTTTTTAAATTTATTGAAATTTTCTACTGTAACAACATTTTTTCATTATTCATGTTTCAGTGTAGTTTTGTTTGGTTTTTCCAAATTTTAAAACAGAAAAAAATATTTTTTTTTTTAAATAGAGATTTCAAAAGGGTGTTGAAAATGCAGGCATTTTTAGCATTTATTTAAAACTTGTTAGCAAAACACAATATGAAAAATACTTGTCATCAAATTACATTTGAACTTGAAGAATAAAAAAATGTTATTACAGTAGAAAATTTCAATGAATTTCAAAAATCGGATTGTATTGCTTAATCAAGTGGTCTGCCATACGTTAGATGCCTGGGGAAGTTGTAATAACTTGGCTGATTTTCAACCGATTTTAGTTTTTGGTACCTTTTTAGAGAGGCATTTTACTCCGTATTATAATTCTGTAACCACTTGAATTTAAAATTAACTTAAAATACCAAAAAAAATTGAGAAAACTGAAAAAAAAATCATATTTTTCCTTGTAATCCGTTTTCTAAATTTCAAGGCCCCTGTGGGACACCTTACCCATGTCCGATGGTTCTTAGTTTTTGTGAGGCGTATTTTTACCTCGAAATGAATATATCTAGGGTAAGTTAGGGTCAATATCTACCAATTTATTTTTTTGGAGCACCATATAAAATAAAACAGAGCCAAAAAATAAATGGTGCCATTTTTAAAATTTAAAAAAAAAAATAGAAAGAATTGTGATCACATCTCGAATTATGGCTTAAAAGTTGCGTAATTTAGAGTAGAATTTTTATAGTTTTTTACAAAGAAATCGAAGGTTTCGGACTTTTTCAAAAAGTCGGTTTTATTTTTTAAACGTCAAAAAATAAGTGATAATTACTTCGAATAATTTTTTCATATTTTTTTTCTAAAACTAATTTTAAATACCAACAAAACGTTCTCCAACTTTTTTTAAAATATCTATATTTTTTAATGGTCAAAATTAATTAAAAATTAAAATTTTTTAATTTTTTTTGAGAAAATCGCCATTTTGAAAAATTGATTACTTAACACCATCTTGAAATACAAGGCTGAAAATTGGTGTCCAAGTTGCATTTAATAAGTACTAAAACATAACCAAAAATAAAATAAATCGAAAGGGGTCGGGTCTAAAAGTGAGTGATTTGGCTTGGACTGCCCCATATATACTTTATGGGGTCCCAGACCGATATTTCGATGAGTTACAAACGGAATGACAAACTTATACAGTGTATCACAGAAGTATTTTGCCTATGCAAAATATAATGGAATATAATAAAAAAACGCTTTAAAAAAATATGCATTTTTGAAAATAAATATATGTTTTAGTGAATATTAAATAAAGGAAGACTAAACTTTAATTCTGTATTTTTAAACACTTAATTTTAATTCTTTATGCATGAGATTTTTAAGAAAATATCAAAGTGTCACTCATTTTCAGCTCACAAAAGTATTTTGCTTTTTTAATTTTAATATATAATTTTTTTTAATTTATTAAAAAAATTAACAATTTTAATATTTTGAATGGTATTTAGTCTTAGCCAGAACTAATTCTAGACGTCTGGGCATTGATTCCACTAAATTCAAACATTTTTGAATAGGTATGTTCTATTCTACTTACGATGCTTGTTTGAAATGTTGTGTTACATAATTTTTTCGTCCAAATGATCCCAAAGATTTTCGATAGGATTCAGATGGACGACCTATGGTCTTGCGAAAGCCAAATGAATCGTTGAATATAAAAAATATAAAATGAACGGTAAAACATGGTGGTAGTTCTCTGATGGTTGAGGACTTTATGTCGGCCTTGAAATGGGCCAGTTGGTGTTTATTGATGAAACTATGGATAGTCATGTAGAGATTTATCCTTTTTGAGAAAAAATTAACATGCCAGTGCTGAACAAATGGGGCTATCGCGAAATGGGTTCTACTTCCAATGTGATAATGAGCCAAAACACACAGCTTTTGACGTTGAAAAGTGGTTTTTATACAACACCAAACATCTGGCAACACCACCCCAAAGTCCCGACATGAATCCTATCGAAAATATTCGGGCTCATTTGGACGAAAAAATCCTGTAGCACAACATTTCAATAAAAACTACTTTAAAACAGCAATGGAAGAAGAATGGTACAAAATACCTCTCTAAAAATTTTAGAATTAAGTGGAATCAATGCCCAGACGTCTGGAATCAGTTATGACTAACAATAAACACCATTCAAAATAATAAAATTGTTAATTTTTTTAATAAATTAAAAAAATGATATAGTAAAATTTAAAAAGCAAAATACTTTTGTGAGCTGAAAAATGAGTGAAAATTTGATATTTGCTTTAAAATCTTATGTATAAAAAATTAAAATTAAATGTTTAAAAATACAGAATTAAGGTTTAATGTTCCCTTAATTAATATTCAATAAAAGATATATTTATTTTTAAAAATAAATATCATTTTATAGCGTTTATTTATTAAATTTCATTATATTTTGCATAGGCAAAATACTTTTGTGATACACTGTATATACCCTCTATCACTAAGTGGAGGGTATAAAACAGTGATACGCATTTTTGTAATTCCTATTCCCGCGGGAATAGGCGCTGCTTGTGCGCTGTCAACACACATACACTATAAAATTCTGTTGCTTAAGCAAATTTGTTGACTTTTCGCTTGCTACTACCCACACAAGCATAAATGTTATAGTATGTGTCTGCGTATCGCTGGTATAAAAACATACATATAACACGAAATCACAAAAAAAGTATTTAAAAAAATTGAAGTTAATCACTATTTTCGTTAAAAATATATAAACATTAACACTACTCTACACGGTTTTTGCACAGACATGTTGGATACATTTTCTAAAGTATTTTGGCCTCCTAAACACGAATCTGTCATCAGAAAAGTTGTATCGAATCGCCTTCTCGAGATATAGGCATTTTCATTTTTTGTGGACTAAGTCCTCAAAACGAAATTTTTTTTAATATTGAAAAAGTGTATGTTAAAGTTATTCATATTTTTATTTATTTGAACTTGGTCCACAAAACTTAAAAATGGCTATATCTCGAGAAGGCGATTTGATAAAATTTTTTGGTGTCAGATTCGTTTTTAGGAGGCAAACATTTTTAGGAAATGTGATTTAATCTTTTTTTTTTAATTTTATCAAAAAAATCATAAAAATTGGTACGAACAAATGTATGAAAAAAATATTCAAATTTGGTTCAATAATATAATATATATATAATATAATGGCTATTAGATTTTCTTTTTATTGGAGTGTCTACTTAACACATCTGTTTTGAACAAGAAATTTCTTGCAAACTTCGGATACTTATAAGGATATAACCATAAAAATGATATTTTGAACTTCCTTAAAGAATATTTTGAACTTCCTTAATGCCCTGATGGTTTTCCGGATTTCTTGCAAAAGTTAGGTATATTTAATTGGGAATTTGAATAAAAAAGATATGAATAACTTTTACATAAACTTTTCCAATATTAAAACATTTTCGGATTTTGCGCAAGATTTTGCATTGAAAATAAATGTAAAGTGCCGTAGATCGCAAAATTTTTTTAATTTGTAAACAAGAGTTATTATTTCTCAGAAATAATAAGGACTCAAACCGAACTAATATACCTATTAATATATAAAATATAAAGCCCAACAATCTGTTAAGTCAGGTCGTATTGCATTTTTTATTTTTTTATATATTTCATTTTTTTATTTTTTACTATCTATTTTTTTTGAATCTAATACGGTATTTACTAGAGTCCGACCGAAACCAGTTTTCGAGGCCGAACCGAAACCGAACCGAATATTCGGCCGAACCGAAACCGAACCGAAACCGAAACTTAAAAATGCATGCAAATTTTGTACTCTTGCCCAAAACATTAAATCATGATAACGTTTTGCGGAAGATTTGGGTGTACTTGCCAAAGAAAAGTTTTTATAGAAAAAATAATGTTATATTACTTTGCTATTCCATGCAAAACGAATTGAAATATCAGTCGAGGACCCCATTAAAAAACCATTAGAGCTGTATATTTCGTAAGTGAGTGCAAAAATAATACTCTCACTTGTTTTATGTACATTTGATAAACAAATGGAAAATTTTTATGCATAAAGCTTAGACTTGGTGAAAAAGTAGTTTTGGTAAAAAAAAAAGATTTTTTTTTACGAAAAACAAAATTATGTTAAAAAAAATTTAATGAACCCAAAATTTTAGGTGAAAAAAGTTTCATATGAATTTTTTTGATGAAAAGAAAAATATTTTGATGTAAAAAAAATTGGATGAAAAAAATATGAAAAAAATTTTTTGGTGAGAAAAAATTGATAATAAAAAATTTGATAAAAAAAGTTCATGAAAAAAAATTGATTAAAAAAATATGATTAAAAAAAAATTTATGAAAAAAAAAATTTGATAAAAAAAAAAATTTATGAAAAAAAAAATGAAAAAAAATAATTGATCAAAAAAAAAAAAAAAATAAAGTGGATGAAAAAATAATATTGATGAAAAAAAAAATATTAATGAAAAAAAAAAATATGAAAAAAAATATTGATGAAAAAAAAAAAAAAATTTATGATAAAAAAAATTTGATGAAAAAAAATAATTGATAAAAAAAACAAAAAGTGGATGAAAAAATAATATTGATGAAAAAAAAAAAATATTAATGAAAAAAAAAATATGTGAAAAAAAAATATTGATGAAAAAAAAAAAAATTGATGGGAAAAAAATTTGATGGAAAAAAAATTGATGAAAAAAAAAAAAATTGACGAAAAAAAAAAATTATTTTTGTTGAAAAATAATTATGTTACTTTTTATTCACCAGCTGGTGAAAACCGGGTTTATTCACCACGTGGTGAATTATTATCCAAGTTACAAACCCAAGTTATTAAAATTTTTGGTTTTAAGAAAATGAAAATAGTAATTCTTCTTTTCTTTTTCGTTAATTGTAAGCTTATATAGTCAAACTGAGGTGGCGTCCTGCAACTTTTTTAAAATTAGACACCAGCCGAAAAACATTATCATGTTAAAAAAAAATTACCGCCTGTCATGAATAAAATTATTAAAAAGTTGTTAAAGATAAATATACAGCATATAATGCTTTTAAACCATGGGAATTGTTGTATTAAAAAAAAAAATATGTTTTTTAAAAAACTTACAAAAAAATTGTATATTTCGTTTGTAGATTTGGAGAAAATAATTGTTGAACTGAAACAGTTTTACATTTATTGTATAAACTTGTAACATTTTCTTCAATTGAACTGAAACAAGTGTAATGAAAAACGAAATCAAAAAATTCAACGACTTTTTTAAATATTTTTTAAAAAACCAAATGTTTCGGTTTCGGCTAATATTCGGCCAAAATTTTGCCGAATACAGAAAAGAGGCCGAAACCCCATTATTCGGCCGAAACCGAGACCGAAACCGAATATTCGGTCGGACTCTAGTATTTACACCAACGAAAACAACTTTAATATCCAAATGGAAGAAAATTGAGGAATATGCACTTTTTAATTTCAAAACCGCCAAAATCGGCTGGAGTTTGAGCCGCCGATCAGCCGATGATATCGGCGGCGGCGCGGCTCGTGGAAAAATATCGGCTTAGCGACTCAGCCGTTTGTTTGTTGTGTGCTAAAAATAATGCTAAAATGTGTGTAACTATGCTCTGCTAAAAGCTGTGAGAGGGAAAGAGAGGGATATTGTACAATAATAAAATGTGTGTGTCTACAAACCCCCATAAGCAAATGTGTATGTATGTATATAACAAAAAATGTTGAGTCTTTACATATATGGATATTAGAGTTCGTTTGGAGACTATGTCACTTCATCTGTTTATCGGATATCATCATTTTTTTAAAGGATTTAGGGGAGCTAAAAAAAATGCCGGTATTTTTTTGGAAAAATTTTCACTCCTTGGGGTGGTTCAAAGCATCTGAAAACGCGGATTTTGAGCTGATTTTTTTGCAGAGAAAAAACGGCTGAATGTATTGCAAATCTGATTGCACCAGTCGATTCTACACCAAAAATTCAAATAATAGCAGTTTTTTGAACTCCTAAAAAAAGTTCCAATAACCCACAACAGGGGGCGGAGAAATTGATTTTTTTAAAAAAAAATTTAAATTATTTTTTTAATCATGCACGATGAAGAGGCAGTTTTTGCTAAGAAATTTGGTATGAAAAGCACCTTTCTATCACAACCCATTAAAAAGTTATAAGGCTTCAAAGTTTTTTTTTCTAATGGCAAAATTATAAAACACTAACCGAAATTTGAAAATTTTTTGGATGGGTCCGCGGTCTGGACACTCGTTTTCGATTTTCATCTCAATGCTGATTCCAAATCTGGTTTCCAAAATGTTCAGTAACGTCAGGTCTTTGAGATAATTGAGGTCAAAGTTCACAAAAAACGCATTTTTTGTGCATTATTGAGAGCATTTTTTTGTGATGTTTTTGGATGATATTCTGGGATCATAAAACTTGCTTTCGATTAACATTTCGATGCTGATTCTGAATCTAGATTTAAAATTTTTCTATCACGTCATGTTTTCGAGAAAATTGAGGTCAAAGTTCTCAAAAAACGTGTTTTTGTCCATTTTTGAGATTGATAACTTTTTAACGGGTTGTGATAGAACGAAAAATTTAGTACCATTTTGTTAAGCTAAAAATGCCCTTTAATTGTGCATATTTAAAAAATTAATTTAAAAAGAAAATGGAAAAACCTTAAATTTCCGCCCTCTGTGGTGGGTTTTTGGAACTTTTTTTAAGAGTTTGAAAAATGACCATTGTAATATTTTTTGCTGTAGAATCGACTGATGAAATCAGATTTGAGATATATTCAGCCGTTTTAGCTCTGCTGAAAAATCAGCTCAAAATTCGCGATTTCAGATGCGTTGAACCACCCCAAGGAGCGATTTTTTTTCCAAAAAAATACCGCCATTCTTTTTAGTTCCCCTAAATCCTTCAAAAAAATGATGATATCCGGATATCAAATTTTCAAAATGAACTCTAATGGATATATATATATACACTAGGGTGGCAGCTATTTTGCAAAACTTCGAATTTGAAGGTGTGCACCCCTAATTTTTATTACATTTGGTCTAAAAATGCTATGCTAAAAATTTCAGTCAAATCGGACAACGTTAACACGAGGCGCATCGAGGTCAAAGGCCAAAGGTCAAAAAATAGCCATATTTTGATGAAAATCATTAAATAAATGGTGTTGTTTTTTGAATATATTGTTAAAAAGTGGTACACGAGTTGTTTTTAGTATAAGAAGATAAATAAAAAATTGTTGGGTTTTCAAAAATTAACCCTTGTAAGTCTTTCGGGTCAAAAAGACCCAATTTTCACAAAATGACCTCTAAAACACGAAAATCAGCCCCAATTTTCTAAATTTATTGAAATAAACCAATGTAAACCTATATTTATATTCTATTCTATCATAAATACTCAGATATGAAATACTGTCTTTCTAGGATGTCATTCACCCGTTTAACGGTAAGGCCAAAAATATGCATTTTATTTGGCGTGGTTCTCAAAACTGATATTTTGGTTTTTTCAAAATTTTCTTAAACAAAAAACCACAGAATCTTATAAAATATATGTTAACATATAAAAAAAAAAATTTTGGGGGATATCCCTCGGATAGTTTGGCGAGGGCATCGATTTAAACTCAGCGGATTTCGAGGAAAATGCCTTTTTCCAACAATATATAAACACAATTAATAAATAAAAATATATTAAGAATTTTTAACGTGCTGGTCCATTTTGACCCCATGTTCATTTATGGGTTAATTAAAAAAATCAAATAATTAGTTTTCTGACCTCGCACATAATCATAACAAGTTTTATAAAAATCGAAAGAAAATATAAAAATCTATATAAAAAAATTTTAATGTGCTGGGCCATTTTGACCCCATGTTCATTTATGGGTTAATTTAAAAAAAATTAAATAATTATTTTTCTGGGCTGGTACAATAATTATACCAAGTTTTATAAAAAATCGCAATAACATTTCATATTTACTTAGATGCCTTTTTCCAAAAAAAATCCAAATATCCCTAAATTTGACCTTTGACCCGAATAAAAACGGGGTTAACATTATTCTATTTTCCTAAAACGTTTAGGGTGTAATGTCTAACATAATTTTTAATAATTTATGACCCTGACTTTGTCAAATTTTAAAATATTTACCAAATTTTTTCCATATTGAATAAATTGTGGGCAAAAAAGGCATTTTCCTCGAAATCCGCTGAGTTTAAATCGATGCCCCCGCCAAACTATCAGAGGGATATCCCCCCAAAATTTTTTTTTTATATATTAACATATATTTTATAAGATTCTGTGGTTTTTTCAGCATTTTTCCTAATTTTGTTTAAGAAAATTTTGAAAAAACCAAAATATCAGTTTTGAAAACCACGCCAAATAAAATGCATATTTTTGGCCTTACCGTGAAACGGGTGAATGACATCCTAGAAAGACAGTATTTCATATCTGAGTATTTATGATAGAATAGAATATAAATATAGGTTTACATTGGTTTATTTCAATAAATTTAGAAAATTGGGGCTGATTTTCGTGTTTTAGGGGTCATTTTGTGAAAATTGGGTCATTTTGACCCCGAAAGACTTACAAGCGTTAATTTTTGAAAACCCAAAAATTTTTTATTTATCTTCTTATACTAAAAACAACTCGTGTACCACTTTTTAGCAATATATTCAAAAAAACACCATTTATTTAATGATTTTCATCAAAATATGGCTATTTTTTGCCTTTGACCTCGATGCGCCTCGTGTTAACGTTGTCCGATTTGACTGAAATTTTTAGCATAGCATTTTTAGACCAAATGTAATAAAAATTAGGGGTGCACTCCTTCAAATTCGAAGTTTTGCAAAATAGTTGCCACCCATATACACTAGGGTTATGACTTTTTTTTTGCGACATAGGCGACTCAAATCGCGGATTTTGGGTCCCTTTTCACATACAACAAAAACGGCTAAATGTATGTCAAATCTGACTTCAGTATTCGATTCTACGGGAAAACTTAGGCCCATAAGTTTTTTTCTAGTTTTTAGAATGCACCAGAATGCATAATTAGAGTGGTCCAAAAAAATAATTAAAAAAAAAAAATTAAAATATATTTTTTGTTAATATACAATGAAAAAATACTTACATCTGAGAAAAATGGTCCAAAAATTTTAATTTTGTAGTTACCCGTTCATAAGTTATAAAAGTTTAAAAATTTAATTTTTTAGTGATACAAAATAATTTATTGGTTTTGTAATTTCTATTTAACAGAAATTCTAATTAATTCTATTCCTTTCGATAGCATATAAAGCTAAACAATTTAAATTATCTTTATTTTTAACTAAACACGAGTTGTTCAGGCGCGAAATTTTACCAACAAGTTGTTTGGTGGTAAAATTTCGCGCCTGAACAACTCGTGTTTAGTTAAAAATAAGATAATTTAAATTGTTTAGCTTTATCTGCTATTGAAAGGAATATAATTGATTAGAATTATTGTTGTTAAATAGAAATAACAAAACTAATAAATTATTTTGTATTCACTAAAAAATTAAATTTTTAAACTTTAATAACTTTTGAACGGGTAACAACAAAATTAAAATTTTTGTACCATTTTTCTCAGATGTAAGTATTTTTTCATGGTATATTAACAAAAAAAAATATTTTAATTTTTTTTTTTTAAATTAGTTTTTTGGACCACTCTAATCATGCATTCTGGTGCATTCCAAAAACTAAAAAAAGCTTATGGGCCTAAGTTTTCCTGTAGAATCGAATAGTGAAGTCAGATTTGACATATATTCAACCGTTTTTGTTGTTTAAAACAAAAAAATACGCCATTATTTTCATTGATACAAAAACCTTCTAACAAGTGATGTTATCCAAAAATCTATTTTTCAAAATTAACTCTAATACACATGTATATATACACATGTATATATACACATGTATATATACACATGTATATATACACATGTATATATACACATGTATATATACACATGTATATATACACATGTATATATACACATTAGCAAACATTTAACGCTATCTAACTAAGTAGTGGTGCGAGATTTTCATCTATAGATAGGTGAACTAGCTAATGCGACGACAATAAACACTATAACTGGGGACCCGTGGGTTCAAGTCCCAGCCAGGGCAGAATTTTTTATTTTATTTTTTTTATTGTTTTTTTATTTTTTTATATTTTTTTAATATATTTATTCAATAGTTTTATTTATTTTAATATTATTTTATTTATTAAAAAAAAAAACATTTGAAAGGCATATTGATGACACTTTCTGATGACATGATGAAATGTGTCATCATTTGTTTTTTTCAATTTCGATGACATTTTTCATCATATTGAAGAAAAGCTTCACCAATATGAAGAAATTAGTCATCAAAATTGATGCAAGTGATGAAACCGTATCATCAATATGAAGAAGCATTTTTCTTTGAGTGTACATATTCATAGTCCAAAAATTATAAAAACAATATCGTCACATAAATTCAAAATCGGTATTTTGATTGATTCTTGTGTATTTTATTAACCTACAAGTCCTTACAAAAAATTAGGGCCACATTATAAAAATTAGCGATTTTATAGCCCAAAATTAAAAACATGTCAATTGCGAAATCGCCAATGAACGCGACTAGAAATATTGTTTCTTTTAAACACAACATTTTTATTTATTATATTTTTTCGGCGTGAGCCAAGTGTATTTAATTTGTTGTTTGTGTTTTTCTGATTGAAGAAGAAAATTGTGTCTTCAAAAGATTAAATTAAATGTGGATTTACCCTAGACCATGGTTTCTGTAGCCACTTCTACGTCATCATTAGGCAATTACATTAAATTGATTATTTGATATTTGCTAGAAAAATTCTTTATATGTTTTTTTAGCAACAGACTAGCCTGATATGAGCTTCGAACCTGTGTCGTTAAATCACTCATGTGTTGTATACCGAAGCTCTAACCACTAGGCTATACTCGGTGTACAAAAATCAGTGACTAAACGTAGTTTGTTTTTAACTCACAGTAGGTTTCGTGTGTGACGTATGCAGAAAAGCTTTTTCTCTAACTCAAGCAATGCATTTAATCTAGAAACCAACAACAATTTTCTTAATCTTTCATTTACTTTATTTTATGCAAACTTTACTATAGCGGAGAATTTTTTGTTCTTCACACTACAGTAACGCATAGTTAAAGTGAATTGCCCACACGAGCGACATTTGTCAGTATTTCTATTTATTATATTTTTTCGGCGTAAGCCAAGTGTATCTAATTTGTTGTTTGTGTTTTTCTGATTGAAGAAGAAAATTGTGTCTTCTAAAGATTAAATTAAATGTGGATTTACCCTAGACCATGGTTTCTGTAGCCACTTCTACGTCATCAGTAGGCAATTACATTAAATTGATTATTTGATATTTGCTAGAAAAATTCTTTATATGTTTTTTTATCAACAGACTAGCCTGACATGAGCTTCGAACCTGTGTCGTTAAATCACTCATGTTTTGTATACCGAAGCTCTAACCACTAGGCTATACTCGGTGTACAAAAATCAGTGACTAAACGTGGTTTATTTTTAACACACAGTAGGTTTCGTGTGTCCATTATTTATGGTTTCATGGAATGATCCGATTTTGTCTCTATAAAAACTAAAATGCATAAGTATATTAGCTTTATCATGACAGAAAAAAATTAAGACTATCGGACTAGTATTAACAGATATTTATGCATTCATATCATAAATATTTTCGGGTTACTTGTAATAACTTGAAATGGCTATATCAAGGTTACCATTATATCGATTTCAAATGCCTTTGTACGAATTTAAATCTTTTTTAATAAAGTTTAATTAGAATAAAAGAGATTGCTCGATTTTAAATTTTAAATTTTTTTTTTTTTTCAAAAATGATAAACTTCGTAGTCTGGAGCCCTTTTACTTTAAACGGCTGTATCTCTGCAACTATTGCTCCGATTTTGTCACAATTACAAAAAAATAAAAGATTGAGTCTTTATCTTTCCTCTGGAACCAAATGTGAGACAATCGGGCTAGTACTTACAGAGATATATGCATTTATACAAAGTTTTTTTTTTTAATTTTTATGAGAAACCCATTATTTATGGTTTCATGGAGACCCTCATTTTTAAACTGCTGTAACTCGGTAAATAATGATCCAATTTTGACTCTTTAAAAACTCAAATGCATAAGTATATTAGCTTTATCATGACAGAAAAAAATTAAGACTATCGGACTAGTATTAACAGATATTTATGCATTCATATCAAAAATATTTTCGGGTTACTTGTAATAACTTGAAATGGCTATATCAAGGTTACCATTATATAGATTTCAAATGCCTTTGCACGAATTTAAATCTTTTTTAATAAAGTTTAATTAGAATAAAAGAGATTGCTCGATTTAAAATTTTTTATTTTTTCAAAAATGATAAACTTGTAATTTTTTGTAGTCTGGAGCCCTTTTACTTTAAACGGCTGTATCTCTGCAACTATTGCTCCGATTTTGTCACAATTACAAAAAAATAAAAGATTGAGTCTTTATCTTTCCTCTGGAACCAAATGTGAGACAATCTGGCTAGTACTTACAGAGATATATGCATTTATACAAAGTTTTTTTTTTAATTTTTTATGAGAAACCCATTATTTATGGTTTCATGGAGACCCTCATTTTTAAACTGCTGTAACTCGGTAAATAATGATCCGATTTTGACTCTATAAAAACTCAAGTGCATAAGTATATTAGCTTTATCATGACAGAAAAAAATTAAGACTATCGGACTAGTATTAACAGATATTTATGCATTCATACACTCATAAAAATATGTTAGTATTCCTTACAAAAAAGTCTGTTACCATTACTAAAAAATTACCATTACTAAAAAAGTTTTCAATTTGTGCCCGATAACTTTTTCAGTTACCATTACAAACTTTGGTTTTCAAAAATTAGTAATCTTAAAAAACACTAAAAAAATTAGTAATACAGAATTTTTCTGTACAATTTTTGTAAAATTAATTTTAAAACCCATTTGTAAATATTATTAACTTTTTTTGTAAAAAAAATGTAAATTGTGTATTTATAATTTTTATTATTTTTGTATAATATGTAAACTGCGTATTGCGCTTGTTGCCGCCAATTACTATTCCAATGAAACTCAATTTTTGTTAGAATTTTTGATCTAAAATATGTAAGAGAAAATATTAAATACAATTTTTTTAATAGAAATTATACGTACCACATCACATTAATGCGTTGAAAATTGTGTTGTTGAGATGTTGAATATATGTATTTATTTGTGTATGATGTTCTAGAATAAAAAATATCAACATAAATTTTTAAATGGAACACATAAATATACAATTGTTACCTGTTTCAGCATTTCCTATTTTGTTTTACGAGGGTTTTATTTGTTATCCTAAAAAAGGAGTTAATTTTAAATAAAAAATACTTTGGTTTGAATTTGGTTACCTGCTACGTACTTTGTGTTGTAATATTTGTAAATTTTTCTTCATTTCGTCCGTTGCGCTTGGTGTCACCAAGTACTATTCCAATGAAACTCAATTGTTGTTAGAAATAACATTAATGCTTTGAAAATTGTGTTGTTTACATGTTGAATATGTGTTATTATTTCTGCATGATGTTCTAGAATTAAAAAATATCAATATAATTTTTTAAATGGAACACATAAATATACAATTGCTACCTGTTTTCAGCATTTCCTATTATGTTTTACGTGGGTTTTATTATCCAAACAAAACGAGTTAATTTGAAATAAAAAATACTTTAAAATTTGGTTACCTCCTTGTGTTGTAATATTTGTTTGTTATTAATTTTTTTGTTCATTTGGTCCGTGTCGCGACGTTCAACTTTCGAATATTATTTTGTGACTAAAGAAAATAAAGAAAGAAATAAAGGAAATTACACAAAGAGTCTCTTCAAAATACAACAGCAAGCGGCAGGCAGAAAAATATCCTCATTTATTTTTTTTTTGCTGTTTTCTGTAAAAAAAATGTTTCTGTCTGCTCCTGTATTGTGATTCACAATTTATGAAGAGACACAAAATTGTCAATACTACTCTCAGTAATAAAAAAAATCAACCCTTCAATAAAGACACGAGAACAAAAAAAATATTCATAGGAAGCATAAGCACTGTTGCCAAGTTGGAGGTTTTCCCGCTAAATCTAGCGCTTTTTGTTTGGATTTAGCGGGGTAAAATTGGTTTTAGCGGGAACGGTGCTTTAGCGGGAAAATCTGGCGCTTTTTGTTTCGATTTAGTGGGAAAAATTTAGAGGTTTTTTCCAATTTTTCTTTTTTTCAATCGAAAACGCCAAGTTTGCCGAATTTTAGCGCTTTTTTTTCTAACTTAGCGGGAGAATTTTATATTTTCCCGCTAAATTTTTTTCAGTGGTTTCTTGCGCGTTTTTATTGAAAAGTAAATTTTCGTAGAAAAAATAGTTTGGAGGTTTTTTTTTTAATTTTTCTTTTTTGTCAATCAAAAATGCCAAGTTTCTCGGTTTTCAGCGCTTTTTTTCGTAATTTAGCGGGACAATTTAAAAATTTTCCCGCTAAATTTATTTTTGGCGGTTTCTAGCGCTTTTTTAGTGAAATCTAGAGGTTTTTGGTTAAAAATAGTTGGCAACAGTGAGCATAAGGAAAAAAAGTAACGCCAGTTGAGAACAAAGAAAAAATAATTTATTCTATTATGTTGTTTTTGCATATCTTCTTTTCACTATATTTCCTTCCTTTTTTATTATGTGCTTCTTTAATTGGAAAAAAACAAATGCAAATAAGTGTGATTCAATATTAAAAGTAATAAACATATGTATTAATATTCATCAAAGCGTTGGTCCACTGTTTTAACATTAAAAGAAAAAAAAAGTAATAATATATATTTTTTAATGCTCTTTTTAATTTCCAAATATTTTAATAAAATTTCAATTTTTTAATAAAGTGTATTTTTTTCTAGAAAAAAAAAAACAAAATTTACTAAATAATATTGTAAAATTTACAAAATAATTATCAAAAGTTAGTACGATAATTTTTAAAAAATCAACTGAAAAAATTATTAAAAAATCAGTAAAAAATCAATAGTTTGTAACGCGAGTTTACAAAAAAGAATTACTAAAAAATAATTTTTTAGTAAGAATTAGTAAAAAACATGTAAAGTTGGGTTACAAACCATTTTACAAACTTTTTTACTGACGTATTTTTTTGAGTGTATCAAAAATATTTTCGGGTTACTTGTAATAACTTGAAATGGCTATATAAAGGTTACCATTATATCGATTTCAAATGCCTTTGCACGAATTTAAATCTTTTTTAATAAAGTTTAATTAGAATAAAAGAGATTGCTCGATTTTAAATTTAAAAAAAAAATTTTTTCAAAAATTATAAACTTGTAATTTTTCGTAGTCTGGAGCCCTTTTACTTTAAACGGCTGTATCTCTGCAACTATTGCTCCGATTTTGTCACAATTACAAAAAAATAAAAGATTGAGTCTTTATCTTTCCTCTGGAACCAAATGTGAGACAATCGGGCTAGTACTTACAGAGATATATGCATTTATACAAAGTTTTTTTTTTAATTTTTATGAGAAACCCATTATTTATGGTTTCATGGAGACCCTCATTTTTAAACTGCTGTAACTCGGTGAAAAATGATCCGATTTTATCATTTTTGAAATTTTTTTTTTTTTAAAAATGCATAAATATCTGTTAATACTAGTCCGATAGTCTTAATTTTTTTCTGTCATGATAAATCTACTATACTTATGCATTTTAGTTTTTATAGAGTCAAAATCGGAGCAATAGTTGCAGAGATACAGCCGTTTAAAGTAAAAGGGCTCCAGACTACGAAAAATTACAAGTTTATCATTTTTGAAAAAAAAAAAAATTTTAAAAATTTAAAATCGATCAATCTCTTTTATTCTAATTAAACTTTATTAAAAAAAATTTAAATTCGTGCAAAGGCATTTGAAATCGATATAATGGTAACCTTGATATAGCCATTTCAAGTTATTACAAGTAACCCGAAAATATTTTTGATATGAATGAATAAATATCTGTTGATACTAGTCCCATAGTCTTAATTTTTTTCTGTCATGATAAAGCTAATATACTTATGCATTTAAGTTTTTATAGAGTCAAAATCGGATCAATATTTACCGAGTTACAACAGTTTAAAAATGAGGGTCTCCATGAAACCATAAATAATGGGTTTCTCATAAAAATTAAAAAAAAAAAACTTTGTATAAATGTATATATCTCTGTATGTACTAGCCCGATTGTCTTACATTTGGTTCCAGAGGAAAGATAAAGACTCAATCTTTTATTTTTTTGTAATTGTGACAAAATCGGAGCAATAGTTGCAGAGATACAGCCGTTTAAAGTAAAAGGGCTCCAGACTACGAAAAATTACAAGTTTATCATTTTTGAAAATTTTTTTTTTTTTTAAATTTAAAATCGTGCAATCTCTTTTATTCTAATTAAACTTTATTAAAAAAGATTTAAATTCGTGCAAAGGCATTTGAAATCGATATAATGGTAACCTTGATATAGCCATTTCAAGTTATTACAAGTAACCCGAAAATATTTTTGATATGAATGCATAAATATCTGTTAATACTAGTCCGATAGTCTCAATTTTTTTCTGTCATGATAAAGCTATATACTTATGCATTTTAGTTTTTTAAGAGTCAAAATCGGATCATTATTTACCGAGTTACAGCAGTTTAAAAATGAGGGTCTCCATGAAACCATACATAATGGGTTTCTCATAAAAATTAAAAAAAAACTTTGTATAAATGCATATATCTCTGTAAGTACTAGCCCGATTGTCTCAAATTTGGTTCCAGAGGAAAGATAAAGACTCAATCTTTTATTTTTTGTAATTGTGACAAAATCGGAGCAATAGTTTCAGAGATACAGCCGTTTAAAGTAAAAGGGCTCCAGACTACGAAAAATTACAAGTTTATAATTTAAAAAAAAAAAAAATTTTAAAATTTTAAATCGAGCAATCTCTTTTATTCTAATTAAATTTTGTTAAAAAAGATTTAAATTCGTACAAAGGCATTTGAAATCGATATAATGGTAACCTTGATATAGCCATTTCAAGTTATTACAAGTAACCCGAAAATATTTTTGATATGAATGAATAAATATCTGTTAATACTAGTTCGATAGTCTTAATTTTTTTCTGTCATGATAAAGCTTATGCATTTTAGTTTTTATAGAGTCAAAATCGGATCATTATTTACCGAGTTACAGCAGTTTAAAAATGAGGGTCTCCATGAAACCATAAATAATTGGTTTCTCATAAAAATTAAACAAAAAAAACTTTGCATAAATGCATATATCTCTGTAAGTACTAGCCCGATTGTCTCAAATTTGGTTCCAGAGGAAAGATAAAGACTCAATCTTCTATTTTTTTTTAATTGTGACAAAATCGGAGCAATAGTTGCAGAGATACAGCCGTTTAAAGTAAAAGGGCTCCAGACTACGAAAAATTACAAGTTTATCATTTTTGAAAAAAAAAATTTTTTTTTAAAAATTTAAAATCGAGCAATCTCTTTTATTCTAATTAAACTTTATTAAAAAAGATTTAAATTCGTGCAAAGGCTTTTAAAATCGATATAATGGTAACCTTGATATAGCCATTTCAAGTTATTACAAGTAACCCGAAAATATTTTTGATATGAATGAATAAATATCTGTTAATACTAGTCCGATAGTCTCAATTTTTTTCTGTCATGATAAAGCTAATATACTTATGCTGTTTGGGTGAATCTATGGAGTGATGTGGATTAGAACTCTGAGCACGAATAAAAATCAACAGATGATTTTTATTGCTCAATTGTGGAAAAAACAAAATATCCCAATTAGAAAAATATGGAAAGAAAAAAGACAAAGTTTGGATTTAGGAAAAAAAAAATTGATATTTTATTCAACGAGATGACAGATCTTACCAATCGCTATGGATGCTAGAACAATAAGAGACTTAGAAACTACGTTAGAAACCGGAAAAGAGTATCTATGACATTGACAGCTAATTTAGGCTTTAATGGAGTGAAAGAGAGAGAAAGTAATTTCGTTAACTTTCTACCTTTCATATTTTGTAGCCTTGATATATGTATCAACGAGGAATTTAAGGATTTTATTGACGGAATTAATGGGAAAAGACTATTAGGACTTTTTGACATTAACATTACCGCCCGCCTTGCAGGATATATGCAATTAACAGGATAGCTAGGAGGTTGCAATGTCGTAGATACTTTTTTACTGCGGAAGAAAAGGAAATAATTGGAAACTTAAATGGAAATATAAATTTAAATCAATTGAGAAATTCATTTGGATTTAATTCATTATTGTTTAATTTTTTTTTTTTTTTTCAAAATGTATCTTAAAACTAGGATTAACAATAAGGAATATAGATTGCAAGTTTGTATTTTGCCTTTTTAAAAAAATGTAATTCAAAGTTTGATAGTGCATTCTGTAATTAATAGTGGAGTTGCCCTTTTAGACGGAACAGGGTCCATAAATGGTCCAACCAAACATGGTGCTTTGTGCTGTTGGAAGACCCGTTTTGGAGATGACGCCTTCGCAAATTACCCGTGGATACAAATCAACCCCTATCACAATGTCAATCCCCGATGATTGATAGAACTGCGAATCTGCGAGAAACAAATCGCGAAAGTTCTTCTTAAAGGACTCTGATAACGATTGAGCCGGAGTTTGGAGAGTCATGCGGTTATCGACCCGGAATGTTCCCTCAAGTTTAGAGGTAGGGTCGAATCGTGATTTTAGGGTGAGTGGGCAAATGGTTTCGTCCTGCATGGTCAAGGTCGTTAGGTCCAGTTTTTCTACGAACTTTCTGGATATTCGACTGGTTGACGAACCAGAGTCTAAGAGACATCGAGCATAAGAAGTCGTAGTAGCTATTTTGACCAATACAGTCGGAAGGAGTATAACGCTATTTTGACGAAGAATAGCTATAAGCGACGATGATGTAGATGGAACCGAGGGGGCAGTCTTTTTAGGCCTGGTAGTTTTGGACGTCGAAGGCTTGGGAGAAAGTGAACGTGACCGAGAACTTGAGCGAGAACGGGACCGAGAACGCGAGCGAGAATCAGGGGACGTGTTGGTTTGGAGAAGTCGTGGATTAAGGTGAAGAAGAGTGTGGTGAAACTTCTTACACTTTTTACATCCGTGCTCCGTGAAACATGTACCCTGGGAGTGGTCATGTGCCAGACAATTGGAACAGTACTTATGTGTCCGAACCGCTCTTATGCGCTCAGTGACGTTCATGCCCAAAAACTTTCTGCAGGTTTTAAGAGGATGAGGACGTTTACACAATTTGCACAAATACGAATTGTATTTAAGTGGAAGCGTTGACTTCTGCTTGCGGCGATGGTCTTGGTGCTTTTGGTTGGGCTTGACCGACGAAGGTTTTGGCATGTTGAGCTGTAAAAGTAAAAAGGATATAAAAAAAACTACCTAAGAATAAATTAATCGACTAACTATTCGGAATATATGACAACTAATTTTACTATAGGCCGAGTTATGACACCCTTTTGGGTGAAAACATCGGCCACGCGAACGCGACTATCTGGCCCTGGATAAAGTTTGATTATTCTGCCAAGACGCCAAGAATTTGGAGGAAGATTTTCTTCCTTTATCGCAACCAGAGAATTTTCTTTAATATTTTCTTCCGGTTTCTGCCATTTAACACGCTTGTGAAGTTCTTTAAGGTACTCGTTTTTCCAACAAGTACAAAAATGTTGATGAACAAGTTTTAGCCTTTGCCAACGGTTAGTGACAGAAGCTGGAGAATCACTGATAGATGGATCTATTGGAGCTAATATTGGAGTACCTATCAAGAAGTGACCCGGTGTCAAAGCGGATAAATCAGAAGAATCTTGGGACATAGGAGAAAGAGGTCTGGAATTAAGACAAGCCTCGATTCTAGATAAAAGAGTAGAAAATTCCTCGAAAGTGTACTTGAAGCCACCTGAAACTTTACGAAAATGAAGCTTGAAACTTTTAACGCCTGCCTCCCATAACCCACCCATATGTGGAGCACCAGGGGGTATAAAATGCCACGTAATATTCTGGTGTGCGTAGTTAGACGTTACGGCTTGAGAGGATGTTTGCATAAATTCCCTAGCCAAGGTTCGAGATGCACCTACAAATGTTGTTCCATTATCTGAATGTAAATGTAGCGGACAACCACGGCGGGATACGAACCTATGAAAGGCTGCAAGGAAGGCAGGAGTGGAAAGGTCAGATGTGGCTTCTAAATGTATGGCTTTCGTGGAAAAGCATACGAACACGCATACGTACCCTTTGGTAATGCGACAAGCTCTCCCCGAATAACTTTTTATGTCGAAAGGGCCGGCGAAATCAAGGCCCGTATGTGTAAATGGGCGTGTAAATTCGGATCTTTCTGGAGGAAGAGCAGCCATGATCTGATTTTGACACCTTTTCTTATATAAAATGCAAGGTTTGCACTTATTAATGGTGGTCTTTATCAGGTTTTTGACCTTAGGAATCCAAAATTGACTTCGAATAACACGTAGCATAAGTTGATTACCACCATGGATAGTGATATCATGCACAAATTTGACAAAAAGACGGGTGTACTGACAATTGTACGGAATTATGATTGGATGTTTTTCGTGATAGGATACCCCAGGAGCGAATTCAAGCCTACCACAAGAACGTATTATCCCCTCTGGATCAAGAAAAGGATTTAGACTGAGAATCGAGCTTGAAGAGGCAATAGACCTTTTTAACGACAAAGCTTGGTATTCATTTGGATAGAAAGCTTTTTGGCTCATACGAATGAGAGTGTCTCGAACAGCAACAAGTTCGGAACTCGTAATAATAACTGATTCTTTGCTAAAATTGGAACGGTATTTTCTATGAGTGCGGAAGTAGAATCGGTATATATAAGCCAGAACTCGCATTGCTCTTGAATAGGAAGAAAAACGATCAAGAATGTCTACGAAGTTCGTAAAATAGCCAAAGTGAGCTTTTATTGTCTTCATTTCGAGATCGGTTTCTGGTATTGTGCAAGATTCTTTGTACGGAATGTGAACTTCTTTAAGGAAATGTGGCCCATGCCACCAAAGTTCATTGTCGATGAGCTCCTGAGGAAAAACTCCGCGGCTAGCTAAGTCTGCAGGATTATGTTCGGATGACACGTGATACCAACGAGAAGGATCAATAATTTCGATTATTTTTGAAACTCTATTAGCAACAAAGGTTAACCAAGAACATGGAGGTTTAGCTAGCCAAGAAAGAACAATAGTTGAATCAGTCCAACAGGAAATTGAGTACTGATCAACATCTAATTTTGGAATAAGGCTGTCGATCATTTCAGCCAAAAGGACCGCTCCACAAAGCTCCAATCTCGGAATGGATAGAGTTTTGACAGGAGCAACCTTGGATTTGGACGAAACTAAATGGGTATATGTAGAATTACTATCGCATATTCGAATGTATAATGCTGCCGCGTATGCCTTTTCAGATGCATCGCAGAATCCATGGAATTGGATTTCAGCATTTGGAACAAAATTAATCCATCGAGGTATCTGGATGTCATTGATACCGGAATAATTGGATTGGAACATTTTCCATTGAGAGAGAGATTCTGCTGAGAGGACTTCATCCCAGTCGGTTCCTTCGATCCATATTCTTTACATTAGGATCTTTGCCAGAACGACGCACGGTGACAGCCATCCAGCAGGGTCAAACAACTTAGCAATTTGCGATAAAACTTCGCGTTTTGTATATTTAGAAGACTCCGGAAATGGCTGAGTTGTGAAGTAAAAAGAATCTGAACGCGCATTCCAGCGAATACCCAATGTTTTCGCTGTACTACTGTCGTCAAATTCAAGAAAGTCTTCATTAAGCAAATGCTCAGGAGGAATATCTTTTAGGACATCTTTGGAATTTGATGTCCACTTTCTCAATGAAAAACCAGCTGATTGAAGAGCCAGGATTAGCTCATTTTTGGACTTTATTGCTTTTGTTATTGAGTGAGCACCAGCAAGTGCATCATCAACATACATATAATTCCGAAGAATATTGCTAGCAATCGGATAAATGGATTCAATATCATCAGCTAGTTGGAGAATTGTTCGAATAGCTAAGTATGGAGCACAATTGACTCCGAAAGTGACAGTTTTCAGCTCAAAATCCTGGATAATATCATTTGGATCGTTTCGGAATAAAATTCTTTGATATGGAGTGTGTTCAGGATTAACCAAGATTTGCCTGTACATTTTTTGAATGTCGGCATTGAACACAAACTGAAAGAAACGCCATTTAAGAATTAGCAGAGTCAAGTCACTTTGAAGAGTTGGACCTGTATGGAGTATGTCATTAAGACTTAACCCATTGGAAGATGGAGAGGATGCATTAAATACCACACGAACTTTTGTGGTTGTACTTTCAGGCTTTATTACCGCATGGTGGGGTAAATAATAGCACTGAGTCAATGTTTTACAGTCTGGAGGCGATACTTTTAACATATGATTTAAATGATTATATTCATTTACAACTTTATCATATTCTTGTTTAAAAGTAGGAGTTCTAGTAAGTCTGGCTTCATTTCGGAAAAATTGAGCCATTGCACTTACTCTAGACTGTCCAATAGTTTTGTCAGGGAACTCGTTCTTGAATGGAAGGGAAACAATATATCTTCCGTCATGATTTCGTTTTGTGGTCCTTACATAGAAATCCTCACAAAATTTATCGGAAGGGGACACAAAGTTCTTCCGTGGAAGATTCTCCACCTCCCAAAAACGTGAAATCTCTTTCGCCAAAGAAATTTCACAAAAATAGGAAGTAACTATAGACCCTAGTGAAGAGTTACGCGGCACAGGACCAGTTAGAATCCATCCAAAGATGGTTTCTTGTGCCATTAAGGAACCACAAACTTTATGCTGTATTCCAGAGAGCATCACAGATGGGAATAAGTCACCCCCAATCAGGATATCGATCTTAGAGCTCTGATGGAAATCTGGATCAGCAAGTTGGATTTGAGGAAGATTAGACAAGAACGACGCATCGACGTGATGAGAAGGGAGATTGTTGGCCAATTGTGGGACTACTAAAGCCGATACAGAGACTTCAAAATCATCATTTAATGGAGAACTTATGTTAAAAGTGCATTGCTTTTGAACTTTAGCAGAAATGGTATTGTTTAAGCCAGAAATCTGAGCATTGGTACGCTCTGAGGGTAATCTTAAAAGATTAAATAGTTTTTCCGAAATAAAGGTTCCCTCAGACCCTGAATCGATAAGTGCCCGAGCTTTGTACTTCATATTGAGATAGCATATATTAACTATTGCAGTACCTAATAAGACACCAGTGGAATTAGTTGCAAAAAATGATTGGGAAGACTGAGCTCCTTGTGACGAAGTGGACTGTATCGAATTAGAAGTGGATGGAAAAGGAGCTGAGTTTGGATTCAAGTTAGAACTGGTGCTTATATTAGGAGTTGGTGTGGAAGAGATGGAGCTATCAGAATCTTTATGAAGTAGCGTGTTGTGACGTTTTTGGCACCGAAAGCAACTATTTTTACTTTTACAATTTTTCACGGAATGGGTCTTTGAAAAGCAATTTAAGCATAAGCTATGCTTTTTAATTTCGGAAAATCTCTGATTATGATTCATTTGGATAAACACTGGACATTTTCGGATTGTATGAAATGCGTCGGGACATACTAAACATTTAGGCTCTGAGACATTATTTTGGAAAGTGTTAACCTTTTTTGAAGAATTCAGAGCCTTAAAATGATTTGAGCTTTTAGGTTTTGATTCAGAGGATTTCGCCTCCATAGAGCCACGCATTTCAGAAACAGACTCCAAAGTTCGATAACGATTTGTAAGAAATAAATCAAAATCAGACCATTTCGGAATGCTAGCCTTATCTGTAACACCTTGTTCCCATAAATGATGAGTGAGCTCTGGAAGCTTTTTGTAACAAATATATACAAACAACGGATCCCAATTCGCAACATCGATGTTGTACAATTGGAGAGTTGAAATACAACTGTTAAGCTCGCGTTGCAGCTTCTTTATATCTTCGGATGATTCTGAAGTTATTTTTTGAAGGTGCCAAAGCTTATCCAGTTGTCCAAAAACAATGGATTTACGGTTTTCAAATCGAGCACAGAGATTTGTCCATGCCAAATCGAAACCTTGATTAGTTAATGGACTTTTCTTAGCTATTTCCTGTGCCTCACCACTTGTTTTGTTAATAAGATGAAATAATCTTTCAACAGGACTAAGGTTGGAGTTTTTTATGTAAACAGCTGAGAACATATCTCGAAATGTGGGCCAGGACAGGTAATCTCCTTTGAAGATTTCTATATCGCATGGCGGAAGTCGGAAGCTGTGAGAAGTAGAGACTTCGGATTGTCTTGGTGGTGGGGTCATAGCTTGGAGTTCAACTTTTGGAAGGGACTCATATCGCTTGCTTTCGTAAACCTCATTTAATTTAGCCAATAGATTACAATATGTTATGTACGTGCTCTTATATTTTTTGTTGATGGATTCTAAGTTATCCTTATCTTGATCCTTACCATCATCTTCCACATCAGCATTTAAGTCCTCATTATCCCGATCGAAAAGATACTTTTCATAGGCGGATTTAACTCGAGACCAAATTGATTTTATCTCATATCGATGTACATCGACGGCATGAAGGGATGTACTTGGATATTGACCAGCCGCATAGTCGGCATCGAATTCGATTAAACTATCGGCCAAACGAGTGAAATGGTCAAGAGACATTTTGGATTGAAATTGGAAAATAACAAGGTATCTATGAAAAGTATGGATGAGGACTGGATAAATCTAGCTGACTAGAAAAATGTAGATCACAGCGAAAAAATGTATCAACTAAGAGCGTATGTTTCTCCCCCGCTTTTTTTTTATAGAATAATTAAAAAAAAATTGGAACAAAAGTCAGAAGAACAACTAAACTTCGATTATATATTTTTAAAAGTCAACTTTGACAATTAAGAATAATCTCCAAATGTCGAAAAATTGTTTTTAAAATTTTTGAACAAACAAAATTGTTTGAAATGGTGCCGAAGTGAGCATAAAACTTTTCGGCTAACCAAGAGTGATAAAATTTAAATATTACAACAAAAAAAAAAATTGATTCGTGGCAAAAAGATGCGGTATGTAAAATGCAACAAAAGAGCACGACAAATCGCACAACTTATCAAACCAAAAAACATAAATTTTTGTTCAAAATTCAGTGAATTATATGAAGCCAACAAATTATTAACGAAAACAAATAGATTGTTTAAAAAATCTTTCAAACTTTTTACAGTTTTTACGAAGTTCACTCGGAAAGATTGAGTAATCCTTGATTTTCGGATTTTAACAAAAAAGTTAAAATAAAAATTTAAAAAAAAATTTTTTGCAACTATCAAACCAATAGTAAAAAAAAAAACTGATTTGTTAAAAAAATAAATAGGAGTAGAAATGTTTTAAATTTTAGTAAAACTTTTCTGTAATTCGATTTCGAGAAAAAAAAAAATAAATAATTGTGAATTTTTCTCAAATTTCTACAGAAATTTTGTAAAAAAAAATGTCGCAAATTTTCGAGTTTCCAAAAAAAAAAATAATTATTAGAAAAAATAAAATTTTATTTTAAATCACAAGCAAAATTCAAATAAAAAACAATTAAAAAAAGGTTTAACAAATTTATGATTTTCTTTTCTTTTAATTATTTATGGTTCTTCTTCTTTTTTTTTTTTCGTTTTTTATTTAGCGGTTAAAATGCTTTAAAAAATTTCGGATGAGAAATCAAAAAGTTTTCATAAGAAAAGAAATGCATAAAAAAAGAAATCAAATAACTTCACTTTTAAAGTAAATTCTAATGTTATTCAAATAAAGTATGTAGTATATATTTATAAATTGCGTAAACTTTGAATTTCCGGTAAGTAAATTGATTTTATTCACTGACGGACAAAAATTTTTGGGTGTTAATTAGAACTATTTAAATTTTTCGAGTGTAAATATTTTACACAAAAAAAATATTTTAGAGTTCATTGACCCTATACTGACTGGAATAGTATTTACAAAAGGAGAATATTCCTGTTGCACAGCTGTTTTTCTTTTCTTTAAGTTTTTTCCCCTTTTGCCCTAAACTCTTGGAAAAAATAACAAATTTCTCAACAAATCAACGAACCAATACAACCAATAATTTGTTGAGATGAAAGAGTTGCAGCAATAGAAAAAACTATGATGAAAAAACAACTAAGAGAAAAGATCAGTGTGTGGAATGTTTTAAATATTTCCCCTCCAATGTAGGTATGTATGTATGTGTGTTGCTGTAACGATCAGAGATGGTACAGTTAGTACGGATAGTACTTTTTAAAGTTGTTCAATTCGAAAGAAAAAAAATAAATTTACTTTAATAATCTTCTACAACAAATTTAAATCGCTATAAAGTAAAGATAAATTCGGATTGGATTATCAGAAAAGTAAAAATGAGCAATTGATGTAAAAATCACGGAAAAAAAAATTTAATTAAAGTGAAAATACAAAATTACGATTTTCTTTTTTCCTTTTTAGATTCTGTACCCGTTTAGTATTAAAATTAAATTTATAGTATGTTTAATTATCTCTGCTGGTCGGCGTTGTGTGTATGGAAATAACACAAATCTGAACCTATGTTGATATGTATGTTCACAAAAAAAAAAATCGATCAATCGATTAAAATCGATCAGCAAAAAAAAAAACGGTGATGAAAGGGTTAATAAAGATATTAAGTATTATTTTTGAATCTTTTTGAAATTATGTTTGGCCCTGTTAAGAAAAAATTTCCCTTTTGAAATTTTTTAAAGATCTTCACCAGTAATTTTTTTTTTTTTTTTTGTTTTCAAGCGGATACTATAAAATTAGTTGGTTGCAGATGCTATCAAATCAAATTTTACGTCAATAACAATGGAATTGTGATACCTCTCATCTATGTAATTAGTTAAAAAAAAGTACAATTTTTACCCAATTTAGTACCACTCTCTAAACACATATTACCATCCCTGATGAAATAAGCAAATGCAACCCAGCAAACAAATAATCAGTCAGTTGATGATGAGGAAAAACGATTCAAATGTTGAGGAATGAAAAAAAAATATTATATATGGATTTGTGTACATGCGTTATAGTGGCTAAATGGCGATATAGCGGCTATCGTATGTGTACACACAATATTTGTGTTAAGTAAATCAACGGATTAGTAAAAAAAAAGATTTAGAAAGTCACTTAAGCTCTGTTTACTTTGGAATTTAACTATTTCCTCTTCGACCCTTATTGGTTGACTTTTACAAATAAAGTAAAACGATGGGCACAGTTATAATATGGTATTATTAAACAAAAATTTTAACAAATTTTTGTAATGAATGTGAGGCACAATGGCTTTTGAAAATCGCTTAAAGCCTGGCAATCTCAGAATTGAAACTTTATTTATTTTTTTTCCGATTTTTATTCCAAAAGTGTAACCTTATATGTTAAAATATGGTTAAATTTTTTTTAAAAAAAAAGTAGTTTTGGTTTGTTATAACTAACTAATCACTTCGAGTGTATAACTATTTAGACGATAGTTTTCTCCTTATTGGAAATAAAGAAAAAAAATAAATAGATAGGCATAAACGATGTGCGGTATGATAGATTAAACGGCTGACTACATGGACTGTACTGTAAAACTGAGTAAAGCGGTCTCGAGACCGAGATTTGGAATATGTATTAACTGAATATATCAAATTTATAACCGAATACCGATGGCGGAAATGGTTTCCTTTCCCATGTATCTTATTTCAATATCGACCACAATTGTAAATTGCAAATCGCCTGCAATTGTTTGCTGGGATTTTGTTGGAATAAAACACACTCAACGAAATTTGGACGGTAAAATCAACTAAATGAACTAGATTTAAATTTTATTGAACAACAATGATATGATACGAATGCAAATCGTATTTTTTCTAAACGAAAGTTTAGTTCTTCTTTTCTTAACGACCAGTAAGATAATTGTCGATTTATAGTCTTCGACCAATATTTTCGTTCGGGTGTATATTTTCTAAGTGGAAAAAAACAGCAGTTTGTTCATAATATTGGAAAAAAGAGTAATAACAGAACAAATGGAACTTTACAGCGATAGTTAGTTCTTAAAAAAAAATAAAACTGTTTTCTCCTTTTAAGGGGAAACGAATAAAAGAGAGGAATTAGTGTGTAGGTGAGTTACAATAGTGTGTCGTAAGTATGATGAGTGACTCTTACTAGTTGTAAGAGTGTGTTGAATAGGAGTCTGTAAGACAAATTTTAAGGGATAACTAAAGAGGTTTTTATAATAAACTCTTTTCAATTGAACTTTTAAATGTAGCTTTTTTTTAAAAAAGTTAGCAGGGGAATTTAAGCAATATGTGTGGGTGTGTGTTTATAAATAAAAATATGAGAGATTTTAAGATTTCTTTCAAACAATTAAGGTTCCTGAAATAAGGGAATAAATTTTCAATCATACATGTTCATATTTTATCATGATCTGAAATAAAAAACGCGGGATTCTATTCGAGCATGTTCGATTGTATGACAAACCACAAAGAAAAAAATTAAACCCTACTAATGCGAAAAAAAAACTAACACTTTCTTAAAAATTTGTCAAAAAAGTATTATCTCGACTTTTTCACTTTTTGGAGACACTTTTTTGGACACAAACTAATATTGGATTAAACTTACGCGACCGAAAAGTGGATGGATACAAACTCTCTGGTTGATGGATGGACTTTCTTGGCAGAAATTATCACCTTTTTTCAGCACTTTTTCACTAAACAATTATTTTAATTTGTGGGATTTTTTCTTTTTGACTTTAGCACTTTCTTCTTTTGCTGATCTTCTGTTGTTTTGTTTTTTAGTTAAATTTGTTATATGTACTTTCAATTTTGTGTTTTAATTTTTTATTTGTAAAATTTGCCAAAAAAATTATTAAATGTTGGATTCTACTTTACGTTGGCTACAGCGTGGTGTAGCAATAAAACAAAAAAATAAGAATAAAAGAGTTTGAACAAAAACCTATCAGTTGCACTATCAAACGAATATATGTATAGAAAAAAAAGCAAAATCACAAACTTACTGATTTTGATGAGTGTAACTGGATGTTGTTGTTGATTTGGTTGATGGTAAGATCTTCAATTAAGCAGAATTCTCAGAGCTTTTTATTCCCACTGGATGTATCAGGTTCGATATGGACCAAATGTTTGGGTGAATCTATGGAGTGATGTGGATTAGAACTCTGAGCACGAATAAAAATCAACAGATGATTTTTATTGCTCAATTGTGGAAAAAACAAAATATCCCAATTAGAAAAATATGGAAAGAAAAAAGACAAAGTTTGGATTTAGGAAAAAAAAAATTGATATTTTATTCAACGAGATGACAGATCTTACCAATCGCTATGGATGCTAGAACAATAAGAGACTTAGAAACTACGTTAGAAACCGGAAAAGAGTATCTATGACATTGACAGCTAATTTAGGCTTTAATGGAGTGAAAGAGAGAGAAAGTAATTTCGTTAACTTTCTACCTTTCATATTTTGTAGCCTTGATATATGTATCAACGAGGAATTTAAGGATTTTATTGACGGAATTAATGGGAAAAGACTATTAGGACTTTTTGACATTAACATATGCATTTTAGTTTTTATAGAGTCAAAATCGGATCATTATTGACCGAGTTACAGCAGTTTAAAAATGAGGGTCTCCATGAAACCATAAATAATGGGTTTCTCATAAAAATTAAAAAAAAACTTTGTATAAATGAATATATCTCTGTAAGTACTAGCCCGATTGACTCATATTTGGTTCCAGAGGAAAGACAAAGACTCAATCTTTTATTTTTTTGTAATTGTGACAAAATCGGAGCAATAGTTGCAGAGATACAGCCGTTTAAAGTAAAAGGGCTCCAGACTACGAAAAATTACAAGTTTATAATTTTTGAAAAAAATTTTTTTTTTAAAAATTTAAAATCGAGCAATCTCTTTTATTCTAATTAAACTTTATTAAAAAAGATTTAAATTCGTGCAAAGGCATTTGAAATCGATATAATGGTAACCTTGATATAGCCATTTCAAGTTATTACAAGTAACCCGAAAATATTTTTGATATGAATGAATAAATATCTGTTAATACTAGTCCGATAGTCTTAATTTTTTTCCGTCATGATAAAGCTAATATGTTTATGCATTTTAGTTTTTATAGAGTCAAAATCGGATCATTATTTACCGAGTTACAGCAGTTTAAAAATGAGGGTCTCCATGAAACCATAAATAATGGGTTTCTTATAAAAATTAAAAAAAAACTTTGTATAAATGCACATACAGTGGGCGACAATACATTGGAAACTTTTTAATAGTAGATGAAATTTGTTAAAGACAAAGTTAACAATACTAAACGTTAAAATTATCAAACAAGTATTATAAAAAAATGGTACGTAGGTAATTTATCTAGCTTTAATTTAAGCTTAATAGCGTCCAGATTGGGAAAATAATGAATGTGTTACGAGGGTCGATGTGGAAAGTGAAAAAAATCATAGACATTTTTCAGAACATTTTTAAAAAATATTTCCGAGCCGATTTTTTCCAAGTTAAAACATTAGAAATTTAAAAAGAGGTCCAATAATTTTTATTCAGTGATCAAATAATTTTTCCAACAACCCAAACAAACAGTGGAATTTTTTAAGTACAGTAGCAAAAATCCATATTTTTTGACCTCCAATTCTTTTGACCACCAATAAGCCTTTCCTCTTTTTTGTTAAAGACCTTAGAGCGGATTTTGGACGAATATATACGGAAGAAAATTCTTCCAGCGGGAATTTCGTCTAGCCAACATGCTTACCTTAAAGGTAAATCTGTGGACTCGGCTCTACATTCACTGGTTCATCAAATTGAAAAGACGCTTTCTTTTGGTGAATATACCTTGGGCGTTTTTTTGGACATTGAGGGGGCTTTTAATAATGTAAAATCTATTGTAATTAGGAACGCTTTACAGAAAACTGGTGTCGATAATCCAGTTGTCGATTGGTTAATGGAAATGTTGATAAATAGGCACATTTGCTCAGAAATGGGCAGCACGAAGTTACATGCTGTAGCAACTAGGGGCACACCTCAGGGGGGTGTCATTTCTCCTTTGTTGTGGTTACTGGTAGTGAATGAGATTCTCGATTCACTTAATGCAAAGGGTGTAACCGTTGTTGCTTATGCGGATGATCTTGTAGTTTTATCGTCAGGTAAATACCTGGACACAATATCGGATATCTTGGACGATTCTTTGAAAACTTTGTCTTCATGGGCTAGGAGTTGTGGTTTGAATGTGAACGCAACAAAAACTGAGTTGGTTCTCTTTACGAGAAAACGGAATATAGAAAATTTTAATACTCCGAAAATCGATGGAACGGCGCTGGTTTTAGCACCGTCAGCAAAATTCTTGGGGGTCAGACTGGACTCTAAGCTAAACTGGAATGAAAATCTTAAGGAAAGAACAAGGAAAGCGTATGCGGCGCTTTACTCATGCCGAAAACTTATAGTTGGGAAATGGGGTATAAAACCCAAACTTTTTCACTGGTTGTACACTGCTGTTGTTCGACCTGTGGCAACATATGGTTGTCATGTTTGGTGGCCAGTGGTTCAAGTAGGGGTACATGCGAACAGATGTACTAAAGTAAATAGAGCAGCTTTATTGAGTTTGACAGGTGCAATGGGTTCAACCTCTACAGCATCCTTAGAGATTCTTTTAGGTATTACGCCATTGGATCTCCATGTTATGGAGACGGCGGCCATAACACTGACTAGATTGCATCAACTTGGGTGTTTACGAAATCGAACAGTTCGGCATACTGAGATTCTGGGTGGTCTGGTTTCTAATCTTAACACGGACTATAAGACTCCGGTTAACATAGTCGAAGGAAAAATAGACGTATTATTTCCATCGCTTGATGACTGGAGGATGGATAATGTTGATTTCTCTCAGATAAACGTTTTTACGGATGGTTCTAAAACCGAGACAGGCACAGGAAGTGGTGTGCACTGCTCTGAATTAAGTATTGATGAATCTTTCCGCTTGCAGAATGATTGCAGCATTTTTCAGGCGGAGATCTTTGCGATCGCCAAGGCAGCGGAGCTAATCTCGATGAGGCCAATATTCTACAGCGATATTGCTTTCTTCATCGACAGCCAAGCGGCTTTAAAGGCGTTAACTACGGATAATATCAACTCCAAGGTAGTCAGCCGCTGCCACAGAGAACTACAAGTTCTCAGGGAGCAGCATAACATACGACTGTGTTGGGTACCTGGTCACAAGGATATTAGAGGTAATGAGAAAGCGGATGTGCTTGCGAAGGCAGGCGCAAGCCTTCCACATGAGCTCGCCGTTGAGGGAGTGTTTCCACCACTCTCCCTTACTTTTCATAATATTAAGCTGGACACCAGAAACAAGTGGATAAACAGATGGACGATATCAAATGATAGCATACAAACGAAAATGCTATGGGACGAAAAATCGCAGGGTAACAGCAAAATTCTTCTCGATATGGACAGAAGACAGATAAGATCAGTGATAAACCTTATCACGGGGCATAATAAACTCGCGAAACACATGGTAAGAATCGGGGTTATGTCAGACGATACTTGCAGATGGTGCAATGAATCTGTCGAGGACAGCTTCCATTTCTTATGTGAATGCCCTGCATTAGCATTTAGAAGATTTAAATGTTTAGGTTCTTATGTCTTTCAGGATATTCAGGACCTTCGAGGTATAAACCCTTGGCTACTCATGTCATTCATACAAGCGTCAAAGTGGGAAACGTAAAAATGCGTTTTCTTGGGTAAGAACAGAATTGAATGGAGAGAAGGAAGGAAACAATAGCAGGAATCATAATGGGTCAAAATTGGCCTCTATGGATGTCATTCCCAAAATTATAATTTTTTTTTGGGATTGGCGTCATCCTCTTTAACCTAACCTAACCTCGACCCTCGTAACACATTCATTATTTTCCCAATCTGGAAGCTATTAAGCTTAAATTAAAGCTTGATAAATTACCTACATAAAATTTTTTATAATACTTGTTTGATAATTATAACGTTTAGTATTGTTAACTTTGTCTTTAACAAATTTCATCTACTATAAAAAAGTTTCCAATGTATTGTCACCCACTGTATCTCTGTAAGTACTAGCCCGATTGTCTCACATTTGGTTCCAGATAAAAGATAAAGACTCAATCTTTTATGAGCAGTTTAAAAATGAGGGTCTCCATGAAACCATAAATAATTGGTTTCTCATAAAAATTAAAAAAAAACTTTGTATAAATGCATATATCTCTGTAAGTACTATCCCGATTGTCTCAAATTTGGTTCCAGAGGAAAGATAAAGACTCAATCTTTTATTTTTTTTGTAATTGTGACAAAATCGGAGCAATAGTTGCAGAGATACAGCCGTTTAAAATAAAAGGGCTCCAGACTACGAAAAATTACAAGTTTATCGTTTTTGAAAAAAAAAAATTTTTAAAAATTTAAAATCGAGCAATCTCTTTTATTCTAATTAAACTTTATTAAAAAAGATTTAAATTCGTGCAAAGGCATTTGAAATCGATATAATTTTGGATGCAGGTGTCTTCCAAAGGCAAGTAAACAACAAACCGAATTTTCAACTGCGATTTTTTTTGTTGTTTATACAAAGTCATTGTTGTGCGCGATCAAATCGTTGTGTTAAAAAACAAACAAAAAAAATCGCAGTTAAAAATTCGGTTTGTTGTTTACTTGCCTTTGGAAGACACCTGCATCAATGCCTAGTCGCCGTAACTGCCGTTGCCGAAATTGCCGTCCACGACATAACCAGGGAAGTACCAGAACCGAGGTAAAAGCGTAGAAAAATATTTGTGTAAATTAATCCTTAATCTGTAAATTATTCAGATTAAAGAATTCTATAATTTATTTAGAATTTATTTTCCGCTCAATTGCGAGTATAAACACAAATATATCTACGCTTCATTTTTCACTTAAAATACATTTATTTACTCAGTGAACATAACGCCTTTGTGAAATAATTTCGCGAGTGTTTTTTATTTTATAAATTAATTAAAATAATTGTCATTATCCCAATAAATAAGGGTTGAAAAGACAAAAGCACACACACACACACGTCATATAATTTTGTGATCGCGTACCGAATAATAATTATCCGTTCGTATTGTATTTTTCCGCACCGTCGGTAACAATTAATTTAATTAAATTTTATTTATTTATACACTCGCGCTTTTTTCGGCTAATTTTGTTAATTTTTTTTTGTTAAAAAATTAATTTATAATTTTCTTTTAGTTTTCTTTTGTTATTATTCGTAAATTTCACATTTATTTTTGTTGTTGTCTACTATTGATCACATCTGTGTTTCATTCCGGTTTGTTCCTATTGTCAATTTATAGAGTTACCAGACATTTAGTGCTGCCAGATATATTGAGTAGCATTGCCAGCTCAAACCAACACTGGGATAGTTCACAGTTCATTGCAAATAGTTCATTGGCAATTTTCAAAATTATCCCTTTGTTGTGAAAGAAAATTATAAATATCAATAATATAGAGTGTTTTAAAGTAATTTTCTTTAATTATTTGATGAAAATATTATATTTCAATATCAAAAGCTGGAAAAAAGTTGACATTTTTTTATATTAAAAGGAAGTTGGAAATTGAAACAAAAAGTGACAACTTTATATAATAATTTAGTGAGGTTTTATAACAAACGTAAAAACTAATAAGAATTTAGTGCGAAATTATTGCTAATTTTGGAAATTAAATTAAAACTGTGCCGGCGAGATAATTTTTATAAATTATTTTGGAAAAACGAGCGCGGTGCTTTTTGTTTTTTATACATTAAAGCCTAAAATCAATTGGTATCGTGATATTTTAGAAACTTTTTGTAATTTTTCTAAAATTTAACTGTGTTTGTTTGATATTATTTGCCAAAAACTGTTTTTTCATTTATTTATTTCAATTTTATTAGCGTGTTGGTGATTTCTTTCTTTTTTAGAGTAGAAATCCTTTGTGATAAACCAATTCCAAAAACAATTTTTGTGAATATTGCAGATTTTTAAGTTTTATTGCTGAATTTCGGTCAGATTTCAAATTTTACTAATTTTTAGTGGCCACTTTACATTGTCACATTTTAAAATCTGCTAAAATAAATTATTGTTTTTGAGCGCAGTGTATTTTTTCGCAATTTATTGCAATTTATACACAATTTACTGAATTTTATTGATAAATTCATTAACAACATCGGAAAAAACTTTAGTTTTTGAGAAATTTGGAATATTTTTCCATCTTTTATTATAACTTCTTTTTTTTTGTGCTTAATATACACTCATTATTTTTTCGATATGGCTGGTGGTAAAAAACACCAAACTCCACCTGTATCAGATGCTTTGGAGAAATTGATACAGCGTAAAGCCAAAGTGGTTGAAAATATAGCTAGAATTAAAAAATCTATTATAGATAAAACAATTTCGTTCAACCCCTTTGAGATCGATTGTCGATTGGATATTTTAAAAGACCATATCACTCAAGCTATGGAATATCAGTCTGAGATTGATAATTTAGATCCTTCAAATGATGATAGATCCTTGAAGATTTATGTGTGACTACGAAGTCTCTTTTATTGAGTCTTCAGGCCAAGAATAGAAGAACCAGTTTGCCTGAAACTTCTTTTATGATGCAATCACATCATTCTCGGCTACCACATATGCGGCTCCCCAAATTCAGCGGAAAATATTCCGAATATAAGAATTTTATGAGCCTGTTTGAAAATTTAATTCATAATGATCCGAATTTGGCAGATATTGAAAAATTCAATCACTTGATATCATGCTTATCCGATGAAGCTTTAGGAACCGTTAAAGCTTTTCAGATTTCTGAGGAAAATTACCCCAAAGCCTTGGCGAGTTTAAAGAAGGTTTATGATAATGACTTTTTGATTTTTTCTAAGAATATTTCCAAACTTTTTGATCTCCCTGAGATCAGTAAACCTTCGGCGTCAGCTTTGCGAGCCATGATTGATACGGTTTCCGCCATTTATGATTCATTGCTTTCTATTGGCGATGATAAAAAGATTTGTAATGGCATGTTGATATATTTAGTGATGTCGAAAGTTGATCCGGTCACTAAATCCAAGTGGGATGAACAGCTTGATTACGACAAGCTCCCATTGTGGTCAGACTGCGAGGCTCCCATTGTGGTCAGACTGCGTTTTCAGCATATTTCTGCTGATGAATCTACGGGTGCTAAACCCAAAACAGTAAAACAGAAACCTGTTTTTCCGCCTAAAAATAATTCCAAAACATCACTTTCAGTCACAAAAGTTAAACAATCTGCTGAAAAATGTCTTTTCTGTAAATCTACAGAACATAAGATTTTTAATTGCCCTTCTTTTGCCGCAGTGCCTGTTTCGCAACGTTTTGATTTTATTAAGGGCGTGCCTGCGTGTATAAACTGTCTTAAAAAAGGACATACCGTAGCAAGATGTAATGCTCATAAATGCAGGGTTTGCAATGGAACACACAACCAACTTTTACATCGCTACAGTTCTGGGGTTCAGGGTGCAACTAGTGTTGAAAATACCTCTGTGAATTTAAATACAGAGAGGCCCTCATGTTCTCAATCATCGGTCACATCGGCTGATGTGAATGTCATACTTGCCACAGCTGTGGTTAAAGTTAGAATTGCTTCTGGGCAATATGTTTATGCCAGGGCTTTATTAGATTCGGGTTCTCAATCTAATTTGATTACCGAAGATCTTGCACAGAAACTCAGATTAAAACGAGAAGGAGGCAGATTAGATATGAATGCAGTTGGCGAACTGCCATATAGTTCTAAATCTCATGTCGAAGTATCTGTCATGTCGAGAATTAATTCTACTCAATTCTCAGCGGATTATTTGGTATTAAAATCAATAACGAAATGCCAACCTGATCGTAGAATTTCTACAAAGGATTGGGATGTTCCAAGAAATATTGAACTGGCTGATCCATCCTTTGATAAACCTCAAAGAGTTGATTTGTTAATCGGTGGTGAATTCTTTTTTGACCTTTTAAGTGTTGGACAAATTAAAACTGGTCCAACTACCCCGACACTCCATAAAACATCTCTTGGATGGATTGTGTGTGGAAAACATAATCGTTCTGTGGGTTCTAGGTCAACAATATGCCATGTTAGTAACGTTATCGAAAACGAGGAAACTGTAGATTCACTTGTCCGACAATTATGGAAATTGGAGGAAATTTCAAACGAATCTACAGTTATCTTTAGCGAGGAGCAACAAAAATGTGAGGATCATTTTAAAAATTCGGTACGACGATTATCGTCAGGACGTTTTGAGGTCTCGTTGCCTTTCAAATCGGATCCTAATCTTTTGGGATCATCATATGATACGGCCAAACGGCGTTTTCTTGCGCTTGAGCGTAAAATCTCCCACGACCGAAATTTTGGAGGAATGTATCACGATTTTATGAAAGAGTATGCTGACTTAGGTCACATGTCTATTATGGACAATAATATACCGGATTTTCCACATTATTTTATTCCCCATCAGTGCGTTTTGCGTCCTCTGAGCACAACTACCAAACTTCGTGTGGTTTTTGATGCTTCGAGTCGAACTTCTTCACGATCATCTCTAAATGATTTGTTGATGGTTGGACCGACCGTACAAGAAGAATTATATTCGACTTTGATCCGTTTTCGATTTCACAAGTTTGTAATCTTGTGCGGATATTGAGAAAATGTATCGCCAAGTTTTGGTTAGTGAAAAAGATCGCAATTTTCAATTAGTACTTTGGAGACAAAATTCATCTGATCCGCTACAGATTTATAGATTAAACACCGTTACGTACGGTACATCATCAGCACCTTTTTTAGCGATCAGATGTCTAATTTATCTCAGCGATCTATATAGAGATGTTTTGCCAATTGGGGCAAATATTATCCGCAGTGATTTCTACGTCGACGATTTGCTAACTGGCGCCGATAGTTATGAGGATCTAGTAACTATTCGAGACCAAGTAACTGAAATTTTGTGTTCAGCTGGTTTTAATTTAACCAAATGGTTTTCAAATCACCCCGATTTAAATTTTTCAAACAATGCGGAAAAATTGTTACAAAAAGATTCCGATTCAGCAAAAGCTTTGGGCATACATTGGATTCCGAAGAATGACTCATTTACGTTTCATTTGGAAGATAACTTTCATGATCTTAAAGCAACAAAACGAAACATTCTGTCTGTTTCATCTCGGTTGTTTGATCCTCTCGGACTTTTATGCCCAATTATAACCAAATCCAAAATGTTATTACAAGAACTTTGGATTCAAAAACTCGACTGGGATGAATCAATACCCTTGCGACTAAATACTGCATGGGAGAATTTTAAGGAAAATTTATCGAAAATTGATTCTATACAAATCCCAAGATTCGTCCACACAACTTCAACAGCAAAGATTCAAATTCATGGATTTGCTGATGCTTCAATTCGTGCATATGGTTGCTGCATATATATTAGGAGTAGAGACTCAAATGAAGTCTTTTGTCGGCTACTTACAGCCAAATCTAAAGTCGCTCCCCTCAAGACTAAATCTCTTCCGAGACTTGAGTTATGTGCAGCACACCTTTTGACAAAATTGTGGAATCGAATTTAGAAAATGTTAAGCTTTGAAATCGAGAGTGTAAATTTCTGGACCGATTCAGAAATCACTTTACATTGGATTAAAACCCATCCTTCTACACTCGCAACTTTTGTTTCAAACCGAGTTGCCGAAATACAGGAATGGTCAGACCGCGCTTTGTGACGCCATGTGCCTACAAAACAAAATCCGGCTGACATTGTTTCGAGAGGATGCGATGTAGATGAGATAAAGGACTCAATTTGGTTTGAGGGTCCTTCTTTTCTACTCCAGGATGCTTCAAAATGGCCTGTTAATAAACATTTTGAATTAACCGAATGCCAAAAGTCGTTGGAAATACGAAAATCCAATGTCCTCCTATCTGTAGAGAATTCTAAGGAATTTGATACATCTTCGGAATCTTCTGATAAGATTTCTCCAGAAGAAGCAATGGGAAAGTTGATTGAAAATCATTCTTCATATGATAAAATTTTGAGAATCATGTGCTTTGTACTAAGATTCATTGACTGTGGTAGAAAATGTAAAATATCCAAGTCAAATCACCCTACTGCAAAGGAGATGAAATGGGCCTTTTATAGGCTTGTGGAAATAATCCAGAGAGAAAAATTCTCTGAGGAGATTAACAAATTGCAAAAATCTCTTGTGTTGCCGTCAAATATTCAAAGGCTAACACCATTTATCCACAATTTTACAGAGGAAAATCGAAATTTTTCACAAATGAGGGTAGGTGGGAGGTTGCTTAATGCACCATTACCGTACGATACGAAATTCCCACTTTTATTGCCAAAGAAATCTCTCTTTGTGACCCGCTATTTACGTGACTTGCACTTTAAAAATTGTCATGCTGGGACAAAGGCGTTAATATCCGTTTCACGGGAGAATATTTGGATAATAAATGCCAGAGATGAGTGCAGTAAAATAGTGCGGAATTGTGTTCACTGTTTTCGCTATAAACCGAAATTGATGACCCAAATAATGGGTAATTTACCAACCGATCGGTTGAGAGCCTTACGGCCATTTTGAATAGTTGGCGTAGACTTTTGCGGTCCCGTGAATGTTTCTTTGCGAATTCGCGGCAGACCCCCAATTAAAATGTATATTGCGGTTTATATTTGTTTCACGTCGAAGGCAGTTCCCTTAGAACTTGTATCTGATTTATCCACTGACGCCTTTATTCTATCTTTCAAAAGGTTCGCGGCCAGAAGAGGACTCCCAGGACTCCCCGTCGGCGCAGACAGGGTGCTGAAAGCTCAATACGAGGCGTTCGTGAAGGACAGAGGAGAGGTGGAGTCGTACGGAGCATCGTCCAGGGTAGACTTCACCTTTATACCGCCCAGGGCTCCTCACTTCGGAGGTCTGTGGGAAGCCGCCGTGAAGCAAGCGAAGTTCCTGCTTCTGCGAACCGTGGGCAACGCGTCGCTGACGCAAGAGGAGATGGAGACAATGCTCGCAGAAGTAGAGGCGGTGCTCAACAGTCGCCCAATCGCACCGCTGTCTCCAGACCCGAACGACGGGCAGGCGCTGACTCCAGCGCACCTGCTAATGCGTTCGCTGCCGCCAGAATCCGCAGAAGGAACCAACGGCAACAAGGGGACGTTCTTGAGGCGATGGCGGATGCTCTGCGTACTCAAGCAGAAGTTCTGGCGGGCCTGGTCCAAAGAGTACGTCCTGGGGCTGCAGGACAAGGGCCAGTGGCACAAGGAAGAGCCCAACATACAAATCGGCCAAGCAGTGGTGGTCCACGAGGACAATCTCCCGCCCCGAGAGTGGTTGACCGGGATAGTCGTCGCCGCAACCGCGGGTCTAGACGGCAAGGTCAGAGTAGCGGAGGTAAAGACGAAAAACGGCATCTTTAAACGGCCAATTGCAAAACTAGCCCCACTACCATTTGATTGAAGACCTGCGATCGTTCAATGGGGCCGGAATGTTGGAGCGTGATAGTGGAGTTTTTTAGCCTAGATGGTTTTCTCCACAACATGGTTTGTTTTATACTCATGTATTTTTTTTATCCCTTTTTAAAACTTATTTTTTTTATACTTACTTTTTTAAATTACTTTTTTTAATAATAACGCTTGTTATTAATTATTTTTTTATTAAATTGTTTAATGAATTAATTATTTTAAATAACATGTCATAATATGAATTTCAAATCACTAAATATAAATATAAATTACATATGGCAATCCTGAATTTATAATATTGCTTATAATGTTAAAAATAACGGTTGTTCCTGAAAAGAAAGAAGAGAAAAGAAAAAGGAAAATTATTAAATAAATACTCACTTGCTTATATACATACAAAACAACAAGACGCGTTTCTTGAACCTTTTTAAATACTTCCCACCATTTTTTTAAATTTTGATAAATTAAAATTTATAAATTAAATAAATTTTAATTTCCATTAAAAAATATTAAGGGTAAACAGTAACCTTGATATAGCAATTTCAAGTTATTACAAGTAACCCGAAAATATTTTTGATATGAATGCATAAATATCTGTTAATACTACATAGTCCGATAGTCTTAATTTTTTCTTGCATTTATACAAAGTTTTTTTTTAATTTTTATGAGAAACCCATTATGTATGGTTTCATGGAGACCCTCATTTTTAAACTGCTGTAACTCGGTAAATAATGATCCGATTTTGACTCTATAAAAACTAAAATGCATAAGTATAGTAGCTTTATCATGACAGAAAAAAATTAATACTATCGGACTAGTATTAACAAATATTTATGCATTCATATCAAAAATATTTTCGGGTTACTTGTAATAACTTGAAATGGCTATATCAAGGTTACCATTATATCGATTTCAAATGCCTTTGCACGAATTTAAATCTTTTTTAATAAAGTTTAATTAGAATAAAAGAGATTGCTCGATTTTAAATTTTTAAATTTTTTTTTTTTTCAAAAATGATAAACTTGTAATTTTTCGTAGTCTGGAGCCCTTTTACTTTAAACGGCTGTATCTCTGCAACTATTGCTCCGATTTTGTCACAATTACAAAAAAATAAAAGATTGAGTCTTTATCTTTCCTCTGGATTCAAATTTGAGACAATCGGGCTAGTACTTACAGAGATATATGCATTTATACAAAGTTTTTTTTTAATTTTTATGAGAAACCCATTATGTATGGTTTCATGGAGACCCTCATTTTTAAACTGCTGTAACTCGGTAAATAATGATCCGATTTTGACTCTATAAAAACTAAAATGCATAAGTATAGTAGCTTTATCATAACAGAAAAAAATTTAGACTATCGGACTAGTATTAACAGATATTTATTCATTCATATCAAAAATATTTTCGGGTTACTTGTAATAACTTGAAATGGCTATATCAAGGTTACCATTATATCGATTTCAAATGCCTTTGCACGAATTTAAATCTTTTTTAATAAAGTTTAATTAGAATAAAAGAGATTGCTCGATTTTAAATTTTTAAAATTTTTTTTTTTTCAAAAATGATAAACTTGTAATTTTTCGTTGTCTGGAGCCCTTTTACTTTAAACGGCTGTATCTCTGCAACTATTGCTCCGATTTTGTCACAATTACAAAAAATAAAAGATTGAGTCTGTATCTTTCCTCTGGAACCAAATGTGAGACAATCGGGGTAGTACTTACAGAGATATATGCATTTATACAAAGTTTATTTTTTATTTTTATGAGAAACCCATTATTTATGGTTTCATGGAGACCCTCATTTTTAAACTGCTGTAACTACCCAGGCAGAATATGCCAACCGTTCCAAAGAAAAAGTCTCGGCAAAGCACTTTATTTTTTGTGTAAAAGGTAGTATGAATTCGAAAAAGCGCTTTGCAAGCGCTTTGCCAATGTTTTTCTATTTAATTCCGTTCAAAGTATAAAATTTTTAATAAAATTTATTAATTTTCATAACAATTGGAATATTTTTTATTTCCCTGGATAAGTGGCCGGTTATTGATAGTTCTCGTGATATGTCACTTAGACACAATGACCTACATTTTACAAACTTGACACCTTTTATATAAAAACACCTGTTTCTTTCGTGAGGAAGTGTCACATGTGAAATGTCACTGGGCCTATCCCTTTGTAACACTACCCGATTCGGTTCAATACACCACTTTTTTTTCGGGACTTTTCCAAAAATTTTCCTAGAAGCATGTTTAATAAATTTTTATTCCAAAACGCATAGAAAACTGAAAAAAAAAATTCCGGGACTTAGAAAATATTTCAAAGTTTATCCAAAATTTTTTTATCCTAATAAATTAGTCAATAAATTTTTTATTCTAATTTAATAAATTTCTTTATTTAAATAAACACCAAAGTTGTGTCTTATGGACTTATACAATTTTGATACGTCCCATTTTTTTGTTCTAAAAGTGCTAGAATAGTACCATATTTTTTGTTTTTAAAGCGCTTTAAAATAGCAACGGCATACCGTTTACCGTGGTAATCATTTTGGACGCTGGGGGAGTACTAAATTGTGATGCTTTACCAGCACACAAGCGTCCATAAAAGGTACTTTGCCAGCGCTTTCCCGTTCGTATTTTTCTGCCTGGGTAGTTAAATAATGATCCGATTTTGACTCTATAAAAACTAAAATGCATAAGTATAGTAGCTTTATCATGACAGAAAAAAATTAAGACTATCGGACTAGTATTAACAGATATTTATGCATTCATATCAAAAATATTTTCGGGTTACTTGTAATAACTTGAAATGGCTATATCAAGGTTACCATTATATCGATTTCAAATGCCTTTGCACGAATTTAAATCTTTTTTAATAAAGTTTAATTAGAATAAAAGAGATTGCTCGATTTTAAATTTTTAAATTTTTTTTTTTTCAAAAATGATAAACTTGTAATTTTTCGTAGTCTGGAGACCTTTTACTTTAAACGGCTGTATCTCTGCAACTATTGCTCCGATTTTGACTCTATAAAAACTAAAATGCATAAGTATAGTAGCTTTATCATGACAGAAAAAAATTAAGACTATCGGACTAGTATTAACAGATATTTATGCATTCATATCAAAAATATTTTCGGGTTACTTGTAATAACTTGAAATGGCTATATCAAGGTTACCATTATATCGATTTCAAATGCCTTTGCACGAATTTAAATCTTTTTTAATAAAGTTTAATTAGAATAAAAGAGATTGCTCGATTTTAAATTTAAAAAAAAAATTTTTTTTTCAAAAATGATAAACTTGTAATTGTTTGTAGTCTGGAGCCCTTTTACTTTAAACGGCTGTATCTCTGCAACTATTGCTCCGATTTTGTCACAATTACAAAAAAATAAAAGATTGAGTCTTTATCTTTCCTCTGGAACCAAATGTGAGACAATCGGGCTTGTACTTACAGAGATATATGGACATTTCCATTTAACTTTTCATTTGTTTGAAATTTTGGTTTTTTGGCAAAAACTTTTTTTATTTGCATTCAAATGGATATCTACTGATAGAAATGCATAAAGGACTTCTAATGCAATTAGCTTACAAACACTTAAGGCCAAAAATCTTAATTTGCGGTAGTTAGCGACAATCAAATTTCAGAAATGTGGAAAAGTCGATTGAAATTTCATAAAAATTATGTACTCTTTGGCGTATTGTACTTGCGCCGTCCATCGTATTCTTCGAAGATTTAAAATATATGGTCCCTATACTTGTTCAAAAAAGATGTGTTTATAAATTTGATGTGCCATCAATAATAAAAAAGTTATTTGGTGTTAACGGTTTGAAATTAAAATATCTTCATTTTCAATTTTTCGTCGTTTTTTGATATGGAAATTTGCGCCGCTTCATACTTTTCAAAAGCTGATACGAAGCATGATAGCTGTCGTAATTCCCTACAGTTTAAAACCAGTCTCATGAATGTGCCCTCAATAGGAGCGGAGTACAAGCTAGACAAAAGTTAAGAGACAAAACGTGAAAGTTATCAAAAATCCACTTTTTTGTGAGGCACATTCGCAATATTATTTAAAAGTGGCCAGCACATCGCGTGATCCAAATATTTTTTGATTTTTTATAATAAAATCGATATAGCGTGTTAAAATTTGGATTAGCAAAAATTTTGCAAAAATCTGACATTTCACGATTTTAAACTTTTGCCTGTATTTTCACGTGAAAAGACTTAAGATTTAAAATATACCCTTCAGATGATTACTTGTAATGCGTATCATGGATCGTGTGCAAAAATTGGAACTTAATGTAACTGTACGCAGAAAACGCGCCAATTTTGTCTCCAGATAAACCGCCAGGGCACACCCAAACCGCTAATAGAAATTAAATTCTATAAATGGCAATTGCTGGTACTTATAAAGCTTTATCCCAAAACTGAGCGGCATTAATAAATTTTGAAGATTGTGGATTTTATGCATCTTTAAAACTTTCGTTTATAAGAAATTGCATCACTTTTAAAAATTCACAATTTTGCATAATGCACAAGTTTCTTAACTAATTTGAGGGTGCTAAATCCGAATATGACCTTTAATTTGGTCCATCGTCATTAGATTTCGCGTAAATTGCATATCAAACTACTTCTTAAAACAAACTTTTAACGTAAAAATCGGATTGTATATCCACGTTAATGGACGTAATTTATCCGGTTTTTATTGAGGATAGTATGAAACATTAATTAACATTGATTTTGTTAAATTCTAATAATAATTGTAATTTTGAGATTTTTGGTTTTCATTTAAAATCTTTAAACCGCCATAACTTTCGCGCCGTCACCTGAAAGTTCTTCACGCGAACGGATTTGAACTTGCTAAATGCATGTTTATACGCGTACTAAACGATTTTGATGTGCCTTCAAAAAAAATTTTAATATTTTTTAAACCTTAAAATCAAAAGTTAAATGGAAATGTTCATATGCATTTATACAAAGTTTTTTTTAATTTTTATGAGAAACCCATTATTTATGGTTTCATGGAGACCCGGTAAATAATGATCCGATTTTGACTCTATAAAAACTAAAATGCATAAGTATAGTAGCTTTATCATGACAGAAAAAAATTAAGACTATCGGACTAGTATTAACAGATATTTATGCATTCATATCAAAAATATTTTCGGGTTACTTGTAATAACTTGAAATGGCTATATCAAGGTTACCATTATATCGATTTCAAATGCCTTTGCACGAATTTAAATCTTTTTTAATAAAGTTTAATTAGAATAAAAGAGATTGCTCGATTTTAAATTTTAAAAATTTTTTTTTTTTTTCAAAAATGATATACTTGTAATTTTTCGTAGTCTGGAGCCCTTTTACTTTAAACGGCTGTATCTCTGCAACTATTGCTCCAATTTTGTCACAATTACAAAAAAATAAAAGATTGAGTCTTTATCTTTCCTCTGGAACCAAATTTGAGACAATCGGGCTAGTACTTACAGAGATATATGCATTTATACAAAGTTTTTTTGATTTTTAAACTGCTGTAACTCGGTAAATAATGATCCGATTTTGACTCTATAAAAACTAAAATGCATAAGTATGGTAGCTTTATCATAACAGAAAAAAATTAAGACTATCGGACTAGTATTATTTATTCATTCATATCAAAAATATTTTCGGGTTACTTGTAATAACTTTGTTTATAATTGCCTTAATAACACAGCGTGACAAAATCTAGGATGTTAAAAGTAACCTGACATTTGACCATCAATTTTATATATTTCGGACATGCTGAATCCAATGGTGTAAACCATTTTTAAATCTAAGGTACAGTTTTTTCGCGAAATGTCTTCAAAGATTTTCACGTCCCCGTGAACTTTTTGAAATAAAAAAGTTTTTGTATGCAAAAAAGTCCCTCTTTTGCAATTGAAATTGAAGGACTGTAACTGTAGCTAAATTTTAAGTACCATATCCGCTATCAAATGTTTGAAATTCAAGTGATATTTCGCGTTTTATCCCGTTTTTCCAATTTTTTAGCATTTTCGCGATTTTAAATGCTTAAGTAAATACCGACCTAAACAACCGCTTCAGATTAGTTTAAATGCACCAAATGGGATATATTTCTATGAAAATACGTTTCAACTATCAAGCGCATCACTCCAAAAATGAGCGATTAGTCAAAATCTCCTATGACTGCATCACTTTCCAAGATGACCACAAGGTCCAGCTTTTGACATATTATGTTAAATCCTCAAAAAAGTAATTGTGTCAAATTTCAAACAAATATGTTTTCAACTTCAAAAGTTATTGTAGAAAAACTTTTATTTCACCTTACTAAATTAAATTATTAAATTTTAATTACAAAAACAAAAGGAAAACATTGTACTAAATACTACTAATTTAAATAAAACACTTGTTTAATATAATTTAGTAGGGCGAAATAAAAGTTTTTTTATTAAAACTTTTTAAGATGAAAACATTTTTGTTTGAAATTTGGCACAAATACTTTTTTGAGGTTTTTACACAATATATCAAAATCTGGACCACAAGGTCCTGTTGGAAAGTGATGCTGTCATAGAGAAATTTTGACAAATCGCGCAATTTTAGTGCTATGCGATTGATAAATGAAAAATATTTTAATGGGAATATATTTCCTTTGGTGCAAATATACTAAGCTGAAACGGTTGTTTAGGTCGGAATTTATTTAGGCATTTAAAATCGCGAAAATGCTAAAAAATGAGAAAAAATGGGATAAAACGCGAAACACTGTTAAAGTTTTAAACTTTTAGTAGCGGAATTTGTAGTTAAAATGTAGTTACAGATATAATCCTTTAATTTCAACTATAAACGACTGACTTTTTCGCACACAAAATATTTTTTATTCAAAAAACTTCACGGGGACGTGAAAAACTTTAAAGACGTTTTGCGAAAAAACTGTACCTTAGATTTCAAAATGGCTTCGACCATTGGAATCAGCATGCCCGAATTATGTAAAATTGATGGTCTAAACCCAGGTTACTTTTTCACCGTCACACAGTGTAATTATAAACCCTTAACCTAATTGGGTCAAATAATTATAGAATGACCCTCGTATTCCAATCATTATCAAATGACCCTCGTATACAACGTGATCATCTGCAGTTGAATTTTTTATATATTACATATTCTCTCTTTTTTTACTTTATATACTTCTTGCACATTCGCTTATTAGAAGTTTTAGTTTTTTGTTTTTAAGCACTCTAGTTTTGGATAACAAGTGAAGTGCCACCAATAACTATTAAATAAAAATTGTGAATTTGAAAATAAAAATTTGAATTAAATATTAAATAAATAAACAAAACAATTAAAAAACATTTATTTTAAATAAAAACCTTACAACTAAAATTTAAACCTAAAAAGAACGTGTTTTTTTTTATAATTTAATACAAAATTATACATGGTCCTCGCGAACCGGACTCTGGTTTTTTTTAGTAAAAAATTAACATTTTTCAAAATTAAATAAGGCAAATTGTGGAAAAAAGTGGTTTAAAATTTAAAAAAACAAAAAACAAATTTAAAAATTTTGGTGATTTAAATTTTTTTTTCTAAAAATACAACAAAAACAAATTTTAAAGTTTTGGTGATTTAAAATTTTAAATAAAAACACAACAAACATTTAAAATTTTTTTAAAATACAACAACAAAAAACATTTTAAAATTCTTTTCTAAAAATACAACAACAACAAACATTTTAAAATTCTTTTCTTAAAAAATAACAACAATAAAATTTTATAATTTTGTAAAAGCGGCAAAAAATTTGTTAAAAGACAAAATAAGAAAAAATACCTTGAAAACTTTTAACAAAAATAACGGTGCAACAAAAATTCAGTGACAACAGTAACAACAGCAGCGATCATCAAACCCTCGAAGTCAGCAGCACTACAAACAGCAGCAATCATCCAACCCTCGCAGTCAGCAGACCTACAAGCAGAATCAACATTTGCAGTGACAGCAACATCAACAAGCAAAAAATTGTCCATCATCCACATACAGACGTATATACATAATCAAGTAAGTGCCCAAAGAAAGAGTAAAAGCAAAAAATAATACTCAAACCAGGCAAAAACAAAAACTTCAAATTATTGTACACTCGTATGTATGTATTTTATTAAAGAGACTCAATATTATTTTTTGCATTTGCTGTTTCTCAAGTAGAGTTGCCAGAAATTAAAATTTTGAAAAATTCCGGGGAAAATATTGGACACATTTTTTTTGATAATTTGGTCTTATATCAATACGACCCTCGAAAATACTTCTCGTAGAGTTGCCATATCGCTCAAATTAAGTAACATCTCGGGGAAATAAGAAATAACATAATTTTTTAAAAAATTGACTAATTTTTTACGACCCTCGAAATATTTAACAATTTTTGCTGTCACCAAACGAAGAGTTGCCACCCTCAAGTTTTTTGAAACCCGTCCCGGGAAAAATCAATCACCAATTAAAAAAAAAAAAATCACCAATTTTTTTGTTTTACGACTCGTTTTTCATCGCTAGTAGGCAGGTTCTCGACTTAATTGTACCCTTTTAACACTCGACCCCTCACTTTAGCGTAAAAAATCCCTCATAATGGCCCTACAAAAATTTACAAATTGTACCAACGACTTGATGGATTTGGAGATGCTTCATGCTGAAAGTAAGGCTGAAGATGACGTTCACGCCCTGGAGATATTTCGCGTAGAAATTAACTCGCTGTGGACTCAAATCAAGAGGACTTATGAGGAATGCCGCGATAGCGAACCCGAAGAAGGTCAATCCCCAATTAATAAAATCAAGCTTCGGGCCCGATACAAAGAGACATTAGTGACTTATAAAAAATGTTTAGCCTCTATTAACGCCGAAATAAATACCTTAACGGCACCCCCACCGACCCCAGAAATAAAAGAACGCCCTTCTACTTCCGCTAATGATAGCCACTCGTTTATGAGGTTGCCACCATGTGATACCGATACTTTTTACGGGGATTACAAATCGTGGCCCACTTTTCGGGACCTATTTACCGCTATCTATGCAAACAACACTCGGTTAAGTAATGTGGAAAAATTATTTCATCTTACCCAGAAAACAGGGGGGAAGCTCGAGAAATTATATCTCACGTTCCATTAACAAATAACGGATTTCTGGTTGCATGGAAAAACTTGTTAGACAGATATGAAAATACTTGGATGCAGGTGAATGAACAATACAAAGTAATTCTTGATTTACCCCAAGTAACCCTGGATTCAGGAGCGTCGCTCAAAAAATTACAGAGAACAATCAACGATTGTAGAACGACCCTCGGCACATTAGGAATCAATACCGAAACTTGGGAATCCTTTCTCATTCACATCTGCTCTCAAAAAATTCCAAAAATCCTCGTACAAGAATTTGAAGATTCTCGTGAAGATTGCTCGACGGTCCCAACGTGGGAATTATTCGATAATTTTCTGACCCACAAATTCAAAACTTTAAAATCTGTCGGAAATATTAAATCAATAAGGGAAAAAACACAACAGTCTAAACAAGACCACAGCAAATCGGCCCCTAAAGATAAACGAGTTCACACTTTTCAAACAAATTTGTCTCATTCCCAAAATACATTAAAAGGGAAAAGTACTTCAAAACAAAATAAACCCTTCCAAAAAGCCACTCACACTTGCCAACTATGCAAAGAATCGCACACAATGCGATCATGTCCCCAGTTTTTGGAGAAAAACGTGAATGACAGAATTCAATCAGTAAGAAACACTAATTCTTGCTACAATTGTCTTGGTACTCAACACGGTACAAAGGAATGCAAGAGCCACTTCAGTTGTAGGCATTGCAAACAAAGACCCAGCCTTACAGCGCCGCTCAAAACACTGTTGACACTCGCCCAAGCACGAGTGCTGCAGCCCTATCCTCGTTACAGTCCACTCAAAATACCACAATTCCAAATATCACGTCCCTTACCCTACAAGACAAAAGATCTTCTCCGAACCCAACTGAACGGGAAACACTGCTCTTCACCGCTATTGTTCATATCGAAGCTAGAGGCCAGAGAATCGAGGCAAGAGCAATCATCGACCCTGGATCTCAGTCCACATTCATATCGGATAAACTGAAAAACCGATTGAAACTTCCAACCAAACCAAATTTAGTTCACGTCTCGGGGCTAAATCAAGCTATAACAGAAACCTCGACTAAAGCATGCCTGTTTAACATATGCTCTCGGGTGGACCCCAATTTTAAATTAGAAGTATGGGCCCCAGTTCTCAAGACCCTACCCTCGAATTTACCACCCCAGACGTTAGACTTAAAGCATCAAAGTGAAACTGCTTCATTGAAACTTGCAGACCCTCACTTCACCGTCAGCCGTCCTGTAGATCTCTTAATTGGTCTCGACTTAGGACCCTCCATTAATTGTATGGAAACCCCAATGCGTTCTATAAGATCCCTACTAGCCCAAAAGACAGTTTTTGGCTGGATCGTGGGCGGACCAATAAATCAAGCCACACAAAAAGCAACTACAGTCTCACTCTGCAACGTAACGTCCCTCGAAAAAATCCTCACACGCTTTTGGGAGGTGGAGGAAACCCCAAAAAAGATTTTGAGGTCAGATGAAGACACTTTTTGTGAAAACAATTACATATCTACAACCCGTAGACACCAAACAGGAAGGTATATTGTTACCCTACCGTTTAAACATGGAGAAGAAATCGGAAACTCTCGAAACATCGCCATGGCACAGTATTTGCGAATGGAACGCATGTTATGTCAAAAGCCTGACATAAAGAAACAGTATGACCAAGTCATACTAGAATATCTCGATTTGGGACATATGAGAAAAGTCTAAAAAAAAAGATATTACAGTAGAATCTCACAAATTAGAACTCTCACAAATTAGAACTGTCCAGAAATTAGAACCGGCTATTTTAATGTATTGGACGCTCTAAAATTAGAACCTGTGGTTCTAATTTCTGGAAGTTTTTCTATTTTTGTTTTTATTTACACTACCAAATATTTTTTTTATAGTTTTTTTTTTAAACTAAATAGGGGAAAACCCGAATTGTATGTAGTTAACGCTCTAAAATTAGAACCAGTGGTTCTAATTTCTGGACTTTTTTTTTGTTTTTATTTTCACAATTCCATAAGTGTAAGAGAAATCGAAAAATGGAATGACGATGGGTTTAATGACGGATCAAATAGCAATGACGATGATATAATCGATGTAACGCCAGTTATTTCTCATTTCAAAGCCCTTAAAAGTGTTTTTTTTTACAAATTTAATGTGTTATAGTAATTTAATATTAACAAAAAAATAATTTTATGTTAAAAATAAGCAGTCGTAACTATTATTATTATTATTTTATCATTTTCTTTGAAAAAAAAAAAATGTCCAGAAATTAGAACTTTTCAGAAATTAGAACTACCCGAGGAACAAAGTGGTTCTAATTTGCGAGATTCTACTGTATATATCAAATTATGGCAAGTCCATCTTTATTTATTGTTTGCCAGCTAACGGTTTATAAAAAGTCCTTTCAGCAGGTGATCATAATAATAGATACACTCGAAATTCTTCCTATTTTTTTCAATTTAAAGGTCATATTTTGCAATTATTTATATTGATTCAAATATTTTTTTTTTTTTTTTTTTAACCAACACTCAGGGGATGCCCCCTACAAATGCAGTGCATTGTGTTGATATCAGGAAAAAAGGTTATGGGAAGGAGGAAAGATGGAGTAGTGTTTGTGGACATTTGATTTAAATCTTTGTACATTGTAAGTAACAGGAAAGACCTCTGTAGGAAGTTTATTCCACATACGACTTGTGCGGCTGATGAACGAGTTTTCCCTATAATGCGTTGTGCGATCCACTTCACAATCAACCACATATGGATGTGATCTACTAGATAAGCGAGTATTACGAATAAAAACCCGAGCCCTTGGAATAAGCTGGCTTATCTCTGCAGAACACCTCCCATGGTAGTATCGATAGAAAAGTGTAACAAAACCCACATTTCTACGATGCTCCAATGAGTCAATAGAGTTGGATACCCTACTGTCATTAATAAGCGCCGTAGCCCTTCTCTGAACACGGTCCAAGAGCTTCAAAATAGACTCTGACGCCCCTGCCCATATATGAGAGTTATATTCCATTTTCGGTCGGATGTAGGTTGTATAAATAGTGAGGAGATCGGATGGAGTGAAGTAATTCTTACACCGATTTAGAAATCCAAGGCACTTGAATGCTTCTTTCGACACCTGAAAAACGTGTTTATTCCAACGGACATCGCACTGAATTTTCATGCCCAGAACATCAAGAGTATCCGATTCCTCAATATTGATACCACCCATAAATACAGATGACAGTGCTGTTTCAACGGCACGTCTATGTGACAACATACAACATTGGGTCTTGCGCGCATTAAAATCCACTCCATTCGCTTGACCCCAATCAGATATTACCAAAAGGTCTTCATTGAGTGAGTCATTCATGATCTGCCTTTTGCCCCCAACTTCTACGAGGCTTGGCCTATTAACAAAAGAAAATTAATGACATATGTTGCTGTCATCTGCAAAAGAATATATTGGATTGGAAGTTTTACTGAGAAGATCATTAATAAAAATAAGAAATAGTGTAGGAGAAAGAACAGAACCTTGCGGTACCCCTGAATTTAGCTGAAATTCATTAGATGAAACCCCATCTATAACAACACGTATAGAGCGATCTCTGAGGAAGCTCGAAATAAATCGACTGAAGACATTACCAACACCAAAAGCAATAAGCTTTGACAGGAGTGCACCGTGCCATACACGGTCGAACGCCTTGGAAATATCCAAAGCAACCACCTTACTTTCCCCAAAATGATGAATGGACCGACTCCAACTTTCCGAAAGGAACGCTAACAGGTCTCCCGTAGAGCGACCCCTGCGGAAGCCATACTGACGATCACTAAGTAATGAGTTAATCTCCAAATAATGGACAAGGTGGAAATTAACCATGCTTTCCATCACCTTTGAAAGCGCAGAGCAAATTGCAATTGGGCGGTAATTTTCAGGGTTGTTAGCCGCACCCTTTTTAGGGATTGGCTGAACATTAGCAACCTTCCAGCACGAGGGAAAGACTCCCACACGATACGAAAAACTGAATAGGTTTGCCAATGGACGAGCTAGCGTCGAAAAGCACTGTTTCAGCACCAGTGCTGATATGCCATCCGGCCCCGGTGACTTATTTACGTCGAGATCCGCAAGAACCCTTTTAACTGCTCGGGCTCGAAAAAATATCTTAGGCATAGTATAGGATACTGTGTCGAGCGCGGGCAGTGGTTGATTACTATCCGGCAAGAAAGAATTTCTTGCGAAGAGTTCAGCCAACAGGTTAGCCTTATCAAGCGGCTCGGTGAATGTTTGGTCATCCTTTAAAAGAGTTGGGATAGAAGAACTAGCATTTTCCCTTACTCTTTTAACGAATGACCAAAAGCTCTTACTGCCCCGCGGAGCAGAAAGAACTTTAGCACGAAGACACTGTTCATACAGAAGCTTTTCGCGTCTAAGCACTTTGGCACACTCGGTTCTCGCCTGTTTGCTTAACAGTTCAGTATTGACATTTTTATCATTACGCCAATTTTTGAACGCTTCCTCTCTGGATCTGACTGCTGTGCTGCAAGTCTGATTAAACCAACACTTATGTCTTGGTTTAACCGAAATGCGCTTAGAAGGATTGAAAGTCTTCATTCCTAGCACTATGATATTTTCCACCATTTTAGCAGCGGCATCAACGTTTACGTCCAGGAAACAAAGTTTCCAATTGAATTGCCGAAAGAAGTTGTTGAGCTCGGCCCAACGAGCCTTTTCGTAAATAAAAATTGAGCGTTTCGTGGCTGGGTTTGAAACGGTCCGAAGTGCGGAGTACGAAAAGGATGCGGAAATGGTGACATGATCCGAGTTGCCGAGAGGTGCAAATGTTCTCATTTCATATTTCTCAGGATGAGAAGTGAGGAAAAGGTCAAGAGTATTGTGAGGTTGCCCTTCAACGCTCGGAATGTGCGTTGGCTCATTCACAAGTTGCGCAAGGTGGTTGTGCGCGGCGAAAAGCTCAACGTAAAGGCCCTCGGTGGTCGTATCGCTAGAATGGCGAAGCCAGGTAGAGTTGTGAACATTGAAATCACCAGCTACGACAATTTCACTGTTCGGACAACTCTCCTGGATTCTGGTTATGGAAGCGGAAAGGGCGTCGAAACCATTAAGGGTAGACTCCCTTTCCGCATTAGGGCTTCGGTAAAGAAACCCAAAGTGCAAGACGTGTGCCCTGATCCTAAATTTAACCCAAAAACAGCTAAATTTAGGATCGTTGGTGTTCAATGGTTGCTGGCTCTGATACATAACGTCGTTGCGAACATATAACGCAAGGCCCCTGTGAAGGATAAAGAGGGATAGGAGGTGATACCCAGGTATGTGAAAATCCTGTGGATCAGTATCCTCACTCACCTTGGTCTCACAAAGCGCGAAAACATCCGGCCGATATAAACATGTGTGCGCATAAACCGAGAAAAAATTCGCCCTCAGTCCACGTATGTTACAGAAGTCAATGCGAAAAGAGTTCGTCATTACAACCCACAAAAAGGTAAAATCGATCGTCCTCACGATAGTGCAATCCACCCAGTATTCAGTTTGCTGCTGATTCGAAATACTTGAAAAATACAATTAATTATCCAATAATAAGTGTCCATTTTGTTAGAAAATTACTAGAAAAAAGCACTGTTCTTCTGATGAACGGACCATAGCTAAAAACTTAGAAAAATTTGGAAAATCTATATCAAAAGGCTTGGCCCGGTCCGTGAACTTCGTTCAAAATACCTTAAAAATGGAAAAAAAAATAGGAACACGTGTTAGATTATATAAAACTTCCCAAACGACTGTTCGCCATATCGTTTCGTTTTGAAAAAAGGACCCATCCAAGTTCCACAAGGTTATTTCAGCGCGCCAACTGTTTACTGACTTCTACAGCATTCTTATTTACTCAGCCAAATAGCGAGAGGAGTCGTACTGATGCATCAGAAAAATATGAGATGGGGTTAAATATAGGCAAGGAATACTTGTTCGGGCTGTTATTTTTTTTTAAACATATTAAGCCTTTATTGTTGATTTTAAGAGGTCATTCCCGGGGTCACTTTAGTCCTCTTTTTAAATACACTTTACAGGTCTTCTAAAACGTGCATTTAAAGGGTTAAAGTGTTCTACGAATATTTTTTGCTTCCAATTTCAGTAGGGGAAACATCGCCTTTATTTCCGCTCTAGAGCAAGTATTCTTTGCCTACATTTAACCCTATCTAATATTCTTCTTACACATCAGAAGGATTCTTCGTGCTATTTGGATGAGTAAATTAGCCTGCTGTAGAAGTCAGTAAACAGTTGGCGCGCTTATTACGCTTGAAATTTCGGCTGAAATAACCTTGTGGAACTTGGATGGGTCCTTTTTTCAAAACGAAACGATATGACGAACAGTCGTTTGGGAAGTTTTATATAATCTAACACGTGTTCCTAATTTTTTTTCCATTTTTAAGGTATTTTGAACGAAGTTCACGGACCGGCCCAAGCCTTTTGATATAGATTTTCCAAATTTTTCTAAGTTTTTAGCTATGGTCCGTTCATCAGAAGAACAGTGCTTTTTTCTAGTCATTTTCTAACAAAATGGACACTTATTATTGGATAATTAATTGTATTTTTCAAGTATTTTTACCAAATTATTTGAATTAATATAAATAATTGCAAAATATGACCTTTAAATTGAAAAAAATAGGAAGAATTTCGAGTGTATCTATTATTATGATCACCTGCTGAAAGGACTTTTTATAAACCGTTAGCTGGCAAACAATAAATAAAGATGGACTTGCCATGATTTGATATATAATATCTTTGCCGCATCGAATACTAAAAAGAAAACCACATTTGCTCATTAAAAAAATCTTAATTTGACAGTTATTGACATTTCAAAAATAATTAAGGTGGTGTATCTATTATTATGATCATGAGTGTATAAGGCCCCAAATTATTATCTGCCGCATCACGCAATAATAAAACCTGACCGGTTGACCACTAAACTTAGGGTGGTTTTTAATGCCTCGAGCCCCACTTCAAACAAGAAGAGCCTTAACGATATATTATTTCCTGGACCCATTCTTCAGCCAGATCTCGTTCTACTGATCATGAAATGGAGATTTTTCCAATATGTATTCAACGCCGACATTACAAAAATGTATCGGCAAATATTAGTTGACCCAAATCAAACAAAATATCAAAGAATTTTGTTTAGAAAATCAGAAAATGACCCTGTGGAAGATTTTGAGCTGTTAACTGTGACTTTTGGAGTCAATTGCGCCCCGTTCTTGGCCATAAGAACGCTTCTTCAGTTAGCTGAAGATGTGAAGTCAACTCACCCCCTCGCATCAAAAATATTACAACAAAATATGTACGTTGACGACGTTTTGGCCGGTGAACACAATATAGAAGATGCCATAAAATCCAGAAAAGAACTCAGCGAAGTTCTAAAATCAGCCGGATTTGACCTAATGAAATGGACATCAAATGACCCTCGAGTAATTCAAGATTTACCAAATGAGATCCTTTTACCTTTGGATTGGCTTAACTTAGCAGAAAACGCTGGAACCAAGACCCTCGGAATAAAATGCAACATTTCAACGGACTCATTTAGTTTCACAGCTCCAGATATTGAAGTCAAACAAAATTACACCAAACGGGAAGTTTTGTCAACAATTGCAAAATTTTTCGATCCTTGCGGATGGTTAGCCCCAATCATAGTTGACGCAAAATTAATTATGCAACAAATTTGGTTAGATAAAATAGAGTGGGATGACATCTTAAAGACCTTAACTTGCATGAAATGGCAAAAGTTTGTCAGTAATTGCCCCTCAATCCACACTCTAAGAATACCTCGTTGGATAAAATACAGCCCCTCGTGTCTTATAGAAATTCATGGATTCTGCGATGCCTCAGAAAAAGCTTATGCGGCGGCTGTCTATATTAGAGTACAACAGAAAAACAACAATACGTACACTACTCTTTTATCTTCAAAAACTCGTGTGGCCCCTGTCATTGCCTCGACTCGAACTATGTGGTGCGGTCCTCTTAGCAAATTTAGCCTCTGGAATTCTGCCAAATCTTCAGACCCAAGAAGTAAATTCATATTTTTGGACTGACTCCACTATAGTGCTCGCTTGGTTAAAAAAATCACCGTGCACTTGGAATACTTTCGTTGGAAACCGAGTGTCCGAAATCGTGCAAAAAGTCGGAAATCGCAATTGGCAACACGTGGAATCAAAGCAAAACCCTGCAGATGTCGCCAGCCGAGGATGCCCCCACAGGAACTCGAAAACCACAATTTATGGTGGTATGGACCCTCATGGCTGAAATTACCAAAATCTGAATGGCCACTCCCAGCATATCCACAAGATACACAGATTGAAGAAAAACGCATTAAGGCAATGACAACCACTACTTACGATGACCCTCTAACTCGTTTTTCCTCGTTATCGCGGGCTTACCGAGTAATTGCATATGCTCTACGCCTTTGGAGAAACACAGGAGAATCTCGAAAGCATCTCCGAATCTCGTCACTGGAACTCACCGTTGAGGAAATTTCGTCTGTAAAAAGTCGACTTATCATTTTGACCCAAAAACATCATTTCCCTGATGAACATCGAAACTTATCACAGCACACTCAGATCTCTAGAACTAGTAATCTTCTGACCCTAAACCCCTTCATAGATTCTAAAGGAATCATCCGAGAAAATGGTCGTCTTGTCCAGTCACCAGCTTTGACGTACAATGAACGTCACCCTATTTTGCTACCATATGATTCTACATTATCAAAATTACTTGTCCAATTCACACATCAAATCACGTTACATGGACAAAATCAACTGATGACCTGAGTTTGCGAACTGAATTTTGGATATTCAGATTAAAGCCCCTCGTAAAGATGGTAATTAATAATTGCAAAACCTGCGTGCTATACAAAAAACAGACTCAAAATCAGATTATGGCATCATTGCCACCCGAACGAACAACACTCTCGAGACCCTTCGCCGTCACTGGAGTGGACTATGCGGGACCCTTCGACATCCGGAATTTCACTGGTCGATCGTGTCGCATTACCAAAGGATATGTATGCATTTTCGTGTGTTTCTCAACCAAAGCGGTTCATCTTGAAGCAGCAAGTGACTTATCAACGCAAGCTTTTTTGGCCGCTTTTCTCGCTTTATTGGACGACGTGGATGCCCTGCTGCTGTCATACACTCGGATAATGGAACCAACTTCGTTGGAGCTGCATCACTATTAAAAAAGGATCGACTCGAGTTCATAAAAAATCTTCAAAGTCAAGTAACACACCACTACAGTCACCAAAACATCGATTGGAAATTTATACCCCCGGGTGCCCCTCATATGGGAGGACTCTGGGAAGCGGGTGTAAAATCATTTAAATCACACCTCCGGAAAATGATACCCAACATGAAATTCACTTTCGAAGAGCTGTCTACAATTTTGACTCGAATAGAATCTTGCCTAAACTCTCGACCCTTAAGCCCTGCTAGCGATGACCCTAATGATTTATCTCCATTAACCCCTGGACACTTTCTTGTCGGTTCACCGCTAATGACCCCAGCGGAACAAGACATAGGCAACGAAAATCCTACCCTCGTAAACCGTTGGAAACGGCTTAAAGTAATTTATCACTCCTTCTGCCAAAGGTGAAAGTCTGAATATCTTAGCCAACTTCAACGCCGTTACAAATGGAAAAGCCAAAAGGAAAACGTCCGGGTTAACGATCTCGTCGTCATTAAAGACAACAATTTGCCCCCAAATGAATGGAAAATGGGACGGATTATTAAAACTTATCAGGGATCCGACAATAACAGTCGGGTGGTTGACATACGAACGGCACAAGGCACATGCACTCGACCCATAACAAAAGTTGTCGTCCTTTTTCAAAACTAATTAATACTGCACACTTTTCAACATCATTCAAAATAACACCCTCTTCTAATTACAGCAATGGCAGCACGACCACTATTTCTTTCACGCAATGCCTGTGGTATATGTGACGATAACCATGCTCTTAGCCACTGCCCTCGATTTTTAGATGGTAATGCGCGTCAACGGTACGAAACGGCTAATGACAAGGGCTATTGCACAAATTGTTTGGCGCGTTCACATCGCATATCATTTTGCCCAAGTAGACTCACATGTCTGGTTTGTGGCCAACGTCACCATACCACGTTACATGGCGCACCACAGCTCGACAGAGACAACAACAACAGAAATGGGTCACGATCCCAGGATGTAAGACTCAACAATTCAGCCCCTCGTACTAGAAGATCAAGAGAAGAGTCTACCCAAACTCCCGTAAAAAAACTTTATGAAAATTCGTCCATATTTGTACCTACAGCCACCATCGAGGTACAATATGAAGACAATCATGAGGAGTGGTTAGGTCTTCGAGCTTTAATAAACCAAGCTTTTCCGGTCACTCGAATAGCTCACTCGACCGTTCAATAGCTTGGGCTTCCTATATTTAAAAAGCGGAATCATAACGTAGTGGAAGTTCGTTTCAGAGCTCGTGGTTCTCGAAAACGTTGGGGCAAAACTGTAACTGCCTTAGTTACCAAGGACTTACCACGTCGCCTCTATACTGGGCCCATCCGTGAAAACCCATGCACCGAATTTTCGGATGACGCCATAGCCGATATAGACCCTCGATCAAACACGGCTGTTGAAATTGAATTGGGAGCTGAAATTTTCCTCGATATAAGTAAGACGAGATGGTGCCTTTGATATACCGGTTGGAAAGGTTGTAGCCCAAAAATCTGCATTGGGGTATTTATTAACCGGCCCCTCGAATGCCTTTTGGTAAACGAACACTTTTTCGTGCCCGGCAGAATGTTTATAATTGCCTTAATAATTATAAACCCTTAACCTAATTGGGTCAAATAATTATAGAATGACCCTCGTATTACAATCATTATCAAATGACCCTCGTATACAACGGGATCATCTGCAGTTGAATTTTTTATATATTACATATTCTCTCTTTTTTTACTTTATATACTTCTTGCACATTCGCTTATTAGAAGTATTAGTTTTTTGTTTTTAAGCACTCTAGTTTTGGATAACAAGTGAAGTGCCACCAATAACTATTAAATAAAAATTGTGAATTTGAAAAAAAAAATTTGAATTAAATATTAAATAAATAAACAAAATAATTAAAAAACATTTATTTTAAATAAAAACCTTACAACTAAAATTTAAACCTAAAAAGAACGTGTTTTTTTTTATAATTTAATACAAAATTATACAAACTTAAAATGGCTATATCAAGGTTACCATTATATCGATTTCAAATGCCTTTGCACGAATTTAAATCTTTTTTAATAAAGTTTTATTAGAATAAAAGAGATTGCTCGATTTTAAATTTTTAAATTTTTTTTTTTTTTCAAAAATGATAAACTTGTAATTTTTTGTTGTCTGGAGCCCTTTTACTTTAAACGGCTGTATCTCTGCAACTATTGCTCCGATTTTGTCACAATTACAAAAAAATAAAAGATTGAGTCTTTATCTTTCCTCTGGAACCAAATGTGAGACAATCGGGGTAGTACTTACAGAGATATATGCATTTATACAAAGTTTTTTTTTAATTTTTATGAGAAACCCATTATTTATGGTTTCATGGAGACCCTCAATTTTAAACTGCTGTAACTCGGTAAATAATGATCCGATTTTGACTCTATAAAAACTAAAATGCATAACTAAGTATAGTAGCTTTACCAAATGTGAGACAATCGGGCTTGTATTTACAGAGATATATGCATTTATACAAAGTTTTTTTTTAATTTTTATGAGAAACCCATTATTTATGGTTTCATGGAGACCCTCATTTTTAAACTGCTGTAACTCGGTAAATAATGATCCGATTTTGACTCTATAAAAACTAAAATGCATAAGTATAGTAGCTTTATCATGACAGAAAAAAATTAAGACTATCGGACTAGTATTAACAGATATTTATGCATTCATATCAAAAATATTTTCGGGTTACTTGTAATAACTTGAAATGGCTATATCAAGGTTACCATTATATCGGTTTCAAATGCCTTTGCACGAATTTAAATCTTTTTTAATAAAGTTTAATTAGAATAAAAGAGATTGCTCGATTTTAAATTTTAAAATTTTTTTTTTTTTTTTCAAAAATGATAAACTTGTAATTTTTCGTAGTCTGGAGCCCTTTTACTTTAAACGGCTGTATCTCTGCAACTATTGCTCCGATTTTGTCACAATTACAAAAAAAATAAAATATTGAGTCTTTATCTTTCCTCTGAACCATACGTGAGACAATCGGGCTAGTACTTACAGAGATATATGCATTTATAAAAAGTTTTTTTTTTAATTTTTATGAGAAACCCATTATGTATGGTTTCATGGAGACCCTCATTTTTAAACTGCTGTAACTCGGTAAATAATGATCCGATTTTGACTCTGTAAAAACTAAAATGCATAAGTATAGTAGCTTTATCATAACAGAAAAAAATTAAGGCTATCCGACTAGTATTTACAGATATTTATTCATTCATATCAAAAATATTTTCGGGTTACTTGTAATAACTTGAAATGGCTATATCAAGGTTACCATTATATCGATTTCAAATGCCTTTGCACGAATTTAAATCTTTTTTAATAAAGTTTAATTAGAATAAAAGAGATTGCTCGATTTTAAATTCTTAAAAATTTTTTTTTTCAAAAATGATAAACTTGTAATTTTTCGTTGTCTGGAGCCCTTTTACTTTAAACGGCTGTATCTCTGCAACTATTGCTCCGATTTTGTCACAATTACAAAAAAATAAAATATTGAGTCTTTATCTTTCCTCTGGAACCAAATGTGAGACAATCGGGGTAGTACTTACAGAGATATATGCATTTATACAAAGTTTTTTTTTTAATTTTTATGAGAAACCCATTATTTATGGTTTCATGGAGACCCTCATTTTTAAACTGCTGTAACTCGGTAAATAATGATCCGATTTTGACTCTATAAAAACTAAAATGCATAAGTATAGTAGCTTTATCATGACAGAAAAGAATTAAGACTATCGGACTAGTATTAACAGATATTTATGCATTCATATCAAAAATATTTTCGGGTTACTTGTAATAACTTGAAATGGCTATATCAAGGTTACCATTATATCGATTTCAAATGCCTTTTCACGAATTTAAATCTTTTTTAATAAAGTTTAATTAGAATAAAAGAGATTGCTCGATTTTAAATTTTAAAAATTTTTTTTTTTTCAAAAATTATAAACTTGTAATTTTTCGTAGTCTGGAGCCCTTTTACTTTAAACGGCTGTATCTCTGCAACTATTGCTCCGATTTTGTCACAATTACAAAAAAATAAAAGATTAAGTCTTTATCTTTCCTCTGGAACCAAATGTGAGACAATCGGGCTTGTACTTACAGAGATATATGCATTTATACAAAGTTTTTTTTAATTTTTATGAGAAACCCATTATTTATGGTTTCATGGAGACCCTCATTTTTAAACTGCTGTAACTCGGTAAATAATGATCCGATTTTGACTCTATAAAAACTTAAATGCATAAGTATAGTAGCTTTATCATGACAGAAAAAAATTAAGACTATTGGACTAGTATTAACAGATATTTATGCATTCATATCAAAAATATTTTCGGGTTACTTGTAATAACTTGAAATGGCTATATCAAGGTTACCATTATATCGATTTCAAATGCCTTTGCACGAATTTAAATCTTTTTTAATAAAGTTTAATTAGAATAAAAGAGATTGCTCTATTTTAAGTTTTTTAAAATTTTTTTTTTTTCAAAAATGATAAACTTGTAATTTTTCGTAGTCTGGAGCCCTTTTACTTTAAACGGCTGTATCTCTGCAACTATTGCTCCGATTTTGTCACAATTACAAAAAAATAAAAGATTGAGTCTTTATCTTTCCTCTGGAACCAAATTTGAGACAATCGAGCTAGTACTTACAGAGATATATGCATTTATACAAAGTTTTTTTTTAATTTTTATGAGAAACCCATTATGTATGGTTTCATGGAGACCCTCATTTTTAAACTGCTGTAACTCGGTAAATAATGATCCGATTTTGACTCTATAAAAACTAAAATGTATAAGTATAGTAGCTTTATCATAACAGAAAAAAATTAAGACTATCGGACTAGTATTAACAGATATTTATTCATTCATATCAAAAATATTTTCGGGTTACTTGTAATAACTTGAAATGGCTATATCAAGGTTACCATTATATCGATTTCAAATGCCTTTGCACGAATTTAAATCTTTTTTAATAAAGTTTAATTAGAATAAAAGAGATTGCTCGATTTTAAATTTTAAAAATTTCTTTTTTTTTTCAAAAATGATAAACTTGTAATTTTTCGTAGTCTGGAGCCCTTTTACTTTAAACGGCTGTATCTCTGCAACTATTGCTCCGATTTTGTCACAATTACAAAAAAATAAAAGATTGAGTCTTTATCTTTCCTCTGGAACCAAATTTGAGACAATCGGGCTTGTACTTACAGAGATATATTAATTTATACAAAGTTTTTTTTTTAATTTTTATGCGAAACCCATTATGTATGGTTTCATGGAGACCCTCATTTTTAAACTGCTGTAACTCGTAGTCTGGAGCCCTTTTACTTTAAACGGCTGTATCTCTGCAACTATTGCTCCGATTTTGTCACAATTACAAAAAAATAAAAGACTGAGTCTTTATCTTTCCTCTGGAACCAAATTTGAGACAATCGGGCTAGTACTTACAGAGATATATGAGCAATTGTCATTAACTTTTAATATTTAAGAAAAAAAAAATGCGATTTTTTTTTCGTGGCACATTGATAAGACTTTGTAGGTAAATAACATTATAAATAAGTAATTCAAATCCGTCCGCGTGCATTAATTTGAGCGATCCCACCCAAAACTATGGCGGTTTAAAGTTAAAATTTTTAAAAAAAATGTCAAAATTACATTTTTTATCCGAAGTTAACCAAACGTACCATTTTGTATTATGCTTACACAGAGCTAAAATACATATTCAAACTTGCATAAAATCTTTGCTAAATATCGAGATATTTGCATTTAACCAATTTTTTTTCGGCACATTTTCCAATATTTTGGAAATAAAAATGTTTCCAGCGGTTTTATTTTTTTTTAGAAAAATATTACCAAATGCATTAATAAAATCTCAACAAATTCTTAGTTAACCCCATTATTCTATCTCTAATAGGTAAGAAACAGCAGTGGTTTAAAGGGAACATTTTTGAAAAAAAATTTAATAATTTTGAATTTATATACATATTTTTTTTTTACTTAATATTTAATGTCTGATTTTACAGTGTTGTCCTTCACTGAATATTGAAACTATTCAAAGTATGATTAATAATGCTAATATTAAGGTTATTACGAAATATTTTAACGTTATTACTAATTTTATCAAGGTTATAAAAAATGTTAGCGATTTTTCGCGATTTTCGCGACTGCAAAAATCAATGGACTAATTTTGAAATATTATTTGAATAAGACATGTCAAAATCTATCAAAATACATTTCTTTTCTACTTTATTTAAGTAATGTACGATTTTATATAACCATTAAATTTAAAGGTATTAAAAATTTAAAACCACTGAAAAACCGCTTAAACGTTAAATTTTTTCGGGTGCGAATTAATTGAAGATAGAGAATTAAAAAGACTACCAAACGCGCCTTTCACCGACCAATTTCTATAAGCGGCCTGGATGTGCCTTACAAAAAAGTGAAAACTGAAAAACACCGCGGAACTCGCCAATATTAACTTTTGATCAATGTTGCTTTCCATGATTTATTATATTTGCACATACCATTTTTTCTACATGTTCAACTTTCAGCCATGCACATTTGGCTGTCAAATAATGCAAAACTAAAATATCGAAATTTTGCAAAAAATTTAAAAAGTTCATAAAATTTTTGCAATTGAATATTTTTTGGGTGCGTTTATAAATCAAGTGGGAAATGATAAATTATAAAGTTCACAAAGCATTCGGAACCATTCGGAATAAAACTGGGAGTGTGCCTCGCAAAAAACAGACTTTTTAAAAAATTCACGTTTTTTCTTCCCATCTTTGGAGAGCTGCAGCTTCGTAACCATTGCGAGCACATCACTCCAATCAGTCTCAGATTGTGCATATTTACAAGGGCTTTTACCATGTGTATTTGAATTTTAAAATTACAGTTTGCACCAAAAGCTACAATCAAAAAATCTCGAAAAATTGAAAATTGAAAAAAATTGGTATCAAAGATTTAGGTCCATGTAACTTTTTTCTTATTGATGGCACATCCACTGAACCTACACCAAATAATTGCCCAAGTCTACAGATTGAACGGTATTAAATTTGGAGCAATAGCTTTAACGCACCCAACAATATGGAACTTTGAACGAAAAATTTCATGAGAGTATCAAGCGATTTTTTTTACATTTTTCAACTTTGCGCGTTCTTTACCATGAGATCATGACACTATTTGCGCTGTGCCTTTGCAGAATTACTTATTATGGTTCCCTTAACATATCTACATTCACAGGTACCACCTAGTTTACAAATAAAAATGTTATTGCGAAATTAGTAAAATATCACAAGCGTTAAAAGCAGGGTTGGCAACCGATACCCACCCAGAATAACGGTATTTGGCTATTGTACCGCAACCAATAAAGATATGGACATTTTCAAAAGCGATTATGAAAGCTGATGAAATTTCTAGTATTTAAAAATTTTCACTTCGTGTTTCTACCGGTTCGTTTTCGAAATATAGGTCAATACCTTTATAATACCCTTTGAAACGGTATTATAACGGTATTGGCCTGTATAACTAAAACGAACCGGTAGAAACACGAAGTGACACATTTAAAATACTAGAAATTTCATCAGCTTTCATAATCGCTTTTGAAAATGTCCACATCATTATTGGTTGCGGTACAATAGCCAAATCCCGTTATTCTAGGTGGGTATCGGTTAAAAGTTAATGACAAAAGTCCATATGCATTTATACAAAGTTTTTTTTTTAATTTTTATGAGAAACCCATTATGTATGGTTTCATGGAGACCCTCATTTAACTGCTGTAACTCGGTAAATAATGATCCGATTTTGACTCTATAAAAACTAAAATGCATAAGTATAGTAGCTTTATCATAACAGAAAAAAATTAAGACTATCGGACTAGTATTAACAGATATTTATGCATTCATATCAAAAATATTTTCGGGTTACTTGTAATAACTTGAAATGGCTATATCATGGTTACCATTATATCGATTTCAAATGCCTTTGCACGAATTTAAATCTTTTTTAATAAAGTTTAATTAGAATAAAAGAGATTGCTCGATTTTAAATTTTTAAAAAAAATTTTTTTTTCAAAAATGATAAACTTGTAATTTTTCGTTGTCTGGAGCCCTTTTACTTTAAACGGCTGTATCTCTGCAACTATTGCTCCAATTTTGTCACAATTACAAAAAAATAAAAGATTGAGTCTTTATCTTTCCTCTGGAACCAAATGTGAGACAATCGGGGTAGTACTTACAGAGATATATGCATTTATACAAAGTTTTTTTTTAATTTTTATGAGAAACCCATTATTTATGGTTTCATGGAGACCCTCATTTTTAAACTGCTGTAACTCGGTAAATAATGATCCGATTTTGACTCTATAAAAACTAAAATGCATAAGTATAGTAGCTTTATCATGACAGAAAAAAAATAGTATTATGAGATATTTATGCATTCATATCAAAAATATTTTCGGGTTACTTGTAATAACTTGAAATGGCTATATCAAGGTTACCATTATATCGATTTCAAATGCCTTTGCACGAATTTAAATCTTTTTTAATAAAGTTTAATTAGAATAAAAGAGATTGCTTGATTTAAAATTTTTAAAATTTTTTTTTTTTTTCAAAAATGACAAACTTGTAATTTTTCGTAGTCTGGAGCCCTTTTACTTTAAACGGCTGTATCTCTGCAACTATTGCTCCGATCTTGACTCTATAAAAACTAAAATGCATAAGTATAGTAGCTTTATCATGAGAGAAAAAAATTAAGACTATCGGACTAGTATTAACAGATATTTATGCATTCATATCAAAAATATTTTCGGGTTACTTGTAATAACTTAAAATGGCTATATCAAGGTTACCATTATATCGATTTCAAATGCCTTTGCACGAATTTAAATCTTTTTTAATAAAGTTTAATTAGAATAAAAGAGATTGCTCGATTTTAAATTTAAAAAAAAATTTTTTTTTTCAAAAATGATAAACTTGTAATTTTTCGTAGTCTGGAGCCCTTTTACTTTAAACGGCTGTATCTCTGCAACTATTGCTCCGATTTTGTCATAATTACAAAAAAATAAAAGATTGAGTCTTTATCTTTCCTCTGGAACCAAATTTGAGACAATCGGGCTAGTACTTACAGAGATATATGCATTTATACAAAGTTTTTTTTAAATTTTTATGAGAAACCCATTATGTATGGTTTCATGGAGACCCTCATTTTTAAACTGCTGTAACTCGGTAAATAATGATCCGATTTTGACTCTATAAAAATTAAAATGCATAAGTATAGTAGCTTTATCATAACAGAAAAAAATTAAGACTATCGGACTAGTATTAACAGATATTTATTCATTCATATCAAAAATATTTTCGGGTTACTTGTAATAACTTGAAATGGCTATATCAAGGTTACCATTATATCGATTTTAAATGCCTTTGCACGAATTTAAATCTTTTTAATAAAGTTTAATTAGAATAAAAGAGATTGCTCGATTTTAAATTTTAAAAATTTTTTTTTTTTTAAAAAAAATTATAAACTTGTAATTTTTCGTAGTCTGGAGCCCTTTTACTTTAAACGGCTGTATCTTTGCAACTATTGCTCCGATTTTGTCACAATTACAAAAAAATAAAAGATTGAGTCTTTATCTTTCCTCTGGAACCGAATGAGGACAATCGGGCTAGTACTTACAGAGATATATGCATTTATACAAAGTTTTTTTTTTTAATTTTTATGAGAAACCCATTATGTATGGTTTCATGGAGACCCTCATTTTTAAACTGCTGTAACTCGGTAAATAATGATCCGATTTTGACTCTATAAAAACTTTAATGCATAAGTATAGTAGCTATATCATAACAGAAAAAAATTAAGACTATCGGACTAGTATTAACAGATATTTATTCATTCATATCAAAAATATTTTCGGGTTACTTGTAATAACTTGAAATTCCTATATCAAGGTTACCATTATATCGATTTCAAATGCCTTTGCACGAATTTAAATCTTTTTTAATAAAGTTTAATTAGAATAAAAGAGATTGCTCGATTTTAAATTTTAAAAAATTTTTTTTTTTCAAAAATGATAAACTTGTAATTTTTCGTTGTCTGGAGCCCTTTTACTTTAAACGGCTGTATCTCTGCAACTATTGCTCCGATTTTGTCACAATTACAAAAAAATAAAAGATTGAGTCTTTATCTTTCCTCTGGAACCAAATGTGAGACAATCGGGGTAGTACTTACAGAGATATATGCATTTATACATAGTTTTTTTTTTTAATTTTTATGAGAAACCCATTATTTATGGTTTCATGGAGACCCTCATTTTTAAACTACTGTAACTCGGTAAATAATGATCCGATTTTGACTCTATAAAAACTAAAATGCATAAGTATAGTAGCTTTATCATAACAGAAAAAAAATAAGACTATTGGACTGTATTAACAGATATTTATTCATTCATATCAAAAATATTTTCGGGTTACTTGTAATAACTTGAAATGGCTATATCAAGGTTACCATTATATCGATTTCAAATGCCTTTGCACGAATTTAAATCTTTTTTAATAAAGTTTAATTAGAATAAAAGAGATTGCTCGATTTTAAATTTAAAAAAAATTTTTTTTTTCAAAAATGATAAAATTGTAATTTTTCGTAGTCTGGAGCCCTTTTACTTTAAACGGCTGTATCTCTGCAACTATTGCTCCGATTTTGTCAAAATAACAAAAAAATAAAAGATTGAGACTTTATCTTTCCTCTGGAACCAAATGTGAGACAATCAGGCTGGTACTTACAGAGATATATGCATTTATGCAAAGTTTTTTTTTCATTTTTATGAGAAACCCATTATTTAAGGTTTTTTGGAGACCCTCATTTTTAAATTGCTATAACTCGGTAAATAATGATCCGATTTTTACTCTATAAAAACTAGAAGGCATAAGTATATTAGCTTTATCATGACAGAAAAAATTTAAGACTATCAGACTACACTCAAAATAAATTCTCTGTCCAATCAGCAGAAAAATCTGCTGAAAATACACCCATTTTGAGCCATATGAGAAATCTGCTGATTTTAGCATACGCGGTTTGCTAAATTTCTGTAGTGATAACCTGGGTTAAATCAGCAGAAAAATCTGCTGATTTCAGCAGAAAAATCTGCTAATTTCAGCAAAAAAAAACTGCTGATTTCAGCAGACAAATCTGCTAATTTCGGAACGAAAAAGAAAAAAATAACGGGATGTCGAAAACGGCACACATGAAAGAATAGAAAGCATAACACAACATACACACTTTTAATAAGAAAACAAAATAACAAAACAAATAAAAAAAAAATACACACACATTAAACAAATAAAAAAAAAAAGGACAACACATTCCAAGGGTGGTTTTGAATTTTGTATTGTACGGTTTGCGTGCATGAACTGAAGAACTTCTCTTCTTGAAAAGCAGCAACAAACTGGCAAGCTGAAAAAAATATCAGTATGAATTGTGTGTTTGTGTTTTTTTGAACTATATATTATTAAAGCTGACATATTAATGATGCATTTAAGCGGGAGCAATTTTATTCGTCTACTTTAATTTTCAGATAGTGACATTTGATTTTTATTTTTGCAAGACCGACATTTAAAAAAATACTTAAAAAAAGATAAAAAATATCTGTCAAATTATCAAAATAATCTGCTGAAAATCTGCACAAAAACTTTGTGAAACTTAGCAGACAGAATCAGCAAAAGTTCTGCAAAAGTTCTGTTGTTTTCAGAAATTGAATAGCAGAGAATTCTGCTAAAATATTCATTTCAGCAGAAAAGTCTGCTAAAAATTTGTTATTCTAAATTGAAAGTCATTATACAGATTTTTTGACAGAGGTTTTCTTTTGAGTGTAGTATTAACAGATATTTATGCATTCATATCATAAATATTTTCGGGTTACTTGTAATAACTTGAAATGGCTATATCAAGGTTACCATTCTATCGTTTTCTAATGCCCTTGCACGAATTTAAATCTTTTTCAATAAAGTTTAAATAGAATAAAAGAGATTGCTCGATTTTAAATTTTTAAAAAAATTTATTTTTTCAAAAATGATAAACTTGTAATTTTTCGTAGTCTGGAGACCTTTTACTTTCAACGGCTGTATCTCTGCAACTATTGCTCCGATTTTGTCAAAATAACAAAAAAATAAAAGATTGAGACTTTATCTTTCCTCTGGAACCAAATGTGAGACAATCGGGCTGGTACTTACAGAGATATATGCATTTATGCAAAGTTTTTTTTTTCATTTTTATGAGAAACCCATTATTTAAGGTTTTTTGGAGACCCTCATTTTTAAATTGCTATAACTCGGTAAATAATGATCCGATTTTGACTCTATAAAAACTAGAAGGCATAAGTATATTAGCTTTATCATGACAGAAAAAAATTAAGACTATCGGACTAGTATTAACAGATATTTATGCATTCATATCAAAAATATTTTCGGGTTACTTGTAATAACTTGAAATGGCTATATCAAGGTTACCATTATATTGTAATGACTGGTGGTCATTTATAAAAAGTGTTCCCTATTTCTTATTTTAATCTTTATCGACCTTTTTCTATATAATATTAATGTTTTTGGAATTTCCAATCAGGCTTTCAAGGTCAAATTCTATCCTATATGCAAATAAAAGACTTATTTCATATTTTTCTCCGACGTTTCGTAGGTTGTTTTCCTACCTCTTCAGGGATTGTTTTTATTGAATCTGGCAACATTAATTATAAAAAGCAATAATATTTAGTACATACACAACAATCAATATACAATAACATGTAAAGAACAATTTAACTTACATAAAATCTTAGATTTGTTTCACATTTTAATTTTTAATTTAAATTTGAATTGTAACAATACACACAGTACAATTAAACACAAAAATAAAACAAAAATATAAATGTATAATTACTAAAAAATATCACAGGTTAAACTTTTCTTATTGCTAGTATCACAGTTGAAAATGGACTAAATTATAATATTGCGATCGTATAATTGGCGTTCGTTCGGTCTTTATCCTCTTTTTTGTTTACGGCTAAATTTTGTCTCTCCTGTATTCGCAAGCTTTCCAGTGTAAATCTTCTGTTTACCCTCCGCTCCACATCTAGTATGCTAACATTGTCTAAATTTGGTGTGTGTTTGTTATCAATGCAGTGTAGGGCTAAAGCTGTTGTGTATTTTAGTTTTTCAATATCTGTTTTATGTTCGTTAATCCTAGTAGCTAAATTTCTTTTTGTTGTGCCTACGTACACTTTGCCGCACACCTCGTCATCATTACCATTACATTTAATTTCATAAACTACATTGCTACGATCGTATTTTTCAATTTTGGTTTTTGTTTGTGTAAACAGTGTGTTAATCGTTTTGTTAGGTTTGTGAGCCAATGCTATTGTTTCGTCATCTATTATCTCCTGCATTTGTTTACTCTCTGTGAGTTTGGGTATATATGAGAGACTGTAAAATCTTTTGGTGATGCCAGATGTGTTGTTTATTGTTTGTTCCCGAGTTTCTTCATTTGTTGCCTTGTTTATTAAATTATTTATGATATTTACCGGGTAATTATTTGTCGTTAAAATATTTTTAATTATTTTTAAGTTCTTGTCTTTAAATTTGGTATCGCTTAGTTGATTTACTTTTTTAATTAGATTTATCGCAGTGTTTGTTTTTTGTTTCATGGGCTGAGTGGAGTGATAATTAATTAAACGGCCTGATGCAACAGATTTAGTAAACCAATCCGTTATAATTTTATTATCCTCCCTATAGATTTTCATATCTAAATAGGGAATGGCATTGTGTTGTTCTCTTTCAATTGTGAATTTTATTTTTTTATGGTATTTGTTAAATGTATTTAAGATATGTTCCTCATCATTTTTCCTAATAATGGCGAAAAGGTCATCGACGTATTTAGTTATAAGTTTTATGTTAATATTCTTCTCTCTTAATTCTTTTGTAGCTTCCTCAAGTAAAGTGTCTAGGACAATGTCAGCTATGGTTGGTGACAAAGGATTGCCCATAGGCATACCATACGTCTGATTATAATATGTTTCTCCATAGATAAAATAGTTGTTGTCGTTTAAACAGAATTTAAGTAAATTTAAAAATTGGGATCTGGGTATTTTTGTATGTTTTTGTAAAATATTCCAATGGTTCATGATATTATTTATAGCTAAATGAATAGGTATGTTGGTAAACAACGATACCACGTCCAGAGATATTAAAATTTCGTCGTCAGCGAGTGTTATTTCATTAAGTTTGGTTTTCAATTCCAATGAGTTTTTAATATTATATTTATCCAATATAATGTTTTTTAAGATATTTCCAATGTATTTGGACAGGTTGTAGCAAGGGACTTCAACGGAGGATGAAATTGGTCGTAAGGGTGTATTTGGTTTGTGGATTTTTGGGAGGCCATACAGTCTTGGGGCCGTGGCTGAGTTTGACGTCAAATATGTTTTTTCAAATTTTGTTATGTAGTTTTGTTTAAATAAATCCATAATCATTTTGTTGTTTTTCCTTTGTAGCTGTTGAGTTGGATCTGTTCTTATTGACTTATATGTGGTTTTATCTTCCAGTAGTTTGTCCATTTCCTTCATGTAGTCTTTTTTATAAATTACTACAGTTTTGTTACCCTTATCAGACTTCGTTATGACTATATCATCTTTATGTATTTTAATAAACCGCTTTGTTTCTTCATATATGTTTAGTATAAATTTCTCCTTCTGACTGTTTTTTACCTTCCTTTTGTGTGTTAATATTCTGTTCGCTATTTTAGTTCTAACTATTTCTTTTTCTCTTTCATCTGTAATCGTCTGTACCCATTGCTCCAAATCGGCAATTAAGTGAATTGTCGAAAAATTATTGTCATTAACCGGTAGTGCAAATTTTGAGCCAAGGGATAGAAGCCACTTGCTTTCTTCTGAAAAAATGACATTTGTTTTGTTAACAAACCACGTTTCATTGTATTTAAGATTATATTTCTCTAATTGTTTTCGTTTTAACTTCTGTAATTTGACTGTGTGTGTCTGTTTATCAGAAGATATTATACTTTTATATCTCGTATCTTGCCTCTTAATAAAATTTTTATACTCTTCAGCATTAAGAATTGGTTTTGTTTTTGTTTTTATTTCCTCAATACTCCTTCGTATTGACGTCAGATTTAAATTTGTGTCCTTAATTTCTAAATTAAGAATTTTCACGTGAAAATTTTGCTCCACTTTTACTAGCTCCTGTGATATTTTCGTCGATATAAAAGACTGTTTTACGTTTCTAGTTGTATTAATTATATGTGTTGGTAAAAGTCCATTTTTCCTGCATGAAAGTAAAAATTTAAGTCTTTCCGTCTGTTTGGCTAATCTTCTAATTTCTCTGCAGTATTTCTTTAGTAGAATGCAGGTATCAGCGTCATATTTAAATTTAATATGTGTAAAAAATTTCTGTTGGGTAATTGAATTTGGCCGGCGTTTCAAACGCCACTGGCACTATTGTTGTAGGCCGGCACTAAAGAGCGCCAAGGCAAAGCACTATTTGGAGTGCTGGTGGTTTTTATTTAAAAGAAAACAATGAGCCAATTGCTCGGCTAAGTCTCGAGTTAGAATTTTGAATGATCCTTTATTACAAAATTTGTCTCCTTATAAACTAAAATAACGGTACTTAAATCTAATTCTTAATCTATCTACACACAAAAAAAAAATTAAAAAAATGTGCCAGTTTTTGGTTTAATTACAACCTATAAAGTGGTTTTGGATAACCTACCAAAGTTTGTGCTCTAAAAAACTTAGGTAAATTATACAAAACCACTTTATAAGTTGTATTATCCCCAAAACGGACACAATTTTTTTAATTTTTTTTTGTGTGTATTTACATGCAATTATATGCTTACACATACATACATAAAAATATTGTTTATTTACTAATAAAAAATAAATAACACAGCTGATTCTAAAAATATATGAAACAGCTGATTCAATCGATAAATTATACAGATGTGTAATAAATGATTAGAGATGTGTAATAAATACATTACAATATCGATTTCAAATGCCTTTGCACGAATTTAAATATTTTTCAATAAAGTTTAAATAGAATAAAAGAGATTGCTCGATTTTAAATTTTTAAAAAAATTTATTTTTTCAAAAATGATAAACTTGTAATTTTTCGTAGTCTGGAGACCTTTTACTTTCAACGGCTGTATCTCTGCAACTATTGCTCCGATTTTGTCAAAACAACAAAAAAATAAAAGATTGAGACTTTATCTTTCCTCTGGAACCAAATGTGAGACAATCGGGCTGGTACTTACAGAGATAAATGCATTTATGCAAAGTTTTTTTTTTCATTTTTATGAGAAACCCATTATTTAAGGTTTTTTGGAGACCCTCATTTTTAAATTGCTATAACTCGGTAAATAATGATGCGATTTTGACTCTATAAAAACTAGAAGGCATAAGTATATTAGCTTTATCATGACAGAAAAAAATTAAGACTATCGGACTAGTATTAACAGATATTTATGCATTCATATCAAAAATATTTTCGGGTTACTTGTAATAACTTGAAATGGCTATATCAAGGTTACCATTGTATCGTTTTCTAATGCCTTTGCACGAATTTAAATCTTTTTCAATAAAGTTTAAATAGAATAAAAGAGATTGCTCGATTTTAAATTTTTAAAAAAATTTATTTTTTCAAAAATGATAAACTTGTAATTTTTCGTAGTCTGGAGACCTTTTACTTTCAACGGCTGTATCTCTGTAACTATTGCTCCGATTTTGTCACAATAACAAAAAAATAAAAGATTGAGACTTTATCTTTCCTCTGGAACCAAATGTGAGACAATCGGGCTGGTACTTACAGAGATATATGCATTTATGCAAAGTTTTTTTTTTTCATTTTTATGAGAAACCCATTATTTAAGGTTTTGTGGAGACCCTCATTTTTAAATTGCTATGTAATGTATTTATTACACATCTCTAATCATTTATTATCATTTATTACACATGAGGGGCTCAAAGCACAAGGGGTTCAAGTGACTTTTTTAAAAAAATTGAGTTAACATATGGAATTAGTAGGTGAAGTTCAGAGCACAAGAGGTGAATGTAAAATTCTTATCCGTTAGCGAGATATGGCGACCATTTCTAGCTCTTGTTACTAAAATACCTGTTTTGCTTGGAGCACAAGGGGTATATGAGCACTTAAACCCCTTGTGCTCCAAGCAATTATTAAAATTTAGTTTTTCACTTGGACAAGTGGTTGTATTACGAGAAGTTCTGCTAGTAATAGTAATCAAATTTTGCAAGAGCATCTTCAGTCTGTAACCAGCGGTTAAAGTGTGAAAAAATGGCGATTTCCGACCAAAATTCATGTCCGAATTTTTTGACCAAATTGGGCTCAAAAATTAGGAATTTTTGCGCACATAATAGGAAAAATAAAAAAAAAAATCCCAAAAAAAAAAATATTGGTCCACAGATGCTGATTTTTAACATAAATATTATTTTTTTTATCCAAATTGGTCCCAAAAGTTGGAAAATGTAAAGCAAGTTATCTAAAAAATATTAAAAAAATATAAAAAACACGATTTTCGTTCAAAAATGCTGATCAAAGATTTTGATACACAGATGCTAATCAGCTTTTTTGGACCAAAATCGTGGGTTTATTTTTAAAATTTTTCACATAAAATACTCAACATTTTTCGACTTTTAAGACAAATTTGGTTAAAAATATTTTTTATGTTTATAAATCAGCATCTGTGGACCAAAATCGCAATTTTGAAATTTTTTAAATATTTTTCCCATAAAACGCGCAAAAGTTCCTTATTTTTGACCCAGATTTGGTTAAATATTTCAGATATTAATTTTGGTCCAAAAACGTAATTTTTTAAACTTTGACCGCTGGTTGCAGACTAAAAATGACCTTGCAAAAATTTTTCATAAATTTTCCCACAATTAGCTACTCCATGTCCATCGTTCGGCAGGTATCACGGCACGAAATTCGAAAGTTTAGATTTCAAGGGACGCCCTAATGAAGATGAAGATGAGCTTGATGATGTCATGGAATCTGATTATGACGACTTAAAAATTAAACAAAGAACCATTAAAGACTTTTGTAATAAAATGTGGTTTTCCTTTTACAAATAACTAACATTCTTTTCATAATTTAGAAATTTATAAAAAAAGTTAGAGCACAAGGGGTATAAGTGCCACTTACATACTTCAGAGGCAATTTTTGGGTGCTTGTATTTGTGAAATATGGTATTTTTTTAACTTGTTAGATTAAAATATATCTCAGGATCTCTATTAACTAAAAAATAATATTCTATAGTAGATAAGTATCATCTAACATTTTTTACTGCAATTTAACTATAACCTCTTTTTTCCCATTATTAAATTTAAGGCACTTAAACCCCTTGTGCTCCAAGCAATTATTAAAATTTAACTTTTAAGACCAATTTGGTTAAAAATAGTTTTTATGTTTGAAAATCAGCATCTGTGGACCAAAAGTGGAATTTTTAAAAAAATTTTCCCATAAAGTACTCAAAAATTCCTAATTTTTGAGCCAGATTTGGTTAAATAATTTTCGGCAGGTATTATGATACGAAATTCGAAAGTTTAGATTTGACGGGATGCCCTAATGAAGATGAAGATGGGCAGTGTTACCGTTGAGAATTTTGAAAAAGTCGCAGAAAAAGTCGTTTTTTACAAAAAAAGTCGCACAAAAAAGTAGTTTTTCCGAATTTAAGTCGCACATTTTTTTAAGGGTTTAAGATACATAGAGGGTAAGTATGTTTTGGAAAATGTTAAAAACCTTTTGGGGTCGGTTATACATTTGACTTCTTTAGATGCACTCTTGGAAAAGTTAAAGCGGTAGGAGCAATTTTTTATAAAAAATTTGTTTTCGTATGGAGGCTTCCTTAGGAGCTTTTTCCTCCCTAGTTTTTTTTCCAAACATACCTAACTAAGCCCTATATTCCATACAAGGATAACAAAGATAAAATTGCTCCTGCCTGTAACTGTCCCTAGGGTACCTATAGAGGAGTCAAATGTATGACCGACCCCAATAGTTTTTCAACCCCAATTTTTTTTCAAAACATACTTACCTCCCGTGTAAAAAAAGAATTATATCAAAACATATCTCCTTTGATAAAAACATATATGGATCATATATAAATGGATATAATCAGATTTACTCCATATATACTCATATCTGCTTCAGATATTTTTTGATCCGTTAATTGAGTCTATCTGGCATATATGATCAGACATTTTCAGATATGTTCATATATGTAAAATTGTCAGATAGATTCAATTTAGGGATCTAAAAATATCTGAAGCAGATATGAAAATATATGGAGTAGATCTGATTAGATCCATTTATATATGATCCATACATGTTTTTATCAAAGGAGATATGTTTTGATATAATTATTTTTTTACACGGGCTCTATCTTCAACCCTCAAGGCGGTCTCCATACAATGATTTTTATTTCTGAACATACTAACGACCTATCTCCATTTCATAGGGTGTTTCCATGCAATATTTCACGATAGTACACAGAAAAAAAAAAAAAAAAATTTGAGTAAATTTTTAATACTGTTGAGTAAAAAATTACTCAATTTTGCACCAGTAAACGATTTAATAGTATTGAGTAAATTTTTAATAAAAAAATATTAAATGCTTACTAAAAAATTTTTAATGGATACTATTAAAAATTTAATTAAAAATTTTTCAAATTTTTAAGTAACTTTTTAATTGTGTCAAGTAAAAATTTACTCAAAATTTATCAATTTATTTTTTTAAAAAGTTTAAAAAAGTTTCACATTTTTTTTTTTTCGAAAAAAATGTTTTTTCAAACTTTACCAAATATATTTATGTCTTGAAGACATTGGAAAATTTCATAAAGATGATTTCAAACTTTCATATACATACACAAAAAAATATAAACTTAACGAGAATTCAAAACACGAAGAGAATAAAAAAAAAATAACAAAAAATATTAAATTTTGTATTAAATTATTTACTCAAATTTTTTTTTAGTTTTTGAGTAAATTTTTAATTGCGTCAATTAAAAAATAACTCAAATCTTATTTAAAAATTTAAACAAGTGATTACTCAAATTGTTTTTCTCAATATTTTTTTCTGTGTATGGGATATATCTAAAGAAATGGGGTAAAAACTCCAAAAGTTTTAAAAATATATTTATAATATGTGTAATTTTTCAGTGTACATCTTTAAAAAGAAAAACAAAATTTCACTTCTTCAAAAAGGGGAAAAAAGTCGCACAAAGTTGGAAAAAGTTGCAAAATTTGACAAGTTTAAAAAAGTCGCACAAAAAGTCTCACAGCGTCAAAAAGGTTGCAAATTGCAACTAAAGTCGCACAACGGTAACACTGAAGATGGGCCCAATGATGTCATGGAATCTGATTATGACGACTAAAAAATTAAACAAAGAACCATTACACATTTTCTTAATAAAATGTGGTTTTCCTTTTCCGAATTTACATATTTATAAAAAAAAGTTAGAGCACAAGGGGTATAAGTGCCACTTACTTACTTCAGATGCAATTTTTGGGTGCAAAAGGGCGTAAAACACGGTATTTTTTTTAACTTGTTAGATAAAAATATATCTCAGGAACTCTATTAACTTAAAAATAATATACTAGATATCATCTAACATTTTTTATTGAAATTTAATGGCGCTTTTCGACCAAAATTCATGTCCGAATATTTTGACCAAATCCGGCTCAAAAATTAGGAGTTCTTGCGTACAACTGCTAAATGCGTAGGAAAAATATTGTGCTCGATTCGGGAGTACTATTTAACCATTCACCAAATTTTTAAAAATTCGATATTCTTTTGAATTTCAAGATTTTAAATTTTTTTTCTTGTTAAAATATAGTAATATCTTAAATAATTACAAGGAAAAATTTAAAAATCTTAAAATTCGAAAGGATATCAAATTTTTAAAAAGTAGGTGAATGGTGAAAGAGTACTCCCGAATCGAGCACATTAAAAAAAAAAAAAAATATTGGTCCACAGATGCTGATTTTTCTGCACAATTTTTTTTCTTATCCAAATTTGTCCCAAAAGTTGTAAAATATAAAGCATATTATCTAAAAAATATTAAAAAAAGTATAACAACACGATTTTGGTCCACAAAAATTGATCAGAGATTTTGGTCCACAGATGCTTATGAGCATTTTTGGCCCAAAATCGTGTTTTTATTTTTATATTTTCCACATACCCACAATTAGCTACTCCATGGCCATCGTTCGGCAGGTATTATGATACGAAATTCGAAAGTTTACATTTGACAGGATGCCCTAATGAAGATGAAGATGATCCCAATGATGTCATGGAATCTGATTATGACGACTTAAAAATTAAACAAAGAACCATTACAGATTTTCTTAATAAAATGTGGTTTTCCTTTTACGAATTTACAAATTTGTAAAAAAAAGTTAGAGCACAAGGGGTATAAGTGCGACTTACTTACTTCAGATGCAATTTTTGGGTGCAAAAGGGTGTAAAAGACGGTATTTTGTTAACTTGTTAGATTAAAATATATCTCAGGATCTCTATTAACTAAAAAATAATATTATAGATAGCATCTAACATTTTTTATTGCAATTTAACTTTAACCTCTTTTTTCTCATTATCAAATATAAGGCACTTGAACCCCTTGTGCTCTAACCCCCTCACATCTCTAATCAGCTGTATAATTTATCGATTGAATCAGCTGTTTCATATATTTTTAGAATCAGCTGTGTTATTTATTTTTTTTATTAGTAAATAAACAATATTTTTATGTATGTATGTGTAAGCATATAATTGCATGTAAATAGATAGATTAAGGATTAGATTTAAGTACCGTTATTTTAGTTTATAAGGAGACAAATTTTGTAATAAAGGATCATTCAAAATTCTAACATAAAACACAGCCGAGCAATTGGCTCTTAGTTTTCTTTTTAAACCACCAGCACTCCTAGTAGTGCTTTGCGTTAATAAATAGTGCCAGTGGCGTTTGAAACGCCGGCCAAAAATTCAAACCCACAAAGATAGGGAATACCTTTTTATTTTAAATGACCACCAGTCATTACATGGCGATCCTGCCAAATTCGGAAGAAAATTCTGTGCCGGTCACTGGAAATAATTACACGGCAGCACCTACCAATACAGCAAGACTCCAGCAAAACAACAACCACAACCAATTACCATTATAATAAAACACCAAAAACACGCCATTATGAGGCATTAAAAGTATTTTTATTTTATTTTGCTAAAGAAAAATACAAATCATATATTTTATTATATAAAAAGAAAAACACAACACTTGATTTTAAAGTTTGAAGAAAATATTTAATTGAATTTGAAAACTTTAAATTAAAAACTTTAAAAATTTATTAAATTAACACTTGTTAATAAGTAAAAGAAAAAGCACATTAAAAGAAAATACGAAAAAGTCATCTACCGATCAGCTGACAATTAAACGTCAATCATCGTAGATTAAAAGAAAATACGAAAAAGTCATCTACCGATCAGCTGACAATTAAACGTCAATCATCGTAGAGTTGTATTTTATAAATCAGCTTATCACCAGTGAAGCAAGCCGATGCAAAATTTTCGGCGGCGGCTGAAGAGCAAAAATTTTCGGCGGCGGCGGCGTTTCGGCTGCGCGCCGCGTTTTTTTTAGAACAGCGCGGCTGAAAAAAAAATTCGGCTGCGCCGCTATTGTATAGTAAAAAACGGTTTAAATCTAGGCATATTAATCACGATACCCTACCGAACAAGTGGTCGATCAATTAATGGTTTAATTACCATTTTATTGGAGTTATGGTAACAAGTAAGAAAATTATAGTGGGTCAAAACCGACCTTATTCCCTACACCAGTGTTTTCCGGAAAATGTGTCCGAAGTCCAAACATGAACCGATTGGATCTATATTTTGTGACATCTTTAATTAGTGCACAAACTTAATTTGAGTCCAAGAATGGTCTAATTACACCGCTCAACAAGCTTTTTTCGGTTTGAAATCTTAGTTTTTAGTTTAGATATCGCCATTTTATGTTTAAAAAAAAAAAAATTCACAACTTTTAAAAAATTTACTAAAGTAGTGAAAAAAAAACTTTCTTAAATCTTAGAAGATAAATATAATAAACTAATGGGTAGAAAGTCTCCAAACTTTTCTAAATTTCTATACTTTTAGTTAAATTTTACTAAATTGTGGTAAAATTTATGAACTAATTTGAAGAAAATAATATCCCAAAATTAAGTTAGCTCTTTTGTTAGTGTGGGGACAACAAGTAGAAATGGTCAGATTTCTTTATAATTTGGAAATATTCCAAATATATGATTACAAAATATGTTATTTTTGGGGTATTTATTCATTCACATGCTAAATTTCGAAAGGATACCTGTTAAATTACGGGTATAAAAGTAATGTTAGCCAAATTTGGGGGGCGTTTGCATGGGGGCTAGGTCAAAACATGGACCGATTATTTTTTTTAATTTCAAGAGACTTCTTCCTTGGGAAAAAGGAAGCATAAATTTAATTTCAGTCAAATCAATTGATTGTTGCGACCTGTATCGTGCTATGTTTACATGGACGGACATCGCTAAATCGACCCAGAAAGTGATTCTAAATCGATCGCTATACTTGAAGTTTGGTTTAGGACCAATATTTCGGATAGTTACAAACATTAAGACAAACTCATAATACCCTGTACTTGAGATGGGCACATGAGCAGATTTGTGCGTGATTCACGCTTGAGTGTGACTGAAACTCAATTTTACTCAAGTGGTTGTGAGTGAGTGGAAAAGAAATTGCGTGAGTGAGTTTGCGTGAGTCGTTTTTTTTGCGTGCTTTATTTTCTCCTTGTATTTTCTTTCATTCCAAAAAAGCAAATTTTTTTTTTATAAAAAAAAGTTTCGTGAGTGTGAGTGAAGTTTGTGTGAGTACTCGTGAGTGTGAGTCAAAAGTCACTCACGCGACCATCTGTACCCTGTACCATAGAGTGGTGTAGGCATAAGCGTATCTAGGCCATTATTCTGGGGTGGGCAAAAGCCCCCCCCCCTCCCTTCCGAACAAAAAAAAATTAAAACAAAACTAAAAAACATACAGTTAAAGTTAACTACTATTTTCGTTAAAAATGTATAAACATTAACACTGCTCTACACGGGTTTTGCACAGACATGTTGGATACATTTTCTAAAGTATTTTGGCCTCCTTAACACGAATCTGTCATCAGAAAAGTTGTATCGAACCGCCTTCTCGAGATATAGGCATTTTCATTTTTTGTGGACTAAACGCTCAAAACGGAAATTTTTTTAATATTGAAAACAGTAAGGAAACAGTTTGTTTCTATTGGTAACTCTTCTTCTTCAACATTACCAATTACTAGCGGAGTTCCTCAAGGGTCCGTAATTGGGCCTTTGTTATTTATGATTTATTTAAATGATCTCTTAAGAATCGTACATGGTTTATCCGTTCAGCCGTATGTTTATGCTGATGATGTACAGTTTCTTTGCTATGCTGATGCACAGTTCTTAGATGTCTTGGAAGGTTGTGTTAATTTTGTTATTCAAGAAGTTTTGTCATGGACATCTAACAATGGTTTTTGTGTTAATGCTAGAAAAACGAAGTTGATGGGATTTGGATTTTTGACTGATAATTTATCTGTAACTCTTAATGGTATGCCGTTAGATTTTGTAGATAAGATGAAATGTCTTGGAGTTGTTATAGACAATGATCTGAGTTTTTCTTCACATATGAATTACATTTCATCTAAGATTTCGTTTTTATTAAGGAGGTTGTACACACTTGATCTATATCTGCCGCTTCGTATTAAAATTAAACTTGCAAATGCTTTGTTAATGCCACATATACTATACTGTGCTGAGGTGATTTCTGGAACCACAGCTGGTGAATTTAGTAGATTTACTAAAATCTTTAATAGAATAATACGTTATATTTTCGGATTGAAACTTCGTAATCATGTTACACGATACGTTAAAAAATTTCTTGGTTGCGATTTTGAAAACTTTATTTGTATGAGAACATTGATATATTTTTACAAGTTAATCATAACAGGTTTTCCTAGCTATATTGTACAAAATTTCCATTTTTCGCATTCTATAAGAAATCCTCAGATAATATTCCCCCGCATTCGTACTGGCTTTTATGATCGCTCATTTAATGTAAGATTAATACGACTGTGGAATGCTTTACCTAAGGACTTGAAGTGTTTTTCATATTCTCCTCAGGTCTTTAGGCGAAAGCTTGAAGAACATGCCAAAAATCATAACTTAATTTAATCTCTTTCCCTTTTAATTAATTATTTTCTTTTACATATTATATTCTTGCTACGATTAAACTGAATCCACTAATTATTTGTTTATTCAAAAAAATAATTTAAGCATTATCTGTTTTTATTCTTAAAATTTTAGGTATTTATTTAATTACACTGTGCTACACCAAAAAAATGCAGGGGTTCTCATATGAAAATTCGTGTTGGTTGGAGTCCATAGAGTACTGATATACTCATAGTTTTTCTGGATCACTTCGTTAAGTACGTTTTTTATTGGAAAATGTGTTGAAAAACGGCAATTCTTAAATTACAACTTTAAAAAATTATTACTTTGTTAGTTTGAAACCGATTTTCGATTTTAAGGATTTTTTTGAAAGGTATAAGCCTTACCTTTTAAACAAAACAAAAACATTAAAAATCGATCAAGAATTGGCTGAGCTACGATCGTTTAAGTTATAAAAAATCCAATTTTTTTAAAAATTTGTCATGTTCTTTATACTCTAAGTTGAAAGTGCATCATTAAACAATTTTTTTTTATTTTTGTATAAAAGTATAATAAAGTAGCTTTCCAAAACACCAAAAAACATAACAATCGGTTAAAAAATGAATGAGTTATGCTAAGTTTTGTGATAGGACATTTTTAATTTTTTTCAGAAATGCTTGTAATTCAGGTATTATTCATAAATCTTATTGCTAGTAGTAATTTTATGTGCCTATGCATATAAACAAGAGATGGTAACATAATTAGATTTGTGCGTGATTGACACATGATCACAAGTGAGCGTGATTGAAAATCAATTTTACTCACGTCGTTGTGAGTGAGTGTCAGTGGAATAAAAAAATGTGAGTGAAAAAAAAAAAAATTCAGAACCCGTTCTGAAATTTTCCATTTTTTAAAAAGTCAATTTATAAAAAATCCGGCCACATTTGTTTTTTTTTTGTAAATTTTTTTTTAAAGATTAGATGTTTGTTTAAGAGATGGTCACGTGAGTGAATTTTAACTTTCACTCAATCACGAGCATAATTTTTCTTCTAACACTCACTCACAATCACGTGTGTAAATTTAATACAACTCACACTCACGTACGCCGATGCAAGAGTCACTCACGCTAACGTTAACTAAATTTTCAGCAAAATCTAAAATTTTACGTTTGTTTTGATTTTTTCGGGACGAAATCTGAAGTTAAGCTAAATTTTACATTTTTTTCTTGCTTTTTTTGGAATGAAAGGAAATATGAAGAGAAAATAAATCACGCAAACTCACGCAAAAAATCAACTCACGCTCACTCTTTCACGCAATAATCTTTCTCACACTCACTCACAATCACGTGAGTAAAATTGAATTCAGTCACACTCACGCTCTTATCTGCTCATGTTCCCATCTCTAGTTTGTCTATCCACACAAAAAAAATTGTAATGTGTTTTTTTCGTTATTTTCGAGAATCGCATTTGAATTTTGAATTTCATGATAATCTGGTAATTTGCTTGGTTCATCGTAGAGTATGACTAATGCAAATATTTAATAGTCATTCGCTACGTTGAAACAAGAAAATACAAGCAAATTACAAAATTGTTATGAAAATTAATATTCAAATGCGATTTTCTCAAAAAAACATATCGCTCCTTTACTTGTATAGTGTCACAACTCAAAATATTTGATTTTGCAGAAAACACGTTTAAAGTTTACTATTGAAACTGGTTTTTAATTGAAAAAGGCCGGTACATAGAAAATGTAATAATGGCGTGTACTCTTCTCAAACGGTGAGTTTAAAAGATATTAATACGAATTTTTGACACAATATAAAGCATGATATAACGAATAATTCTGCATCATTAACTCAAAAAACGCATTTTTTGAGTTATGACACTATACAAGTAAAGGAGCGATATGGCCGAATTTATTTGTGTGGATAGACAAACATTTAAGCTTAAAAAAAGTGGCCGGGTTTTTGATTAATTGACTTTTTTTAAAAATGCAAAAATTTCAGAACTAATTCTGAAAATTTTCCAAAAAAAAATTTAATCGATGTTTGAGATTGTGGTGCATTCCGTTTTAATTTAATAAATATTTAAACAAGGTAACTCAACACAAATTTGACAATTTTTCCAATATTTGACCTTCTAAGTCAAGTTTTTGAAAAATTTTAAAACCAAAAATGCAATTTTCTTAGCTCCACATAGGGCTATTAATACAACCTGTTCAGAAATTTACAGTACACATGTTTTTTTTTGCTGGATATTTGGTGTGGAATGCCTCATACGTTTATTTATAAATAGGCAAAATTTCCATCAAATGATCCTACAATTTTACCAATTTCGTTTCAAAAATGTTTGCAAACGTACAACTTTTTCTGTCATAAAAATGTTGCAGGTATAACTTTTCAAAAAAGATTTTTTACTTAAACGAGCCTATCTTCAATCTATTCTCAATATTTTTGTTTTTAAGAAGTACCCAGTAAAACTTAGATTACCAAATAAGGTATAAAATAAGGTATAGGATCTCTTATTTTATACAGTGCAGCATTGATGATTTTAACAGGCGATGAGACTCAAAGTAATGCATCCACATTATCACAAAGAATACCAGTAAGGTATAAAATAAGTCATAAATTTATAACGAAGAATACGAGTAAGGTGTAAAATATATGATATTTTATAGGTTACGAGAAATGAAATAATATAGCATATCAGAAGATAATCTATAAGGTGTTACGAGTAGTGAAAAAGTAATCTTGTATTAAATTTACTCACGTGATTGTAAGTGAGTGTAAGTAGATAAAATATGCTCGTGAGTGTGTGTCGTTAGAAATTTCCTGTCGTGAGCCCATCTCTAGTTTAAACTTAGGCATTTTTTATAAAATAATTATTTTTTATGTTATTGTAATGCATCCAATTATAAATAATGCATTATTTCAAACTTTGAAATAATACATAATGTAACCAAATATAAGTCATCCATGATTTAATGTTTAGAAATAATAAATATGAAATACATTTTTTTCAATAATCATGCATTACGTAGCAAATTATTAGTAATGCATTATTTTTCAATTTAAAATAATACGTTGTGGAACAAATGTTTGGTAAGACATCCTAAAATAATGCTAAAAATAAGGTATATACATTACCTGGTAATGTGTTATATAATCACTACCCATTACCAAAGTTTTGCTGGGAACACTCATATTTTTCAAACAAAACTAAAAAATTATAAATGGGATTTAGAAGCAACTGACACGCCCATCTTTTTATTCCACTCACTCACAACCACGTGAGTAAAATTGATTTTCAATCACGCTCACTTGTGATCATGTTTCAATCACGCACAAATCTAATTATGTTTCCATCCCTTGTTTATATGCATAGGCACATAAAATTACTACTAGCAATAAGATCTATGAATAATACCTTAATTACAAGCATTTTTGAAAAAAATTAAAAATGTCCTATCACAAAACTTAGCATAACTTATTCATTTTTTAACCGATTGTTATGTTTTTTGGTGTTTTGGAAAGATACTTTACTATAATTTTATACAAAAATAAAAAAAAAATTGTTTAATGATGTACTTTCAAGTTAGAGTATAAAGAATATGACAAATTTTTCAAAAAATTGGATTTTTTTTAACTTAAACGATCATAGCTCAGCCAATTCTTGATCGATTTTTAATATTTTTGTTTTGTTTAAAAGGTAAGACTTATACCTTTCAAAAAAATCCATAAAATCGAAAATCGGTTGCAAACTAACAAAGTAATAATTTTTTAAATTTGTAATTTAAGAATTGCCGTTTTTCAACACATTTGCCAATAAAAAACGTACTTAACGAAGTGATCCAGAAAAACTATGAGTATATTAGTACTCTATGGACTCCAACCAACCCGAATTTTCATATGAGAACCCCTGCATATTTTATTTTTGGTCATTTGTAGCACAGTGTTATTTTTTATCTTTAAGGTATATTTTATATTTTTTTTAATGTTGTTGTTACTGAAGTAGCCTTAATTAATTGTATATGGCCCTAAGGGCTCGGTTAAGTAAAATGAAGAATAAAAAAAAAAAAAAAAAAAAAAAAAAGTGTATGTTAAAGTTATTCATATTTTTATTTTTTTGAACTTGGTCCACAAAAATTAAAAATGGCTATATCTCGAGAAGGCGATTTGATACAATTTTTTGGTGTCAGATTTGTTTTTAGGAGGCAAACATTTTTAGGAAATGTGATTTAATCTTCTTTTTTTAATTTTAACAAAAAAATCATAAAAATTGGTACGAACAAATGTATGAAAAAAAATATTCAAATTTGGTTCAATATTTTGACTTCTTTTGCAAATATTTCAGGATATTCTTAATGGATTTTAGATTTTTTTTTTATTGGAGTGTCTACTTAACACATCTGTTTTGAACAGGAAATTTTTTGCAAACTTCGGATACTTATAAGGATATAACCATAAAAAGGATATTTTGAACTTCCTTATAATATCCTGATGGTTTCCTTGATCGTACCGATTCCGGATTTCTTGTAAAAGTTAGGCAATTTTATTGGGAATTTGAATAAAAAAGATATGAATAACTTTTACATAAACTTTTCAAATATTAAAACATTTTCGGATTTTGCTTAAGATTTTACATTGAAAATAAATGCAAAGTGCCGTGGATCGCAAATTTTTCTTTAATTTGTAAACAAGAGTTATTATTTCTCAGAAATAATAAGGACTCAAACCGAACTAATATACCTATTAAATTATAAAATATAAAGCCCAACAATATAAAACACAAATAAAACAGACAATTAAAATTCAGCAATGGCAATTAAATTTGAGAAAAGTTTAGTTGAAATTCAAATGAAATCTAGAAAAAAGTATTGAAACCTAGAAATTTCATTTGAAATTTGGAAAAGGCCAATAGTCATTCAGAAATTGTAATTCTCTATTAGTTTTTCTGAGAATGCGAACTTTTTAATTTCAGTTGTGATTTCTATATTTTAATTGGACTTTTTTGAATTCCAATATGACTTTTAGAAATTTTAATATCCAAATGGAACAAAATTGAGGAATATGCTCTTTTTAATTTCAAACCCGCTAAAATCGGCTGGAGTTTGAGCCGCCGATCAGCCGATGATATCGGCGGCGGCGCGGCTCGTGGAAAAATATCGGCTTAGCGACTCAGCCGTCAGCCGCGCCGACCGGCTTGCTTCACTGCTTATCACTGAACATCAACCATTACAGGGTTGTATTTACCCATGCACTTAGAGTTGTATTTTGTGTTTGAGTAATCGGTACCCATACACTTAGAAAAATTATTGAGGTAGAATAATAAAAATTTCTTTTAACTAATTTTATTTTATTTAAAACGAATATTTAAATGAAGTACTCAAATATTTTGTATATTAATACACTTGGAGAAATTATAGTATTAAATTAACAAAAATTTTATATTAAATATATTTTTTTTTTGTTTTCATTTTATAAATGAATTTTATAAATGAATGTATTGAGGAGTTAGAAAGGCTCAAATTGAATATAAAAAAGAGCAAAAACAGAATTTATGAAGAAAAATATAAAGAAAATATAAAGAAAATATAATAAAAAATATAAAGAAAATATAATAAAAATAAATTAGAAAGATTAGCGTTTTTAAAAAATAGCGTTGAAGAGTTTACTTTAGATAGTGAAGATAAAAATAGTGAAACACTTAAAATAGAATTTGAAAGTTTGCACAAGGAATTAATTGAGATAATTGAAAATATAAATATAAAGAAGAGAGATACTGAACAGGATAGGCAAGAAGGTAATTTACCAAAAATGGCTAATTTTGATATTGGTATGGTTAGTAAAAACCTACAAGTTTTTAAAGGTTCTTACGAATACTTAGAGGATTTTATAACTCAATCGGAATTGTTACATGATTTGATAAAACAAGAAGATAGAGAAATATTCGTTAAGTACATCTACAATTTTAAATTATCGGTAAATGTGCGAAGTATTTTAGGTCGTTCAAACCGACCAGTAACTTTTGATGATTTGAAAAAAGCATTGGAAAGCGCTTTTCCTAATCCGAAAACGCTTCAACAAGTTCTGACAGAGTTAGGTACTACAAAGCAAGATAAGAGTAACATATCTGATTTTAGGAAGAAAATTGCCGAACTTTCAGACCATATGAGTAATTTTGAAATTAAAAATTTACCAAACCCTACACAAGAAGCTAAAGATGCTATCTACAAAGTGAGTGATAGTGTTGCGCTCAATGTATTTATGAAAGGAGTGAATGTTGAATATCAACCACTTTTATTGGCAAATATGCCAAAATCATTAAATGAGGCAGTTGAAAGATGCATGACGGCAGAAAGAAATTTAGGAGTAGATAATATGAACCTGTTTCGCATAGATAGCCGTTCAAGTAACAATTTTAGAAAAAACAATGGTTTTAACAACAATTATAGAAACAATAATGGTTTTCACAACAATTATAGAAACAACAATAGTTCAAACAACAAATTTAGAAAAAACAATAATTATAACAACAATTACAGGAACAGCAATGGTTCAAACAACAGTTACAGAAACACCAATGGTGCGAACAACAGTTTTAGAAAAAATAATGGCGATTTTGGAAACAACAATTATAACAATAAAAATAATGGCAACAACAGCTTCAAAAATAGTAATTATAATCAAAATAAAAACCCCACTAGAAACAACGGTTTCAATGTAGTACAAAGTAGTAAAAATAACGCATACAAGTCTTTACACTATAATGCTGATGAGGGAAACTAAGGGGGCCGGGTAACGGAAAAAGTTGCCCAATGAGGCCAAAGTTAACAATATATAAAATATCGAGCAACATAAATGTATACATAACTTTAGAATGTTGTAATATTAATAGGAGTCTAAAATTTTTAGTTGATACGGGGGCGGATATTTCAATATGTGAAAATAAAAATTTCTGTAATGTAAATACAACAGAAATTGTCAGATTAACCGGTATAACAAAAGAAGCCGTAGATTGTATAGGCACAAAGAATTTAAATCTAAAAATTGGAGAAGAAACTTTTCAACACAGTTTTCACATTGTGGAAAATGATTTTCCAATCCAAACCGATGGAATAATCGGACGGGACATTTTGGAAAAACACTTATGTAAGATAGATTTTGAAACATACACAATCACTTTTAATATAAATGAGAAGGAGGTTGTACCAATGAATTCAAAAACAATTCAACCGATAAACATGGTTGTACCAGCAAGAACAGAGGCAATCATTCCTTTTGATGTAGAAGTAAATGAAGACAGCATTGTGCTGAGTGAGGAGTTAGCCGAAGGGGTATTTTTAGGAAATACTTTAATACCCGCGAAAGGTATAGCACATGTTAAGGTACTAAATACTACTGATAACAGTGTAATTTTTAAAAGTGAAAGTTGCAAAATAAAACCACTTAAAAACTACAATGTATATTCGACGAGAAAATCGAGTCAGCATGACAGTGACAGATTAGGTACACTTTTGAATATTTTAGATATTGGGGGAAGTGACCCACATGCAGAAAAATCTCTAAGGGAAATTTTTAAAGAATTTCAAGATGTTTTCCATCTTCCAGGGAAAGAACTAAGTGTAAATAATTTTTATACACAACAAATACAAACAACAGATTCAACACCGGTATATATTAAAAACTACAGACTTCCACAGACACAAGTAGAGGAAATAAATAATCAGGTTGACCAATTATTAGGCGACAACATAATTGAGAATTCGGTTAGCCCATACAATTCACCACTACTCGTGGTACCAAAAAAGTCAACAGATGATACAAAAAAATGGCGTCTAGTAGTAGATTTCCGTAAACTAAACGAGAAGATAGTCAACGACAAATTTCCGCTGACAAGAATAGAAGATGTGCTCGACAAACTTGGTAGAGCCAAATATTTTTCAACGTTGGACATGACAAGTTCTTTCCATCAAATAAAGTTACATATAAATTCACGCCCTTTGACAGCATTTTCCACAGGAAATGGTCATTACCAATTTAAGCGATTACCTTACGGTTTGAAAATATCTTCAAACAGTTTTCAGAGAATGTTAACAATTGCGCTTAGTGGCTTAGATGCTGAAGCTTTTTTATATGTGGATGACATTATTGTATTTGGATGCAGTTTAAAGCAACACAACGACAATTTAAAAAAGGTTTTTCAAAGATTAACGAAATACAACCTCAAATTAAATGCAAGCAAGTGCAGTTTTTTGAAACCAGAGGTAGTGTATCTTGGGCACCTCATAACAAATAAAGGAATTACAACAGATCCAGCTAAGGATGACGTGATAAAAAACTATCCAGTTCCAACAAGTGCAGATGAAGTAAGAAGATGTGTGGCTTTCTGCAATTACTATCGCCGATTTATACCAAAATTGCGGACATAGCTAAAAATTTAAATGCACTATTAAAGAAAAACAAACCTCTTCTATGGAACAAGGAATGTCAAGACTCGTTCGAAACACTAAAAGAAAAGCTTATGAAACCACCAATACTTCGATACCCAGATTTTACCAAACCATTCATTTTAACCACAGATGCGTCAAATTATGCTCTTGGTGCAGTTTTATCGCAAGGTGAAGTTGGAACAGATTTACCAATTTCATACGCGAGCAAATCATTATCAAAACATGACCTAAACAAACCTACAATAGAAAAGGAGTTGTTAGCTATTCATTGGGGAATAAATTTTTTTAGACCTTACCTATATGGTAGAGATTTTATCGTAGTCACTGACCACAGACTGTTAATTTCTCTATTTTCACACAAAAACCCGTTGTCAAAAATGACACGAATTAGAATGGATTTATCTGATTACAATTTCGAAATACAATACAAGAAAGGAAACATGAATACGAATGCGGATGCATTATCAAGAATAGTTTTGAATAGCGACACATTGAGAGCAATGATCCCAGAAGCGGATGAATCAGCTAAGAAGGTGTTAGCAATAACCAGAAACAAGAAAAAACAATTGGAAAATTAAAATAACCCTGACATTACAAACAATGCAAAATGTACTACCGAGCAAAAGCCTGATCAACTTTTTGTCTGGGACTGCACATCGATATCAGATTTACGTAAAACAAGAAAACTTAAGTTTCAAATACATAAAGATTTTAAAAATAATTTAATAGAAGTATCGGATAATGAAATCATAGCAAGATGCAGCGAAAATTCATCGAGCACAACGTTGACGTTGAAGAAACTGTTATCAAAAATGCGTGATTTAAGAATAACCGAGCTAGCGTTGAGTAAAAACGATGAAATATTTAAAACCATGGCCATGGACAAATTTAAAAATTTATACAACAAATTACAATTGAAAACGAAAACAAATTTGAAAATATTAATATATGAAGAACCAAAACGAATACTTTGTAAAGAAACACAGATGAAACTTATAAATGAATACCACAATTCAACTCATGGAGGACATTTAGGCATCAGAAAGACGGTTTTGAAGCTGAAGCAGCGCTACATATGGAAGAATATGAGCAAAATGGTAAAACAACATATTTTGAATTGCAAACAATGCAAAATAAATAAACAAACTAAACATACAAAAGAAAAAATGATGTTAACAGACACACCAGGAACTAGCTTTGAGGTGGTGTCAATCGATACGGTTGGACCTTTGCGTTTGTCAAACTACAACCGATACATACTTACAATTCAATGCGAACTTACAAAATACGTGGTAGCATTTCCTATGGAGACTAAGGAGGCGAAAACAGTGGCAAAAACACTGGTAGAACAATTTATTTTGAAATACGGTAATTTTAAAATCTTAAAATCAGATAAGGGTACTGAATTCACAAACGAATTAATGTCAGAAATATGCAAATTGTTAGATATAAAACAAATTTTTAGCGCACCTTACCATCATGAGACTTTGGGCTCGTTAGAACGAAATCATAGAGTACTCAACGAATTTTTATTAAACTTCTGTAGAGATAGTGAATGGGATAATTGGGTTCAATATTTTACATTCGCGTACAATACAACGCCACACATAGATACAAATTACACGCCATATGAATTGGTCTTTGGGAAGTTACCTTACCTGCCAAATGATGAGATTAGAAGTAATGAAAAAATTTACAACATAGAAAACTATGCAAAAGAATTAAAGCAAAGGTTAAAATTTTCTTTAGAGAAAACAAAAGAATATTTAGAAATAGCTAAAGTCAGTAGAGTGAATAAATTTCAAAACACGAAATCTCTTAATTTAGAAGTAGGAGATCTAGTGCTACTAAGAACAGTAAACAGGAAGAAAAATCAGGCACCATATCATGGGCCATACAGGATAATAGAAAAACAAGGAGTTAATTCTATTTTAGATATAGGAGGAAAAATGAGAAAATATCATAATAATATGTTAAAAAAATATAATTAAATGAATTTAATAAAAAAAAATATAAAAAAAAAAAAAAAATTATATAATTTTTTTTTTTTTTTTCAATAAAGGGTGAGGGTGTAATGTATTTATTACACATCTCTAATCATTTATTATCATTTATTACACATCTCTAATCAGCTGTATAATTTATCGATTGAATCAGCTGTTTCATATATTTTTAGAATCAGCTGTGTTATTTATTTTTTTTATTAGTAAATAAACAATATTTTTATGTATGTATGTGTAAGCATATAATTGCATGTAAATACATAGATTAAAGATTAGATTTAAGTACCGTTATTTTAGTTTATAAGGAGACAAATTTTGTAATAAAGGATCATTCCAAATTCTAATATAAAACACAGCCGAGCAATTGGCTCTTAGTTTTCTTTTTAAACCACCAGCACTCCTAGTAGTGCTTTGCGTTAATAAATAGTGCCAGTGGCGTTTGAAACGCCGGCCAAAAATTCAAACCCACAAAGATAGGGAATACCTTTTTATTTTAAATGACCACCAGTCATTACATGGCGATCCTGCCAAATTCGGAAGAAAATTCTGTGCCGGTCACTGGAAATAATTACACGGCAGCACCTACCAATACAGCAAGACTCCAGCAAAACAACAACCACAACCAATTACCATTATAATAAAACACCAAAAACACGCCATTATGAGGCATTAAAAATATTTTTATTTTATTTTGCTAAAGAAAAATACAAATCATATATTTTATTATATAAAAAGAAAAACACAACACTTGATTTTAAAGTTTGAAGAAAATATTTAATTGAATTTGAAAACTTTAAATTAAAAACTTTAAAAATTTATTAAATTAACACTTGTTAATAAGTAAAAGAAAAAGCACATTAAAAGAAAATACGAAAAAGTCATCTACCGATCAGCTGACAATTAAACGTCAATCATCGTAGATTAAAAGAAAATACGAAAAAGTCATCTACCGATCAGCTGACAATTAAACGTCAATCATCGTAGAGTTGTATTTTATAAATCAGCTTATCACTGAACATCAACCATTACAGGGTTGTATTTACCCATGCACTTAGAGTTGTATTTTGTGTTTGAGTAATCGGTACCCATACACTTAGAAAAATTATTGAGGTAGAATAATAAAAATTTCTTTTAACTAATTTTATTTAAAACGAATATTTAAATGAAGTACTCAAATATTTTGTATATTAATACACTTGGAGAAATTATAGTATTAAATTAACAAAAATTTTATATTAAATATATTTTTTTTTGTTTTCATTTTATAAATGAATTTTATAAATGAATGTATTGAGGAGTTAGAAAGGCTCAAATTGAATATAAAAAAGAGCAAAAACAGAATTTATGAAGAAAAATATAAAGAAAATATAAAGAAAATATAATAAAAAATATAAAGAAAATATAATAAAAATAAATTAGAAAGATTAGCGTTTTTAAAAAATAGCGTTGAAGAGTTTACTTTAGATAGTGAAGATAAAAATAGTGAAACACTTAAAATAGAATTTGAAAGTTTGCACAAGGAATTAATTGAGATAATTGAAAATATAAATATAAAGAAGAGAGATACTGAACAGGATAGGCAAGAAGGTAATTTACCAAAAATGGCTAATTTTGATATTGGTATGGTTAGTAAAAACCTACAAGTTTTTAAAGGTTCTTACGAATACTTAGAGGATTTTATAACTCAATCGGAATTGTTACATGATTTGATAAAACAAGAAGATAGAGAAATATTCGTTAAGTACATCTACAATTTTAAATTATCGGTAAATGTGCGAAGTATTTTAGGTCGTTCAAACCGACCAGTAACTTTTGATGATTTGAAAAAAGCATTGGAAAGCGCTTTTCCTAATCCGAAAACGCTTCAACAAGTTCTGACAGAGTTAGGTACTACAAAGCAAGATAAGAGTAACATATCTGATTTTAGGAAGAAAATTGCCGAACTTTCAGACCATATGAGTAATTTTGAAATTAAAAATTTACCAAACCCTACACAAGAAGCTAAAGATGCTATCTACAAAGTGAGTGATAGTGTTGCGCTCAATGTATTTATGAAAGGAGTGAATGTTGAATATCAACCACTTTTATTGGCAAATATGCCAAAATCATTAAATGAGGCAGTTGAAAGATGCATGACGGCAGAAAGAAATTTAGGAGTAGATAATATGAACCTGTTTCGCATAGATAGCCGTTCAAGTAACAATTTTAGAAAAAACAATGGTTTTAACAACAATTATAGAAACAATAATGGTTTTCACAACAATTATAGAAACAACAATAGTTCAAACAACAATTATAGAAAAAACAATAATTATAACAACAATTACAGGAACAGCAATGGTTCAAACAACAGTTACAGAAACACCAATGGTGCGAACAACAGTTTTAGAAAAAATAATGGCGATTTTGGAAACAACAATTATAACAATAAAAATAATGGCAACAACAGCTTCAAAAATAGTAATTATAATCAAAATAAAAACCCCACTAGAAACAACGGTTTCAATGTAGTACAAAGTAGTAAAAATAACGCATACAAGTCTTTACACTATAATGCTGATGAGGGAAACTAAGGGGACCGGGTAACGGAAAAAGTTGCCCAATGAGGCCAAAGTTAACAATATATAAAATATCGAGCAACATAAATGTATACATAACTTTAGAATGTTGTAATATTAATAGGAGTCTAAAATTTTTAGTTGATACGGGGGCGGATATTTCAATATGTGAAAATAAAAATTTCTGTAATGTAAATACAACAGAAATTGTCAGATTAACCGGTATAACAAAAGAAGCCGTAGATTGTATAGGCACAAAGAATTTAAATCTAAAAATTGGAGAAGAAACTTTTCAACACAGTTTTCACATTGTGGAAAATGATTTTCCAATCCAAACCGATGGAATAATCGGACGGGACATTTTGGAAAAACACTTATGTAAGATAGATTTTGAAACATACACAATCACTTTTAATATAAATGAGAAGGAGGTTGTACCAATGAATTCAAAAACAATTCAACCGATAAACATGGTTGTACCAGCAAGAACAGAGGCAATCATTCCTTTTGATGTAGAAGTAAATGAAGACACACGCAGAGAAAAAACATGTTTGGAACATGATCACGGAAACTATTCTATGGCTTCTACAACGATACATTGTTATAGCAATCATACTATATTCTTTTTAATGTTTGTCTAACACTATAATGCTTGCAGGGATCATGATAACATGATTACCACTCTAAAATTAAAAACATGTTTGGATGGAACAACGGTATGGTTACGAAAAATCTGACTACAAACATAGTGGCCTGACATTATGATCATAGTAATCAATATATGATCAGAAATAATAAAAATTAAAGTATACAATCATAGTATTGTCAGTTATACATAGCATTTATTGTTTGTGGTTTATGATTTGTCAGTCGTCTGTGATCTGTCAACAAGGTTGGTTGTTCAAATTGTTTGTACTAACAGAAGTGATAAAAAAAAAAAACAAAAAAAAGAAAACAAAAAAAAACTAAAAAAAAATTAGTGTAAACAAAATTAAATTTTTAATCCATAACAAAAGTGTTATAGAAATTTGTGAACTCCTATTTATATATGTGTAGAATATGTTTGTAAAATATGTATTAAATAAACTGTTTTTAAACATACTATGTTTATACTAATGACGCCTGTTGCAGAGATCATGTTTTGATTGTTGATGACCGAACCAACCATTGAATGTTTAAAATTGAACATACTTCGATCGCTACAATTCATATTCATGATTGAGCATTTTTTTTTGTTCTTCTTTTATTCTTGGATTTTTTTTTTGCAAAACTGTTTTTTTTTTAATTTCAGTTAGTGTAAGTATCTACATATTTATAAATTTTATAATTAAAAAAAAAAAAATAAAAAACATGACAATTTATAAAAATACGTTTTGTGTTTATTTGGCAAATACGTAAGTATATAATTTTTTATTTATTAAGGTATAATCATGTTATGATTAATACATGACGTTATTATTGGCTGCAATCATAATATGATAAAATGGGTTTCAGATTATGTTTAGCTACAACCATACAATGTGATTGGCTACAAACATAATATGTTTAAAAACGGTGTTTGGACTATGTTTGTTATAATCATACAGTATGATTGCTACAATCCCAAACATACTATTTTGCCCCTCCATTATGGTCACCACAAACATGTTTTTTTTTTGCGTG